>JAKSZU010000016.1:8876939-9611939 GCA_026018925.1 Tupaia tana
ATGATACACAGTTTAACATTTGTGAATTATTTCTGGGACTTTCCATGTAGTACTTTCAGGCTATAGTTGACTGCCTATAACCACAGAAAGCAAAAATGGTGAATAAGTGATAAATAATAAATTATTGTTATACTTTATTTCTAAGTTTAAAAAAGATTAGAAAATAAAATGGGCCGGCAGGTGGTATGGTGGTTAAGGAGCTGGACTCCCACATGGCCAACCACAGTTTGCGTCCCGGACCCGGTGGCTTGCTCTCTCACTTTCCCTCACTCTCTGTCTCTCTCTGGTAAAATCTGAAAAGTAATAATGATGAATAAAATGAAGTAAAATAGACTAAAAAAAAAGTTTGGGGAGAGGACTTTATGAATTTAGATGGTGGTGGAAGTCTTCAGTGGCTCTCATGTGACAGAATACTTTGTTTCTATGTGAGTTGACATCTGTCCTACCATGGGTGGCCTATCCCCTGGGGTTGGACCAAGAGGTCATCTTTTCGAGTCACGGGTCTCGCCTGGTGGGGGCTCTTAAGTCCACCTCCCCGCAGGAGGAAGGGTCAGGTGAGTCCTGCGTCCATGTATGGGACTCTGCCTTCCTCTTGTCCTCACTGGTAAATGACACAAGTCTAGCATCTCACTGTCTCCCTGTCACCATAGCAATGTGATCATTCCAGAATTCAATCTCAAATTTCATGTATTTACAACGTCAAACCTTCTCATCATCACTCAGTTTCCTAAGTCTTGCTTACATGTACGACCATCACTCAGAGTTTAAGTTCTTCTCAAAACTGTTTTTAAGTTTATCGATTTCTTCCATATGTGAGGGAGGCAGAGAGAGAGAAAGAGAAGCAGCAGCTCCAACAAGCTCTCCATGCCCGACCCGCCTCCGGTCAGCCCCTGTGGCATTGCTCTGAAGGGCATCATATTTGACCACTGCACCACCATCTGGCTCCTGTCTCAGATGTTCAACAAGTAGGGACCAGCAGATGGTGTAGTGGTTATATCGCTGGACTCCCATGTAGTCGACCATGGTTTGAGTCCCAGAGCCAGCGACTTAAACTCATGCTGGGTGCGTGTGCGTGCGTGCCCAAGAACCCAAGAGGAGAATGGAGGAGAAAGGATTGCAGCGTGGCCATCCCTCCTAGGGGGTGATTTCTCACTTTCTGTCTCTCTGTCTCTCTCTGTTTCTCTGGCAAGCACACATGCCCTATAGCAAAAAATCCCTTTCTAAAAGAAAAAAAATCAGTAAGTAGATTGAACACTGTGTTGCTCTTATATCTTATACGTGGACTCCATGACCACTGTAATTTAATCCAAAACAGAAATCTCTAACAGCAGGCCCTTCAGGTACAGGGGCAGGTTGCAGAGGTCTTTTGGATGAGAGGTGCTTTTAGCAGAATGATTCAGGTAACCTCACACATGCGGACACCTTCCTTGAGGAGAGACAACGAACCATTCTGAGTGGCGGAAACTCACACTGTGCCTCTCACCAAAAGATACATCTTGAACCAGCCGTCGCAAGCGTGCTTACCACGGGGCTGACAAACCTTAGCTGGGCATGTGCAGCCCCTGGCTGACAGCTGTGGAAACCGATGTCTAGGGCATTGCTTGGAGGAGAAAGCCCACACCATGCTTCTCAGGCTCTCACAAGCCACAGCTGTTCATTTTAAAAAGAGGAGGTGGGGCCAGCAGGTGGCATAGTGGTTTAGGCGCTGGGTTCTCACACGGCCGATTCTGCGGTTCAAGCCCCAGCCCCTGGCTTAAAAATCACACAGAGCACGTGGGATTGTGTTGTGGCCACCCCCCCCCCCCCCGGGAGTGATTTCTCACTTTCCCTCTCTCTCGCCATTGAGCATATGTGCCCTATGGCAAAACAATAAAAATAAATAAAAAAGAGAGAGAGAGGAGGCACAGTAGTAACAGGTGGAGCCGGCAGTAGGCACCACCGCACGACCCTGGGGGTCACATGGGAAGGCTCGCGGAGTCTGTGTCTTGGACCTACCTGAGCACACCGGCACACCCGTGGGTGCAGCCCTGGTCCTGGCCGCTTGTAGGGTCGGGAGGACGATCACAGGGTGGAGACCTTGTCAACGCTGGCTGGCGCTCTCTCCCTAGAAATAAATAAGTTTAAAAAAGAATGAAACAGGCACCGGCAGTTAGCGTAATGGCTATGTCGCTGAACTCCCATGTAGTCGACCGCAGTTCAAGTCCCAGACCCAGTGGCTTAAACTCATACCGGGCACGTGTGCGTGCGTGCCCAAGATCCCGAGAGGAGAATGGAGGAGAAGGGATTGCGGCGTGACCATCCCCCCTGGGGGGTGATTTCTCACTTTCTGTCTCTCTGTCTCTCTGTCTGTCTGGCGAATGCACACGCCCTGTAGCAAAAAAAAACCTCTCCAAAAAAAGAAAAAACAAACAAACCAGCTATCTCTTATTACCAACTTGGAAGAAATAAAGTGCATTTCCATTTTAAACAAGCAGTAACGGCATGGCTGGAGCATTAGAGAACACCAGGGCAGAGACGGCGGGGTGACCAGGTGGGTCCGGGGGCAGTCAGGCAGAGCCCGAGGCTCCGAGGAGGAGAGAACGAGCCGCTGCCGTGGTGACGCCGACCCTGACGTGCACTCAGGCCGCCCAGACTCACTGAGGAAGTGTTAAAGGTTTAGTCCGCGTTAGAAAAAGTGATGCCCCGTGTGTCACATGCCGTGACCATGCCGTGTGGGTGCGCTAATCACTTATGCCTCTGAAATCGCTGTTTAATCGCTTACTTTATTCAAGCCTCACCGCAGCAACGCGAGGCTGCCACGGTACATTTGATCATCCTGTTTCTCACTTTTGCTCTGAGACTGAAGCTCAAGTGGATTATTGTCCAATCAGCCCCGTCCAAGCATCTTGTCCAGAAAGTCAGCTGGCCCCTTGGCCTGAACTGGCCTCCTAGGAAACACACGCTGAAGGGAAGCCAGATTTGAACATCGGCATTGCCACAAACCTTCTCAGAGTGTCGGAAGTAACTTCCACCCAGATCTCAGGCTAAACAAACAAAGATGCCAAAAGGAAATGCTCCAGAAGCGGAAGGGGGGTTGCTGCGAATGGATGCCGGAGACAAGACGTACCTAAAACAGACAGGAAAAGAAAGCATGGTGAGAGACCGGGACTCCTCCCAGGCCTCTGTGCGAATCCCCCGGGAACCAGAGCCTGAGGCAGGGGTAGAGTGAGGACGGGCGGGCACGCTCTGAGGGAGGGCAAGGGGGACGTGAGGCCGGAGCTACAGGGCACAGGAGTGAGGCTGGTGGGGCCAGCTTGGCAGAAGCCCAAGACACACTTCCGGGGTGACTCCGAAGTGTGCTCGCCGGGCACGGGACTTCACGGCAGGGCTTGCAAAGGGACTGCATTGTTCAGGGTCCATGGAAGAGGCAGGGGGAGGGGCCCTGCTTTTCCCCAGACCCTCTCTCCCACTGACATGCCCTCTCCCGGGAGTTACTGCCTACACGGGCTGTGTCTCAGTGGTGACTCTAGAAGTCAGATTGCAGGCCCTGTGACATGGTGTTTTGTCCAACTCTGAAGGAAGAGGCTTGGGAGAGGCAGAGAGAGAGAGAGAGAGAGAGAGAGAGATAGGTGTGTGCAAATCTTAAGGGGTTCATGTCCCGTGCAATCATTAGTTAATGATATCATTTCCTGATAACTATGAAGTCACTTTGTGATACTCAGATATTTCGTTCTATGGGTTGGTGCAGGACTAGTTAAGATATCAAGAAGTACGATGATGGGACCAGCAGTTAGCATAATGGCTATGTCGCTGGACTCCCATATAGTCGACCGTGGTTTGCGTCCCGGACCCGGTGGCTTAAACTCACACCAGGCGCGTGCATTCATGCCCAAGATCCCGAGAGGAGAATGGAGGAGAAGGGATTGCGGCGTGGCCATCCCCCCAGGGGGGTGATTTCTTGCTTTCTGTCTCTCTGCCTTTCTGGCGACTGCACACGCCCTATAGCAAAAAATAAAATAAAATAAAATAAAATAAAATAAAATAAAATAAAATAAAATAAAAAAACTCTCCAAAAAAAAAAAAGAAAAAACAAACAAACAAAAAACACGATGACTGACCCAATTGGCCAGCTGACTTTATTGACAAGATGCTTGGACGGAGCTGATTCCTTGATTATCCATGCCTACAGATACTTAATCAAGGAATCAGTCAGTAAGAAGACTTGGACACATCTAAACCTGAACCCAGAGATACTTAAATTTTAGTAAAAGCCACAGTGACTTTTATGTCAAGAATTTTGCCAAAGATTGAGAATATTAAAAATCACTTAGATTGACATTTCCATAAGAACTAGAAAATTTTAGTTTTAAGCTTAAGTATGAGTCATCAGCCATGTTTACATGGTCTTAGTTGGGTCCCTCTGGAAGCTGACCCTAATTCAAAGATTTGAGGACAGATAGTTTATTTATCAGGTAAAGAGGAGACCAATGGAGAATGGGGATGAGAGAAGGCAGGAAAAGGTCTGTTCCTAGCTTAGCTAGGTAACTGAACAAAATACTGCTAAAAAGTCCAGAAGCCAGTGTGAGACACACCCCTCAGAGTAACCCAACGTGCAAGGGGACTACGGTATTTATACACAATTTCTGTCAGTGTGGGTCGAGAGCTTGTACCAGGGAGCGTTAAGTCTCTGAAACTTCCAGCCTGCTCCGTGGGCTGAGAGTGGCCCCGCCTGACAGAAGGTCTTCGGGTTAAGTGACACAGACACTCACAGCTGGAGGTCAGACCTGTGCACACGCCATGTCTTCTCCCAGGACGACCCAGTATCCTCCTTCAGATATTGCGATTGTTTGAAATTTAAAAAAAAATATTGGATAATGCGAACCCAACATCCCTTTCTTTGTGAAGAACTGATATTTTAGATCACTTTGGATGCATCTAATACATTCTATCATGTAGGATGCTTTCTGCATTGTGAAATTAAGCAGAATAGATTAATGTGTAGGTAGCTGCAATCAGAAAGCTTTGATACTGGAAAATTTACATTTTTTTTTTTTGTCCTGTAGAAAGGAACATTTCTCCTAAAAACTTAAATACTTGCATAGTTAACTATTCTTATCTGTCATTGGAATCATGGAAGTGTGAGATGGATCAGCTGGCCAACTTTAGCTAGGGAGGAAGTGGACTTAACAGACACAGCAAAAATAGACGCATCAGGTAAGTGCACGGTGAGGCCGCGGTAAAGCACCACTCTGCGAGGCTGACCCACATGGGAGGGTTGCTGGTTCAAATCTGGAGCCCTCCCTGAGTATGCCGGGTGTGGTTTGGGGCTGGCAGAAGCTGGGGTTGGATGATGGCATCAATGCTTTCTCTCTCTTGCTACATTTCTCACTCATGGAATAAATAAACTTAAAAAAATATGAACGCACCAGCAGAGGATTCTTAGAAGTTTAAGCCGTCCTGGTTAAGGGCGGGTGGAAATGCTTAGCCATAGTGCACCAGCCTAGGACAGTAGAACCGTTTTGAATAAAGTTGTAATGCCTCTTATTTATGTTCATTGATTTTATTGTAAGTAGAAAAAACAGTCACTATGTTTTTCTTTTTTTTTTTCCAAAGAAAACACTGGAAGAATCCAAAGGCCAAAAGCCAGAGCCCTGGGATCTCTCGCCGTGTTGTTGGCCTGTCGTTTTGTGCAAAGCAGCTCTTGAAGATGTTCACCTAGGGCCGGAGTGAACTTTCTCATCACGATGGGCCTCTCGTGAGCCACTGTGGATTTAACTCCTGCTCTCAGAGTGCGCACTGCGGTCTCACACCCAGGACCCACATTCTCTAGAGAAGGGCTTTCCTGATGACCATTGCTTTTTAACTGCTGTTACCTGGAACTTGACACAGCAATTTTCACACCATTTCTTCTCCTCACTTCACTCTTGGTTTTGCTTTTTTTTTTCATTCTTCAGTGTTCCCTGTTGCTTCAGATCTCTAGCAATTGCTCTGCTACTGTTTCAAAAGCATTTCCTCTGCAGTTCTTCAGAGTCTGACACGTTGTTCCATCGTGTTTACATTTTTTTAAACTTTCAAATCTCTAAGCAAACAAATACTCCAGAAGTGTGTAAAAGTCGCCAGTAAAGTAAATCAGGGCTCAGGAATGTGTGCATTTCTTATAAACAATTTTATGAGCGGTATTAGATTTAAAATAGGTGTTGTAGAAATACTAAACCTTTTCTTTTAGTTTTTTTTTTTTTAATATTTCCAGAGGGAGTGTGTTCTCCCTAGGGAGAGACAAAGGGGCAGAGAGAGAGGGAGAGAGTTCTAGACCCCATGGGACATGGTCACACCACAGTCCGTTCTCCATTTCTCCACCATCCCAGGATCTGGGGCACACGTGTGGATGTGCCTGGGCTGGCTTTCAAGCTGCCAGGGTCAAGATTTGAACTGTGAAGTCGGCCAACCATCAGACCACAGGGTCAACCCTAAAGGAGTTCTTCTTTTTTTTTTTTTTAAATTTGTTTAGATTTTTATTTCATGAGACACACACAGAGAGAACCTCCCAGTAGGGTCTTAAGGCTATGAAACACCCCAGCCTTCATCCAGGCCCAGATCATGGGCACATGTGTTCCTCATGTACTCAGGGAGGTCTTCGGACTTGAACCAGGAACCTTACCATGTGAGATTGCCTCACAGAGCTACATGTTTTACTGCTGCAACACTGTCTGGCCCCTAAACCTAATTTTATAAAGACAAAGTGATAAATGTTGTGTGGGGCTTCTTAGAACTGCTACCCACGTGTCGTTGGTGTGTAAATTAATGGCCACAGGGCTCCCGGATGCCTGTGCATCATTTGTGGGCATGACCACATGAAATCTTCCCGCACCACCGTTGATTTTTCGTTCATAAAATGGGAACATCGATAACACCTCCCAAGTTTACTGTGAATGAAGGTGATGCATATAAGAAACGTAACACTGGGCTCAACTATTGTTATTGTGTGACGTATTTCTAATCCTGTAAAGGAAAATGATTGAAGAGATGAAGAAAAATGAGTATTTCGACCATCAAATCCCTCTCCTCTGGGGACGGCTGACGTGACGGCTGATGTCCTGACAGCTCAGGTGACGCTGTGGGAAGCCGGAGAACCCGGGCTCTCTGGAGTGGTCCAGCTGCTCCAGCTGTTGGGCTGATGTCCCTTCTCCATTCGACTCTGATCCATCAGGAAGGTGGCTGAGGATCAGAAGACAGCCCTCTGCCGGATAAGGGCATGTCCCCTTGTATCTCAGACCTAACTCCGACCCCTGAGTCTCTGCAGTGACAGCCCACTGGGTTACTTAAGAACCAAAAGAGAAGGTCTACATAGGCAGAGCAGGGTTTCATTCTGGAATCACATATGTGCTTCATTTGCCTTTGAAGGTCACATTTCCTTGGGATCAGCAGTTAGCATAATGGCTATGTCGCTGGACTCCCACATAGTAGACCGCGGTTCGCGTCCCGGACCCAGTGGTTTAAAACTCATGCCAGGTGCGTGTGCGTGCGTGCCCAAGATCCCGAGAGGAGAACGGAGGAGAAGGGATTGCGGCATGGCCATCCCCTCGGGGGGTGATTTCTCGCTTTCCGTCTCTCTGTCTCTCTCTGTCTGGCGAGCACACGCGCCCTATAGCAAAAACCGCCCCCAACCCCCAAAAAAAGTCACATTTCCTCATATTGGTAAGAGCAAGCCACTCTCCACTTGCTGCATAGACAGTGTGGCATCCAAAATAGTGTTCCCCAAATTCAAGTCTGCCCAGGACCTCAGAATGTGACCTCACTTGCAAATAGGGTCTTTACAGGTCCCAAGATGAAACTGTCCTGGATTGAAGGTCACCCCTCCATCCAATGACTGGTATGTACAAAGAAAAGGATGGGAGACCGGCAGGAGGTACGGTGGTTAAGGCCCTGGACTGACTACAGTTCGAGTCCTGGACCTGGTGGCTTGCTTTCTCACTTGCACTCTCTCTCTCTCTTTCTCTCTGTGTCTCTCTCTGGTTAAATTAAAACACTAAATTAATAAATAGATAAAATTAAATAAATAATTCTTTTTTAAAAAGAAAAGAAAAGGAGAAGACACAAATGCAGAGAAGAAGGCAGTGAGGAGACAGAGCATGGACTGGGGGGGCCCCCGCCACACGCCAGGGTCACCTGGCTCCTCAGGAGCTCGGACGTCCAGGATGGACTCTCCCTGCGGGTGTCCAGCGGGAGCACGGCCCTGCTGACACCTGGCTTTTGTGCTGGGAGCTTCCAGAACTGTGAGGGAACCAGTTTGTCTGTCTCCTGCCACGCAGTGTGTGGTACTTTGCTCTGGCCGCTCTGGGAAACCAGCAGACGGGAAGACAACCATCCCCACTGCGTGGAAAAGGGAGACGTGATGAAAACGCCTCACCTCCTTCACTCCTCTCGTCTCTAGGGTTTCGTTTTCCTGCATAACTCACCACAGCCATATGTATTTCTTATTTTGTTTTTTGCTTGTGTTTACCCTTACTCCTGCTAGAAGGTGAGCTCCATGGAGGCCAAGATTGTCCATCCTGGTAGCTGCTGTATCTCTGTCTAGAATAATGCCTGGCACCTAGTAGGTGCTCAGTAAATGTCTGTTGAATGAATGAATGAATGAATGAATGAAAGGATGGACTAGGCAGGAGGCCTGGGATAGCCCAGTATATATTTTTTTTCTTATAAGAGACAAAACTAAGAAAAAGAATAAGGACATTCCAGGGCAAGGCGTAAATAAAGATATACAGAGGCAGTGGGCTGGAAAGGACAGAGTTGCTGGGATTAGCAAGTGAAGCGATGTGGGGTTAAGGGGCTAGACTCCCACATAGAGTTCGAGTCTCTGACCTGGCGGCTTGCTTTCTCACATTTTTCTCTCATTCTCTCTCACACATGAGCCCTGTAGCAAACAAACAAACAAAGATAAATAAAATTAAATAATTATTAAAAACCAAACAAAAACAGAGTAGCTAGGACAATGGCCGAGTGCTCCAGGCATGGAATGATTGGGTGGGAAGGTGGGGGATAGGCTGCAAATGTGACTTGGGGCCTGATCAGGTTTGGATAATGGCTTGTTCTTCACCGGCCCTTGTTTTGGAGTTCGGTCTGGGTAGGCGATGCTTGGATGTCTCCAGGGGTTCATGTGTTGGGGCTTGATTGTACTCGTGGAATTTTAGAAGTGAAAATGTAGTTTCTTCACAGTGTGGAGGCTTTGGGTATGATGGTTCTCTAAGGCAGGGTCCCCACAACTGAGTTCTGGTGGAAGCAGGTGAAAGTCTCACGGATATAGCCTATTCTTTGTTGTCGTTCTACTGGAAGTTCCATCTTCCACCATTTTGTGATGCCACTGGACTTTGCAGCCACCAGAACTGTGAGCGGAAATAAACCTCCGTCTCTTAACTTCACCCTGTCTCAGGTGTTTCTGCTATTGTTGCAAAAACGGACTGAAGTAAGGCCGAGGAGTAAAAGGTTGTCTGTATTGGTAAAGAACTTGTCTTTTTCCTGAGGCAGTGAAAAGCCAATAGGCTTATGGGCAAAGGAGTGACACAGAAATGTAAAGAGATTGCTTTGGAAGCAGCGGCAGTAACTCATTAAGAGGAGGAGATGTGTGTGGCAGAAAGACACGTGAGAGACTCGAGGGCCTGAGGGAGAGCCCATGGATTCTGAATATCAGGAAGCATTGGTGGGGGCCTGAGAGGGTCGGAGGAGAAGCAGCCCAGTGGGCTCGCAGAGGTCTCAGCAGGGCTGGGTTTACAGGAAAATATGAGAAAAGGAGCAGGTGGGAGGCGGGGCACGCAACATTAGAGAAGCCCACATCTGCGTAGAGGTCCCCAGGGTCGGTTGGATGGATAGGGCTGCTCAGTAGAACGGCAAAATCTCAGGACCTATGACCGGTGGACATCAGAGATGAAGGCAGGAGAGCTGAGAGACCACCCTGGCTGGGCGTAGGGAACAGGAAGTAGCGACCTCTCCTGCCAGCACATGGGGTTCCACTGCATGAGAAGACGCCTGAGTGCCAGCCTTACCGTTCTCTAGAGAAGGCCCGTCTTTTGATATTAGTGTTAGCATTTTTAAAGACTGTCTGCTCATTTTTGATACAGCTTATGGAAAATAAAATAGTGTTATAAATATGACACAAAAGAGACTCCACAGTAAAAAATAGATTGTTACAAGGAGAAGAGACATCCAAAATAAACACAGGAAATGTGAGGATGGGCACTAAATTAAACGCAGAAAACAAACAGGGCTTCCTGGAAGTGAAAGAGAGTAACAGAAAAAACTACGGATTTGAACCTTTCCCTTGGATGACAGCCAGAGTATGGTCTGGGGTTTATCCAGTTCTTTGCTGATCAAAGTGGGAAAAAAAATCTTTCATTCCTCTTTCTGTAAGCCTACCTGGCCCCTTTGTGATTCTAAAGTCCTTTCTCACTGGTTGACAATCTCCAATTAAAAGTGGATGAAGCAGACTCTTTCTGTCTGGTGTGGGGGTTCGTGATTCTATTGTACAACGTCTCGAAAGGAGAGCTACGGGAAGGCAGATGGAGGAAGAGGATCTGTTTATTCACGCTCCCTTCTCTGGGCCGGGCACAGACTTGTTGCAATCTGTCTTCCCGCCGCCTGCTCGTCTTTGAAGGCTGAGCTCAGGCATTCAGGAGGGTCAGAAAGAAAAGACTCGCTAGGACCATTTCTGAGCATTCCAGGTATTGACTGGACTCTGCACTGACCGCCTGGGAGGAGGTAGACGAGCCTGCAGGGGTGCTTGCTCTCTGAGTCCTGCACAGCTCTCACGCCACCCCCCTTTAACACCTCCGGAGACCAGGGTAGGCAGCTCCTCTGAGCCCTCTGTCTTCCCCTGGACCTCAATATCATAACTGTTTACCTGGCTTTCTCCACCATGAGCTTCTTCGTCAAGAGATCAGGTTTTATTGCTTTTGCTGAACCAGCGCCCAGCACGGTGTTGTCACCACGCTCAAGGCTAGTGATGCTGTCAGACCTGCTGACTGAGGGACTGCAGCCGGGGACCTCTGCCCTGCATGTGGTGGTTAGGTGGCCTCAACGCCGGCTCCTGGCCTGACATGGCTCTGGGTCCTAGTTTCTTTCCTGGCCACCAGCACTGCCCCTCTTTCTTTCTTTCTCTCTTTCTTTCTCTCTTTCTCTCTTTCTCTCTTTCTCTCTTTCTTTTTTCTTTCTTTCTTTCTTTCTTTCTTTCTTTCTTTCTTTCTTTCTTTCTTTCTTTCTTTTTTAGAGGTTTTTGCCTTAGGGTATGTGTGCTCACCAGAGAGAGAGAGACAGAGATAGTCAGTGAGAGGGAAAATGAGAAATCACCCCCTGGGGGGGATGGCCATGCTGCAATCCCTTCTCCTCCATCCTCCTCCTGGGATCTTGGGCATGACACATGCACACATGCCTGGTGTGAGTTTCAAGTGACTGGGTGTGGGACTCGAACACAGCTGGCCGTATGGGAGTCCAGTGACATAACTGCTATGCCATCTGCTGTCCCCAGCACTGCCTCTCTTGAATTTGATAATCTGAAATCATCCTGGAGAGAAAGAGACTGGGCAATGTCTCCCAGGCAGAGGAGTCGAGAGGACTGAGGAGAAATGGCAGGCAGCTGTGAAATTGTGGCTGAGTCCACACCCTGGGAAAAGAGAGAGCCAATGTAGGCCTGTTTGGGAGGTGGGGTGTGATATAATTCTACCTTCGGTCCCATCAGAGGTTCTTGAGCTCCCCTGCACTTGGAGAGCTGATGGTGGTGCGCTCTTCCACACTTTCACGGCCCAGATACATTGCAGTTCTTTTATCTGTTTATTTGATTTTTAAGATTTTTGCCATAGGGTGCATACACTAGCTGGGGAGAGACAAAGAGAAAGGAAGTGAGAAATCACTCTCCAGGGGTCTGGCCTCACCACAGTCCCTTCCCCTCCAGTCTCCCCCTCAGACTCTGGGCACACACGCACACACACCCAGCATTATTTTCAAGCCACCGGGTCCTAGACTCAAGCCGAGGTTGGCCATGTGAGAATCCAGAGCTGTCACCGGTATACCACCTGCTGGCCCTGATACGTTGCAGTTCTTAGAGCCAACTTTCGTCAGCATGGAGCTGCATCCTCAGTTACTTAGTCAAAGGACCCGTGTGGTGGCGACCTCTTCCACGGCACAGCACTTTCCCAAGGGTGCTGCTGCCCATTATCTTGCTGACCCTGTCAGAATGTAAAATGGACATTCCTCTCTTCATTGTTAATTACTGAAAACTTCGAACAAGCTCAACAATCAACGCAGAGCATATACCATAATAAACGCCAACCCCAGCATCCCCTTCAACGATTATTAACATTTTGCCAGTTCAGTTTCATTTGTCCTTTATCTCCCTCTTTTTACACTTCCTTTTCTTCCAGAGTATTCTAAAGCAAACCCCAGATAACATTATTTCCACAGCGATATTGCCATACCTGACACATTATAAATTCTCCCCTTAACCCATTTAATAGTCTCTCATAGACTAGGTATCAATGCCACACTAAAACAATTGCTTTAAATGCTGGAGGGTATGTGCACATGCGCAAGAGGAAGAGAGAGAACGCACACGCAGTTGGACCTGGCCACACTGTGATCCTTTTTCCTCCAATTCTCCGTCCTCTTACGATCCTGAACAGAAGTGCACACAGTGGGCCTGTTTTTCAAGCCGTTGGGTCTGGTACTTGAACCCTGGTTAGTCATGTGGGATCTGGTGTCCTCTGGCCTTAACCACCAGTGTTTAACTGCTACACTGTGGGGCTCCCCTCTCCTTTGTCAACTCACAAGAAAACCGAGGTTCAAAGGCAAAAGCAACCTGCTCAAGGGCATGTGACTGAGGAAGGGAAGGGCGCTGCACCGGAACTGGCTCCTCCAGCCACAGAGCCCAGCCTGCTTCCCACCCTTCATTGCTCAGATGCGAAAGGCACGGAAGAGCCGGGTAAGAAAATCAGAAAATCGCGCTGCATCAGAGGCGAGCCCCAGCTGGCGTGCTTCTCAGCAGGTGCGATGTTGCAGCTGCAACCCTTTGCTCTTTGTGAGACTTGCTTAGATCTTTTCCCAGAATCAACCCAATAGTGTATTGTAGACAGAACACATAACCCCTGCCGCTCAGCCTCCCCACAGCCATCCCACATGCTGGGGCAATCTGAGGCTCTCTTAGGCAGGAAATGGCTCCACAGGGTGTCCTGTGGACCTCAGGGACTCTTGACTGTTCGAGAATAGTGTGAAGTTCACATCCTGTACCCCTGTGTTTCCTGAAAGCCTGGTAAGTGCCGCCTGGGGAAAGGAAAAGTGTCTAGAAGAGGTGGAGGAAGGTCCATGTGCGACCAGATGTCTCCCTGGAGAGGAACAAGGCTTGGCCAACCTGGAGTCCTTCCAGGTAATGCTTCGGTGGATTGTCAGGTCCCACCTCTTGCTTAGAGTCCTCCGTTCTGTCTGTCGGCACCAGACCCTGTGTGCCTGTTCTGGCTCTTTTTGAACAGGACGGCCATTGACAGGCTTCTTCTGAGCAGGCGATGAAGATAGGATAGAAGATGACGGAGTAGGAGATATATCACATTGCACAGGATGCTGAGAAAGCCTCTGGGAGAAGAATGGGAGGGAAGAAGGCCCAGGATGGGGCAGGGAGTGGTCAGAGCAGCCTGAGACTGTGGGAATCCTCTCTCTACAGTGTGTTTATTTTAGTTTTCCTTAGTCATCAGCTTTGTGGGCTTGCCGGCTGCAAGCCTGTGTCACTCTTGAGGTTGACATGTGACCGGGAGGCAGGAAATTTCAGAATGGAGGAAAGGTGGCCTTTAAATAACAACAACCAACAGCAATATGATAAGTAGGCCATGGGGTCAAGATTCAGTCACCAGCAAGTTCTAGAACCAAGGACATTTCAGGGTCTTAGAAGGCTAAACTTAGATTTATAACCAAAGGAAGTTAGTTTGGGATTGAGTAGTGCGAAATTTATTTCTCTCCTAGGAAAAAGCCCAACTCACTAATATATATTTTTCATTTTAAAAGATTCAGTGTCCAGGGCTAGTAGGTGGGATAGTGGTTGAGGCACATGGCCAACTGAGGTTCAAGCCCTGGACCCAGCCACTTAAAAATCATGCTGGGCATGTGTGTGTATGTGTGTGTGTTTGTGTGTGCCCAAAAATCCAGGAGGAGAATGGAGAAGGGATTGCATGTGGCCATTCCCCGGGAGATGATTTATCTTTTCTTCTTTGTCTCTCTTCAGCAAGTGTACCCTACGGCAAAAACCTTAAAAAAAAAAAAGATTCAGTTTCTATACGGTTATGCTTTATAACAAACATATGGCATACACACATAGACTTGCATGCATTCTTTTGTATGTATCAAATATTCCAACAAAATTTAAATGCTTTTGGGAAGTTAGGATAGCCATACTTTTCTCTATTTCTCCCACTAAGTCCAACTAAAACCTCTGGACATTACATATAAAACAAATGTGAGAAGAACTTGGAAGGGACAAAAGGCTAGGGACTGCAGGACCTAAGGAATAGAAATGATGAATGCTCTGGATTTTCTGTTTGCGTCATATATCCTAGACCTGGAGCTGAAGAACCTGAACCTGAACATGCCGATAGGTACAGACAAAAAAGCCCCAAGAAAAACTTGCTCTTGATAGCCAGAAAAACAAGTAAAGGGCAGCCTTATAAGACAGAACATCTTTAGACAGTAATTACTTTTTGCTATAAACACCTCAGAAAAGACTGTGATCCTGCTCCCACTCATGCCATCAAGGGCCAAATGGGTAACCCCCAAAAGGAAAACCCCCAAGCTGACAGTTATGAGGTGCCCTCCCACCCCACTGAGGTGATGTCAGGGACTTATGGAAGGTCACAGCTGGCACCATTAACCAAAGGTAAGAAAGCCACCATCCTGTGCCATCAGCAGAGGGCATGTGTGGTTAAGTTACAAAGGACTCCTACACCTGCCAGCCAGGGGCGTATCAGTGAAAATTCAGTGGGGAGCCAGAGCCTCACTCCTATCCAGCAATAATGAAGAGTCTCTCCCTTCCATGCCGTCAGTGTCAGGGGAGGCTGAGTGGAGAACTGAGTTTTCTTCCCACCTGTCAATAATGAAATAGCATCCTTACCTTCCCTTGCTTCAGGGATGTCAGAGAAAGACAGCTAACAAAAGTTAAATAAGATTCAGAGATTCATAATCGAATACCCCCCCCAAATCCAGGTTTCAGTAGAAAATCACATTTCAAATCAATAACCATGAACATTGCAATCTGAATGAAAAGAAGAATCAATAGATGCCAACACTAAAACGGCCAGAGGTGTTGGAATTATCAGGCAAAGCGTTTTAGAAATTACAACCACACTTAAGGCAAATGAAAACAAAACAAAACAAAAAGACTAGCAAAGAAACGACCTATCTCAGCAAATAAATAGAAGATATAAAGGAAAATTAAATGGAAATTTTAGAGCTGAATAATACAATAACAGCAACAATAAGAAAAAGTCAACGGACATGTTCAGTCATAGCATGGGGATAAAAGAAGAAAGAATCAGCAAACTTGAAGACAGACAATAGAAACTATGCAGTCTGCACAACAGAGAGAAGACAGGCTGAAAGTAAAAAATAAAAAGGACATCTTGGATACCTCAGGGGCTGATGATAACGAGAGATCTGGCTTTCATGTCACTGGAACAATGGAAAAGAGGAGAAAGAAGAAAGGGTTGAAAAATGTCCTTGAAGTAATAATGACTGAAAATGTCCTGAATTTGGCAAGAGACATAAATCTACAGATTTAAGAAGCCAAATAAATCCCCAAAAGAAAAACCCTAAAGAAATACACAAGACACATAATTAAATTTCTGAAATAGAGACAATGGAAAAATTATTGAAAATACTGAAAAAGAAACAACATGCTTATAGGGAAAAACAATCTGACTGACAGTAGGTTTATCATGAAAAAACTGTTGAGGCCAGTAGAAAATGGTACGTTTTCAACTGTTGAAGAAAAAGAACTGTCAACCCAGGATCTTATACCCAGCAAAAATATCCTTCAGAAATTAAGGGGAAATGAAGATATTTATAGATGAAGAACACTAAGAGAATATATCACCAGCAAAGAATCCCTGAAAGAATGGCTAAAGGATTTTCTCTAAACAGAAAGGAAATAAGAAAAGAAAAAGACCTTAGGACACAAGGAAGGAACAAAAAAATATGGCAAGCAAAAATAGGTAAATGTCAGAGATTTTCCTTCTCCTCCTGAGTTTTCTAAGTTATGTTTGATGGTTGAAGCAAAAATTCCAACTGACTGATGTAGATCTAAATGTACATAGAGAAAATCTTTAAGATAATTATAATTAGGAGGATAAGGGACTTAAAGGGACATAGGTTTCTATATTTCACTTGATCTGGTAAAATCATAGCTCGAATAGACTGATAATTTGTTATTATAAATAAAAATTTATATGTAATGTAAGCAATCACTTAAAAAGCTATAGTTAAAAATATACCCAAAGTACACTATACAAAAGTCAAAATCAAAACTGAATTCTTAAAAAATGTTGAAATGGCTTACAGAAAAAAAGAAAATAAGAAACAGAGAAAAGGAAAAAAAAAAAGACAAAAATAAATATATCAGTGATTATATTAAATGCCGGTGGTTTAAATACAGCAATTAAGACAGAGATTGACCAAGCAAAGTTAAAAACCATGATCCAACTCTATGATTTTTATTAAAAAAAGCCACTCCAGGGATCAACAGATGGCATAATGGTTACGCTGCTGGACTCCCAGGTAGTTGACCACAGTTCAAGTCCCAGACATGGCAGCTTAAAACTCATGCTGGGTTTGTGTGTGTGTGTGTGTGTGTGTGTGTGTGTGTGCCCAAAATCCTAAGAGGAGAATGGATTGTGGCCTGGCCATCCCACTTGAGGGGGTGATTTCTTTCTATCTCTCTGTTTTTCTCTGTCTCTCCAGCAAGCGCACATGCCCTATGGCAAAAATATCTCTCTTTCAGGAAAAAACCTGCAAATGTAGTAATATAGGCAGGTTTAAGAGGATATTAGTAGCTCTATCATGCAAACATTATTTAAGAGAATAATATTAAGCAATTATTGTTGATATTGTCAGTTGTGATATCAGCATTATATGTGTGCATATTTCAGTCAGTTTTTCCATCACTAACAATCACATACCAAACTGGTATACAATTTATATAATTTAAAAAGAATATAAGTTTGTTTAGCCCACAGTTTTGGAGGTCCAAGATCAAGGGGTCAGAACTGGTGAGGGTCTTGTTGTTGGTGGAGACTCTATGAAGTCACAAGGCAGTATAAGGCAACACATGATAAGAGCTGACATGTATCCAGGTCTCTGTCTGTCAGCTCTGATCTCTCTTCCTCTTATAAAGCTACCTGGATTCAATCAAGGGCACTTTACTCTGATGACCTTATTCAATCCATATCACTTTCCAGAGACCCCATCTCTGTTTTGTGATAGAACGCATGCACATGCAAGTGAACAAGAGAGAGAGAAAGAGAGAGAGAGAAGCATCATCCATAGGGTCTGGCTGTACCCTGACCCCCCTTTTCCAGTTCTCTGGCCATCAGATTTTGGGTACTTGTGCACATGCCTGGTATGCTTCAGGCCAACCAGACCTGGGATTTGCACCACGGTGGCCATGTGGGATCTGGCTTCTCTTGAACATTGCCCCACACTGAAACAGAGCACTGGCCTGATTTTACCTCTTAATATCAAAGTCAGATTAAGTTTCTACCCTCCTAATCCCTGAGCATGCCAGGTGCATACACATATGCCAGTGGTCTGGGCTAGCTGGGACTGGGGGTAGATCACAGCATGAGGACACTGTTGGATGGCTGATCTCTGTTTCTCTCTGCCTCTATCTTTTTCCCTCATGGAAGAAATAAAGCTTAGGATATGAATGGATGAATAAATGAGTAAACCAATGAATGAATGAATATACGGGCTGTGGTCATTTTTTTAAAGGCAAAGCACATGAGAAAAATCACTGAATTGTGAATTAGAAGACATGAATTCAATCAATAACTACCTATATGACATAAAAAAGGTGTCTCCATCTCTCCAAATCTCTGCTCCTATGAGGGCTGGATTGGACCAGTGGATCACAACCATTGTCAGACTCCCTAAAAGTAGATATTGAGTCTCCCTAATGGCTAATGATGTTAACAAACGATGAAAATATCAAGGTTGTAGCTTTTATAACAAACCTTCTGAAAACTTTAGAAATTATACGTCTATCCAGATATCTTCATATGAAAAAAAAAAGTAGTAATAAATTCTAGAGAATAAGATTCTGGTTTTCAAATGCATCACATTAAATTAAATGGATTATTATTTTGAAATAATTTAGTTATTTAAATAAGTTTATTAAAATAATATTTAACATTTATTTAATAAATTGCATTAGTCAGAGTCAAATATTTCTGTAGTGAGTGTCTTATTCATAGCGGTGATAAGCATGGGTCTTCGTTCCATTATAAATGATCTACTAAGCAGCAAGGCAGAGAATCATGTTCGCAGGGAATTATAGGAACTATGGACAGAGAGTGCCTGCAGGACCCAAGGGAATCTTCCATCAAGAGGAGGGACCAGCAGTTAGCGTAATGGCTATGTCGCTGGACTCCCACGTAGTCGACCGCGGTTCGTGTCCTGGACCCGGTGGCTTAAAAAACTTGGGCGCGTGTGCGTGTGTGCCCAAGATCCCGAGAGGAGAACGAAGGAAAAGAGATTGCGGCGTGGCCATCCCCCCTGGGGGGTGATTTCTCGCTTTCTGTCTCTCTGTCTCTCTCTGTCTGTCTGGCGAGCGCACGCACCCTATAGCAAAAACCTCTCCAAAAAAAAAAAAAAAAAAAAAAAGGAGATGGAGGTGTGGTGAGGTTTTTTTGGATTTCCGAGGAGCTGGAAGTCAGGAAACTTGGCTTAGGCCTTGACTCTAGGACTGTAGAGTTAGTCACTCAACACTTATTGAACTTATTTCTTAATGCAAAGTAGTAATAACATTACTCTTATTCATGATGCTCGATACGATAGGGCTAATAGCCGCCATTTTGGTGACTCCGCTTTATCCAACATCTAGTCACTTTTTACTAAAACAATATCCCACACAGGCCTTGTCACTATCATTATTAGCCAGGACACTAATACATTTCTTGTTCCTATGATTTCAGACATGCCCTTGAAATTCCTCAGGCCTAGTCCTGAGTCCTGGAAAGCTGTTATGAGTTAAGAGCAGAGTGAATCCTAACAAAAAGTCACATACACCATCCCAGAAAGTTTCTGTTCTTTTATTACAAGTCCAGGTGGAAACTCAAAATGATCAAGAAACAAAGGTTGTTCAATAACTGCATTATTCTATACAAATCTCTATGTTATTTGCTTCAAGAGATTTTATAATTCACCGCTTTTAAGAGTTTCTTGGTAAAATGCCACCCATGTTCCTCCCTATTCCAGGGTCCTCTCCCCCGGGATTCTGTTGGGAGATCTGTTTTGCCTCTTTTTCTATCACATCTAAAACTTAGGTCCTCAAAGTCTTGGCTGAGTTAAAATACTGACTCTTGGTGAAATGTCTTTAGTTTCTAAGAAACTCCCTTTAAAATATTTACCGATTACAAAGGGGCATTGTCTTTGTCAAGTGATCAACGTGAACATCCCCAGTGAAGGCACACATTGAAATCATGGACTATTCAGAGGACACAATGAAAAATAAAACAAAACAAAACAACAACAACATGATGCCACTTCTGTAAACATTACTGCAGCCCAAGAGTCAAAGCCTGAAGGCAGGTTTCCTGACTCCCAGCTCTTAGGAAACCCAGGAGAGCCCCACCACAAAACCTCCTCCTCTCGATGAAAGACTCCCTTGGGTCCCACAGACACTCTCTATCCATAGTTGCTATAATTCTACGGGAGTATAATTCTCTGACTTTTTTTTTTTCCTATAGGACATGTGTGCTCACCAAATAGGAAGAGAGAAGGAGAGAGAGAGAAAGCCAGAGAGAAAGTCAAAAATCCTCCAGGGAAGACGGCCCTTCTCCTTCAGACTCCTCTTGGGATTTTCGGTGCACATCCACATGTGCCTGGGACCTGCACCATGCCGGTCGGCCATGTGGGATCCAGCATCTTAATCATCATGCTACCTGGGGCTCGTTCTCTGCCTTGTTATGTAGCGGGTCATCTAGACCCGACCCTGCCAAAGACACACAATCTGAATTTATTCATGAGAGAGCATCGCATAAACGCAGACTGAAGGTCATTCTATAAACTAACTGACCTATCATCTTTCAAGGTGTCAGGGTCATGAGTCAGGGAAAGACTGACTGACGAATATTCGAGACGGAAGGAAACTAACCAGGTATGAAGCTAAAAGCAATGATGCATGGCTCTGAACTGACTTGTTTTGCTATGAAAAAAGAAATGGAAAGGTGAAATTTTAATGGGTCTGAAGATTAGTAGTTGTATTGATTTCCTGATTTAGGTGGTTAGGTAGTGATTATGTAGGTGAATGTCCCTGTCCTTATTCAGGAGTGATTAGGGCATCGGGTTAACAATTTACTCTCAAATAATCTAGGAAAAAAAATTACTTGTATTCTACTGGTAACTTTGCAATAAGTTTGAGATTGTTTCTCTCTCTCTCCATATATACATACATATATATGTGTGTGTATTTAATATGCCATATGTGTGTATATATATATATATATATGTATGTATGTATGTATTTAATATGTCTTATATATTTGAGAGCTAGAATTTTTCTCCCTCTGGGCTCAACTAGCCTGGAAAATAATCTTGGCTAATGTATCTTTATCAGAAAGGGCAAACTGTTGCTTTAAGCTGAATGCTCTATCTTCAAAGGATGGGTTTAGCATTGAAGTTGGGCAGATAAATCTGAAAACAATGTACCACTGTTGAAATTATCAACTTGTTCTGAAAAAAAATCTCATGTCAGTTTTATTAGCTATTTCAAGCAGGGCCTGGTTCAAAAACCACAAAATAAGTGGTGGCCCACTCCCACGCTGCACTGTTAGAAGCTGCTCACTAAACAAGATCCTTATTACTTACTGCATTCCTCCCAGCAGAAAGACAAAGACAGGCAGAGTCAGAGACAGAGACAGAGAGCGAGCTGTGCTCCTCTGAATAGTTAGTCCTTCCACAACAAAGCACTCTCTTTCCTAATAAGGCCGTCCACACTCTCAGACAGAATTAGCCACAGAATGTGATTCAAGTTCTCTATGCCTGGAATGCCCAATAGCAAGACAAACATCTATTTATATGTTTAGTGATAATGATGTTTATCTACTATTAAATCACTGTTCTTACCTCTTACCAAAAGGGCTGTGTGCTTAGTAATGACCCTGGCTTGAATTAGTCCCAGCCAAACATGGGTTGGTCACTCCCAAGTTACCAACAGGGCGATCTGAAGTGAAAGCATACTTCCCAAATTTGCCCATGTGTGCCACTTCTAAAGCTGAAAGTAGCTAATATTAATACGTGAGGCTTAACCTGGAGGTGGCAGTAGCAGGAGAACGAGTGGAATTTGGCCTGGGGCCTGGAACGAAATCTCTTTTCTCCTCAGAGTGGCATTTTATTTTGTTTGAGGTGCATTCCCCTTCTGGTTTGTCCCAAACTAAACTGGGAATGGAATGCGCTCCAGTACAAACAGAGCCCAGCTTGACAATGAAAGCAGGGCTGGGCCTGCCGGCAGTGTATTGGAGTGTCATCCTTCAAACTCCTTCCGGAGAAGGAGAAAGCCAGTGTCGTTACTGACGTGTGTGACAACCAGGGATTACTCAAGGCTGCAGGCCCACCCACCCCTTCCCCTCATTCTGTGCACCCTGCCACAGGACAGGAGAGCCGTCTATGCCTATGTTCTCTGGCCAAGGGGGTTTGTGAGTCTGGCAAAATATCAGGGCACAACTTTCAGGGAGAGCTCAGGGAGCGAGAGAGGTAAGAATTGGTCAAGGACAGGAAGAGGGAAAAAAGGCAAAGAAATCCACGCCAGGGAAAGCAGCAGATAGGGAATGGTAGGGAATGTCTTTGGCAGAGGATGGAGTTGAGAGAGACTTTTCTGATGCAAGAATTCTGGGGAAAACATAGTTTTGTTTTCCTTTCCTTAAAGAGACAGGTGTTTTAGGAGGACTTTGGTCTGTGGGGGAGAAAAGGACAAAAAAAGGTTTCTTTTTTTCTTATTTTGAGTCATATAGAGTATTCATTCACTAGTTCAGGTGGGAGCTCTCCTGGAAGGGAACAATAAAACACCAAGCAAAAGGAAGAACTCGTTGTGATCCGGTCACAGGGACGCGAAGGAGACCCACGTGGCCATCAGGACCCCTGAGTTCTAAGATGCAGTTTTGAGATGACCTAGTGGCATGACCTTGTGAAAGTCACTCTGAGACCCCGTTTCCCACCTGTAAATGAGGCAGTTGACCCCAGTAATGTCTTGGTTCCTGGATCTGCTCATTATGGGGAAGACCCAGTCCAGCAGGAGGAGGGCACTGTTCCTCCCAGCACCCTGCTCCAGGACGCGTCTTGCTGCTGTGACATGGGAGGAAAGGGGGTTCTTCCAAGCACCCTGAAACCCAACCAGTGCTGCAGGAGGTGGGGCTGAACCCCACCTTGGCTTCGACTGCTGCACTGAAAGCCCAAGTAGAAAAGACAGACTCCTCTTCTGAGGACTGAGCTCCAGCTTCGGTCCCATCTGATTTGTGACATCACTCAAGTGACACAACGACAGTACCATGGCGTGATGAGGCCGACATTCCTACTACCACGGACAAGTAAGGCTTAATGACTGCTTTGGGCTATGCCCCTTTCTAAGCACTTAGCGTGTGTCAAACAAGGCATTTATGCTCTACCTTCATCTTCATTTTCACAGATGAGGAAACCAAGGCAGTAAAAGCTCGGCCACCCTGAGCCAGAGCACAGCCCGTCAGCCCAAGGGCTGCAGTTAGGCGCCTCACAGGCAGTGGCCGCCAGTGCTACCCTGCTCCACCTCTCACAGACTACTCGTCTACTTCCCTTTATGGTCTTACATCCCTCTCCTGTCTAAGCTCTTCAGAGGCTCCACATCTTCCAGCTGATAAAAGCAAACCCTCGGGGAGCCAGCGGGTAGTGTGGTGGCTGAGGGTGCTGGACTCCCACATGGCTGACTGTGGTTCAAATCCTGGCCCTGGCAGCTTGCTTTCTCATTTTCTCTCTCTTTCTCTCTCTCTCTCTCTCTGTCTGTCTCTCCTCGGTCAAATTAAAATAAAATAGATGAATAAATAAATAAAGTTAAATAAAAAAAAAGCAAACCCTTGGTAAGGAGCATCCAGCCTATATGATTGTCCCTGGCCACCCAGCCTGGTGTCCACCTTGCTCCTCCATCAGCCTGGACCCAAGCCTCCAGAAGCAAGGAGTCATTCGCCTTTTCTGAGTTACCCTCCCACTCCTGTCTCTCTCGTCCATTAACCAGTTTTACCTCTGTGTCCACCTGGCAGAAGTTCCTGCTCAGATTTCAAGGCTCACGCACCAGAAACACCTGCTTATGGTTTAAAAGTAGGTGCCCTCCAAGTGGCCTGATGGAATGTAACCCCTGAGCTATTAGAGGTGAGGCCTCTCAGAGGTGAGTAAGCCAAGAGGACTCTGCCCTCAGGGGTAGGGTAGTGCCCTCTGAAAGGACTCTGGGGAAAGAGCTCACGTTCATTTTGCTCTCTGGCCTTCCGTGCCTTCTGCCATGCCTTTGCGGAGCACAGCCGCAGGCGCCATCTTGGAAGCAGGGGCAGGTCCTCAGTAGACTTCAAGTCTGCCGGCACCATGGCCTTGGGCCTCCCAGCTTCCACATCGGTGAGAGGTACATTTCTATTATTTATACATCACCTAGTCGCTGGGATTCTGTTACAGCAGCAGGAATGGACTAAGACACCCTTCCAGGTAGACTATCCTGACTCTCCCGAGCAGAATGGAGCACGTCAGAGGACTGCCAGTTCCTCCACATTCTCTGTGTGACTTGAACACCCCTCAGTCACAGGCCTGAGCCCATCAGAGCAGGACTGCCTGCTGTGTCCTGTGTGTGCCCCAATTCAGACTGCAAGTCCTACTGCATTTAATTTATTTTTGCATTCTCAGTGTTTGGCACAGAGTGGGTTTCCAATAAATATTTGCTGAATTAAGTGACATCACTAGATAATTTTTTAAAAATTTTTTTGGAGAGGTTTTTGCTATAGGGCACAAACACTTGCCAGAAAGACAAAGAGAGAAGAGAAATAGAAAGCTAGAAATCACCCCCCCGGGGGGATGGCCATGCTGCAGTCCTTTCTCCTCCATTCTCTCAGGATCTTGGGCACGCATGCACATGCGCCTAGCATGAGTTTAAGCCACCAGGTCCATGACGACCATGGTCGACCACATGAGAGTCCAGTGACATAGCCATTATGCCAACTGCTGGTCCTGGTAACTTTTGTTTTTAAGAGAGATTTTTGCTATAGGATATGTGTATTCACCAGAGATATATATAGAGAAAAAGTGAGAAATCCCCCCCTAGGGGTTTGACCTTCTTACAATCTCTTCTCCTCCATTCTCCTTTCAGGATTTGGGGCACATGTGTACATGCACATGCACCCAGTGGGAGTTTCAAGCTGCCAGGTCCAGGATTTGAACTACAGTTGGCCATGTGGGAGTCCAGTGCCTTAACCACTATGCCACCTGCTAACCCCCACCCTCTGAATAGTATTTTCTCCTTGAGGTTGTATTGTTCATATCAAACCAAAACCACTCTGATGAACCAGCGCCATTGACTGACTGTTCCACTAAATGCCAAGGGAGAAAAATCTCCTAGCAGTCAGTGAAGACAGACTCATTTCTTTGCTATTTCTTTGTTTTCCCTTTGCATAGTTACTTACAAATAGCTTTATATGAAGGTTTTTCAAAAGTTGGAATATGTGACTTATGAAGAAAACATGCATGGAGGCCGGCAGGTGGTGGGTGGTTCAGGTGACTGGACTCCCACATGGTTGGCCATGATTTGAGTCCTGGACTTGGCAACTTGCTTTCTCACTTTCCTTCTCTCTCTCTCTGTCTCTCTCTGGTCAACTTCAAAAAATAAAAATAATGACAACAAATAAAAATTTTAAAAAATGTATAGATTTCAAATTTTTTTCATCAAAATATATTTGCACTTTAATTCCATTTTTCCAGGACTTTTATGCAGTCCCTTCAGGGTTTTATAGAATGTAAGGTGATAAGAGTTCCGACTGTGAGAAAGGAGTTTTCATAATCTACAGATATAAATCTTGGAAAGTAATGTTAGACCACAAATGTTTAAACAATGACATATTCCTTTTTTTCTTTTTTTAAGGGCTTAAAATATCTTTTCAGTTTTTCCAATTTCCCATTTAATGTCATTTAAAAGGAGACTGCAAAGTAAACTTTTCTTAGAGCCTCCAGAATAATCTCATCACTCCACAGAAATGTCTCGTCCTCAAAGACGGTCTCAAAACTTGGGAAGGAGTTTTCCTTGCCGTCATTTTTTTGGTGGAAACATCCTTTATGGTCCCTTAATTTACTTCAAAAGATATAGTCCTTGAGGGGAGTAATTGAGCAAATCCGTGTGTGTTTTAAACTTTTCCTTAATTGTTTCTGTATGTCTTTCTGGAAAGAGGGACATTTTTCTGAGAAGCGGTCATGACCATTACTGGCAGAGTTCATCCGGAATAACAGAGAAAAATGACAGGCTATTAGTCCTGACAGAGGTCGATAGCCTGGTCCATTTTTGTCAGATGAGGAAACCAAGGTCTTGCAAGGGCTTTGTTGAGGAGATCCCAGGTGTTGGCCATGTGGGGCCCAACCAGGCTGCCCAGTGTCCAGTCCAGAGGGCCTGTCCACACCACTGTGGCTTGGCACAAGAGCTCTGCTTACTGAGCACAACCCTGAAGGACATCTTTGGTCTAGGACAATTCCAACCTTAGGGAGCATTCTGTCAATGAAGATCTGGGATAGGGGCCAGCAGGTAGATGGTGGAGTGGTTAAGGCACTGGACTCCCACACGGCCAACCGCAGCTCAAGTCCTGGACCCAGTGGCTTAAAGCCCATGCTGGGTACATGTGTGTGCATGCCCAAGATCTCAAGAGGAGAATGGAGGAGGAGGGATTGTAGTGCAGCCACCCTCCCGGGGTGTGTGTGTGTAATTTCTTACTTTCTCTTTCCTCTCTCTGGTAAGTGCACACGCCCTGTGGCAAAATTCTAAAAGAAAAAAAAAAAAACAAAAACCAAACCCTGGTAAAATGCATTGACTTTTCAAGCATGCACACTGTTTAATGGCAGAAGCGAGGAGTCAGTAGCACAGAAGTGCAGAAGTGAGGCCCACGATGGCAGAACACTCGATGAAAGAACCACGTGATGGGGCTCTTTGGAACACTAGGTTATGCATGTGCGCCCCCACAAAGACAAACCACCCAGCAAACACGATGATGGACTCCCTGAGATTCTTAAATCATACCAAACGAACCAAAGACACACACGTAAATCCAGCAGGAAATCACCACTGCCTGAAAGTTGATTCAAGGTTGGTATATAAAGATTGCTTCCAGTAGAGTTGAAGAGTATAGATTTAAGTTTTTCAGTACAATGGTGTGGGGGTCGGAAAGTTAGAAATGGATAATACACAAATGCTCAGAAAAAGTAAGATACCTGCTCCAGGTAAGACAAGGCGGAGGTGAGATGCCTCGTGCGCTGGGCGTATGAAATCTTGTATTATGAACTCTCTGGAAGGTGCAACCCAGGTGGGAGGGAACAGCTCACCTTACTTAGTTCAATTTACTTACTCTGAACTCTTCTATAGTGTTTCTAATTGTCATAAACACTGATTTTTTTTTCCTGCAAAACCATGGGAGGATTTGGCTTTTCCAAGCCAAGTCACAGTTCTTAGAGTTGACCTCAAGAGAGAGGTTTCCATACATGTCAGGTGCAGGGAGAGCCGTCAGCATGGCGCACCAGCTGGATGTCAGAATAAAAGCCTGAGAGGATGCCCCAGGGATGTGGGTTGTAAACTGTGACATCCACACACAGGGGCTGTGCTCCAGGGACACAGAGCCGACTCTTGTTTTGACAGTTTGCTATTGGGAAAGGCATGACGTATTTTTCTATGCAAAATGTATCATGACTTTCCTGACGACTCAATATTATATAATTGAATGCAAAAATCTCCTTGAAATTTTAAGATAAAATGCAAGAATGTTTCCATTGGGACCTGCAGTTAGCATAATGATTATGTTGCTGAACTCTCATGTAGCCAACTGCAGTTCGAGTCCCGGACTCGGTGGCTTAAACTCACGCCAGGTGCATGTGCGTGCATGCCCAAGATCCCGAGAGGAGAATGGAGGAGAAGGGATTGCGGCGTGGCCATCGCCCCTGGGGGTGATTTCTCGCTTTCTATCTCTCTGTCTCTCTGGCGAGCACACGTGCCTTATAGCAAAAACCTCTCCAAAAGAAAAAAAAAAAAAGAACGTTTCCATTTGCACCATGATGTTCACATATTCCTGCCGAACGCTCGATACTACAACGTCACTGACTTCCAGGTAGGGGCAGTCTGATGAGACGACTGAGAGATGCGGAGTGTTTACTGGTGGGAGGGAGGGCGTCAGGGCTGGGAAGGCGAGAACGGCAAGGAGTGTGGTCATAAAGAAGCAGGATGGCGGGAAGGCAGAGACCAGCTCGCTTAGCGCTTTGGGGCCATAGAGCACAGTTTGGATTTTGTTCTCTTGCCAGCAGGAGCCATGGAGGAGCTAAGCAGATGACTGATAAGATCTGGAAAGATTGGAATCTGAGCAGCAGGGAGCCCGCGGTGACAGTCCCGGTGAAAAATGACGGCAGTTATTGTGGCAAGATCCAGCAGGGCGGTGGACGTGATGGGCATAGTTTATTTCAGAGGTAGAGCCCATGCAGTTTGCTAATGAGAGAAAGTGAAAATGACTTGTCGATTTTTGTCCCGAGCAACTGGACATGGAGCAGTGCCATTCGCTTAAGATGGGGAAGACTTTGAAAGGGTCAAGTTTGGGGAGAAAAAGGTCAAGAGTTCTGTTTAGGCCTTATTTGGCTAAGATATCTGTTCAGGGGCCAGCAGGTGGCATGGTGGTTAAGGTACTGGACTCCCACATGCTGACCATGGTTCAAGTCCTGGACCTGGTGGCTTAAAAATCAAGCTGTGTGTGTGTGTGTGTGTGTGTGTGTGTGTGTGCATGCCCAGAATCCCACAAGGAGAATGGAGGAGAAGAAATTGCACATGCCATCCCCCAGGAGGTGATTTCTCACTGCCCACCCTCACCCCCCCGCCCGTCTCTCTGGTGAGCACATGCATTCTATGACAAAAACCGAAAAGAGAGAGAGACAGACAGAGAGAAAAGGTATCTGTGTTAAATATGTGTTTCAAAAGGTTATAGCTCCAAAGATTTGAGGGGTACAGATTTAGAATCAGACACGGCTGCACACGATAGACAACCCCGAGCATCAGCGGCTTAGAGAAGCCCACGGTTTCTCTCCTTCCGCCTTCGTAGCAATGTGGAGGGCGCAGGTCAGGCTGTTACGCAGGCTCCGCAGTGCCCTCGGGAACCAGCCTGACCTGCCTGCTTTCTCGTCCTCAGCACACGGCTGCCATCCACAAGGCCACCTCAGGGCCCAGAGCGGACCATGCTGCTCTTGCCATTCATCCTACATTCCAGGTATAGGAGGAGTTGTGTGTCTATGTGTGTGGGTGGAGGGCTAGGGATATGGCTCAAAATGTGTGTATTCTGAACATTACTCGGACATGTTGAAACCCAGATTCAGACTCACAGTTTCTGTTCAGCCGACTGCTTCCTGGGGTTGTTCAGTTTTTGTCAGGGGGTAATGTTTGATTAGGAGTGATGATTGGGTGGATATAGGCAGCTGTTGTTGGCAAAAGAAATGCTTTTTTTTATTACCTAGGACCAGTGGCGTGTCTCCCGAAAGGACCTCTCAGTGACAGAAATGGAAGTCAGCTCCACCTACGTGATGACACAAAGAACCTCAGGATCCCAGCCGGATGACGGTCTGTGCTTCCGACGGCCTTTGTCCTCGTCGGTGACGGCTGACACCAAGGTTGCAAGGTCTGCGCTGGTGCCCAAGTCGCTCCCCGGGTCCATGGGGAGTTAGGAAATACTGAGTTCCAAGAAAGATGCAGGAACAGCAAGCCGCATGTGACACACACCGTGACACCGGGTGTTGGCCTTCCTTAAATGGCCTCGTTGCCACCGTTAGTAAGTTCTGCAAATGGGGAGCCCTGTTTCGACTCCATGACTCAGAGGACCCGGTTGCACTGGGCCCCGGGTATCCACGGAAACGAGAATGACTGGGTTCTAACTACACCCCACCAGGCTGCAGGGGCTGGAGCCAGCAAGGGCCCGGGGAATCCCAGGGAATGAGTTCCTTTTAAGTCTCAGCTTTCTCTGAAAATGGGCGGGTCACCACCAGGACAGTGCGAGTCTACACAGCACTGTGATGTGTCTGTAATGGAGCAGCTGTGGCTCCCACGTGGGACTTGGCACCTGGCTAGAGGACAGGGGGCTGGGTCTCTGTCCCCATCGTCCCTCTCAGCTGAGTGTCTTTGTGGAGTACCACTCCCACACCACACACAGGAGCCCTGGCTTCTACCTACGACACATGTCCCAGGTGGGGACAGCCCAGAGCACCTTCCCGCTGGCGTGGCAGGTCCTGGGACAGTTTAGTGTGTAGAAGGTTTATGAGGGGAGCCAGCAGGTGGCATAGTGGTTAAGGTGTTGAACTTCCACATGGCTGACCATGGTTCAAGTCCCAGACCTGGCAGCTTGAAAATTATTCCAGGTGTGTATGCATACATGCCCAAACTCCTGAGAGGAGAGTGGAGGAGAAGGGACTGCAGTGTGGCCATCTCCCCTAGGGGAGATTTCTCACTTTCCCTTTTTCTGTCTCTCTGGTGAGCACACGAGCCCTATAACAACAACAAAAAAAATAAAAATAAAAAAAGTCTCTCTTAAAAGGAAACAAAGAGGGACCAGCAGTTAGTGTAATGGCTATGTCGCTTGACTCCCATGTAGTTGACTGTGGTTTGAGTCCTGGACCTGGTGGCTTAAAACTCACACCGGGCGTGTGTGCGTGTGTGCCCAAGATCCTGAGAGGAGAACGGAGGAGAAGGGATTGCGGCATGGCCATCGCCCCTGGGGGTGATTTCTCGCTTTCTGTCTTTCTGTCTCTGTCTGTCTGGCGAGCGCACGTGCCCTGTGGCAAAAAAAAAAAACTCTCAAAAAAAAAAAAAAAAAAAAGGAAACAAATAATGTTTACAAGGAATGTATCTGAGGGTGACCCCTATGCAGGGAGAGGGGGAGGCAGGACAGGGCAGAGAAGCCCAGCTGCAGTGAAGTCCTAGAAGGTGTGGAGTTGGCCAGACCGCCAGGCCAGTGTACCCCACACGGTCAGTCACTGGGTTTGGGCGGGCCTGAGAACGGTGTGGTTAGGGCAAGGCCTCTGTGTGGCTAGGCCATCCCTGGAAGGGCTGGCAGCTGGAGCTCAGCAAGTGGCCCTCCCAGCAGTGAGGGCAATGACACTTTCACGAAGGAGGACCTGAAAAGCCCGTCAGAGGGAGTGCCCTCCGACTCCCCCAGGCTGCGGCAGGGAAGGGGAAGTGAAGGAACCTCAGTTCTGCTCTCCTTTCACCAGCCGGGACAAGCCTCATGGCCAAATGACACTTCAGATGGGGAAGTGAAATTCTTGGATAGTGACAATAAGCAGCACACACCCAGACACGCGTCGCTCTCCCTGGGTGCCCTCCTAGGCCGTGTCTGCAGCTCCCAGGCTGGGCTAGACGTGAGCGCCCCGAGACGGAGGACCCACTCTCCATGGACGGTCCTCCCAGGGACCTCTACTTCCTGTCCCGTCCCTCTCTGCAGCCTTGGAAGACTTTTCTAGCAGTTACCGATGACGTAAATCTGTAAAAAGGGCGCCTGTTCAGTAAGCAGTGCGTGTAGTGACATTTGAACTCTAATTTTTTCACGATAATTTGGTCACGATATGGTCTTCCCTGTCAGAATTCAGGGAAGAAATGCTGAGAACTGGCTGGACAACGTCCAACCTGACATCCAAGGCCAATGTAAAGCAAAGTATTCTCTTAAGTAGCTCTATCATTTTTAAATTGCTTGTATTATGAAAATGCCAAACAGAGTCAAAAGCAAAGATGGCTGTACCATGAAACCCTTTAATGTGAAAGACTTGATATTGCACTACTGCATTTGTCTGTGAATCCTTTTTAAAATAATTTTTTAAAGAATTATTTGATTTGATGTTATTCATTGTCACTATTTTTTTTTTTAAGTTGAACAGAGAGAGAGAGAAGGAAAGTAAAAAAGTGAGCTGCCAGGTCTAGGACTCGAACCATGGTCAGCCATGTGGGAATCTAGCTGCCCTAACCACCATGTCACCTGTTGGCCCCCGTCTGTGCATATCTTAAACAATACAGACATTGGGTCAGTCGGTGGCCTGTTGGTTAACGCGTTGGGTCACATGGCCATCTGTGTGGTTTGAGTCCCTGATGGCTTGAGAAAGACCCTGAGTATGTGCATGCCCAAATTCCTGGAAAGAGGATGGAAGAGAAAGGACTGGTGTGGACACCACCCTGGGGGATGATTTCTCACTTGCCCTTTCTCTGTCTCTCTGGTGAGGACACACACCCTTTAATAAATTAAACAAAAACCAAAACACAAACACAAAACAAATCCAGCTATTTCCTGCATGACTACAATGCTGTCATTACACACTAACACTGTTATCTTGTGTGTGTGTCTATGTGTGCATGACGTTTATTGGGGCAGCCTCTGTTTCCTAAACAGGACGATGGGAGCCCGCTGTGGCTCCCACACCAGCCCCCCCCGCCCCCCGTCTTGGTGCTGTTTATGAGGGCATTGCTCATTATGATGACTGGCCCTCCTGGACTACCCTCCACATGGAGCCTACTGAGCTGAGCGGAGCTGCAGGGCCCACGTGCCTCAGTGGACAGTCACCAAGGCCATGTTTGCTAATACTGACACGACTAAAGCAGGGCAAAGGGCAGTGGGAACAGAGTGCACGCAAATTCAAGGGCGTGGACCTTCCCCAAACGCTGCCAGGTCTGTGAAATCTTTGCTGTGCGCCACTAGACCATGTCTAGATACAGCTGTGGGAACGAAGTCAGAGTGACCCTTCTTACTGTCTGCTAACCGTAGACATTAAGAGCTTCTTTCTGGGCCAAGACGTCATAGCAATTTCACTGGACTCTCACCTGGCCAACTGCACTCTGAGTCCCGAACCTGGTGGTTTAAAACTCATGTGGGGTGTGTGTGCATGTGTGCTTGAGATCCCAGGAGGAGAATGGAGGAGAAAGGATTGTGGTATGGCCATTCCCCTGGGGGGTGACTTCTTACTTTTCCTCTCACTGTCTGTCTCTCTCTCTCTCCTGCAGTGCACACGCCCTAAGGCAAAACCTCTTTTTTAAAAAAATCACACCAGGTCCATATGTGCATGCTCAAAATTCCAGGAGGAGAATGAAGGGGAAGGGATTGTGGCATGGCCATCTCCCCGGGGGGGGGGGGGGGGTTATTTCTCACCTTCCTTCTGCCTCTCTTTGGTGATTGCATGCACCAGACAGCAAACAAAGCAACTTCTTTCCCCCCAAAGGCATTATTATGGCACTTTGTTTATGCGGAACCTGACTGTAGACTACAGAAGTCCATGGAAACACTTGTTTCAGCTTAAAGCTATGCCTGGAACTTCACTTAAACATCACCGATCAGAAAGCGATCCACCTGCTCCAGAGGACTAAAGTACTTTAGTGCCCACAGCAGCGCTGTTAGGGAAGGACTAGGATTCTTCCCATTTTGCAGCCAGGAAGAGAAGGCTGTGGAAGGTCAGAACTTGGGCTCTGAAGCCAGATTGCCTGGGTTTAAATTCCAGCTCTGCCATTTCTAGCTGTGCAATTTTACAAGTATTACTTATTATTTATTTATTTTTAAAAGTTGACTTCTTCTGAGAGAGAGAGACAAGCACCCTAAACTGGGTCTCACGCTGTGACCCCCACTCAGCCTTTCCCCAGCAGGATCACAGGCCGTGCTGGGCATGTCGGGGGGGCGGGGCAGAGAACTGAGACCGCAGGCTTCCAGCATTGGGTTACTGCTGCATTATGGAGTCGGCCCTGTGTGATTTTTAAAAACTTTTGGGACCAGCGGATGCTATAATGGTTATGTCGCTGGACTCCCACATAGTCACACAGTTACACTGTGGTTCAAGTCCTGGACCTGGCAGCTTAAAACTCACAGTGGGCACAGGTGCATGTGTGCCCAAAATTCCAAGAGGAGAATGGAGGAGAAAGCATTGTGGATGGCTATTCCCTCCCTGTGTGTGTATGTGTGTGTGTGTGTGTGTGTGTGGTGTGTGGTGTGTGATTTCTCTCTCTGTTTTTCTGTCTCTGTCAAGCGTACATACCCTATAGCAAAAATCTCTCAGAAAAAAAAAGCCCTCTCTCTCTCTCTCCATCTACCTATTATATATGGCCTGTTCCCTTCTTACACTTAGTCTGTGATGAAATTCAGACAACTGTGTTAGAAATTCCCTTTGAATGTGGTTTGTTCTAAGTAGGATCGAAATAAGGTCTACACACTGTTTTTGGTTGCTGTTCTCTTAACACTCATCGAAACCAGAGAAGCCCCCGTCTCTCTCCCGTGCCACTAACCGAGGGTGGAAACTGGGTCGCTGGCCCTGGAGGCTGCCCGCGTTCGGGAGGGGCCTGTTTCCTTCCCGCACTGTCATTCCTGCTCTTCCTCTAGCCCTGTCTTTCCTATGTGGCAGCTCACGGTGCAGGCAGACTAGCTTTCCATTCAGCTGTTGTGATCAGGGGGCTGCGCAGGTGGTGCAGGGCCCTGGCTGTACCAGCCCTCCGGGTGCGCGATGGGGTGCTGCCCACTGTGTGCGCGGCTGCAGGCAGCACAGACAGGCAGTGACCGCTCGCTCTCCCACTGCACCTTTGCTCACTGCTGACCGTGGCTCGGGCGGGTCATTTCATTAGAAGCTGCAGCAGGTTGGATACGAAGCTCGGTCCAGGCCTCCCACCTCCGGCTGGAGTGAAGGGAGCCAGGTTGATTGCCGCCAGGCAGCTGGCCATCTTCGCCAACGTGCTGGGCGGGTCGCTGTTCTCACTTGTCGCTCTCTGTCACTATGTGGCCACCAACAATCCCAAGAAGCGGGAATGAAAGAGGCACTTCCTCCGCCCCAGGGTTCCAGGACATAGAATGAGGCAAGGTGGGGGTGAGGGGCCTTCACACTTCCCTTCATCCCCTCTACCTATCACAGCAGACAGGGCAATGACACGTGGACTTCTCCAGACAACTCCTATTTCCTCCGAGTCTTCTGAACTCGATGAACAAGAAGCTGCCACTGATTAGGGCCCCGTACAGGGGCTGCTTTCTCTTCTACTCCCACCCAATATAAAAATACAGATTTTTTTCCTGCAGGTGGGAAAAAGTTTCAAAAGTTCATTTTTAGACATTCGTTACCCTTTCACGTTTAGCCAAGTCCTTCCCTAACGTGAGTGTTCACTCATAATTGAGGGATATTTGGAAATTCTCAAATGCGGGCCATCTGAGCCGGCCGAGCTGTGAGCCTGTCATCCCAGACACCTGTGGGCAGGCCAGGGTGTCATGCATTCGAGGCCAGCCAGGGCCACATAGCAAGACTTGATCTTAAAAAAGAAGGGCGACCAGGCCAGCCTGGTGGCACGGCAGTTCCGCACCGCACTGGGCTGCCGAGGCCACATGGGAAGTCTGGCTGTGGCCCGCAGAGGCCTCTGTGCACACGGGTGCGCCCCCGCGCCTGATCTGCCCTGGCCGAGGCCAGAGTGGACTGCGGCATAAAGGGCTCATTGAGAGTCTCTCCCCCTCTTCTCTGCCCTTATAATAAATCATAAATAAACCTGAAATACAGCTCACGTGACAAATGCTGGGGAAGTGCTTCGTTGCTTCCTTTAGCTATCCCTTTTCAGAATGAGAGTTCGGTGCCCTCGGTGCCCTCGTTAGTTGCAGTAACGTCCAAAAAGGTTTCTTGTTTGTTCTTTTGTTTGCGATTTTTGGTGGCAGATGAGGGCTGTCTTTCAGAGGGTGCTGGTGGGGAACTCATGGCTCTCCACGCCCTCGATGTGCTTCAGTGGCGTCCCCTGATCCTCTCTCTGCTTACACTGTCCCATCTTCGCCCCATGGGGGTCCTTTCATGTTGGCTCTGCTGTCTTTTTCTCATGACCCTTTCCTCTTTGAAGGCCTCCTGGCTTTGCAGCTCGACAAGATATCGCAGCGCCTCTTATTTCCTGCCCTAGATTTGGAAGTAGCCGTCCCTCCCAAAGAGGCCCGCTTCTTTCTCCTGGGTCGACTGATTATACTTTCAAACACAAAAGGCATCCCTCTTTATGTCCCTCAGACTGGACATGAACGACGGCCATTCCTCAGCCTCCCCCGAGAGCCTCCCCCGTGGTGGCTCTGCTTTATTCTGAGGGTTGGGAGCGGATGATGGCCGGTGGTCCTGTTTAAAGTCTCGTGCTTCCAGATGTGTAAGTAATTTACCCGTGGTGTTTTCCTAACACAGCTGTGAGTCTGAGAACCGACGGGCACAGTGAGATGTAAGGCGAGGCATGAACTAGGGAACGAGAACACGAGAGGACAAGCTGGCAGCCCACTGAGGTCCAGGGAGCAGCAGGACTTGCGGGAAAGCCAGACTGTGAGTGGCAGCAGCTCTGCCCCTGGACACAGGCGCTAGCCCTGAAGACTGTCTTCCTTTCTATGGGAATGTCACCCTGTTGGGAAGAGGGTGAGAGCTTCCAGAAGGATACCCAGGGTGCAGAGAGAGAGGATGGGCACCCCCCGACTAAGATCATCTGAGTACACCCAAGCCATTGCGGGGACGGACACCACAGACACAATGCCCTGGCGTCTGCGTCGGCGAAACCCGTCGCACTTGGGAAGAAGAGACGCTGGTCTGATGAATGAACAGTGAAGTGTCCACGCCAAGTCCCTTGAATCTGAGCAAAGGAAAAAGTGTACAAATTATAAATGATGTCAATAAACCAATTGCCCATTGAGTTTCTGAATCACTGAACTCTTGGAATTCAGAGGAGACTCTTCTGAGATGCAGCCTGGACTTTCTAGACGGGAGCGGCAGGACAAAGGTTTGAGTTCACCATTCAAGCCTTCCCTTGGCACACCAGAGCACTTTTCAGGGACACGCACCATTGGCCTCTTCTTCTCGTCCACGCTGCACTGGGATGGAAAGAATCCTCCATTGTGCGGCTGGGCCCTGGCATAGACTAGGGATTGAGGCTCCTGGATTCCCACTCTGGGCTGTTCAGCTCGCAGGCCTGCCCTTGGTAAACCACGTGGTCCACTGCACGCTGTGTGTGAGTCCCGGCCATCAAAATAATTTGTATCTGGGCAGTCACTGCTCAGTGTTCTGCAAGTCATTTCCCTTGCTCCAGACCATACAAGGCTAGGGTTTGTATCACCCTCTCTTTGCGGTTCGGCTAACTCGGCCCTGCAAGATTTCACACCCAAGGCAAAGGAGCCCAGAGCTCCAGTGTTCCCAGAAACGAACTATGGGGACAGAACATCAAAGCTGACACGGGGACGAGAGTGACGGGAGCACCCCTGGCCTGTGTCTGAAAATATGTCAGGTGGGCTCCACCACATACTCTGCTCCAAAATCCCGTGTTCAGGCAAAGCCCTGGTATTGTAAACAGGCAGGAAGCTGGCAGAGCGCTCCCTAAAACACCGGCCTGTTGGCGTCGTTTCGCCCCTTCCTCGGGGTGCCAGCACAAGCCTGAGGTGGCTTCTGTGGTGGCGCACTGGGGTGTGCTGACTTGGCGGCAGCGGGTTAGTCATCACTGTGCCCGGGACACCAAGTCCGAGGTGCGTTGGCCTGGCCTTCCCGTTTCTACTACCTGTACCTGTCTCTCCTCTCCTCCCCTGCCAGTCCCCTCTCCTGCCATCCCCCCAGCCCCCAGAATTTGAGCACTGCTAATGCTAAGCAGGTTACTGCTGGTTGGATGTCAGAGCTGAAGGGACCCCAGAAAGGGCAGGGGTGGCCAAAAGAGAGCCCACCTTTGGGGCTCTGGGTGTGTATGTTTTTTTTCCCCCCATTGGATCAGTGGAGAGAGACAGAGGCAGAGAGAGGGAAAGTAAGAAATCACCCCCAGCGAAGATGGACACGCTGCAGTCCCTTGTCCTCCACTCTCCTCTTAGGATTTTGGGCACACATGCACAGGCATCCCATGTGATTTTCAAACCACCTGGTCTGGGACTCCTGGCCACGCGGGAATCCAGAGCCCCAGCCACCACACCAACTGGTGGTGTGGATCTTTAGGGAGGGGCCCTCAAGCCCTCAGTGCCATCAGGGATGTTCTATTCTTTTTTTCTTTTTTTTGAGAGTTTTTTTGCTATAGGGCACATGTGCTTGCCAGGAAAAGAAAGACAGAGACAGAAAGTGAGAAATCACCCCCCGGAGGGATGGCCATGCCGCAATCCCTTCTCCTCCATTCTCCTCTCGGGATCTTGGGCACGCACGCACACGCGCCCGGCATGAGTTTAAGCCACTGGGTCCAGCACTCGAACCGTGGTCGACTACATGGGAGTCCAATGACATAGCCATTATGCTAACTGCTGGTCCCTGGGATGTTCTACTCTTAAAGACTACGAGGCAAGGGCTTTCATTTTAAAAGCACAAGATGCCTGTTTGGCCAGCAGAAGGCCTTGCCCTCTGGAGGGATAGAAGACATGATAAGACTACTGAGAAAACAGACACCAGGGAGATCTCATAGCAGGACGCTGTCCTCCCGCTGTCCGCAGAGAAGAGGTGACATCCGGGCGCGCAGCCGCCATGCTCGTCTTCTCCATCAATACCTGAATTACCGGCCAGGGCCATCCCTGAAGCTCCGGTGCAATTCAGGCCCAGGGGAACATGGAAAGAAGCAGAGACAGGGCTCGTTCCAAACACCTTCGACCCTCAGGTCGGGCAAGGTGAGGCCTTGCACAAACTCTGAGCTTTTCAGGCCTTGCCAGGGCTGAAGGTAGACTTACCTAGTGGCCATGGGCCTGTGCAACCACTTGCTTTTCAGTGCTGCAAGGCTGCACCCTGTGGAGGTGTGGCTGGGAGTCCCTAACTCAGAACACATGAGTGGTGGGGCCTGGGCTCAGAGGGTCTCGCCCTCTGCCATCGAGGGACCTCGTTTCCTCTGCATGAGTTTGCTCCCTCCTCATCCTCATCTACATGAGCTGTCCCCCTCCCGACCTGCTCCCTGCTGCCATCCCTCCTTCCCTCCTTTCCCTCAGGTCCCACTCTCTCTCCTTTCCTCTGTCTCCCTGTCATGTTTCACCTGCACCGTCTTTACCTCCCCGGCTGCTCCTTCATCAACCGGCCAGGTGCCAGGCACTGTTCCCAACACTGGGGCAGAGATCTCCAACTTCCAAAACCGTCCTGGGGGAGGTTGGAACAGGTATCCCTAAGGAAGCAAAGAGGTGGACACAGTAATTTCAGGAGGTGACAGATACAACAAAGGAAATCAAGTGGAAAAATAAGAAAGTGATGGTGGGGAGGGGCACCGTTTTGGCCAGTCTGGTCAAGGAAGGATGTTTTTGAGAAGGTACCATGTACTCGAGACTTCAGTATTGAAAGGGAGGTGGCTGTGTGAAGGTCGGGGGCAGGTGTGGCAGTACAAAGGTCCTGGGACGGCAGGGAGCTTGGCGCAGCTGAGACAGGAAGGATGCCAATGTTGCAGAGCTCTGTGAGCCTAGGGTGAGGTGACAGATCACACTGGAAACACGATCTGCAGAAAAGGGTTTGGCTTTCGTGCTGGTTGAGTTGGAAGGCATTGGAGGGTTCTCGGTGAGTGCTGAGTTACTGTTTGTGTTTTAGAAAGTTCTGTACCATGGGCCGGCCCTGTAGCCTGGCAGTTAGGGAAACCAAATCCCGCATGGCCAATGATGTCATTTGAATCCTGGACCCAGCAGTTTGAAAAACACACTAGGTATGTGTGCATGTATGTGCCCCAAATCCCAGCAGGATGGAGAAATGGAAGAGGAAGCATCGTAGCATGGCCGTGCCCCATGGGGAGTCTGTCTCCAGGTCTGTCTCTAGCTCCCTGGTGAGCATGTGTACCCTCTGGAAAGTTTTTTTTTTTTTTTTTTTTTTTTTTTTTTTTTTTAAAGAAAGTACAGAGCCGTGCAGTGGAAGAAGGGCGTTTCCCTCTCCTCCTGCTCCCCTTCCTTCTGTCCCTCTCCTCCACAGTGGAATGGCGCCATATACTAAAAGTAGCACGTTTAGGGAAAAATCAAAAGCTATGTCTTGACCAGGACCACAGCAAGCCTATAAAGCAGCTTGTGAAAATTAGAAAAGATACTCCCTGTAGAAAAAAGTACCACTTCCTCAGGGACCAGCAGATGTTGTAATGGTTACGTCACTGGACTTCCACCTAGTCAACTATGGTTCGAGTCCCAGACCTGGTAGCTTAAAAAGCTCACACTGGGTGTGAGTGCATGAGTGCCCAAAATCCCGAGAGAGGAGAATGGAGAAGGGACTGCAATGTGACCATCCCCCCAGGGGGTGAGTTCTTGCTTTCTCTCTCTCTGTGTCTCTGGTGAGTACACGTGCCCTATAGTAAAAATCTCTCTCAAAAAAAAAAAAAAAAAAAGAAAGAAAGAAAGAAAAAGGAAAAAAGAAAGGAAGAGAGAAGAAAAAGAAAAGAAAAAGGTGCCACTTCCACAGGGCAGCCGAAGCCCCACAGCAGGAGTCTGGGGCTGAGCAAACCCAGAGAGGGCTGGATTTCAGCCTCCCTTGCTAGCCGAGCTGTGCCTTTAGACAGTGCACAGGCTGAAGGACAGCCCGGGAGCCTGGCCTGGCTTACCTGTTAGGCACCCAAGTAGAGACGAAGTTCCATGAGTGTGTGGGACCGTACTGGGGGAGAAGCCAGGACCAGAGGTAGCCATCAGGGACCGGAACAATCCCAAGCATTTACAAACAGGGGACTGGAATGTGAGTGTGGCAGAAGCACATGGGCTAAGAAGGAAGGCGGGTTCTTCCCTGGGTAGCAATTAGGAAGAGGGGAAACGCAGCAGAGACCGGATAAGAGCTGCTGATAATGGGGACCTGCAGATAGTACCGTGGTTAGGGCGCTGGACTCCCACATGACCAACAGTGGTTTGAGTCTCAGACTTGGCCGTCTGCTTTCTCATTTTCCTTCTCTTTCTCTCTCTCTGGTCAACATAAATTATAAATAAATAAATACAAAACTTCTAAAAGAAAATAACTTCTCTTAAAACAAACAAACAAAACGAACAAACAAACAAACAAAACAAACAAACAAAAAACTACTGATAAAATAGAAGGATGGCCGGAAGGTAAGGACCCAGACACCTGGTGAAGAAAAAGCTTCAAGCCCTGGAGTCCGCCCTGCCGGGTGTCGGGGTCGCGGGAGCTGGGGTGGGAGGAGGGTAGCAGCACGTTACCCACCCAGGTGCAGACGTGGAGGGGGAAGCTTGGGCAGCGCGGGCTGCGGAGAGCAGGAAAAGCCTGGCCACCCTCCGGAGCAGTCTCGATCACTAGAGGAAGGGGGAGGAGGCGGGGGTCTGGATGGGCTCTTTGAAGGTGGCGATCTTTACAAAGGCACCGCTTTTTACACGCGGAAGTAGTGAGGGAAAGAGGCCGGAGAGCGGAGAGAGGGCGACTCAGCGCTCGGAGTCGCTGGTGGGATTTCTGCTCAAAGCCGCCCCGGGGCGCGAGGGAGGCGGCACCAGGCAGCGGCGTCGGGACAGGCAGGGCGCCACGCGCCTGGCTGCGCTGCCTGCCTCCAGGGCGGAGAGTCGTCAGCACGAGTGGGGACAAGCTGGGGGAGGAAGACAAGGAAGTGTGCGGTGGGGCGGTCTGGAGAGTGGCGGTGGCTGTCCTGGACCGCGGTGAGAGAGGGCTCTCCGGGACCCAGGGCGCCGCCCTAGCGGAGAGCGCTGGCTTGAGCGCGGGAGGGTGGGAGGCGGGGAGGCGGGGCTGCGGGACGTGCGACAGCGAGGACCAAGGAGCACCCAGGGGTACTCCATGCGGGGTGGGGGTGGCGGCTGGAGGGAGGCCAAGTACGCATGGGAGAATGGCAGCGTAACATGTGGTCTTAAAACCTTTCTTAGGTCACTCACAAAGGGAAGCAGTTAAGAAAACTATTCGACTAAACTAATGAGTGTCTAAACGTACAGATTTGCACAAGGGAGCTTTAAAAAGAAATGCACACTATGAAGAAAGGATGCGTAAATCTCAACATCTTTTTGCACAAGAATGAGCTGGTACCCTAATTCTTCAGGTCTCCCTCCCCCCCACACACACCACCACATACCACCACATGTATACAGCACACACACACACACACACACACACACACACATCACCACATACCACCACACACACACACCACACACATACACACACGCACAATACACACACACCACACAGCATGTACCAAACATGCTATGAAAGAAATTGTAAACACTTCTAAAAAAGTGACTTTTTTTTTTTTTTGGAGAAGTTTTTGCTATAGGGTGCTTGCGCTCGCCAGACAGACAGAGAGAGACATAAAGACAGAAAGTGAGAAATCACTCCCCAAGGGGGATGGTCACGCCGCAATCCCTTCTCCTCCATTCTCCTCCCGGGATCTTGGGCACACGCGCACATGCGCCCGGCGTGAGTTTTAAGCCACCGGGTCCGGGACGCGAACCGCGGTCGCCTACGTGGGAGTCCAGCGACATAGCCATTACACTAACTGCTGGTTCCCTGAAAAAGTGACTTTTTAAAGTATTTCATAAGTCCTGGTCCCCTAGTAAGAATGTTATGTGTATTTGGTCAATCCTCAGTGCAAGGCCAGCACCTATGATAATGGGGACAGGATTTGAGCTGTCAAGTGCAGGTCTTTAAGTAGGTGATAATGCCTCCTCAGGCTCTGAAAGAACGTTTACAGCACACCCTGCAGTCAAACAAAGTGACTGAGCATTGACTATAAACCAATAAGAAAAAGAAAGACCTAGCAGAAAGATGACCCAGGAGACACAAACAGGCAAGTCACAGGTCCAGGAGTACAAATGGCTGCTTCTCAGCATCACTGAGATGGAAGAAGCGCAACTGCAGTAATAACACCCGTTAGATTTCAGCAAGGTGAAGAACTGCTGAGAGGACCAGCCTAGGTGGCACAGGCCGTAGGGTACTGGGCTCAGTGCAGAGGCCACATGGCTGACGGAGGTTCGGACTCCCCTGCCTGTTACCTGTAAACTCTGGCCCAACAGGACTAAGACCCTGAGGATCCGGAGGGCTGGAGCAAGGGTTCTGAGGCAGGGCAGGGCCAGCCTGTGTGGACGGTGCTTCTCTCTTTCTGCATCTCTCTCACGTGCATATGCACTTTTTTCTTTTCTTTTCTTTTCTTTTTTTTTTTTTTTAAGAATTATTTTATTTAACTTATTTATTTATTTATTTTTATTTGACCAGAGAGAGAGAGAAAGAAAGTGAGAAAGCAAGCCGCCAGATTCCGGACTCAAATCATGATTGGCTATGTGAGTCCAGTGCCCTTAACCACCACGCCACCTGCTGGCCAATATATATTATGTGTGTGTGTGTGTGTGTGTGTGTGTGTGTGTGTGTGTGTATTCAAAGGTTTTGTTATATTCTTTATTATAGAAAAAAGGAAACTGTCCAAATATCCACTAGTAAAGAATTGGTGACATACATTATAGCAAACTATAAAATGAAATACAGTGCAGGATATTAAAAATAGAGCGATTGCTATTGTCTGAATACCTCCCCAAATCCATGGGTTGAAACGTGGTTGCCATTGTGATAACGTTAAGAGGTGGGGCCTTTAGGAGGTGATCAATTCCTTATAAAGGGCTGGAGAGAACTAGGTAGGTTTCTTGAACCCTCAGTCCCTTCTGTCATGGGAGGATAGTGTTCAAGGTTCCACTTTAGAAGCAGAGACTGGCCCTCACCAGACCCCGAACCTGCCAGCCCCTTTATCTTGGACTTCCCAGCCTCCAGAACTGTGAACACCAATATTTGCCTGGTGCTCAGCATAGATGTCACTGTGGACATAGTCAATAAGAATGACTGAGTGAACAAATGAATACGTATCAATATTCCTTATAAAACATCTGGGGTTGTTGAAATGTTCGACATTCAGTACCATCACACGTTAGACCTTGGCTTTGAGGAGCGTTCTCTGAGGACCAGTAGCCCTGATATCAGGGAGCTGCTTAGAAATGCAGGGTCTTGCCACCTCCGCCCTCCACCCCAGACCCACTGAATGGGGTCTGCATTTGTGTTTAAGTCTCAGGAATTCATATGCACATTAAAGTGTGAGAAGCACTGCTTCAGAGGAAAGGTATTTGGCTGCTGTTTTCTTCTTCTTCGTCTTCTGGTTTTAATGTTCTTTCTACCTCTTTGGTATCTAATGATAGGATTTAAGGGTTTTGCTTGGGCATGGACCAGAAGAAGAGACTCTGGACCATGCAAACTTTTGCCAACAAGGAGAGATTTTTTCTGAGGATTTTTTTTCTTTATCAAGGATTAAAACATCTGAGTTCTCCCGTTATGGCTAGTCCTCCATTTCACCTTTTGCTTTCCCTGTTTCCAGCCTCCCCTGGGATGATCAGGATTACGGTGAGAAGGCCCCTTTTCCAGGTGACTTCAGCAAGCAGCTGTTTACCCTCCACATCCTATACCTGAAACCTGGCTGGGTGGCCATAAGAAGCCACCCAGGGGGTGTTTTGCAGCTGGGAAGTAGCTCAGAGCTGAGTTCAGCTGCCAGGGAAAAAGAAGGCTGCAGTCTGGCCCTCCCCTCTGCTGGCTCACACTACTAAAGCCCCATGAAATCAGCCTCCGCCAGCCAGCTCTTCACAGACAGCCTGGGCAGACTCCACAGGGGTGTCCAGGATTATGATTGAGGGCCCTGGCAAGGAGGAGTGGAAAACAAGGTCTCGATTCCAAGCCCGAGTCACGGTTGTAAGGCCCTTGCTGCTTCCCCACGGTGTACTTGTGCACACTGCCCTCAGCCGGGTCCCGAGCCTGGCTTCCGCCCACTTCCAGCAAGGCCCAGGGCAGCATCCCCTGCGGCAGCAGCGGCCACACTTCCCACAGGGAGCCAGGCCCACAGTGAGTCACAGGGACCGTACGGCCTCCAGTGGAAGAACTCGAGGAGGAGCATGGCTTCCTTTAGTCTCCCCCTCCTCCAGCCCTGCCCTAGACGCCTGTCATTCTCACCCGGTTCAGGTTTAGTCTGAAGCCAAGTTGATCTGGTCTATGATCATTCCAGCTTTAGCTGCGGGAACTCGACTTTGTGACTGTGACAGGCAGTGCCGTCAGGGTACGTTTTCCAAAGAGACGGCCTCTCCACCATCTTGAATTTATCTAATGGACTTCCACCAGTCTGGAATAAGAGAGCTATGGCTCATCACAGTTTAATTGTATCCAAGGTCATTGGATAACGTTAGAATTTGATAAAGAGGTAAAATATCATTGCATCCCGGGAAGGGTTTCTGCAGATTCCCAAGCATATGGAAAACATATCAGGTGCAGGTCTGGCTGCTTCTGAACGGAGGATCCTCCCAAGTGCGGACACCTCGTTCCAGGTCCAGACCAAGGCTGATCCATGGGCTTAGCAGCTATTGGCTTGAACTGCTGATACTTCAGCTCATTCCCATCCCTTCCTCACCTGCTGGCAGAACCTTGATTACTGGCAAAAACTGAATTCAGTAGTTCTCTAAAGAGCAAAGCCCCTCACTATTGAGAAGCAGTTTAGACCAGAAGCAATACGTGTTTCTCTTTACTTTGGAAATGAGGATGCAAGGTGCTTTTCACGTGACCTCTGGGCAAAAGGGAGCAGGCATGCTGGGAGGGACATGGGCCTGGGAGACAGAGACAGCTGAGAGAGCATTTTAACCCCACCACTTATAAGCCGCAGGACTGTCTGAGGAAGCTGTCCTACAGTCTCAGCTGCCCTCCTTATAGGACGGGAATAGCCATGTCCACTGCAAGAGTTTGTTGAGTCAGTGAGGAGACCCCCATGGAGAACCTACCCATTCCTGCCACTGTCAGCACCGGGGCGCCTCAGTCCTTCTTAGGGCATCAGAGGTTCTCCATGCAGTTGTGTATGAGAGGAATGTGGGCTTCACAATTACTTTGTTTGTTTCAGAAGGTCCATGCACTCACCGGAGAGAGAGACAGAGAGGAAGAGGCCTGTCCTCCATTGGGTCTGGCCATACCACAGTCCCTTCCCCATTGTTCCATCCCTTCAGGATTTTGAGCATCCCATACATGTGTCCAGCCTGTTTTTCCAAGCTGAGCTGCCAGGGGTAGGATTTGAACCACACAGTTGACTATGACGGATCCAGCTTCCTTAACTACCAGGTCACAGGGCCAGTCCTACTGTTACTTTCTTTCTTTTTTCTTTTTATATGTATCTCTATCCCCCCAACTTCCCAACTGCCTCAGGGCAGACTTTCAGGTGTGCTTGCTCATCAAGGTTCTTGGCAATGTCCCTGGCGTAGTAGGTCTTGCCAGTGTGCAAACTCTCCCTGGAGGAGAAGCCGCCTGAGTTCCCTGGATGTGCTATGAATGTAGGTCTTGTAGATGCTTTTCTGATCCTTGGAAGAGCTTTGGTTTCCAGAAGACTCTGGGTGGGTTGGGGAGGAAATGCAAATGGATGAAGGAGACCTAGGGTAAGGGAGACCAGGGAGACATAGACATCAGGAAGTTGGCCTGCGGTCCCTCTCTGATGTCAGAACTTGCATTTGGTGGATTATAAAGCTGAGACTTTCGTAGTGGAATCTTTCCATACTGGTCATTATGTTTTATGAAGATTCTTTAAATGATCTCAGTAGAAATCCCAGTTTTACAAGAAGTCAAATTTTCACCACATGTTTAAAAACATCTGTCCGCAGATATTCTTGAATATCAACTTTTAAAACCTCCATTTCTTTTATATATCACAGAACTATTTTTTAAACTTTTAGAAGTAGTTTTTTTAGAAATCTACAAATCTAATTTTCTTTTTCTTTTTAAAAATAAATGTCTTGAGAGAGAGAGACAGAGAGAGATAGGCACCCCCAATAGGACCTCCATACCACAACCTGCCCCCAGCCCCAGCCAGCCAAGATAATGGGCATACTTGCCTGGAATACTCAGAGAAGTCCCAGGATATGAACCCAGGACTTTCTTATGTGGGTCAGTTGTGTTATGATTCTGCCACTGTCTGGTTCTTAACTTTATTTTTCATTCTAAAAATCAGTGAAATATTTAAGACACTCCAAAAAGAAAAAAGAATAACATAATAAATATACCCCGTTGACCCACCAACCAGTTTGATTTTATTCAGTTTAAAACAATACATATGAAGACCCAGCAGGTGGTATAGTGGTTAAGGCACTGGATTCCACGTGGCCTGCTGCTGTTCGAGTTCTGCACCTGGCAGCTTGAAACTCACACCAGGCACATGTGCGTGTGTTCCCAAAATGCAGAGAAGAGAATGGAGGAGAAGGGATTGCAGCATGCCATCCCCCCAGGGGAGTGATTTCTCACTTTCTATCTCTCCGTCTCTCTGGCAAGTGCACATGCCCTATATAAAAAAAAATCTCTCAAATAAATAAATAAATAATATTGTCCTAGAAGACATATTGATAAAATAATATATAGAAAGAAAAACAAGAGAATACTGGGAACTGGCCACATGACCTCGTGGTGAAGGGAGCTGGATCCCACATGGCTGACCGTGGTCCGAGACCTGGCCCCTGCAGCTTGAAGGCATACCGGGTACGTGTATGTGCATGTGCGAAATGCTGACAGGATGAACAAATGGAGGAGAAGGATTGTGGCATAGCCATTCCTCATGGTGCGGGGGATGCTTTCTCCTTCTCCCTTTGTCTCTCTTTGGTGAGTGCATATGCCCTCTGGCAAAAAATCAACAAAATTAAAAAGAAGAATAAACACAGACTTTAATATGATGGTTATGCTGTATGGGGAAAAGAACAGGATAGGGGAGGACTACAAAACTAGAGAGAATTCTCCAGGTCTCAGCCTTCTTAGAGTGCAGCCTTCTTAGATGAACCAATGTCTATTAAAAATCCTGCCTTCGGGACCAGCAGTTAGCATAATGGCTATATCGCTGGACTCCCACGTAGTCTACTGCGGTTCGAGTCCTGGACCCAGTGGCTTGAACTCACACCGGGCATGTGTGCATGTGTGTGTGCCCAAGATCCCGAGAGAATAGAGGAGAAGGGATTGCGGCATGGCCATCCTCCCTGGGGGGTGATTTCTCGCTTTCTGTCTCTCTGTCTCTCTCTGTCTGTCTGGCAAGCGCACGCGCCCTATAGCAAAAAACAAAAACCAAAGCAAAAAACAAACAAAAAAACTTCTAAAAAAAAAAAATCCTGCCTTCAGGGATAGCAGACAACGTAGTGGTTAAGGTGCTGGACTCCCACATGGCTGACCACGTCCGAGTCCCAGTCCTGGCTACTTGAAACTCACTCTGGGCATGTGTGTATGTTGCCCAAAATCCCAGGAGAACAGAGGAGAAGGGATTACACCATGGCTATTTCCCCTTGGGGGTGACTTCTCATTTTTTCTCTGTCTGTCTCTGTGTCTCCAGTGAGCACACGTGCCCTATAGCAAACATCTCTTGAAAACCAAAACCCAAACCGAAAATTCTGCCTTCAAAATTCTGCAAAGGCTCTCCTTAAAAGACTTAAAGCCAAGTGAGAGAAAATTCTAGATCTTTTCAAAGTCACAGGCTTACAAAAGACCACAGCTTTTGTGGGGTGACACACTTCATTCAGTGACTATGGGATTTAGAGTCACTAAGGTAGAGGCCAACCTTAAGACGAGATGTGAAATGACACAATTTTTTTGTCCCACCGTTTAGGCACACAAAATCAGGGAATGCTTCACTGGGCCTCTTCTATTTAGATGATTAGATGACCCAAGAGGAGTTCAACAAATCACACCAAATCTCAAAATAAAGCCCACATGAGCAGCACACATGTAACTTTATATTATAGATCGTTTCCTTGTCTTTTCAAAGGAACAGAATTTCCACCAGGTGATTGTATTTACTGTCCATCTGGTATCAGAGTGATTCGAGATGGCTATAAAAAGATTATTTATAACTCAATAACTACTCTTGTTTACTATGTAGATGACATCATCATCCCATATTGCTACATTAAATCAGCATTTGCCTCACTTTTATTGCCTTTGCTATCAAGGCTGTGGCTTAGGCAAAAATGCCTTATAAAGAGCAGCTCAGATGGTAATGAAGAACATGCACCTCTAATCTGTTCTGGTTCGAAGGTTTTTTTCCAGCAGGATCCACCCTTGGCCCAGAGGAGAAGCCCTCTGTCTGTTCCCTTAAGCATTCTTTCTTCTTTTAGTCTTTAAAACAATTTTTTATAAAGCCAGAAAATGCATGTGCTCATCAAAAAGAGACAGAGAGAGAGAGGGAGAGAGAGTGCACACCGCACAATGGGGGATGCTTACGCTGCAATCCTTTTCCCTCCATTTCTCCTTCCTATCAGGACGTTGGGGGAACATGTGGCTAGCATGTTTCGTTGCCAGGATTTGAACCATGCGCAGTCATGTGGGATCTGGCTCCCTTTGCATATTGCTTAACCACTGCACTATGGGGCTGCCCCCCTTTTATCTCTCTTGATAAAAAAACATTTCTCTCGGAGGAGTGGGGTAATATGTCCTTGGCACTGAAGAGTGACGAAGAGACAGAAAGCCGCTGGAGGTCATGCATTGTGTCACTTGGACAGGACTGTCACCAGGTGCTAAAAACCTGAGGAATGCCTGACTCCAGTCTTCTAAACTCTTTTCTTTTTTTGGAGAGGTTTTTGCTATAGGGTGCGTGTGCTCGCCAGAAAGAGAGAGAGAGACAGAGAGACAGAAAGCGAGAAATCACCCCCTGGGGGCGATGGCCACGCTGCAATCCCTTCTCCTCCATTCTCCTCTCGGGATCTTGGGCACGCACGCACACACGCCCGGCGTGAGTTTAAGCCACGAGGTCCAGGACGCCAACTGCAGTCTACATGGGTTCAGCGACATAGCCATTATGCCAACTTCTGGTCCCAAGTCTTCTAAACTCTTCTGATACATTTTCTTTCTCATCAGTGGAGGTGAAGTCTATGCCTGTTGCTTGCCAACGAACTTGAAGTACAAAGCCTGGGGCTGCTACTCCACTGCTGCGTGTTCTTGACCAGATCACTTCACTGAAACGCAGGTAGGACAGAACCTGTCCTATGGAGTTAATTAGTAAACAGGCAGATGTGAAATCCCCAGTCTGGAGAGCCATGTGGGCTGAGTGTACATCTCCACACACTCTCCTGCGCTTCCTCATCCCTGTGTACTGAATATAGACTCAACTCCAACTGCAAAATGAATGCTGACTGGCACCAATGCTGCTTCCTGATGTCACGTATATACTCCCACTGGAAAAAACAATCCATCAATAGTGATATTGTCCCCTCCTTCCTGTAAAGGAAATTGAGGTGAATCCCTGAGGCTGACACATACATTTCCTCTAATTGTTGCTTTCCTTCCCCCTCCCCCACCCCATTCTTTGAAAAAATGAGGGGGCTGTGACTCCCTTGATAGTTGCAGGAAGCCTGCTGAACTCCGAACTCTGACTCTTCGCCCAGCTCTTTCATCTCCTGGCAGCTCTAGGAAGCAACAACAGGGGAGCTTGCCTTCACTGTCCCTTTCCAAACCTAGCTCAGGAAGTCGGCCAGGGCCAGGCTGCCTTCATAGGAGTCGGCAGGACTGTTGTGAAAACAGAACCACAGGACACAAAGGGACACAAAGAGGAGCTGCCTCAGAACTGGGCTTCATCCAGCCTGCATCACAATGCTTGCCTAGAGCCCGCCAGGATTCCCCACCTGCCTCTTTCCCAGGGCAAGCCCTCGTTCTCACTTCATAACATGTATGAACATGTACGTAACCATGAAGCACTCTGTGCTCATCCTATGCAAGGGCATTTGCTGAGACAGTATTTTAGTTACAAGTGCTGGGTGCGAAACAACCTTAGGAGGTAGTAACATACAACAGGGACTCCCAGCCCTCAGTCTGCCCAGCAGGAGGGGAACGCCAGGTCAGCTTCCTCTGTGTTTACAGCTGCTCCCCATTGCCTACGCCACTGCCTAGCTCTGCCTCCCGTCAGGGCAGCATAGGCATTAGATTCTCATGTTGCAATACGTCAAAAACCCCAGTGTGCGTTTGGGGCGGCGGGCCCGCGGCGACCGCGGCGGCTGAGGCGGCCGCGGCGTGCTCGCGGCGCCCGCGCCCCCCAGCCCGGGGGTGGCGGGCCCGCGGCGGCTGAGGCGGCCGCGGCGTGCCCGCGGTGCCCGCGCCCCCCGCCCGGGGGCGCCCGGGGGCGGGGGGACTCCCCTCTACTCTCCGTGTGTGGGGGCCCGGTCAGCCCGGCCCCCGCTGCCTCTCTGGCGCAGGGTCTGTCCTGCACTCTGTGCCGACACGGGCTGGTGGCGCCAGAAGGCCGTGGTCACCGTCCTTTCTGTCTCTGACCGGGCGGGTGAATGGGAGATGGCGAGGGCTCCTGGGCGCATTCGCGCGCTCGGGGCTGGCATGTGGCCGTTGGGCCTGCGCATGGCCGCTGGACCGGCGCGGGGCCGCCGGGCCTGGGGGTGGCCGCTGGGCGCACACGTGGCCCCTGGACTTGCGAGTGGTCGCCGGGTCTGACTGTGGCTGCCGGGCTTGCGCCTACGCGAGGCCGCTGGGCCTGCTCCCGGCTATCGGGCCTGCTCCCGTGAGTGGCCGACGGACCTGCACCTACGCACGGCTACCGGAGCGTGGTCGCCGGGCCGTATGGCTGCCGGGCCTGCGTGTGGCTCCCGGGCCTGCGAGTCGCCGCTGGTCCTGCGCGCGGCCGCAGGGCTTGCGCTTGTGTGTGGCCACAGGGTCTGCGAGTGGCCGCCAAGCCTGAGCGTGGCCGCAGGGCCTGTACCCGTGCGCAGCCGCCGGGCATGCGTGTGGCTGCCGGGCCTGCGCGCCGCGGGGCCTGCGCCCACGCGGAGCCGCCAGGCCTACACCCGGACGTGGCCACTGGGCCTGCACATGCACGTGGCCTCTGGGCCTGCGTGTGGCTACCGAGCAGGCACCCAGGCGTGGCCAATGACCCAGCACGCGACCGCCGGACCAGCGTGTGGCCGCCGGTCATGAGCGGCAAACTGAAGCCGAAAACAAGGATTAAGATCTTGCAAATATAAGCAACAGAAAGAATCTTTAGATGTCTTAAACCAATTGAGAAATATATTGTATAGGAGGATTTTCGCTGCCTATGGGCAATGAGAAGATGATGGTTACCAGCCCTGCATTACCTCAGGGAAAACAAGAACTACTCTTCCATTCTTGCGGAAGCCAGATTCTCGAGGATGACTCACGCTGCAGATCCCCACAACACCATTCTCGGTAATCACACGATAGAGGCCCTGTCGCATCAACTGATAACCATCTCTGCCTACCAGAACTGCACTCCTAGAACCGTATTCCACAGAGACTCACCTACAACTGCGGAACTGCACGAGACCCACCCTTGACCCAACCCTGAACAGAATCTATGTTTCCTATTGTGGAAAACTCTATGAGCTCATAATAGAATAAGAAAAAAAAGGAGTGAAAGATCTGGAGGGTACGGTCGCAGGGATGGCAACTGCGGATGCTGGAGACAGTATGGGAGAGGTAATGAGAATGAGTGATGGAGGGCGGTTCAGGGAACGATCATCACGTTTGATGGACACAGGGATGAGGGGTGGTCTGTAGATGATGATGTATGTAATGGTATCACTGTCTTGTCTAGTGTGAACTGCACTCATGCTGGAAAAAACCATTCTGTACACTGTAAAGACGTGCAATGAAAAAAAATAATGATAATAATAATAATAATAATATCAGCACTCTGGCAGAGGGAAAAAGATCTGATGATATGATAGCGGAAAGGACAAATCTGGACACCAGAGGCTGTAAGGGAGGGGAGTGGGTAGTCGGGAGCGGGAGGTGGAGGGTGGGCGTGGGGGGGAAAGGGAGGAGTCATTTGTCACCAGAAAATGTAGGGTTCTCTGTTGAAAACTGATACATGTATGTATACTGTACACATCATGATGAGAACTTTATGTAAAATGAATGTGATTGATCTGAGAAAGAAAAATAAAGGGAAAAAACAAACAAACAAAACCCAAAAACAAAAAACAAACCCCAGTGTGCGTTTGTTGCCCCATAGTTCCAGTCTGGCTTTGAGTGCAGCTGTATTCTAGCCGCAGGAAAATAAACTCAGGGCTCCCAAGGGACCCTGCACTACGCTGAGTGGTGTGATAACAGAAATAAGACGCACGATAAATGTGATGCACTTGAATTATCCCCAAACACCCCCCTCCCCAATCCTCTGGTGTGTGGAAAAATTGTCTTCCATGAAACCAGTCCCTGGTGCCAAATAAGGCTGGGGACTACTGGCATGAAACAGCCATGTCGTGACACTAGCTAATTAGGAATGGGCCGTTCGGATTGGCCGTAGTGAGGATGTCTCGTCCCTGCCCCACGGTGACTCAAGGGTAACTCAAAGGGTTGGGGTTGAGACAATTGAGGCTGGAGGATACCCTCATGGGGGCTTGCTCACACACGGGATTGTGTACCTGTCTGGCAGGGATGGGGACCAGGCTGGAGTGCTGAACTCACTATTGGCCTGAAGTCCACTGTGGCAGCCCTGGGAGACAGTGCTCACTTCCTGCCTGTTAGATCTCCACTCCAAGGCCACCTTGCCTCACTTCCACCTTATATGGGAGCAGCCATAGACATCCCAGAGTCAAGAAAAGGGTGGCCACCTTGGCCACCTCTCAAGAAGAAACATCAAGGAATTTGAGGCCACGTTTAAACCATCCTAGGCTAGCGAATGGCTTTCTGGGAGAGTGATGGGTTAAAGTGTGTGGGGAGAATCCTGGAAAAGCCCAGAGCCAGTCAGTATAAACACAGTCTCTGGTGTTTTCTTGCCAGCTGTGGAAGGAAAGAGCCTTTTGCACACTCATATTCATAGCAGCATTATTCACAATAGTCAAAATGTGACAGCCACTCAAGTGATCATCAAGAAATGAGCAGATACACAAGATGGGATGAGGGTCTTCACATACAGACCTACAGCTTCTTCTCCCCGTGTTTCCCGGCAGCCTGCAATGGTGGAATGCAACGGTCGGGAAGCTAAGCTGTAGGGTCAGCCATACCTTGTCTAGCTTGATGGGTATCACGGACCCACAGAGTTTGCCATTTCATACGGTTTCATACTTTCCATTGTTGGAAGGGATGCAGGCGGGCTGCCTCTAGGCCAAGAGTGAGAAGGAAGACACCAGTCCTTTCACTCTTTGGTTCCTGATCTCACCAGCCTCACTATTGTCTGACTGACTTGCACAGACTCACAGAAGCAGCCCCAAACATGAGATCCCAGTGGCCTTTGCTTGTTGAGTCTACAGCTCTGGTTGCTGCCCCTGTAACTCAATCTGTGCAGCTTAAATCTATGCCCTGTCCTTGGCTGGGCAGCCCCAGGTTGAATGAGGATGCATGGGGGAACCATTTGAAAATAGTGAGCATTGAAGAGTGAAGACTGCTGATGATTGCTGCTGCCTGTGAGTGTGCAAAAACTTATGTGTGTTTGCAGGAGCCTGTGAGCATGCAATAGTCTCTGTGCCTGTAGGAACCTCTGTGCCTGTAGGAGACTGTGTGCATGTAGGAGCCTGTGCACCTGTAGGAGCCTGTGCATCTGCAGGGGCCTGTGTGCATGTAGGAGCCTGTGTGTGTGCAGGAACCTTTGTGCATGCAGGAGCCCAGGTGCATGCAGGAACGTGCGTGTGTGCAGGAGCCTGTGTGTGTGCAGGAGCACCTGTGCCTACAGGAGCCCATGGGTGCACCAGAGCCTGTGTGCCTGTATAGGAGCCTGTGCACCTGCAGGAGCCTGTGTGCATGCAGGAGCCTATGTGCCTGTATAGGAGCCTGTGTGCATGCAGGAGCCTGTGTGCCTGTAGGAGCCTGTGCATCTGCAGGAGCCTGTGTGCATGCAGGAGCCTGTGTGCCTGCAGGAGCCTGTGTGCCTGTATAGGGGCCTGTGTGCATGCAGGAGCCTGTGTGCCTGTAGGAGCCTATGCATCTGCAGGAGCCTGTGTGCATGCAGGAGCCTGTGTGCATGCAGGAGCCTGTGTGCCTGTATAGGGGCCTGTGTGCATGCAGGAGCCTGTGTGCATGCAGGAGCCTGTGTGCCTGTATAGGAGCCTGTGTGCATGCAGGAGCCTGTGTGCCTGTAGGAGCCTGTGCATCTGCAGGAGCCTGTGTGCATGCAGGAGCCTGTGTGCCTGCAGGAGCCTGTGCATCTGCAGGAGCCTGTGTGCATGCAGGAGCCTGTGTGCCTGTATAGGGACCTGTGTGCATGCAGGAGCCTGTGTGCATGCAGGAGCCTGTGTGCCTGTATAGGAGCCTGTGTGCCTGTGCAGGAGCCTGTGTGTATGCAGGAACCTGTGTGCATGCAGGAGCCTGTGTGCCTGCAGGAGCCTGTGCACCTGCAGGAGCTTGTGTGCATTCAGGAGCTGTGTGTATGCAGGAGCTGTGTGTATGCAGGAGCATGTGGGCCTGTAGGAGCCCGTATCTGCACCCACGGGATCCCATGGGTACACAGGAGGCTGTGTGCATGCAGGAGCCTATGCTCCTGAAGAATCCTGTGTGTGTACAGGAGCCTATGTGTCTACAGGAGCCCGTGTGCACACAGGGGCCTGTTTGCATGCAGGAGTCTGCACATTCCCATAGGAGTTTGTGGGTCTACAGGAGCCCATGTGCACACAAGGGCCTGTGTGTGTGCAGGAGCTAGCTGATACTGAGCACTGAGAGTACGTGGATATCATGCTTTCACCTCACCTGGCCCCTCAGCAGGCATGGCATGTTCATATCCACTTAAAATAGAAGAACAAGAAGTGGGTATTAGAAATGGAAGATGTGGAAAAAGATAGAATCAGAATTTTTAAAATAAATTAAATCTAAATTTATAATCAGAATTTAAAAAACAAAAAGTTAAGAGCCCTGCACTGAAGACTGAAATCCCAGAAAGTGGTTTGGGTTCAAACATGGGGGAATATCAACATAGTGGAAGAATGCCATGCAGAACACAGAGAAGCATGTGGTCAGTGTCTGCTCACCCCATCCCACCCAGAAGGGCCTAGAGCCCCTTGGATCCTGACAATCCTTACCCTCTCTCAGGGCTCTCTCCCTTCTGGGGAGCAGTGCATGTCAGCCAGGTGGGCTCTGGGTGTGACTGTCACGAGAGCCGGTTTCTGGCCTCATGAAATGAGCTCAACATTTGCAAAAGGCCATTTGCCATTGGTCCAATTGTGCAACAAGAAATAAAAATATAAGTATATAACAGGCTCAACAGGAAATGTATATTATACAAATATAACCTCAAGTGTTGAGGAGAGCTCCCCAGCTCCCAGTCTCAATAGTTTTGGAGGTTCCAAGTACATAATTCTGAGCTCTCTAGACTGGGTGGACAACCCGGTCCACTCATGGCCACCTATTGTGAATAATGGTGATCTAAACATGGGAAATCTGGGTCCTCTCCTTGGCAAGTTCTGTGAGACCAGTTGTATGTTGTCTCCAAAGCTGGTTACCATCATTCCCTTCTCTCTTTGTCCAGGCATCCTACTCCACTGGTGGAGAAGTACAGGGCATTCCTGCCTTGTCCCTTTAAACCTGGGCTGGCTCCATGGTTCCCCTTGGTGGAAATGGTGGTGTCTTGGTGCCATGCCTAGGCTTTAAGAGGTCTGGGATCTTCATCTTTCTCTCTCTCTGGAGCAAGTTCACCAGTCACGTGAGAAGGCTGATGACCCAGACCGCCATATTGTGAGGAAGCCCAAGCTGTGTGGAAGGCGATGAAGAGCTGAGGAACCCAACACAAATCAAAGGCCCCATCCTATGACCCAGTCAAGCCATCTCAGCCAGGCCCTGGCTATGTGGGCATTCCAGCTGAGGCTCCAGATGTTAGAAGTAGAGATGGGCCATTCCCTCTGTGTCCTGGTCGAAGTTCTGAGCCAGAAAATGTTGAGGAAAATCAAAGCGCTGTTTCAGGCTGCTAAGTCGGTTGTGTCTCACGATGCTGCACTAGATAACCCGAAGCAGCAGTCTGGCACTTGACTTTGGAATGCGGGAATACTTAGCGTTTATGGTTTTATTCTTAGCCTTTTGGAACCTCCTCAGCAGAAAATGAAACAAATGCAATCCTGTTTTAACATTCAGTGATACACATGTCAAGACAGTCTGAGAAAATGTAGATGTGAAGCTTTGTTAGCCTTAAGCAGCCTCTATTAAAAGATACTATCATCAGGTAGAAGCCTCTAGAAACAAAAGTCTTACAATCAGCAACAGGTTGGCTCTTGACATTTTGGGACTTGAGGCAAGAGCACAAATAGAGACCTGCATACGTACACCTAGATACTTAAAGGCCGTAAATCAGGCTAACAACCTGTTACATTAAATGTGTCATATTTTAACTGCTTTGGAAAATAAAAGCCTTCATAATAACCAAGTTCAGATTCTAATTTCCAATGCTCAGCTCTTTGGAGTCCACATTGGACCGTGGTAGTCATGGGACAGCTGGTCCGGCCTGACTCCATAGCTACCCACTTTGTCTCCCATCGCCTTCCATTCTTCCAGTGACGCCGGGAGCCTCCTTCGCCTCATCAGGACATCCCAGCACACACATCCAAGCCCCACTGACCCTCACAAGCAGAAGTATGAGTCAGAAGGGGAGAGGTGTAGCCCTTCGCTTGGCACAACCAGATGTGGGTCTGAGTTCATGCCCCGAAGTAAGGGGCTGTGGTGAGTGTGGCAGACTGCACAGAGGGGACCATCCCATACGGTCACCCTGACTTCAGATAACAGCTGCAAACTCGGGGGTCCACATCAGTTCAGTAATTCTCTACATGGCTCGAGGAACACAGGGAATCACTACACTTGGAGTTACAGTGTTTTTGTTTATTTATGTTTTGTTTTAAACTAAAGGTTATAAAACAAAACCTTTCAAAGGGAAGAGACACCTAGTGCAAAGCCCGAGAAGGATCCAGATGGAGTGTCCTGTCGTTCTCTCCCACACAGCGGCTGCCTCCTGGCTGTGACAATTCACAGGGAGTCCTTGCCAGCCAGGGAAGCTCATCTGACCTTTTACTAGGGCTCTGTCACACACTGCCCATGGGGTTGACCTGGCGTTGCCAGCCTCCTCTTTGAGAGGCTCGGATTAACACTTCCAGACATAGGAGAGGATACGGTGTGCCCCAAAGCCCCCATCCTGATTCGTTTTGTTAGATCGCCCTGTGACTAAAGCCCCAGGTGAGCAGAGGTCCTCTTACTCAGCAGGGATTCCATGATCTAGGATGTAATCAGAAACGCTCTGGTGAGGGAGGTCAGTTTAGGAGCCATGCAGCGAACGACGCCCCGCGTCTGCACAGTGCGCTCTTCAGGGAGCCCAGGTTCGAGACTGAAGTACCAGAGGAAGGTTCCTGGTCCACGAAGGGAAGCAAACATGGCGGTCCCAGCAGGAATAATGCCAGGGGTGGCCTAGAACAAGCCGAGCCTTGTGAAGAGGACCAGCAAATGTCCCTTGCACCCATGTTCTAACGAGAAGTGAGAACGGGCTGCTCTGGGGGATGGCACGCCGAGGCAGCTGGTAGACCCGCTCTCCTGCTCCAGAAAGCCCTGGGGAGTGGAGGGGTCTGTCCACTTAAAGAAGCAGCAAAGTTATGAGAGAAAATTGGAGCCGAGGCAAATGAGGGAAGGTTGAATGTTCGTGTTTCCTTTGAATTATCCTGGGAATCTGGAAAACTCTTTCACGATATCCTTTATTATTGTCATTTACATTCCTTCATGGCACATGAAAGATTTTCAAAGTACGCATGTAGTACATGACAATCAAATCAAGGACATTACCATATACATCTTTGTTTTGGAGAGGTTTTTGTTATAGGGCGTGTGCGCCTGCCAGAGAAACAGAGACAGAGAGACAGAAAGCGAGAAATCACCACCCAGGGGGGATGGCCACACTGCAATCCCTTCTCCTCCATTCTCTTCTCAGGATCTTGGGCATGCACGCACACGTGTCTGGTGGGAGTTTAAGCCACCGGGTCTGGGACTCAAACTGCGGTCGACTACATGGGAGTCCACATAGCCATTACGCTATCTGTTGGTCCCTCATATGCATCATTTTTAACAAAGAATTTTTTGAGAGAGAGTGTTTTTTGCTATGGGGCATGTGTGCTTGCTGGAGAGGCAGAGAGACAGAAAGCAAGAAATCACTCCCAAGGGTGGACAACCATGCTACAATCCCTTCCCCTCCGTTCTCCTCTCAGGATTTTGGGCATGCATGTACACACGCCCAGTGTGAATTTCAAGCCTCTGAGTCCAGGACTTGAACCATGGTCAGCTATGTGAGAGTCCAACAATGTTACCATTACGCCATCTGCTGGTCCCTTCAACAGAGAGCTTTGCATTCCTTTGCCTCTCCCACCCACCCTCCCTTCCTCTCCCACCCAGCCTCCCTTCCACTCCCCTCCTCCCTTCCACTCCCTTCCTCCCTGATGCCTACAATTAGCCTTCCTACTATCACAGCTTTTGAGAGTAGGACATGGAAACATAGGCCAGGTGATTGAGTCAGTAGGTGGATTCCTGAGTATCTGCTGGTAGAGCTCTGTGCTCAGAGACGGACTGTTGTCCACTCAGAAGCCTCCTCTCATGATGCTGTTCGGATTCCTCATTTTTTTTTTAAAGTTTATTCTTTCATGAGAGAGACAGAGATGGAGAGGAAAAGAAAGAGAGAAAGATAAGCACCCTCAACAGGGTCTCAGCCCAGCCTTCCCAGCCAGCCAGGAACATGGGTGTGATCAACCCAGAAACTGGACTGGATCTCTCAGACGCACCCAGCTCTGCAGAGCAGTGAGCTACTGCTATACCACTGTGGCTGACTCTGAGTTCCTCATGATCAACTTGGACCAGCAGATAAAAGACTTCCCACTTTACAGGTGACGTACAGCTGGGAGGACTCACTGGTCCTCCAATGAAAGAGTCGGGATTCAGAAAGATCTTGACAGGAAGTAATAACAAAGGAAATTTAATTGAGGTTAATATGATATACTCATATTCTATATCTACAAGTTTAGGTTGAGGGAGACTTTGCTTAATCAAAATTCACGGGAAAGAAACTGAGGGATTATTAGTTCGTTGTAAGCTCTGTATGAACACATAATACAGTTACCCCAAACTATAAATAGGAATTTAGAAGGTACTGAAAGAAAGAAAACCAATAAATCAACGCAGGCAGCAGGTCTGTGGTCATCTGAGCTGGTCGGGCCACTCTGGAGCACCGTGTCTTGCTTCATATTATATTTTAACTCTTAGGGCCAGAGAAGTGTCCCCAGGATGAGGACTCTGGAAATCGCATCATTCAGGTTTGTCTGAAACAGCTCAGGGTTTTGAGTCTGAGAGGGAGGGCTTACAGGAGACTTGCTAGCTGTGCTTTAATATGTAAAAGGCCATCCTGGGGGAAAGGTGACTGATTGATTCTATGATACCCTAGGGGGCAAGGTTGGGATGCAGGAATGGAAATTACAGGAAGGGCTCCAACGTAATACAGAGAAGAATTTTCCAGAATTAATGCCTTATCCAGTTGTTAGCTTCCCATCCCTGGAAGTTCTTCCACAGGGAACTGCAGAGAAGGCTTTTGGAATCCACGGACATACAATATCTGAACACAACGGGGGCTCCCTAATGGTGGGGATTTCACATGCTGCGGCAGGGTGCAGTGATTGTCAAATTGGCTCCCAGAGGCAACTGTCTGCTGCCCCTACAGTAACGAAGGGATGGCCCTGGTCCCAGAATTAGATTACTTTCCCCTCTTTGTTTCGAAGGTTTGTAGTAAATCAATAGCTTTCTTGCACCCAGACTGAGGTTCTGGTTTTTCACATTGGCAGCAACAGTCCCTCATTTGACTGTAATGCAACTGGAATAAAATTAAGTCCCTTTCCATATGGTCAGGTGTGCAGAAAGCCCATGTCCTTACTCATTTTTCTTGGACTGTGAGTCTGTATGTTTCGAACATCTGCAATGCTCAAGGTCTCCTAGTTATAGCTGATGAGATGTTGAGATGGCCAAGGGGCCGACTTCTTAAACTCACTCCTCTATAAAACTCACGGCAGCAATAAAAATGGGCTATTTTCTAGAAATTATACTTCTATTATTTTTCATATACAAGATGTAGCACCTGCAAAGATACGTCTGTGCTGATCTTGTAAAAGTTCCACTTGGCTATTCTTTTCACTGCAAAGAGTACATTTGATGAAAATCAGATGGAGCTTGAGGTCATAAGTGGTGTCTGCCAGGGAAGTTGTACTTCAGGGATGGGAAATCACAACAGATACATGTGTCTCCTGGAAATGGACCCTTTCTGAGACCACATGGAAACATAAATTTGCATAAATTTAAGAAAGCTCTTGAATGTTTCAGGGCCTAAAGGGATGGATAAAAATATCCCCAAATACTCAGCCAGCTGATGGCCTGGAGGTTCAGGTGACTGGATCCCACATGACTGATTATGCAGTTCAAATCCCAGGCCTGGCAGCTTGCAAAACACACCAGGTGCGCTGGGGTGTGTCCATAATCCCAAGAGGAGAACAGAATAGAAGGGACTATGGCAGCTGTGCCCCCTGGGAGGTAATTTATGCCTTTTCCTCTCCCTTCCTCTCTGTGTCTCTGTCTGGTCAGTGCACATACCACACAGCCAACAAACAAAATTCCCCACTACTTACTAGGCTGACTTCCCTTACCACTCATTTTCCCTAATTGTGTACAGGTACACAGATCGTTATGGCTCAGGTAAACCTATGCTTCAGTAAATTCTCAGAGGTTATCAGAAAAATCAGTAAATGATGCTCATGCTGGCCATTCGTTTTCCAATCTCAGATGAAGACAGAACCCACTGTTTTCATTAGCTGATATTATCACATCAAAATGAGGTTTATGATGTTTGGAAATATGATAAATTTTAAAAGAATTATTTAATTTAATTTAATTTATTTATTTTAATTTTACCAGAGAGGGACAGAGCAAGAGAGAGCAAGAGAGATGGAAAGCAAGAAAGCAAGCCACCAGGTCCAGGACTCAAACCGTGGTCAGCCATGTGGGAGTCCAACGCCCTTAACCACCATGCCACTTGCTGGCCCCATGGAAATATAAATTTTAATTACACTTACTTTTGGCCCCTCCATCTCTTTTTTCTTTTGCATTTAAAAATGACTTTTCAGTATTTTTTATGCTATTTTACTTTTTTCTTATTTTTTACATTCAATTACTATGAAGCTTTACAGCAGGGAAAATGAATTTTCCCAGCATGAATACACTGTATGTTAATCCAGTCATATAGGCTGTATTGAAAAGGGAACTCTCCTACAGTGTTGGTGGAAATGTAAATTAGTACAACCACTGTGAAGAACAATATGGAGGTTCCTCAAAGACCTACAGTTAGAACTACCATATGATCCAGCAGTTCCACCCCTGAATAGCTACCCCAAGAATAGGAGTCCACTTAGTCAGAACAAACACTTGCACACCCATGTTTATTGCAGCATTATTCACAATTACAAAGACAAGGAATCAACCCAAATATACAGGAACAGATAAATGGATTGAAAAAGTGTGGCACATATACACTATGGCTTTTCAATATTTTAATAATTTCTGATAGACTACGAAAGGAAACAAACTTATAGATGCCATAAATAGTGTTTTACCTGATTGATTAGCTACTGATGTTACCAACTGGGAAATATACTTCAATCTTCTCAAAAGGTCAATCGAGAGCTGACCCAATGAGGGACACTCTCACCATTTTTGTTAAGCCCTTAGGTGAGGGTCAGAGAAAGCTGACAGCAGGTAGTGCCATTGGAAGTTGTCTTGTGATGTGGGGACGTAGAAACTTCAAGCTTTCTCTGACTGCAGTCTAGCTAGTGCAGACGCATGTGTGTGCATGTGTGCGCATAGCTGTGAAGGCTAGGGGATGAGTAGGTGGGCTGGGTGCTATCCTGGCAGTGAAAACTGATCAAATTCAAGGCTTCTTCCAAATTACACGGAATCTGAACTCAGAATTAGAAGGGGGCTCTATAAATGAACTTACTGCATGGTAGTATCTACTGGGGAACTTAAAAAACAAACAAACAAATAAAGCTGGCCCAGTAGGCTGGTGGTTAAGAGAACTGGATCCCACACGGCAAAGGTCAGGTTTGAATCCTGGCCCTGGTGGCTTGAAAAACAGACCAGGCACATGTGTATTTATGTCTAAATGTGACAGAATGGAAAAGTGGAGAAGAAAGGATTGAGGCATGACCATGTCCCACTGGGGGGTGCTTTCTCTGTACGTGTGTGTCTCTGTCTCTCTCTGGCAAGGCATGTACCCTTTGATAATGGAGAACAAACGCTAACAAAACCCCCAACACCTGAGTTATTAAACCAGACCACTTGAATAAGAAATTCTGAGGGTAGGGCCCGGGAATCTATGTTTTCTAAGTTACCCACGTAATTTTAATTTGCATTAAGATCAAAGAGCCACCGATCCCTATCCAATCCCTTTTTCATACACATTAGGTCACATGGTTAACTAGGGCCAGACTGGAGGTGGAACCCTTATGTATGTTCCTTTTAAATACAACTAACCCTGAGAGGAAGAAATAAAGTTGGTTTTGGTGCCACTGTTCTTCTAGCCAACCGTATTTACTTCTTTGGTTAGGTCTCCACTCATCCCTCAGTCTTCCTGGGCTTCTGTGCCCTCCAAGTTCCTCTGCCTCCTGTTGCCCTTTGGTGTTTAACAGCAACCTCTTCACAGTCACTGTGATTGCTGTGTGTGTACTAACAATTCCAAGTAATTCCCCTCCCTGGGTATGTGCATTTGAATATATTTTTTCTTTCTTTAAAAAATTATTTATTTAATTTTATTTATCTTTATTATTATTATTTTTAATTTGATACAAACACCCACTAGAGAGAGAGAGACGATGAAAGGGAGAGAGGAGGGGAAAGTGAGAAAGCAAACCGCCAGGTCCAGGACTCAAACCATGATTAACCATGTGGGAGTCCAACGCCTTAACCATCATGCCACCTGTTGGCCCCTGAATATATTTTGATGCATATAAAGTCATTTCACCTCTTTGGGATTCCAGTTTTAGCACCTGAAGCTAGAATTTGGTTCTTCCAGTGGAGCAATAGGAGTTAGCTAATGAGTAGAGAATAAATTCTGACTTTGAGGAAGACAGCTTTTGGAAGCCTTGAACACCCTCACAGCCCTCACTGCTGTGCTCTGATGTGGACTGCCCCAGAGTATGTTCAGTTTGTAGCACGGCGTTAGTACCCTTGCTGTGCCAGTGAGGAAGCCACAGGCAGGCCCCGGTCAGCGGTCTCCAATCGATTCCTCCAAAGCAGTCTTCCATTCTTTCGTGGGAATCTGGGAGCCACAAAACAAACAAACAAACAAACAACAACAAAAACCATAAAAATAATAATAATAATTTTAAAAAGACCTAGCCAGTTTTTGCCCTCTGGAGAAGAAAATCAGAAAAACGGTAATGGTCGGGCTAAAAGGAAAGAAAGGCAAGTTAGGGAATGTGCACAGGGTTATCTAGAAATAGTGAGATGGCCGTTTCTTGACGTGTTGCTGGTTGATTCTTTTCTCTTTTTTTTTTTGCCATAGGGCATGTGCTCTCTCCACAGAGACAGAGAGAGGGAAAGTAAGACATCATTTCTGGAGAAATGGCCACATCGCAGTTTCTTCTCCATCCTCCTTTCAGGATTTTGGGCATACATGACCTGCACTGAGAGTGTTTTATTCTTTTCTTTTCTTTCCTTTTTATTTTGAGAGATTTTTGCTATGGGGTGTGTGTACTCACTGGGAAACAGAAACAGTGACAGAAAGTGAGAAATCCCCCCCCCCCCCACCCCGGGGCGGGGGGGGGGGTCTGGCCATGCTGCAATCCCTCTGTTCTCTGTCTGGGATTCTGAGCACGCGCACACATGCGCCCTGTGTGAGTTTCAAGCCATTGAGTCCAGGACTCAGACCATGGTAGGCCTTGTAGGAGCCCAGTGCCGTAACCACTATGCCACCTGCAGGCCCAAACCAGAGTGTTTTTCAAGCTGCCAGGTTCAGATTTTGAACCATGTAGTCGATCATGTGGGATCCAGCACCTTTAACACACCACTGGCTGGCCCATTGTGATTGTTTTCATATGATTATATAACAAAATTTTCTAGAAGGATGTGCTATTTTAATAATAAGAAAACACACATTAGTATTTGAGAGCGTAGGCTTAGGGCTGGAGGTCTGTGGGCTGGAGGTGACGTTTTGAGAAACCTGAGTGCAGAGGTGGGAAGCCAGGCCAAATTGGAACAGGGGCTCTCCAGGATCCCGGGCTCTGCTGCCCATTCCTGGCTGGCCATGTTTTCTCAGCCTCCAAGCTTGGTGACAATTGTCTGAAGACTTTGGAAACTGCCCTGCTCAGGACATGAGGAAGCGGAGTGAAAGGTTTTCTCAGCTCAACCCCAGGAGATGAAGGGAGCCGGCTGGCCGCCAGATAGGATGAGTCAGGGAAATGACAAGGGCACTTTCCCTTCTCTCTGCAGATAGTTACAAGTGGCTCCATCTGTAGAAATCCCCGGGAAGAAGCAGCATGGGACAGGGCGTGAGACTATACACTCGGGGTGCAGTGTGTGAGAAGTTCATTCAAAAGCTATTGCAACGACACGTGAGAGACAGGGATTACCTAAGTGGAGCCCAGGACCTCTGGGGTGTCCATTTCCAGAGCAGGAGGCGGAGACATGCAGGAATGGGGGATGATGTGGAATGTTCGAAGGAAAGGCAAGGAGCAGGGGTACCAGGAGGACCACCAAGGAGATCCAGCCTCTGGGGAGAAAGCGCTCCCTTGGCTTGCTTTCCGAGTTTACGGGGGAGCAGACGCAGCCAGAGAAGCACTGGCAGCTTTGGAGGAGGGCGAGTTCCTCCAGGGGACCTGCAAGCCCGAGGAGGGGTGGAATGGCCAGATCTGGAGTTTCTTTCTTATGGCTGGTGAACAGAAGAGAGATGCTCACACCCTTCTCGGGCTGGATGACCTAATAAGGCTTCCTCCATCTGCCTGCTTGAGTCTGGCCTGAGAGAGGACTCTCTGTTCTCCCTGGCAGGCTCTGCAGAGTCCACAGTGTTTAGGATGTCTGAGTACCACCACGTGTTCAGCCAGAGACTCCATGTGACCCTCCTCCTGCACCGGGGAGGGGTACAGGGAGGGAGGAGGGTGTATGGGAGAGCGAGGCAGGGAGGGAGAGGAAGGGTTTCACCAGGAGGGTACAGGGAGAAAGAGGGAAGGCTCTGGAAGGGAGACGGGAGGGGTGCAAGGAGTGGAGCTTCCCATCCCAGTCTCCAGGCACCAGGCTACCAGCCGAGACTAGGCAGATGGGACGGGGATCAGAAAGGAGCAGAGCTCCAGCTGTATACTGTCAGCTTCCCTAAAGCATTTACGCGAAGGAGGAAGGGAATTGAGGTGAAGAAAATAAAAGATGACAGAGGCAGGCGCGCTTGGGGATTGGTGGCCTTGCTGCACTGTTTTACCTTAGTCAGGCAAAGCACTTCTCCCAGAGCTCTCAGCCCCCAGGGCCAGGGCTCCTCAGGTCACACTCTTTCCTGGCCTCTTAGGAGATAATCCGGGAGGGGACTCCTTCTGGGCACAGGTGAACGGTTTGTCTCCTCTTTCTTTCAGGCTCCTGGCATGCCAGAGCTGGCGAGGGGCTTGGAGCCCCTCACATGCCCTCCTTAACTGCCCAGGGCTGAGGCCCAGCTGCGTAGCAGCCCCGACGCTCTAAACCTACCCCCTCTCTAACATGACCTTCAGGGTGGCGTTTCTGCCAGTGTGTCTCTGATCCGAGACTAGAACAGGTTTTGTTTCTGTTTGCATTTTAAGGCTTATTATTATTACTTCACCATTAAAGAGCACATTTGAAGACCAAAAGTGAGTTAAGAGCAGGTAAGTCAAGGCCAGTGCTTGTCTTTATGGCTAAACCAGGTCAGTGTCAGGGCACTGCACCGGAGTGCTGCTCTCAGAGCTGTCTATCAGAGCTGCAGGGTTGGCGGGCAGCCCAGCGTGCTCGCCCAGACCTGCCTGAGCCTCTGTCTGGCGAGGACATTCTTCCATGTGCACTTGTCCCAGGCAGGTGTGCTTTCCAGTAGGCAGGATGCAGGGTGGGCCGCTGGCAGGCTAGGAGACAGAGCAGGACCCCAAGTCAGGATCCCCATGAGGAACTCGCTCTGGTACCTTGGAGAAGTTCCTGCTCTCAGTCCTTTGGTTTAGGATCGTTACCATGAAAGGGTTAGATTAGACTGTGCTATACTGTCCTCTTCTGCGCTCCGCTGTTCTGTACCGCCCCGTGCTCCCCTGTCCTGTACCGCCCCGTGCTCCCCTGTCCTGTACCGCCCCGTGCTCCCCTGTCCTGTACCGCCCCGTGCTCCCCTGTCCTGTACCGCCCCGTGCTCCCCTGTCCTGTACCGCCCCGTGCTCCCCTGTCCTGTACCGTCCCGTGCTCCCCTGTCCTGTACCGTCCCGTGCTCCCCTGTCCTGTACCGTCCCGTGCTCCCCTGTTCTGTACCGTCCCGTGCTCCCCTGTTCTGTACTGTCCCGTGCTCCCCTGTTCTGTACCGTCCCATGCTCCCCTGTCCTGTACCGCCCTGTGCTCCCCTGTTCTGTACCGTCCCGTGCTCCCCTGTTCTATACTGTCTCGTGCTCCCCTGTTCTATCCCGTCCTGTGCTCCCCTGTCCTGTACCGCCCCATGCTCCCCTGTCCTGTACCGTCCCGTGCTCCCCTGTTCTGTACCGTCCCGTGCTCCCCTGTTCTGTACCGTCCCGTGCTCCCCTGTTCTATACCGTCCTGTGCTCCCCTGTTCTGTACCGTCCCGTGCTCCCCTGTTCTATACCATCCTGTGCTCCCCTGTTCTATACCGTCCTGTGCTCCCCTGTTCTATCCTGTCCCATACTCCCCTGTTCTATCCTGTCCCGTGCTCCCCTGTTCTGTACCGTCCTGTGCTCCCCTGTTCTATCCTGTCCCGTGCTCCCCTATTCTATACCGTCCTGTGCTCCTCTGTTCTATACTGTGCTGTCCTTTGTTCCACTGCCCTATACTCTCCTGTTCTGTGCTCCACTATTCTGTATTGTCCTGTGTGGTGCTCCAGGATTCTATACTCTCCTGTGCTGTGCTCCACTGTTCTATACTGTCCTGTTCTGTGCTGCACTATTCTGTATTGTCCCATGTGATGCTCTATGATTCTATTCTCTCTGTGCTGTGCTCCACTCTCCCGTTCTGTGCTGTGCTCCACTCTCCTATTCTGTGCTGTTCTCCACTCTCCCGTTCTGTGCTGTTCTCCACTCTCCCGTTCTGTGCTGTGCTCCACTCTCCCGTTCTGTGCTGTGCTCCACTCTCCCGTTCTGTGCTGTGCTCCACTCTCCCGTTCTGTGCTGTGCTCCACTCTCCCGTTCTGTGCTGTGCTCCACTCTCCCGTTCTGTGCTGTGCTCCACTCTCCCGTTCTGTGCTGTGTTCCACTCTCCCGTTCTGTGCTGTGCTCCACTCTCCCGTTCTGTGCTGTGCTCCACTCTCCCGTTCTGTGCTGTGCTCCACTATCCTATTCCGTGTTGTCCTCCACCGTTCTCTTCCGTGCTGTGCTGGACTATGTCCTACTACAGTTTTGTACTCTACTTCAACACAGTGCCATGTAGTGTCATTGATAGAGTTGGTAGGGTTTAGGTAAGGTCTTATTGGAAAGTCTGAAAGTTGGAAACCCCTTCCTCATGTGTCTCTGAGGGCCCTCTTCCCACTATGATCTGTGACTCCATTCTTCATTACACAGTACAGAACAGTGCCAGATAACACTGCGGCATATATTCACTTAAACAGAAGCTTGAAAAAAATGCCAAGAATTTAGTCAGAAAAATACCCCTTGGCTCCTCATTTATCTAGAGACCAAAACAACTCCCTTGACAGGCCAGGTAGGTCTATTGGAATGCCAGAGTCAGAGAAACCCTCTGGCATTGATTATTCCCAGCCAATTCTACAGTTGCTGTCATTGGGACACATCTGAACAGGTGCGGACAGAGCCCACCTGCAGACTATGGGCAGAGACCTGAAGAGCACCAGGCCTTCATCACGATTAGCTGTAGTATTTGTACTTTATATGTATTTATTTCCTCCATGAAAGACACGGGCAGACAGAGAATGGGCATTCCTGATAAGGTGTTCATGCCGTGATCACCTTAGCACTGGCTAGCCCCGATCACGGGCCGGCATGCAGGGCAGTCCCCAGGGTACAAACCCAGGACCCTCCCTTGGAGTCTGCTCGCGTTAGTGCTGCACCACTGTCTGGCGCCTCTATTTCTATGTGCTTATGAGGAAACTCAAGGTCTGTGACACATGGTGACATGCTCAGTGAGTACCTCAACTTAATCTCTCAAGAAAGGATTGCATTATTGAAAGTTAAATGAGTCCTGGACAAAACAATGTCGTAGACTGTAAATACAGATATAATTAAATGTAAATTAAAATACAAAATTAAAAGGAAAGAAAGTTACATGAAATGGCCTAAGGTGGTCTGATCAGATTCAGGGAAGTTGATGGGCAGAGCCCACCGGACCACATGCTCCTAGGCCAGCCTCCTTCCAGAACTGAAGAGTATGGCACTTTCCTCCCTGGCCTTCTCCTGTGTGAAACAGGGGCTGGGCTGAGTTTGGGATGCACTGGCCAATCACATTATGTTTACAACTGCAGCATTAATGGCCTTTAGTAAGGAAAAGTCTGAATCTCAAACCACAAAAACAACATGTAGGAGCCAGTTCCTTGGCCAGTTCAGCATTTGCTGCTAGAGGGGTTTTGTGATTCTTTACTTCAATTAACAAATATTTATTTATTAGAGGTTTTTGCCATAGGTGCATGTACTTGCCAGAGAGAGACAGAGACAGAGACAGTGAGAGGGAAACTGAAAAATCACCGCTCCCCCCCACCCCCCGGGAAATGGTCATGCCACAGACCCTTGTCCTCTCTTCTTCTGGGATCTTGGGTACTCACCTCACGTGATTTTCAAGCTACTGGGAGTCCAGCTACACAACCACTACACCATCTGCTGGCCCCTCAGCAAATAATTATTTCTTTCTTTATTTTTTGAAGAATTATTTATTTAATTTAATTTATTTCATTCATCTATTTTAATTTGACCAGAGAGAGACACAGAGAGAAAGAGAGGGAAAGTGAGAAAGCAAATCACCACTTCAGGGGCTCAAACCTGGTTTGCCATGTGCGAGTGTCCAGTGCCTTAACCACTATGCCACCTGCTGGTCCCAACAAGTATTTATTAAACATATATTATATGCCTGGGATTATTGTAGAAGCTTGGGTTATGTCCGTGAACAAAGGAGACGAAAAGCTTTTCCTACAAGGAGCTTATCTTCTTCTTTTTTATTTTTATTTTTATTTTTATTTTTTTTTAAGTTTTTGCCATAGAGTGCATACATTCACTGGAGTAAAGACAGAGAGAGTGAGAGGGAAAGTGAGAAATCACCTCCCCCCAGGGGAATGGCCATGTCTCAATCCCTTCTCCTTCATTCTCAAGGGATTTGAGGCATACACACACACACACACACACATGTTCAGTGTGATTTTCAAGCCACCAGGTCTGGGATTCAAACCATGGTCAGGCTTATGGGAGTCCAATACCTTAACCACCATGTCACCTGCTGGCCCCACTTATCTTCCTTTTTAAAAAGTTTATTTATTTCTTCCAAGAGGGGACCACCTTCAACTAGGTCTTCTTGTTGTGATCCACCCCAGCTTCAGCCAGCCAGGAGCACGTGGGTGTGCTTACAGAGTGTACAGGGAGCTTTCAGGATGCGAACTCGGACCTCTCCATGTGGCTTGGGCATTACAGAATACTGTGTTACTGCTGTTACTGTGACTGGCCGGGGAGCTCGTATTCTGTTGTGTCATTTACTTGTCCCTCTCAGTATTGTAATGCTCACGTGGGAGGGTGTTTCTTGGCTGTCTATGGGAGAAATTGTAGCACAAAGATTCTAGCTGGGTGGGGGCACCAGATAGCTGGCTTCAGGTTCCCTCTCTTTCAGCAGTTTTGTCACCCCATGTCCATTTCCTTGTCATTAAAAGGGGAGAGTAATGGTACTTTCCTCAGAAGGCAGCTTTGAGGATAAATGCAGTAGCTCCCTGGGATGCTTAGAGGAGCACCTGGGCCCAGTGAGTATGCTGTAAGGTGAGTGCCCACTGCTGCCTTCCCTCTGCCCTCATCGGCAGCGGCCCGCCTGCTGCTCAGCCTGTTTGGTTGCCATGGGTTCTCTGTCTGGGGAGAGCTTCAGCAGGACCTGGTGCTGTGTGATGTCAGTAGGTGTTGCAGTCCAGAGAAGGGGGTGGCTGCTTCCCTAAGTCAGCTCGTGTGTATGGGCTCTGCTCCCCTGGGAGAAACCAGGGGCTGCCTGCACCTTCAAGGCAGCACCATGTAGAGCACATTTGCTTTATGGACCTGGCTGGATGCCTGTTCTGTGTGAGAAGATGCCTGCTCCTTCCTACCACCCAGGTTTCCCCATTGCAGGATCTCTGCAGCCTAGCAGGAGTGACAAGACCTGTCACTCCTTGACCTGGCTATGTGACTCAAGGCTGCTCTCTTAACCTCCCTAGAGCTGTATCTTCAGCGGTAGGATGGAAGTAATAAGGCTCCCTGCTGAGGGGTGCCGTGAGGGTCAGTGAAGCGGGAAGGTGACAGCCTATACATGTAAGGCATAGCTAGTCTCCCCCACGCTAGCCAGACAGCACGCTGGAGTCTGCCCAAACAGTTGTTGCCAATCACTTTTGATCATGTCGATTGTCTTAGTCTGAATTGCTACACCAACGTAATGAGGTGCGTTATACTCAGCAGAAATTTATTTCTCACGGTTCTGGAGACTGGGAAGTCCAGCTGCTGGCTTATTCAACGTGAGTGCCCATTTCCTAGCTCATGGAGGGCACCCTCCCACTATCCGCCATGGCAGGCAGTTTTCCAAGGTTTCTTCCTTCTCTATCTCTCCTTTTTAAAGATTTCTTTATTTATGGGATGGCCCTGCAGCCTCAGGGTTAAGGGAATCAGACCCCACATATGGTTTGACTATGGTCTGAATTCTGGCCCTGATGTTTTGAAAGACAGGACAGGTGCAATTTCAGGTGTGCCTAAAACTCTGACAGGATGAAGAAATGGAGAAGGGATTGTGGTGTGACCACATCCCATTGGGAGATTCTTTCTTTCTTTCTCTTCCTCTCTCTCTGTCTTTCTCTGTATGTCTCTAGCAAGTACACACACACTTTCCGGCAGTTAAAAAGAATTTACTTATTCATTTATTCCTTCATTCCATGAGAGAGAGAGTAACAGAGAGAGCCAGAGCCAGAGAGGCACTCCCAACAGGATCTTCATATTGCATTCCAGCCCCGGCCTCAGCTGGCGCAAATCATGGGCCTATCCACATGTACACATGCAGCTGGCATGTTCAGGGAAGTCCTGGAGTGCAAAGCCAGGACTTTTCCCATGTGGATCCTGTCACGTTACCGCTGCACCACTGCCTGAACTGGGATATCTTTTCTAAGGGCACTAAACTCATTCCTAAGAGCTCTACCTTCACAATCTAACTACCTCTTAAATCCCCACCTCCAAATACCATCACACTGGGGGCAGGTTCCAAGACATGAAATTTGGGTGTGAGGTGGATGCACTTAGACTTAGCCCCACCTTTCACTTCTTTCAGTATTGCCTTCTGGTCTTCCTTGCAGCATGACCTCCCAGCACTCGGGTTTCTCCCGTGAGATATAAGTTATACCAGGTTTGACTTGGGTAGCATAGGGAGGATTTATGCTTGTTGGACCAAAACCTTCTCAGAGCAAGGGCCAGTTTAAGTCCTCTTTGTAGCCTCCCCCTTCCTCTTCACAGAGCTCAGCAAGTAAGACGTGCTTGCCTCACGTCTTTGCCAGTGTGGATAAATACACATGTGAATGGGCCCTGGCACCTCTCGCCTGAAGTCCTGTTTTTTTCCTTTTTTTTTTTTTTTTTTTTTTCATGTCGTATAAGGACATTGTTTCTGAGACTGTGGCTCAGAGATCTAAATTTAGGCTTTTCTTGTGCTGGGAGCCATAGGATGGGTTTCAAGTTCATTTCTCGAGTCTTAGTTTTCCTTCTTGGGCTCTCAAAAGCGTAGCCAAGTAGCCAAGTCAGGGGCAGTTTTGGCTCAGAGTCCTGGAAAAGGTTCTAGCTGAGCACATGTTTCTTGTCTCACCGCCCTGACTGCCCACTGGATCTCACCCCTCAGGGATCCCATGGCCTTGCCTTGACTCCCCCAAGGTGTGTGCACCCAGCCCGCCTGTCCTGCCCTCTCCTAGATGATCTTTTTGAAAGCTAATGATGATTAATAAGGCTCCAAAGCGCTTTCTTCATTTAGGAATTATAGACAAATTTCCACTGCCCAGCCCAGATGGGCAAGCCTGCTTACTAAAGCCAAATGGAGAGCTAGGGTTATCTCGGGATAAATTATCTAAAGCTCCGACTCTCACCTGATAATTTGCATGATAAAGATGAGGACATTTATACCCAGTATAGGAATAGCTTGTCTGAGGGATCAGGTTAATTACTTTAATCCTCCATTCCCTATTTTTGGTGAGAATCTGATTATAATCAATCATGCAATAAGAGTCACCAGAATAATCTTGGCAGAAAGGGTAAAATGATAAGGATAGAGATGTCAGAGGCTGATGAAGGCTATGAACAAGCAGCATTTGCAATGCCACTAGGATTTAGAGAATCTGAGTCTGTGAGTCACAGAGGAAATCCATCTCATTCCATTGGATTTCTATTGGCTACCATATGTCAATGTTTCTAAACCAGTGGAGTTCAACTCCTTTTCTGTGATGATGAAGCTGAGGATGCATTTGCATCAAAGCCTACTCAGGTAGTGGTGTTGAGAGAATAAGGTTGCAGTTCTCAATAAAACATGGCTTCCAGTGTTCAAGCTCCTGGGTATGTCTTCCTCTTGAATGTGGGTGGCCCCTATGTTTTTTTTTTTTTTTTTCCCTAGAGAGATTTTTTGCTATACAGCTTATGTGCTCACCAGCGAGACAGAGTGAGACAGAGAGACAGAAAGCGAGAAATCACCTCCCCCAGAGGGAATGCTACAATTCCTTCTCCTCCATTCTCCTCTTGGAATTTTGGGCATGCATGCACACATGCCTGGCATGAGTTTTAAGTACTGGGTCCAGAACTCAAACCGTGGTTGACTATATGGGAGTCCAGCACCATCTGCTGGTCCCCCTATGGTTGCTTTAAACAAATAAGATACTATGAAAGTTATATCATACCAGTTCTAGATTTGAGCCATAAGAAGCTGTAAGTTATATCATACAGATTCTAGATTTGAAGTTTCTGCTTTTGCACTTTTGGACACATTGAGCTTCTAGATAAGAGATCCAATTTCCCTGTGAGACCACATAGAAAGACCACTGGAGGGATACTTGGGTAGGTCATATGGAAGGGAGAGGCCCTGGGACGACTGTGTATACATAGAGGGAGATTCAACCATCCCAGGATAGCAATGGAGTCCAGCACTAGCAGATAGTCCTGCTGATGCAGCTATCCAAGTGACCTTCTGTAAGGCTAGCAGAGGAACTGCTCAGCTGAGCCCAGCCCCAACTGAAGAATCATGAGGAATAACATAAGCATTGTTTTAAGTCACAAAGTGTTGGTATAGTTTGTTTTGGAGCGTAATAACCTAACGACTCAGTTCTTATGGCAAATACAAGACTTCACCTCTAATGGGGGCACTTGAATCTTTTGCCATCTATATTATTTAGAGTTCTTCAGAGAAATAAAAAGTGCATGTGTGTGTGTGTGTGTGTGTGTGTGTATTAGTATGTACATATAAACACATATGCACAAACATATATATGAAGAGACTTATTTTAAGGAATTGACTTACCTGGTCAAGGAGGTTTGGTGAGTCTAAAAATCTAATGAAAAGGACAACAGACTGGGAACTCAGAAAGAGTTGCAGTGTGAGTGCAAAGACAGTCTGCTAGAAAACAAGGAGTCAATGTTGCAGATGACGTCTGAAGATAGTGTGCTGGAAAATTCCCTCCTGCTCGGAGGAAGTCAACTTTTTGTTCTATGTAGGCCTTCAACTGATTAGATGAGACCCACCTCTATTGTAAAGGAAAATCTGCTTTACTCAAACTTCATGGACTTAACTGTAATTCTTATTCAAAACCACTGTCACAGAAACATCCAGAATAATGTCTGACTACATAATAATGTCTGGACACGCTGACGCAGCCAAGTTGACATATAAAATAAACCATCATGCCATTTACTGGTAGAACTTAGATTTTCTTTGATTTTGCTAGGAGGGTGATATGTACCTATGGAGAACCAGACAGGAAAAGAGAGAACCAGACAAGGGAATACAGAGCCCTGCATTTTAATACAGCTACTGCTACCAACATTAACATCAGCCAAACTATTAATTTTTTAAGCCTCAGTTTTTCCTACTGAACTAATTTTGTTATTTAGGGTTGTTCTTCACCTAATTACTTCTCAGAGGCAAATTTAACACGATGTTTATGACTATGGGCAAAACTCATAGCGGACGGAAGTATATTCTTAAACGCTCCGAGTATCTGGGACTTACTGTCCCATGTCACGGATCAGAGGAAATTGATTCTGAAAGGATCCTAGGTTTTGAATCAGGTACTTTTTTCCCAATAGTAAACATTTATGTGATTTACTTCATGACTATGTGATTTTCATGTAAATATTCGTTAAAAGCAGTACAAATTGTTATGAATGGTTACAGGAGGAAATCTGCTGAAAGGAACATCAGCTGCCTTACTGACAGGGCAGTGGTGGCACATGTGGCTTCCTCCTCAGCAGCTATCCTCTCTCCTGCTGGGTGGAGCCATCTTTGGTTTCATGGATTGACCCCATCCTCACTCAAGCCTTGGTTAATCTAATGCTAGTCAGAATAATCCTACCTATAGTTCAGGGGAAGATATGTGGTTTGAGTTGTTCTAATCAGACTGAGACCAACAACCCGTTTCTAGTGCTTGGAGGAAGCACTGTGTGGTGTGGTTAGTACATTCATACAAGACCTGGGTTAGTTGCAGTCATTTGCTACGAGCAAGGAAGCCAACCTAGGGCCTAAGCCAACATTTGGAAGAGAAGAGGACCAGGGGATTGCAGAAAATTGAAACCAGAGTCCCGAACAATCCAAATCTGAAATCCATTGTACCTGTGGATTTTACAAGACCTGAAAAACCAATTTTAGTTTCTAGGTCATTTCAAGTTATACTTTCTGCTACTTCCACATGAAAGCACTCTGATACCTGACATGCTCTATTTACCTTTAAAGAAGAGTTAGAACTGTCAACTTTTAAACCATAGCTTCCTCATGTTGGAGAGTTTATAATTCACCAAGATTCTCAAATGGAACCAGAGATTTCGTTGCTGTCAAGCTGAGGGCTACACCTTCAAGAACTTTCCAAGACATCAAGAAAAACAACTCAGATGACAATTTCAAAACAGATTCAGGGAAGGGCAGAGCAAGAATGTTCATAAATAAACACACCGAGTAGAAATCTGCTTTTTATAGTAGTGTGCATTTGTTCTAGTTCCACTCCTCACACTGCAAGGAACAAGTCTAATCCCTCTTCTACCAGGTCACTCTTGTTTTTGCCAAACTAGTTGTTCTCAGCCCTATCAGAGGGCTCTTCTTAGACCATACTTTTTAAAAGTCAATAGTATTGAGATAGAATTTCTATACGATAAAATGTCCTTTGTCTAAGTGGACAGTTAAATGAAATTTTTTTTAAGAATTATTTTATTTAACTTTATTTATTTATTTATTTATTTAATTTGACCAGAGAGGGATAGCATGAGAGACAACAAAAGAGAAAGAGAGAGAGAGGAAAAGTGAGAAAGCAAGCCACCAGGTCTGGGACTCAAACCGTGGTTGGCCATGTGGAAGTCCTGCACTTTTAGCCACCACACCACCTGCCAGCCCCCAGTTAAATGAATTTTAACAAATAAATACACTCCTGTAAACACTACCACAATCAAAATGTAGAACATTTCTGTCACCCCCAAATTTACACATGTCCTCTTGCAAGTCACCTTCCCTACCAATATTGGTCAAAGCAACCCTTTCTTTCTGTCTCTCGATACTAGTTTTGCCTTTTCAAGCATTTCATAGAAATAAAACCACGTGTCCTGGTTTCAGTGGAACCATGGGAAAGTCAGAGCAAGCCAACTGACTTGAAAGGGAGTCACTGATGTGGGTCTGCTTCACCAGCTTTCCTTGGTACTGCCCTGATCCGACACTGCCCACTTTGCAGATCCAACGTCCCATCTGTGATCTCATGCTCTTGCTCATGCTCCCTCTCTCTGCGGCACTCGGAAGTGATCACCATTTCCCTTCCCTTACTCTTGGAAATGCATTTCCTTTCTCGGTTCCCTTCTTCTAACTGGGAAAGTAGACCAAAAATGAAACCCTGAAAAAGCATCTTTGCTGAAGAGTTTGCTAATCTTTGGAGAGAATTAGACAGGAAGTGAGACTACTTGGTTCTTACGAACATCCCAGATAATGTAAACTCCCCATTTCCTCTACAGCTGGCTCAGACATTGAACTCCCTGACACAATGCGAGAAGCTTCAGTGTTTCATTATCTCACAGTTGGACTCCCCCCCCCAATCCTGGCTCTTAATCCTATCTTTCCCTCTCTTGTCTGGAGTTTTGTTTTCTTTCCTCATCTTGTTACCTCCTGATTTAAGAGAGTGTGAGAGAGAAGGATGGTCTAGTCTTTTCATCATTTCATCTTCTCTCTAAACCTGCCTGTTCCTTCATCTACGTGCAGAACACTTTTTATGATTGAGTAGACAGAAGTGGGCTTCTGAAGTCCAACTATCATTTGACATATTGTTATTATTCTTCCCAGTAAAAATATTTCCACAAAAGAGCAACTGGTGATAACTAAATACATCTGCACAAAAGGGAAAAAATGAATAAAAGGGGGAAAAATGAATATCCAGTGTCTATAAACCTGAGAACATTTATCCTCTGGTTTCTTGGCACACATCAGTGCAGACAGGGAGAAATCTTGGACTTTGCATGGTGTGTGGGAGGACTAGTGGTTCTCAAACTGTGGTCCTTTGATCAGTGGCATCAGCATCCCTTGGCATCTTAATGATCTATTGCTGTATAACACGTTATCCCAAAATTTAATGATTCTAAACACCAGTAAACGTTTATTATTTTTCACAGTCTGTGGGTCCAGAATTTAAAAATGATTGGGCTGTCTGAAAAGTTATGATGCATTTTTGCATTGAAAAAGATGTCGTGATTTCCTGACGACACAATACTTAACTGTAATACGAGAGCGTGCTTGAGGTCTTACGAGGTCGCAGTCAAGATGCCATCCAGAGCTGCAATCATCTGAAGGCCCGACTGGGACTGGAGGATTGGATTCCACTCGCTTACAGGCCTGGTGGATTTGTGAGTGTTGGCGGGAGGCCTTTTTGCTCTCTAGGCTGGTAGAGTGTCCTTCAGATCTGAGAGTTGGGCTTCCTCAGAGTACGTAATCCAAGAAAAGAGAGCACGGATACTACCTTGTCATCTAGAACCTTTTCTTGAAATCACATGCCATTGGTTTCACTGAATATAGTTATAAATGAGTCACTAAATCTAGCCTACACTCAAGGAGAGAAAAACAAGTCTTCTTTTGAAGGGAGGAGTATCAAATAACTTGTGGACTTATTTTTAAAAGATTATATGTAGCCAAGAAATGTAAATTTCTTGAGCATTTGAACTAACGGTTGGTCATGTGGGATCCAGCTCCCTCAATCACCAGGCCACAGGGCTGGCCTAGTCTCACCTTTCAACCCACAATTAGGTTAAGTGTTCACTTAATTCCTTTTTAAATTGTTATTTATTATTATTATTATTATTATTATTATTATTATTTATACATTCAATTGCTATACATCATTTAGATTGTAAAGAGATTTTTATCCAACATGATATACGCCACACACCAGGCGAGTTGAGAATACTATACATGACATCATCAACAGGCAACAAGCCATACCTGTGTCCCACAAATTCACTTAATTCCTTTACAGTATAATCAAGTCCCAACACATGAATTTTGGAGGGAAATTCAAACCACAGATGGTATACAAACACACACACACACACACGCACACACACACACACAAATGCATAAATTTTCTAACTAGAGCAAAGTGGAAATGGCAAGCATTCTTTGTGCTTCTACCTCTTCTGGGCAGAGACTAAGCGCTCAGTAGCTGCAGGCCAGGGCGATTGTCATATGAAATCCCAAGTTTGTGGATAGAAGAAGTGTGTTTCTTTCCTGCTCTGAAGTTCTCAGATTATGTGATGGATATAGGTAATTAGAATTGAATTAAGTCTCAATTTGAAGATTAAGAAGGTAAACCCATCATGGACAATACTAATAACAGAAATATTCCTATAGCCATGTGTAAAAGTGGACTGCAGTTCTCGTTTTAAAATACCGTTCTGTGGCCCAGCTGCAGAGGCAAGTATGAAGGCATTGTGATCTGCAGGCTGAGACCGCATGGGAGCCCCAGGGTGGATTCCTGCTCCTACCTAACAGGTGGGCCCAGTGACGTGCACCTGAAATACCAGCAGCACAGGAGGATGGTGAGCTTGAGACTGGCCTGGGCAACATGGCAAGACTGTCTAAAAAAAGAGCCTGGTGTGGTGGCACACGCCTGTACCTCCGGCTACTCGGGAGGCTGAGGCAGAAAGATCACAACATGGTGAGAGTCTGTCCTTAAAACAACCCGCTGAGCAAAGCGAAGGCAGAGGTGGATTTACCTGCACCTGTTGAAGCTAACACTTAGATGCCCCTCATTGCAGTAGGCCTCTTCCAAGGAGGGGCTTCAACAACGGATCACTGTATTTCATGACCTTAAAATTGTGATATTTTAACTGTGATCTGTTAAGACTGCCATCTCCTTCCATTCACAATCTCCTTTCCTGGGTGATGTTAAGGAGATCTTGGGCATTTTGGGGATGCAGCTAAAAAAAGACAAGTTAAAGATGAACAGATTATAGGGCCAGCAGATGGTGTAGTGGCTATGTCACTGGACTCCTGCATGTGGTTCAAGTCCCAGACCCAGTGGCTTGAAACTCCTGCTGGGTGCATGTGTGTGCACCTGAGATCCTGGGAGGAAAATGGAGGGAAAGAGATTGTGGCATGGCTATCCCTTCCAGAGGTTGATTTCTCACTTTCTGTCTCTCTGGCAAGTGCACATGCCCTATAGCAAAAATCTTGCTCTAAACAAAACAAAACAAAACAAAACAAACAAACAAAAACAATCAAACTCTAAAGGAATCAGGAAAGACCTAAAGATTAGATTGTAAGACAAGAAAATAGAAGCCATGTTTTGAAGACCTGTATTATAGGTACTTCGTCAGTTTGTAAGGCATGAATCTGAAATAGCTAGCAGTTTGATTCTGGAAAGATCTCTGAATCATGTACAGTTCCTTGGGTGAGCAGGTCAGGACCCTGTCATGAGACAGGTGGAAGGGAAAAACCCAGTCACAATATTTTTTTGGTAACAAAAGAGATGTGGAGATCAGGGGACAATGAAGTCTACCAAATGGGCGATGTCAGTCAAAAGACAACGTGCACAGAGTATCAGTATTCCGGCCAGGCCTCAGAGATGTGGCACATCAGTATGTGAAAGAGGGATAACATTATATTTCTGAGTGACCAGACCAAAGAGAAGGTGTAGAATGGGTGATTCTCCTTTGGCTATTGCTTGGTACAGTTTCATTTCCAAATCACGTTTAGTCACAACAAAAAAAAGATAGATTATATCTATGTGGCTCATTTAGAGGATGGTAGAAAATCACAGTTTAGAGTTTTTCCGTTCCTACAGAACTCTGGTGAAGGGGTTAATGACCCCAAACAATGAAGAATTTAGGAAATAGTGACCGGCAGGTGGCGTGGTGGAGGGCACTGATCTCCCACATGGCTGACCAGTGTTCAAGTCCCGCACCTGGTGACTGACTTTATCACTTTCTCTCTCTCTCTCTCTCTACCTCTCTGGTCAAAAAGAAAGAAGAAAGAGGAAGAAAGAAAGAAAGAAAGAAAAAGAAAGAAAGAAAGAAAGAAAGAAAGAAAGAAAGGAAGGAAGGAAGGAAGGAAGGAAGGAAGGAAGGAAGGAAGGAAGGAAGGAAGGAAGGAGAAAATTTAAAAAATAAAAGAATTTAGGAAATAGGGAAAAAGAGGAAAATGAAAATGAAAAAAAGGAAAATGAATGGTTCTCACACTGAACAATTTACATTTAAATAATGGTTCTGTTTTGGAATGGCTTTGTGATTTGGTGGTTAAGACAGCCAGATCTCCCAGCTGATGACATGGTCCGAGTCCCAGACTGGATGGCATGAAAACATGCCAGGCACGTGTTTGCCTGTTCAAAATCCTCCAAGGAGGGAGAGATGGAGGAGCAGGGGTGGGAGTGCGACCATTCCTCCTGGGAGGTGCTCTCTCTCCTTCCCACTCTCCCTCTCTCTTTGTCTCTCTCTGGTGGGCACACATGACCTACGGATAATAAAAAAAGAAAAAAGTCTTGCTTTAATAACCAGCAGGACTTTGGCCTTAGGCATGCTGAGAAGGAGGCCTTTGGAATGAGTTAGGCTCACAATTCTTGGTTGTGCCAAGCGTCAACCGTGTGACTTTGGCTCGACTGTTTTCTTTCGAGTCGGTTGCCTCACCCGTTCGTGGGTAAGAATATCTTCTCCCATGGTTTTTGTGAACTCTAAAAGCTATGACATATGTAGGCACATAACAGGCACACTCTAAAGTACAGCTTACAAGAAATCATGCCATGGGATGTTCTCTTACGATGCATTTTATTTGAATATAAAAATTCCAAGCTAAGGAAAAGAGCTCTTTTAGAAATTTGTGAAGCTGGGAGGGACCTTGAAAAGTTTCAACAAGAAAATTGTGGCCCTGCAAAGCTGAGGCCTGCACCAAGTCATGCCTCTCGAGAGTGGCAAGGCTGGGCTTAGAGCCCACCTGACTGACCTCCAAGTACAGTTAGGGCAGGCGGGTCCCCTTACTTTGGAGTAAACCGGGGAGTAGATATGAAGCCGTGCACAAGCACCCCGATGCCAGTACAGAAGAGCAGCTCCTTGAGCGCTGCGGAAGACCTGTGCGTATGTTGGTTACCCCAGTATGAACCCCACAACCACCTGAGGAGGCAGCGGCTGTACAGTGCTATTTTTGCAGAGGAGAAAATAGAGGTCCAGAGAAGTTAAGAACTGACTCAAGGCCACACATGAATAAATGACAGATTTCAAATCCGGTCCTAACTCTGCATGACCCCAAAGCCACACTCTTTCCGCTTTGCCACATTGTTCCGGCCTCTCAGACTTGGCCCCAGGTTCACCAAGGCCAAGTCGCAACTTCAGAGTCACTCGGGGTGGTCCTGCTTTCCTTTCTCCCACCACAACCTTGGTGATGCCGCTCAGGACACCGTTATGTTTTGGTCACCTGCACGTGTCTTAAGGACCTGTCTGGGAAGTGCTCGGGAGTTCCTGTCAGAGGTTTATGAACTGCTTATCACAGCTTATTTTTCATAAAGCTAAAGAATTATGAGGAAAACACAAGAATTTGTTCAGGTCATCTCCTGAGAGGAAACATACACACAAGCCCAACAAAATTTCTGGAAATTTCTTCCACTTTAAAAACCCTTTAGGGCCAGGGGAACCAGCAGTTAGCGTAATGGCTATGTCGCTGGACTCCCACGTAGTCGACCGCGGTTTGAGTCCCGGACCCGGTGGCTTAAAACTCTCACAGGGTGCATGTGCATGCGTGCCCAAGATCCCGAGAGGAGAATGGAGGAGGAGGGATTGCGGCGTGGCCATCCCCCCTGGAGGGTGATTTCTCGCTTTCTGTCTCTCTGTCTCTCTCTGTATGTCTGGTGAGTTCATGCAACCTATAGTGGAGGAGTCCGACCCGGCAAGGCCCCAGGATCTGTCTGAGCCCCCCAGACCTTTGAGCTCTGCTTCCGGTCAGATCAATATGCTGGCAAAGCCACTGTTGTGCACCCCCTGACCTTGGAACAAAGCTTGGGTCAATTAGCATGTCAGCAAGGCTGCTTGCTATTTGCTCCAGAAAACTGGTAGCCTTGCTGGGAAGCGACCCCCCTCTGACTCCCCAATTTACTACTATAAAAGAATTGCATAGCTCTCTTATACATCCTGAGTATATGATAAAATTTTCCAGGAACTCCCCCGACTGCTCCTCTTTGCTATAATCACCTACTATTAATTACAATGCTTTATCTCCATGGTCACAGTAGAGGGTGGGCTGAAGTTCTATCTAGGCAGAAATAATCCTGACCTTTGGAAGGCCCTTCAAAATACATTTAAGGTAAACTTAATCCTTTCTTTACTTAAAATAGGATTAGGCCAAAACTGGCCCAGGACACCTCCGCCCTCACCAAGCGAAATAGATAAATATTTTAGGACTCCTCAAATCAAGTTTTAGATCCCTAAAAAACTATGTAAGTATCATTCTTTATTAAGATCCAGAGGAACTAATATCTATTCTTGAGATTTTCTTTTCTCAGAGCCATTCCTGGTAATCACAAAATGGCTGCTGCGCCGCATCAGCTGATAATCATCTCTGCTTACCGGAACCCCGCCTTCCCAAAACTTCATTCTATGGAGACCCACCTACAATTCCATGGAGACCCACCTACAAATGCAGAACTGCACGAGACCCACCCTTAATCCAACCCTGAACTGCACGAGACCCACCCTTAATCCAACCCTGAATAGAATCTATGTTCCCTTTTGTTAAAAACTTTATGAGCTGATAATTGAAACACTTAGCCCCTCTCCCATTTACTTGCATGTAACACATTTTCAATAAAAAGGCACGATGATTCCTAGCAGTTGTCACTCCTCAGAGAGCGATCTTTGAGGGATGTCCGGCATAGGACGTGCCTGAAAAGGTTTCAGGCACCGAGGCCTGTGTCTTCTGTTCACCTGAGCTGCCCCCGTCGAATAACCCACCCACGCCGAGGCTGGTCCCCGGCACTATAGCAAAAACCTCTCCAAAAAAAAAAAAGAAACCCTTTAGCGCCCAACCTAGGTAGCACAGGCCATAGTTCGATGGACGGCAGCACTGGAAGTCACATGGCTCACTGCAGGTTGGGATCCCCAGCCAGGACAACCTGAAACACCCGAGGACTCAAGCTCCTACAAGCTGGAAGTCTGAGGAAAGTGGGTGCAACATGACTGGAGCCCTGGCCAGTTTCCCCCACCTTGTGAGTACACGTGCATGTACTGCTATCATGAATAAAAATACACCCAAGCAAACAAGGGCTGGGTACTTACGGGAGCTGGACCCCACATGTGATTCAAATTCCAGCCCTAGCAACCTGAAAGACATACTGTGTGTGTGTGTGTGTGTGTGTGTGTGTGTGTGTGTGTGCGTGCCCCAAATCCCAGCAGGATGAAGAAATGGAGAATGGATTGCAGTGTGACCCACACCCATTGGAGGTGTTTCCTCTCTCTCTCTCTCTTTCTCTCCCTCTCGTGAGTGCACACACTCTGGCAATTAAAATAGCAACTCTCAAATTTGTCTCACATTAGAACCCCCGCCTCCTGCCCAGGAAGCTTTCAGATTCCATGCTCAGCCCCCCCCCCCCCCCCCCCCCCCCCCCCCCCCCCCCCCCCCCCAAGACTAGTACTATCAGAAGCACAGGGACTCGAGCCCAGCGCTGGTAGTTCTTAAAAGTTCTCTAGGTGGGTCTAGTGGGTCTAGTGGGTCTAGTGGGTCTTTCCGATGCTGAATTTCTGATGCTGCCAGAAAAAAATATTTTCTCCTTCTTAACTAAGGTCCCTTCTGTGGAAGGCAAGCTTCTTTGGTGGTTTTATACTGTAGTAGGAAAGCATCGATTATTATTATTATTTTTGGGGGGGTGAGAGGGCAACTTGTTACTGTATTGTCAAAAGCTTTAAAAACAGCATATTCTTTTGTCCAACATTTTAATTTTTAGAACTTTATCCCAGAGGAGTTAAGAGAACTTCTAAGAAATTTCTTACGAAGTCATCATTTAGGACAGCAAAACTTGGAGATATCTTATCCATGCAGTGTGTGGTGATTGTTGAGAAAGTATATCCACATGAGAGAATGAAATCATTCATTTACACTTAGGTTCAGGTTAACCAGCACAAAAATACGGTAGCAGGAATAATAAGAGTTAATTTCTGGTTAAAAGCACATTTTTTTTTTCATATGCACAGGGAAAAATATTGAAAGTTGACTTTTAAATATATTACATTATCAGTTGTTACCTTGGACGGTTGGTTTATGACTTATTTTTCTTTAACGTTCTTTTGGATTTTACAAGTTTTCTGTTTTGAGTATTATTTTTGTTTAAATAGAAGCAGTAATAAAATCGCCTTTGGACAGGCTAATGTATTCTGGAACGAGTGCCTCAGCACCTTAGTTACTTTCCCTGCATTCTTTTTCATAAAATGTAACTGGTATTTGCTGGAACAACTGTTCAGCTGTCTCTAGAAAAGAACATTCTCCCTGTGTGTAGCTGCTGTTAAACTCAGCTGTCTTCAGGATGGATTAAGACACTGCTTCTCTTTTTATATCACCCAGATCCTCCTTGACTAGAGGCAATCGCTAAGGTCAGAGGAGTTTCAGAAAATCTCAGCTGGTCTCTGATCCTCCATAGACAACACAGATTTGTTGAATGAATAAAAATATATTTGGTGGGGCCAGCAAGTGGCAAGGTGGTTAAAGCTCTGGACTCTCACATGGCTGACCATGGTTCAAGTTCCAAACCTAGAGGCTTAAAAATCACACTGGGTGCGTGCCCAAAATCCGTGGACAAGGGATTGCTGTGTGGCCATCCCCCGGGGGTGATTTCTCACTTTCCCTTTTACTATCTCTCTCTGTCTTTCTGGCAAGCACAGACACCCTACGGCAAAAAAATATTTTTGTTGTGGGCTGCCAGTAGCATGGTGGTTAAGGTGGCTTCATGGTTGACTGTGTAGCTGGAGTCCCAGATCTGGGGGCTTGAGAAACACACTGGGCATAAGTGTGTGTGTGCCCAAAATCTGTAGAGGAGAGTGGAGGGAAGGGGGTTGCAGTGTGCTCATCCGCTGGGGGGTGCTTTCTCACTTCCTCTCTCTCTGTCTCTCTTTGGCAACTACACATGCCATATATATATATATATATATATATATATATATATATATATATATATATGTATATGTATAAATGTGTGTGTGTGTGAGTGTGTGTGTGTGTGCCAATATATAGATATTAGGTCATGGAAAAGTCATGCTGTATTTTTGCATAGAGAAATACATTTGCATAGAAAAATGTATCATGACTTTTCCGACCACCCAATATGTGTCTCTGTTGCTCTTCGCTGCACCTACAGTGAGGATTAAACCAATCAGACCATGAACTTCCCAGAATATGTCCGCGTCACTCTGAAGGGACACACCACACGATTATTGTAAAGAGCCCCAGAGGAACCCTGTGAGGGGACTTCAGTTACAGCAATGGTCTCCTTGGAAAGAAAAGGAGGAGGCTCTGGGTGACAAATGAGAAACTAGAAAGGAGCGAGCTACAGTTTGCACCCCTGTAGCACGGTCAGAGCTGAAGGGGGTTTCACCGGGCTTCTGCAGCAAGGTCAGGTCCATGTGCTCATTTCCCCAGCAACGTTGTTATTCAGGAGAATGGGTCTCTTGCTGAAATCCAAGATCATTTGGATGAAAATACATGGAAGGGTTTAGATGGGACTAGGTGTTGCTTATGCAGTATCTCAAGCCCAGAGAGATGAGTTCATTGATATGATGTTGAACTTGTTTCGAATTCAGCTGCTTCGATTCAGCAAAGCACAACCCTTACAGACAAGGATATCAGAAACATTGGGGGTGGCATCTACGTCCCTGGAAAGGAAACAGTTTAGCAGGCTGAGGAATGAGATCTCAGAGCTCCCCAGCTACAGAGACAGGAAGCCAGATGGAATTCTGATAGTTTAAGGCTACAATAAAAGATCTCCATTGATTTGAGACTTTTCCTTAAACCGACTATCCTTCCCAACTACCTGGCAAGTAAACATTTGAGGAGTAAACTTCAGTGTGTGACAATGATACAGAAGGGGGGGAATGCCTGATTAGAATTGTTCATTAGTATTCTTTCTCTCTCTCTCTCTCTCTCTCTCTCTTTCTTTCTTTCTTTCTCTCTCTCTTTCTTTCTCTCTCTCTTTCTTTCTCTCTCTCTTCCTCTCTCTCTCTCTCGCTCTCTCTCTCTCTTTCTTTCATCACCTCACGGGAATGAGTGGCTTGAATCTGGTTCTTTTTTTTTTTTGGAGAGTTTTTTTTTTTTTTTTTTCTATAGGGCGTGTGCACTCGCCAGACAGACAGAGAGAGACAGAAAGCGAGAAATCATCCCCCAGGGGGGATGGCCACGCCACAATCCCTTCTCCTCCATTCTCCTCTCGGGATCTTGGGCATGCACGCACACGCGCCCGGCGTGAGTTTTAAGCCACCAGGTCCGGGACGTGAACCGCGGTCGACTACATGGAAGTACAGCAACATAGTCATTACGCTAACTGCTGGTCCCCAAATCTGGTTCTTGAAGGAATAGCTAGGATATTTCGGGCAAGAGGAAGATGGTGCCCATATTCGAAGACACATATGTGGCTGTTCATCATTGGATATGGAACTTGGGAGGGAAGGATCTTGAAGGCTGAATTTTTCTGAGGCATGAATTTTTTATTTTATTTATTTATTTATTTATTTATTTATTCATTTTTAGCTTTTCCATAGGGTGTGTGTACTCTCCAGAGAGAGTAACAGAGAGGGAAAGTGAGAAATGCCCCCCTCCCCGCAAGAGGGATGGCCATCCTGCAAACCCTTCTCTATTCTCCTCCTGGGATCCTGGGCATGCAAGCACATTCACCTGATTTTCAACCAGGTCCAGGACTCGAACTGCAGTCAGCCATGTGAGAGTTCAGCTCCTTAACCACCACGCCACCTGCTGGACCCGAGGCATGAATTTTAATAGTTTGTGCAGGTGTACCCTAGTCACTTGTTGTAAAAGGACAACTGAAAAGTTCAACAAAGTAATAAAGTCGTAGAAGGGGGATATATATATTTGTCAATGTTCCTAGCAGAAGGACACTGAGAGAAAGTCACTTCTTATGTTAAACATCATGTCTTATATTAAACGAGAATATTTTTTAATGTCCCTCTGAGACTTGGAACAATTGAAGTGTTCTCTAGAGAAGGAGGCAGCTGAGGTGAGGCGAGGCAGAGCAGATGGCAGGAGCCAGGGCAGAGCTCCGAGCGGGCCGGATACCATTGCCAACTCCAGGAGAAGGCCGGCTTCACATCAGGGCAAAGCATCCCACTCCTTTTCCCAATGGCGTTTAAAGAAAGCAACACCTTCTTAAAGCCTGGATATTTTAGAGGCGGAAGTGTTTTTTGTTTTTGTTTTGTTTTTTTTTTTTTGAGAGATTTTCGCTATAGGGCACGCGCGCTCGCCAGACAGACAAAGACAGAGAGACAGAAAGTGAGAAATCACCTCCCGGGGGATGGTCACGCCGCAATCCCTTCTCTTCCATTCTCCTCTTGGGATCTTGGGCATGCATGCACACGTTGCCGGCATGAGTTTTAAGCCACCGGGTTTGGGACGCGAACCACGGTCGAGTACGTGGGAGTCCAGCAACATAGCCATGATGCCAACTGCTGGTCCCGAGGCTAAAGTTTTGACTGAGGCTTACAAAGAAGCATTATACGAATTAATATGATACAAAGATCGGATCTGGCTGGGAAGAGAAAGAGAGGCGGGAGGATGACAATTGTATGTTGCGTGTTTACGGTCCCCTCCTGGCAGAAAAGCAGATCTTGCGGCAGGTCCGTAATCCTGCATAGACTGGCACAGGCAGGGCTGGGCTCCAGGGAGCTGCGAGCATTGTCGGACAGCTGCACAACAGCTGCTGAAACTGCAGGAGACGAGAAGTTAAAGAGGAGGCTGGCTTTCCAATGGACTCGTGCGAAGGAATTTCTATTTTAGGAGAACCAACAGCCCGGAGTCCACAGTGCCACCTGCAGAGGGGGGGCTGGGGCTGAGGGGCATGTCAGTACATCACGTAGGAATAGGCCCGTTGCCAGGTGCCTTCGATTCATCTGGATTGATGACGGCACTTTCACCAGAGCAAATCTGTTCGGACTGGTTCCTGTTACTGTGCGCAGGGAACGGGCCCTGTCCCTGAACTGGGACTTACCCGATCAGGAGTTTCTTTGGCTGGGCTGGCTCAGTGGCGCATTGGTAATGCAGGGCTCAACTGAAGCTGGACCCACGTTGGAGGTCGGGGGGTCCTGCGCACGCTGGGTAGTACTCCAACGATCCTGGCTGGCTGGGAAGGGTGAGGGTGGGTCATGGCATGACTCTGTTGAGGGTACTTACTCTCCATCTCTCACTCTCATGAAAGAAAGAAAGAAGAAAGAAAGAGAGAGAGAAAGAAAAAAAGAAAGGAAGGAAGGAAGGAAAGAAGGAAGGAAGGGAATTACTTTGACTGATGAGAAGGATCAGGGGTCACCTCACAAGATCCCTCATCACTGGGATTTCTCCCAATCCAGCCAGCATGAGCCCTTCACAAGGGAGGTGTGGGTGAGAGAGTCCACTCAGTTTGTCAGTGTCCAAAGCAATTAAAGTCCATCCCAGCTGCCCTGCTAGCAAGGAGACAGATGAGTCCCACCGCGGAGTAGGTAAGAGCACAAGCTTGGTCTCAGCCAGTCTTGGGTTCATGTCCTCACCAGGACAGGGCCTGGATTGGGGTCAAGCTAGTGAGTCCTACAAGGAACAGGTCAGATCCTGTCTTATCTTTTCTTCTTCCTCTTCTTCCTTTTTTTTTTTTTTTTGGTCATAGGGCACATGTGCTCATCAGCAAAATAGAGAAAGTCAGAAAGAGGGAAAGTGAGAACTCACCCCCTCCCCTGGGGTGATGGCCATGCCACAGTCCTTCTCCTCCAGTCTCCTCTTGGGATTTTGGGCATGCACACATATGTATCTGGTGTGATTTTCAAGCTGCTGGGTCTGGGACTTGAACTGCTGTCAGCCATGTGGGAGTTCAGTGCCTTAACAAACATGATACTTGCTGGCCCCAGCTTATGTTTTTGTTTTTTTTTTCTTTTTTCTTTTTTTGGAGAGGTTTTTGCTATAGGGCGCGTGCGCTCGCCAGACAGACAGAGACAGACAGAGAGAAAGCGAGAAATCACCCCCCAGGAGGGATGGCCACGCTGCAATCCCTTCTCCTCCATTCTCCTCTCGGGATCTTGGGCACGCACGCACACGCGCCCGGCATGAGTTTAAGCCGCCGGGTCCGGGACTCGAACCACGGTCGACTACGTGGGAGTCCAGCGACATAGCCATTACGCTAACTGCTGGTCCCATCCAGCTTATGTTTTTGTTGAAAAACTTACTATTTTGTTCATCATGGAAATTTTTATTGATTTTTATTTTTTAAAATATTGCGGGCCAGCCATTGGTGTGGAGGTTAAGGCAGTTGGATCCCACATGGCTGACTGTGCAGTTTGGGTCACAGACCCAGAGGCTTAAAAACATGCTGAGCGTGTGTGCATGCGTATCCAAAATCCTGAGAGGAGAGTGGAGGAGAAGGGATTACAGCGTGGTCAAGCCTCCCGGGGGTGCCTTCTCACTTTCTCTTCCTCTCTTTCTCTGTCCCCCTCTGGCAAACACATGCATCCTATAGCAAACAAACAAAGAAAGAAAAAGCATAAAATACTGCTTACCCTGATTATTGAGTTGTCAGCTCTCCTCTGCCTTTTGAACATAAGTTGAGTGCCTCATTGGCCTCGCTTGGTCCCAAACGAGCTCAGCCCAAGCACTTTCCACTTTGTGAGCTTGGGCAAGTTCCTTTAAATCAGAAATGTGGGAATGATGAATAAAGTCTATTTTGTAAAGTTAAATGAGATAATGCACTTCAGGCTCTTAGCACAGGGGCCGGAATATAGACAGGTGCTCAGTAAACTCTGCCTTTGCCTTCGCTAAGCCATCCCATGGCAAGATTTGGCACGGACACAGCACACAGCTCTAAAGGACTCATTTGCTTGAAGAGAGAAGATGGGTCAGTGCCCAAGAAAGCGTGTTCTTGCCAATAAGAACCACATCCTTAACGACAGAAAATGGCCCATCAAGCCACCTTTGGACACTTGCTGGTATTACACCGTCCCTTTAGAACAAGGATCCAGATGATAAAGAGCTGGCCTTCATGAGCAAACCCACAGTTCTCGGGGTAGGCACACCTTTGATAAGGGTCAGCCCGCAGTGTGGTGTGTGCTGGCAAGCAGCAGAAAGCACTTACACCCTGGACCCTGGCTTCAGTGCAGGGATTTGCCAGGCTCAGGTGGGAACGGTAGGCCCGAGAAATCCACTAAACTCCTGGGGACTGCCCGGCCTGGCCAAGGCTGGGCCATGTCCTGCGAAGTACAGAGATGTCCTGTGAATGAATGCGGGGTGAAAGATGTGTTTAGAAACACAGGAATCCTACTACATCTGCTCTTCCACGCAGTCTGGGAAAAGCAGTTTCTGCTTCTAATTAACATTTTGCCATTAAAAAAAAAAAAACATTATTTAGTGTCTCCTGTAAAAACACAACAGTAAGGCTGGATAGATTTCCTGTTTACCAGTAAAATTGAAATAAGTGCTTTGAAAATTGAGAAACCCTCATAAGAGATTCATTCTGGATTTGTGAAGTTTGCAAAGCTGTTCCACGTTTCAGGCTGTACATATGGAAAACTTTACGTATTGTCCTGTTTCCTAAGGTAGAACTCGAAGCGAAAACGACTGACAAGAGAAGTGAGAGGTAACCTTTGGAGTTTCAGGCCACCTGACATGTGGGGTCTGGAAATAGACTGTGATTGGCCTACTGTGGCCCCCGGAGATACCCTAATCCCAGGAACCTGCAAATACGTCACCTTCACAAGGGACTTTCCAGATGTGATTATATTAAGGATCGTGAGCTGGGGAGATTACCCCGGCTTACTTGGGTGGGCCCTAATAAACCACATGGGTCTTTAAACTCAGGGGAACTTTCCCTGCAGTGGTTAGAGGGAGATGCAGCCCCAGAAGGGTTGGAGAAGCTCGGCTTTGTCGGCTTTGAAAATGGAAGAGGAGGCCACAAAGAAAGGTATGTGGGCAGCTTCAAAAAGTGGGGGAAGGAAGGCCACCCTGAACACACAGAAACCTGTGCTGCACTTCCTACCTACAGTGCTGAACCCCTGCCGTGGGGTGGTTTGTTACAGCGGCTTTAGGAAGCTCATACATAGCTGACGCATTATCTTTCCACGAGTCACTTCCGTACTATGGATTTATTAGCTATTGAAAAGCAAGCCCTGGCATCGTAATCGTTCCATTTTAGCATTTGCAGTGCTGGGTGTTCCCTCCCAGTTTTTGCCTCCTCATTTCGCTTAGGGTGGTATGGCCTTGACGAACCTCTATACGTGAAAAAGGAACCAGAACTATGCCCCAGAAGCCCGTCTTCCCAAACTCCTAGAGGCGAGGACTGCTCCCATGCTTAGACGTGCCCAGTGAGACTGAAAGCTATACACACGGGAACCGAGCCATGCAGGGTCAGATGTAAATCCTTGAACTCATTTTTAATGAAACATAAACATTGAGTTAGCAAGAGGGCCACAGTTTCTGGGTGGTTGATTCGAACTTTTGGCAATCAGGATTTAGAGGGAAAATTCCCCAGTTTTAATGACCTCCAGATGTTCTCCTGGTCCCAGCTGAAAATTTTTCATCATTTATGGTTAACACTTTGTCAGCAGCAGATTTGGGTTGTAATATCTCCACATCAGTGGTAGTGACCATTATTCATCAGACGAGCCCCCAAAAGAGCTTAATCTGGGGGTCGCTCCATCACGCTCCATTTAATTAATAATTGTGTTTCCGGCCAGCTGTCAGAACTTTCTGTCTGACTGACAATGGAGCAGATGACCCTAGCCGATGACAGCTAGGTACTGAACTCACATATAAAACGCCACGTTGTGTTTAACAGTGGCAGCGTCACAGCTCACAAGATGAAAGCAAGGAAGTCAGATGGTGGTTGTCTTGGGAAGAAGAGGCAAAAGGTTTATTGCAAGTCATAATGAAATTTGTCGTAGAATTTAGATGAGATGCTCCATTTACGTCAGCTGGGGAACATTGAAGCCATTATTTTTGAGAAGCATTCTTTAGAAAATTCGTATTAAAAAAAAAAAGATAACTTGTGCTTTCTAGAAGAGCAAAGTGAAGAGTGCCTGTCCTCCACAAAAGGTGACCATAGAATCTGCCCGGGATGCGGTTTTAATTATGTCACATGGTCTGAAACTAAGTGCAGTACTTATATTCATGCTCCCATTTTCTCTATTTGAAGAATAAGAAGGCACCAATAATTTTCCCAGCAATCTCTTTTTTATGTTTTTGGAGAGGTGTTTGCCATAAGATGCGTGCGCTTGCCAGAAAGACAGAGAGAGAGAGAGACAGAGAGATAGAAAGCGAGAAATCAGCCCCCAGGGGGGATGGCCACGCCGCAATCCCTTCTCCTCCATTCCCCTCTCGGGATCTTGGCCACGCACGCACACGTACCCAGCGTGAGTTTAAGTCACCAGGTCTGGGACTCGAACCTCCGTCAACTACATGGGAATCCAGCAACATAGCCGTTACACTAACTGCTCGTCCCCCAGCAATCTCTCTTGAGAATGGCTGTCCACACACCATCTGGAGTCCCCAAAGGAAGGTCTACGGATGCCATGGTGCTGATGCAGTTAGTTATCACGCTGGCTATGCTCCGGGGGCTGGCGGAGTCGGTCACAGGGGAAAGGCGTTGGAAGGGCCAGCTGTTACCTGCCTGCTTACGAGGGGCTTGATCTATGCCTTACTGACGAGGCCCGTCCACATTGCCCCACAGCGTTCAGCAAGTGTTCTTATCTGTGCTTCTATTCAAGAGCATGACTAGAGGATTTTTGAAACTGACTCACCAGGGCATTTGGTTTCATGGATAATTAGGGGCCAGGATTATAGGTCCCTCACGCCATTTAGTGACTGAATCATTTGTGGCTCCTGAAAACATAATAGAATCTCTTAGCGCCTTTGTCATTTTTATAAAAGGAGAATAAATCATTTGACCCTGCACTAAGTCTTTAATCACCCAGCCAGCAGAGGACTTGAGGACTTTCACTCCTACAAAGGAGAGAGGGCCTTTGCTACAACTGCCGGAACAGAGACAAAATCCCCAAGGGGACTCGAGGGATTTCTCACGGGGCAGAGTCTCACCCTCCCCCAGGTGTTCCAGGGACATTCCTTCCTCCGCGTGCAGGCGTGGCACCGTCGTCAGTTCCCATGAGAAGGGAAGCTCCGCAGCAGTGGGCCTGCCCCACCGCAGCGACAGGCGGGGCGCGTATCTGGAAAGCGTGATTTTAAATATGTACGTGGGGCCAGCCAGCGGCATGGTGGTGAAGACATCTGGAGCCCACACGGCTGACTACGCAGTGTAAGTCCTGGACCTGGAGGCTTAAAAAACATGCCAAGCATGTGTGCATCTGTCCTCCAAATCCTGAGGGTAATGAAAAAGGGATAGTGGCATGGCTGTCCCACTTGGGGGTGATTTCTTACTCCCACCCCTTGTCTGGAGAGTATGTGTACCCTATAGCGAAATTTAAAAAATATTTATTTGTTAGATATGTGTGTGTGTGTGTGTGTGTGTGTGTGCGTGTGTGTGTATATATATATATATATATATATATATATATATATATATATATAGTCACCAGAAAGGTCATGACATATTCTTTTTTTTTGGAGAGGTTTTTGCTATAGGGCGCGTGTGCTCGCCAGACAGAGAGAGAGAGACAGAAAGCGAGAAATCACCCCCCAGGGGGGATGGCCACCCCGCAATCCCTTCTCCTCCATTCTCCTCTCAGGATCTTGGGCACACACGCACACGCGCCCAGCGTGAGTTTTAAGCCCAGGTGACCATGCAATGTGGTTCAACCTGACAGCGGTGACTGGAGAGAAGTTCTTTTTTTTTTTTTTTTTTTTTTTGGAGAGATTTTCACTATAGGGCGCGTGCGCTCGCCAGACAGAGAGAGAGACAGAAAGCAAGAAATCACCCCCCAGGGGGGATAGCCACACCACAATTCCTTCTCCTCTATTTTCGTCTTGGGATCTTGGGCACGCACACACATGCACCCAGCCTAAGTTTAAGCCACCAGGTCTGGGACTCGAACATCGGTCAACTACGTGGGAGTCCAGCAACATAGCCATTACCCTAACTGCTGGTCCCAGGAGAGAAGTTCTGTTCTAATCCCGAGAGTCTGTGTCATCTCCCCTCCACCCCCAGGTCACATTATTAAGTAACAGGAATAACAGCAATTATAATAACAACGGTGAAAAGAGCTAGCCTTTACGAAGCCGAAGCCCGGATTAGTGCCAAAAGCTCTGCTAAGCAGGTGACACTCATTATACACTCTGCTTCTCAGCATGGCCCAGGGCGAGGGACCCTCTGTGTCCTCATCTCTGTTTTACACATGGCCCTCGAAGAATGAGACATTTGCTTCTGGGGTCAAGCATTGTTCTCTCTCTCCCTTACTTTTAAAACATATTCGTCTGGGTCCAGCAGATGGTAGAGCGGTTATGTCACTGAACTCACATATGGCCAACTGCAGTTCGAATCCCGGACCCGGTGGTTTATAACTCACACCAGGCACGTTTGCATGTGTGCCCAAGATCCTGGGAGGCGAATGGAGGAGAAGGAATTGAGGTAAGGTCATCCCCCCTGGGGGGTGATTTCTCACTTTCCCTTCACTGTCTCTCTCCAGCTAGTCACACGCCCTAAGACAAAAACCTCTAAAAAAGAAAAATGTTATTTATTCATTCTTCCAACAAAGATGTATCAAGCACTTAGTGGGCCCCAGATCCTCTTTTAGTCTTTAGACACCCTTTGGAAAGATGTGGCAAACTCAGAAAAACCTTGTATTCTAAGAGAAAAAAGAGGTGGTGTAAAAGCTGCGGGTGTGAGTGAGGGAATGTCAGCCTTCCTGAGTTCACACACTTCTGCCCCGAGGGACAGGCATAAGACTCCATCTCTCAGGTGGAGATCTGCCGCATGCACCTGTTCACCTGGGTGAGGAGAAAGTTATCTGGGGAATGTAAACAATTCTTACCCCAGGCTTTCTGTAAAAACTAAAGGGGGGGGGGGTGGAGCCTGAGGAATTCCCCAGTCGGAGAAACTCATTAACGAACAAACGAACGAACCAAACGGAATCCTGGCGTGTCCTGTCTGACAGGGACTCCGAGGTCTTTGAACTAGCGCTTAGACCAACTCTCTCCCTTCCCCGAGAAGTGGTCTGAGCACCTGCCCTGGTACGTTCTGAGCCCGGGGGAGCTCTCTGTCTCACCAGGCAACTCGGTCTTAGCCAAGCAGACTTCTTAACACCAAGTCGGGAGTCTGCCTCCTCGTTGATCCCAGCTATGTTCTCTGATGTCAAAACTAATCTAGAAATCTAATCTAATAATAAACATTTAATAATCTAATAACAAATCTAGTTTTTTTGTTTTTTTTTTTTTTTCCCTGAAGGAATGCCTTTGTCTCTCAATTCAGAAATCTGGTCCCCACTAAGACCCCCTTTGCTTGTTCTTTCCATCTTCCTGCATGTGTTCTGAGTCCTAAATTCTCCCCCAACCTAGCTGGAGCCAGAGACACTGGAAATGAGCAGGTTGGACATGCTCAAAGCTCAGTGGGATTCGACTCGACTCTAAGTGATGAGAGGGAGGGACCGGTGTGAGTTCTTTGGCAAATGGGACATCAAAAACGAGTCTTTAGAACTGAAGAGATCTTGGAGATGAGGCAGCACCTGGCTGGTATTTGAGGCCCTAACTACGCTCAGCGTGCTCAGAATAGTCTATCTGGTCAGGCTGCGGTGTCTGAGAAAGCACTGGGAGCAAACCTAGTTGCTCTAATGTTATACCCCTGGCCTTCATGTCACCATCTCTGGGGAGAATTTCATCTCCAAGAAGGAAAGGGGTGGATGGGGTTAAATCTTATGGGTCCTGTAATACTCTAAACTCCCTCGGAAACAGCTACCAGAAATCTTTTTCACTGCATGTTGACAAGAACGGGCATGGAGAAAAGGCCACCAGTGGTACCCTGGGGACTTTCAGTTCACTCTATATACCATGATGTCCCAGCCGGCTTCCGCTAACTTCCTGTAAGGGGGAGAGCTTAGTGTTTTGAGATAGCATTTTAATGATTAAACCAAGAGATCAAAGGGTATAATAACAAGCTACAAGTCAGTGTCAGCATTAGACACTCATCCTAGAATCACCTCTACATACTGGTCGTTATTCCATTGTTGCCTCACTAACAGTTCCAGAGGAATCGTCTGGTAAGTGCACGGAGCTTCCAACGCGTGGAAGACAGGGAGGCCGACTCCCCACTCAGTATTAGGATGATGGTCAAAGCCGTCTTTTGTTTTCTTTTTCTTTCTTTCTTCTTTCTTTTCCTTCTTTCTCTCTCTCTTTCTCCTCTTTCTTCTTTTTTTCCTCTTTTTTCTCTTTCTTTTTCTCTTTTTTTCCTTTTTTATTTTTTTAAATAATTCACTCTAGGGCACATGCCCTCATCAGAGAGAGAGGGGAGAGAAGAAAAGTGAGAAAGCACCCCACAGGGGCCGGGGCCATGCCACGATCCTCTCTTCTCCATTCTCTTGGCATTTGGGGCATGCACACACACACACACACACACACACATGCATCCCACATGTTTTTCAGGCTGCTGGGTCCAGAACTCAAACTGCTCTGTCGGCCATGTGGGATCCAGCTGCCTTAACCACCATACCACCTGGCTGACCCCTCAAAGCCATGTTAATACAATAATGCAACTTAACTTTATCTTGTTTTCTTCTGCTAAGTGAATGGACTCTTCTTGGTTTTCAGTCCATTATGCTAGTGCATCCTTAATGACGGTGCCTACTTCACAATGCCTACATACCAGGGCATTTTATAGGGAAGGGAGTTGAGCCTGAGACACCGAGACAAAGACAGTCTCTGAATAGCAGAGTCCAAATGATATACTGTACCAGTTTTCTATCTAGTGTTTGTGATTTTATGAAGTGCTTCAGAACATAAACTGAAATGGAGGCCTAAGATTTGGATCCACATAGACACATTTGAATTCTAGAGCAAATGAACTATATTAAGGTTATTAATTAGATCTATCAATTGAACAGTTAAAATGAATAAAACAATCATCTCTTAAAATTAAATTAGGGAAAAAAGTCCATTTGTCTCTGGAAATCTTACTAAGGGTCAGTTTCTGAAAACCGAATGACTCTCTGTAGTGTTTGGGTCATTTTGGTGTAGAGTGAACACTCCGAATAGGGTCCATAGGGTTTTCCTTCTTTCCTATTTAAGCAGTCTTTAGGTGTATGCTAAGGGTAAGGCACTCACAATACTTTTATTAAAGAAAATGTTGGTCAAAAGATTACCACAGAGAAGGAAGACAGGCCTGTGTGAGGTTTGGTGACAGCTATGTCAAAGCCATAGATCTGGCTAACCTCAGTCTGATGGCTTAATTAAAGAAGAAAATTTAAGGAGTGCTCATCTCATTCTTTGGGGGATTAGGCAAGTTCTTGTTGACAGTAATCTATTTCTTTTGGGGTATTTGGAAATATTCTTATCACGTTTATGTAAGGTATGTGTTAGCCTTGGCCCTAAGAGTGCATTTCTTTTCATACAAGTTTCTTAAGGAACTTTTCTCAGATTAATTCATGTTAGAGAAATCTCACTTCCTTGTTTTCATTCCAAAGATATCTTCACGAGTCCTAGATGCTCAGAGTGTGTTGTCTATCTATGGACACTCCTATATATTAATTTGAAAAATGTGAAGAACCATAATTCATGTCAATAGCATGCATGTGTGCATGTTAAATGTTAGTGCCTTTTTTTTTTTAGTTTTTTTTTTTTTCCATAGAGTGTATACACTCACCAGAGAGAGAGACAGAACAGGGAAAGTGAGAAATCATCCCCTCCTAAGGGAACGGCCACAGTGCAACCCCTTCTCCTCTGTTCTCTTAGGATTTGGGGCATGCATGCACATGTACTCAACATGATTTTCAAGCCACCAGGCGCAGGACTCGAACTACAGTCAGCCATGTGGGATCCGGTACTTTAACCACCACACTACCTGCTGGCCCAGTGCCATATATTCTATAGAGAGGTATCTGAGCAATGCAGGGCCCAGTGCCTTCCTCTGGCTGTCTACCCGTTTGTCCATTGATCCTCTATACATTCACCCACCTACTATCTATCTATCCATCCACCCACCCACCCATCCACCCATATGTCACTGAGTAATGGTTAAGTGAATGCCTTCTGAAGCCAGCCCTTTCACGTACCAGCTGTGTGACACTGGGTGAGTTATTTAAATTCTCTTGTGCCCTGGGATTTTCAACTGTACTTCGGAGATCATGGTAGCAAACATCTCACAATATTATTGTGAAGATTAAGTGATCAGTATGAACAAAGTACTTAGAACAGTGGCACATGACTAACACCATTCAAGTAGTTGCTGCTGTTCTTACTATTTTATTTATTGATAAAAAGAACTTGGCCCAGAAAAAATGAGTTACCCACCTGTAGGTATAGAATGAATACATCAGGATCTGAAAAGCAGAGGAGGAGAGCCAGTGGAGAAGTAAGGTGTGGAAGGTCATTTTCAGAGCCCAAGTTATTTCAGTCTAATTTTAGTATAAACCCAAGTCCCAGCAGAAATCTGGGAGTGGGTTTTTAGTGGTTTGTTTTTGTTTTTGTCCTAAGTCATGTGCAAAATTTCCAAAAGAAAGTCAGAAGACTGTGTTTACTAATTTACCTATTTTCCCCGTCAACTGGTCCATGAGACCCCCATGAGCAAGGATGACTTTTATTCCTGTCCAACACCCTGGTGTCATACATTTGGCGCCTTGGATACTTCGGGGCCCTGAAAAGCAGGAGTAAGTGTATTTATATTATGGTATAAATAATTTTGAATGTTTTCATAGTTTTTAAAATTAATTAATTTACAGTAATTCACTATACAATACAGTATACATAATGAGATTTTTCCATCCAGTATACATTGTTTATTGAGTCAATCAAGGATATTACCATACATGTTATCATCAACAAATAATTTTCTATTTCTTGCTTCTTACATATTTTGCCCCCCCCCTTGATTCCCTATCTCTCACTCTCTACCAACTTGCCCCCTTCTCTCACACTGTCTCTCATATATACAATGGTTTTTCATGCCATTTTTTAACATTTTATTGATTCACTAAAGATCTTAATTTAAAGACTTTCAATATCAAGCACAGCTGATATATACATATTTAAGAATGCACGTCTGACTTTAGGCGTAAATCTCAGTGGGTACAGTGAACATACTATAAAGTAGCACCTCACTGGGGCTATATAGCTTACTGCAGTCATTAAATAGGTATGAATAGGTAATTTTTAATGCATTTTTCAATTTTTTTTTTTTTTTTTTTTTTTTTTGGAGAGGTTTTTTCGCTATAGGGCGCGTGCGCTCGCCAGACAGACAGAGAGAGACATAGAGACAGAAAGCGAGAAATCACCCCCCAGGGGGGATGGTCACGCCGCAATCCCTTCTCCTCCATTCTCCTCTCGGGATCTTGGGCACGCACGCACACGCGCCCGGCGTGAGTTGTAAGCCACCGGGTCCAAGACGCGAACCGCGGTCGACTACGTGGGAGTCCAGCGACATAGCCATTACGCTAACTGCTGGTTCCCTGCATTTTTCAATTTCAAAAATAGTTTTGGTTTTAATAGAACAAAATCAAAAATTGTTAAGAGAAATTTGCTTAAAACTTAAAGCCAGGAAGAAGGTTAGGATTCAATTCAAATAGTAGGTAAATGAACCTATCGACAGTTCAAGAGAAGACAAAAATCCTTAAATATGGAAATCAAAGCATTGAAGAAAATCAGTAATATTTTAGTCTAAAGTAAAAATATTCTATTTCACTAGTTCGGATTCATGTAATTAATCTCTTTGTATTGAATTTGCAGTGTTACTGTGGTCTGATCTTTACATTTAAACTGTGGAAGTTAACTTTCAACTACAGACCTGTCTCTACCACTTGGCTGGCCATTCTCTTGGTTGTTCCTTGTGCTATTATTTCTGTGTGTCCGACTTTAGTTTTCCTGGTACAGCACTCCCTTCAACACTTCTTGGAGAGCTGGCCTGGTGTTGGTAAATTCTTTCAGGTGTTGTTTATCTGAGAATATTTGTTTCTTTATTTCCCATATGAAAGATAATCTTGCTGAGTATAGTATTCTTGGTTGAAATTGTTTTTCACTTAACACTTTGAAGACATTTTCCCATTCTTTCCTTGCTTGCATTGTTTCTAATGAGAGGTCTGCTGTTAGCCTGACGGGATATCCTTTGAAAACAACTTGACATTTCTCTCTTGCCAATTTTAGTATCTTGTCTCTGTCTGTGGTTTTGGTCAATCTGGCTATGATGTGTCTCAGAGATCTTCTTGGGTCGATTCTATGTGGAGTTCTTTGTATTTCTTGGGTTTGGATATTTGAGTGCCTCTCTAGGTTTGGAAAGTTTTCTTCAAGGATTTCATAGAATAGATTATCAATGCCCTTATTAGTTTCTTCACCTTCCGGGATACTGATAATCAGCATGTTTGGGCGTTTAATGGTATCTAGTATTACTCGTATGTTATTCTAATATTTTTGGTTTATTTTCTCAGTCGTCTTTTTAGTGAACTTTTCTAGGTCAGAGGTTCTTCCTTCTACATCTGAGAAGGATGATCTGCATGATCTAATCTTCTTTTGATATTTTCAATGGAAATTTTGATTTACTGTATTACAATCTTCATCTCTAACAATTCCATTTAATTCTTTTTTTATGATGTGTATCTCCTCTTTCATATCATGCAAGAGCTTCCTCACCTCCTGTGCCTCTTTTCTCTTGCATCTCCTGGTGTTTGTTGTCTCTTTTCTCTTACATCTCTGTTAGCTTTGTCACTATAAATATTTTAAATTCTTTATCTGACACTTCCATGAGCTCCCTTGTATTCTTTATGGAGAAAGAGGAGTTATTCTTTTCCATTAGAGAAGAAATATTTTCTTTGTTTCTCATACTTCTTGTGCCTCTGTGGTGGTTTCTGGTCATATGATGGATTATACACCTTTTCCTGGCTCCTGGATAGACTGGCGAGCAGGAGGGTGAAGTCTGTGCAGAGGGTCTTCGGTGGTCGAAATCCCTGAATGGAGCCGCTTGTAACTCAAATACAGATGGCTGCTGATTGGCTTATCCTGGATCCTGGCTAGACTGGGGAGCAGGAGGGTGAAGTCTGGGCAGAGGGTCTTTGGTGGTCAAAATCTTTCTAGGTTTTTCATAATATATATCTTTGAACTTTAGAAAGACCCTTTCTATGTAGTTAATTTCTCTCTTAAATGTACCTAACTGTATTTAGGCTTGTTTTGCTTATTTCCTTGAAAGGAACCAGCCCTGGTTACTGGCTAGAACCTGCTGTTTTCAGGGAAGGGAACCCCACTGAGCAAATTGTCTGGAGCAGAATCCACAAGGTGGCAGTTAGTGAGTGTCCAGGCCACCAAGAGAAGAGTCTTGGGCCCCCATAGACAAGGGGCTTTTCTACTTTTGGGGCTCAGCCTTGGGGCACACAACTCAATCCTGGAAATGGAGGGCAGAACTGGGTAGATTTGCAGACAAGATGTGTACCCCAAAGAGGTGTTAAGGGAAGGTTAACCAATAGGAAGCTGAGAAATGTTTCCTCCCGAGTCACCCCAGTTCCACTGGAGTTCTCCCACTTATTGAGCACATAGAATGGTCAAGTCACTGGCTTGGATTTATCATGAGACCTTGACTTGGGCATGACAGGAGAGAAGGCACTTTTTGGAGAAAAATCTAGGCTCTGCCCACACAGCCTCTCGGCACCCCGCCTTGCAGAGATCTGGCAGCTCCCTCCTTCCTGTTGGGTTCCTCAGTTCTGTGCTCAGAAGCTGACCCTGCCTCAGTTCGTCTGACTTAAAGTTGTGCACTTAACCAACACAATCACCCAGCTACCAGGCAGGGAGCATCATCCTAAACTCGGGTGACCAATGGTCTTAGTTTTCCTGAGACTTCCTGGTGTTAACCTGGAAAGTCCCACATTCTGGAAAAGTACTCAGGCCCGGGCAGATTATAGTTGGTCACCATGAGTAGAACTATCACTAGATACTCAAACAATAAGGGAAGAACTGCCCAAACAGCACAAGGGGACTTCAAAACATTCACAGACAAAATGGGATTTAAGTATGACATCATTATGGTACAAATAATTTTGAAATCCTTACATAGTTTTTTCATAATATACTTCTTCTTTGAACTTTTGAAAGACCCTTTGTATGTAGTCAGTTTCTCTCTTAAATGTACCTAGCTCTGTTCAGGCTTATTTCTCTGATTTAGTTTGTATTTAAAGAGCAGAGAGATGAGTGCTTAGGCAGATGGTACTGGACCATAAAGAATGATTTCTGGTCAAATTCCCTTTGTCGAGACACTCTTAGCTCACAGCTAGAGTGAGGTGGGAAGCAGCCCTGGGAATCTCCCTGTGCTGTTTCCTGTCAGGCAATGGCTGAGGCTGAAGTCACTACCAGATAGTGTCCCCTCCTGAGCACCCATGGGGGTTTCTCTCGATGCTAAGAGTGTTTGCTGTGGCTAGGAGGAAGGTGGGTTCTCTTTGAGGTTGTCCAGGGCCAAGTATGACCCTCTGATAATGAGTGAACTCTTCCTGATTCATCTTATTTTCCTACCCTTAATTTCTTTTTGTCTCAGGTTTATTCTTTCTTTTCTTTTTATATTTTTTTATAAGTTACAAGGAAGGGTTCTTCACCCAAGACCCTCAGCTAGAAACCTTGACTAGTACTGAACCCTAGATATGAGTAATTTTTAAAGAGTTCATGGAAAATGTGTACTGTTGGGAACCAGCAGTTAGCGTAATGGCTATGTCGCTGGACTCCCACGTAGTCGACCGTGTTTCACGTTGCGGACCCGATGGCTTAAAACTCACGCCGGGCGCGTGTGCATGCGTGCCCAAGATCCCGAGAGGAGAATGGAGGAGAAGGGATTGTGGCATGACCATTCCCCCTGGGGGGTGATTTCTCGCTTTCTCTCTCTATGTCTCTCTCTGTCCGGCGAGCGCACGCACCCTATAGCAAAAAACCTCTCCAAAAAAAAAAAAAAAGAAAATGTGTACTGTTATTACTTGGATAATGGTTTGTCTCCCACAGTTTCATGTTTTAGAATTTGGCCTTAGTGTGTGGCGATTGAATGTCCCTCAGAAATTCATGTGTTGGGACTTGATTGTATCATAAAGTTGTTAAGCAAAACATAATCCCTTCATGCGGTCCCAGAGTGGGGTCTTTGGGTGTGATCAAGTCATTAGGGTGGGGCTGCCATGACTGAGCTCTGCTGGGTTTGTAAGGAGAGGACATGAGTCCAGCAGAGACCCAGCATGGGTGTAGACCATGCTCTGCTCAAAATTTGCCTCCCGTCATCTTCTAAAGTTTTCAGACTCCACAGTCACCAGAATTGTGAGATAATAAACCTCTTTCTTTCTTTCTTTCTTTCTTTCTTTCTTTCTTTCTTTCTTTCTTTCTTTTTCTTTCTTTCTTTTTAGAGGCTTATTTGCTATAGGGCGCGTTTGCTCGTCAGAAAGACAGAGAGACAGAAAGACAAAAAGCAAGAAATCACCCCCCGGGGGGATGGCCACACCACAATCCCTTCTCCATTCTCCTCTCGGGATCTTGGGCATGCACGCACGCACGCACGCACGCACACACACGTGCCCAGTGTGAGTTTAAGCCACTGGATCCAGGACTCCAACTGCGGTTGACTACATGGGAGTCCAGCGACATAGCCATTGTGCCATTTGCTGGTCCCAACAAACTTTAATTTTTTTATAATCATTCAGTCTCAGATATTACTGCTAGCAATAAAAAACAGACTAAGATAATTATGAGAAAACAACATGAATTTCAAATAGTTTTTGCACCAAAATAACCTTGAAGTGTAATTCTATTTTCTACCAAATATTTAAAGTCCCCTCATATACTCTGGGTTTTCTTTTTGTTTTTAGATTTTTGCCATAGAGCATGTGTGTTCACCAGAGAGACAGAGACAGCAAGAGGGTAAGTGAGAAATTCCCCCTGCCAGGGGGGATGGCCCCACCATAATCCCTTCTCCTCCAGTCTCCTTCTGGGATTTTGGGCACACATGCACACATGCCTGGCATGATTTTCAAACCACTAAGTCCAAGACTTGAACCACAGTTGGCCAGGAGAGGGTCCAGGACCTTAACCACCATGCCACCTGCTGATCCTCATATTCTTGTTTTTTTTTGTTTTTTGTTTTTTTTTTTTTTTTTTCCTTTCTGATAACCAAGAAGCTAGTAAGGACTGGATAGTGTGTACAGCATGGGTGTGCTGATTGAAGGGATGACTTACATTGTAGACAGGAAGGAGTGGGAAGGTGCTAGAGTTTATCGTGTTACACAGAACAGTGTGCAATTTAAAAATTAAGGACTGGAATTCATTTCTGGAATTTTCCATTTAATATTTTCAGGTTGTAACTGACCATGGGTAACTGAAACTGCAGAAAGTGAAACTGCCGATAAGGGTGGACTGCTATGTTTAGATATATTAACGGAATGAAATTAAGCTGTGTTCTAGGCCAGAAGCAACTCCAGCCACTTGACTTGATGGAGGCGTGAGGCTCTGCTTGTCAGCCTGTGGAAAGCCCCTTGGCATTCCCTCCCTTGGCAGTTAATGGCCAACCTCACGACCCTCGCACAGGCCCTTGGAGAAGGAACAGAGCCACAGGCTCCTGGAGGAGCTCTTGCACCCTGTCTGTGTCAGCAGCAGGAAGTTATTAGAAGAAGCTGCAAGAGCAGTACTCCCCAGTCAGTGCCTCCTAGTGGGGCCGAAGCGGGACACTGACTTCTTCATGATGCGGTCGGGTCAAGTTGTGAGCTAACCAATGCTTTATACCCTGGTAGACCACAAGGAAGGGAAATCAGAGGGGAAGGAGGGGCACAGTCACACACCACACACCCATGATTCCTTCAACAGTATGTGACAGCAGTCCCACGAGACGCTGGCGGGCTATGTAACTTAGGTGTACGCTAGGGTTTACCATCTAGGTTGACGTAGGTACACTCTGTGATGTTCCCACAGTGATAAAATCACCTAACAAGATGATTCTTAGGACGATTCAGCCCTGACATTAATCAAAGCGTGACTGTATAAGTAGACATCGGATCTCAAGCAAAAGAGGTTCTATGTCCTAACCCTCTGGGCCAAGGCATCTGGAAGAGGGAATCAGGCAGCAGGGAGATACCGGGTCTCACTTCTTCTGAGCCCAGTTCTGGAGGGGTGACAATATCCCCAAGCACCAGCTGCTTGGGATCCAGAGCAATATCATGTCTTAGCCAGCCTCCCAGGGTTCCCCTGCCCATCTGGGGCTAAGCAGGCCATGGAGACAGCTGAGAGAGAGCTGGGCGTCAGGGTCTCAGTGCCTGTGTGCACTGACATCCCTGAGACCCCACCCAGCTCTCTAGAAAGCTGACATAGGCTGATGCCGCCCCCAGGACCAGACCTGCCCTATACGTCCATTCCCGATACCTTGGCTTTCAGAGGTCGACCCTCCCCCAATGCAAAGAAAGGAAGGGCCCCTGAATTGTGAAAGATAATTTTTCCTCCAAAGAAGGACTCAACATAGACATCAAATTAAATTTTAGAAAAACCTGTCACATTTCCCTAGGATGTGATTTTCATGGATTGAAACGAGCTTTTGCTTAGGTATAATGACAGTGGCGGGATGCTGACATTCATTGAACCTCTGCTCCATGAAAAGCCCCTTCCGTGGATTCACTTCCGAAGCCCTGACAGCACTTACACATGACTCCGTCCTCTCTTGTGAAGACATGGAGGCATAGGCTGAGTAACTTGCTTGAGTTTGCATTAGAGGATGTGGGACTTGAACCTAGGTTGTCTCTATGACTCTCAGCAATACATTCCATGTATTATAAGCCATTTATTTTCTATTCTCAAACTAAAGCCTTTGCGTAAAGTTTCAACCATTCTTTCCTGTTTTGTCCTTAGCAGAAGGAACCGATAAGTTACTCGTGCAATCCCTATCTTTCCCCCACTTCCTCTCTTTCCCCGTTGCCTCAGCCTCTGCCCAGAAGGGCTGTGATGCGAGACGTTCTCTAGTTTGCTATTTCCATCTTGCCCTCTGCTTTAGTTTCGGAGCTTGCATTGGCCCAGAGGTCAACATGTGCTGAGTACTCTAGGAAGACTGTTCTTTATGATTCTCAAATGGATGCATCCTGGTGCTGGATTTAGCAATTCACTTCAGTAAGAAACAGCTCACTCCCGGGATCTCCCTGGGTCCCAGACCTGAGCCAGTCATGCTCTCACAGAGAGTCCCTGGACGGTTTCTTGTTCAAGTCCTCTGGGCCATCAGTTATTTGGACTTACAGACACTAGCATGATTGCCAGGACTGTTCTCTGTCTTTCTAAATTATGGTGGCAGAGAAGAGAAAAATACAAAGACATAAAAGTCCTTTTCCTCCCCCCAAAACATGGAAACTCTTTGAACTTTTCATTCCCTCCTGTTTTTTTGCTGATAACAATGAATAATGGGTTTGGCTGCTGCTTTTATTGGCCTAGCATTTGGGGTCGTAGGAATGTAAATATTTCCCCAAGGAAAAATACATTTGGGGGATTAACTCAATTGTTTCTTTTATTTAAAAATTTTTGGTTATGAAAAGAAGAAAGAATTTGCTGAGCTAAACTAAATCATGATTCCAAACAGGAGATAGACAGCAGAGACCACCATCCTTTGGGGTTAGGATCGCCTGGGATTCGTGGAGGCCGACTCTGGGGCTCCCATTTTAGTTGGCTTGGCTTTAAACAGTTGTTTTAAATCCAAGGACAATCACATTTAAATATATTCATATTTGGGCTGGGTCACATAATCAGTAAAACTGATTTTGTTTGGCATTTTTCGGTTAACTGACCATAACCACTTTTTTCCTGCCAACTTCTTAACTTTTTTCTTTCTTTCTTTCCTTTTTTTTTTTTTAGGTTTTTAACCATAGGGTGTGTACACTCACTGGAGAAAGACAAAGCAAGGGAAAGTGAGAATTCACCCCCTAGGGGGATGGCCATGCTGCAATCCCTTCTCGTTCATTCTCCTCGCAGATTTTTGGGCATGCACATACATGCACCTGGCATGATTTTCAAGCCACCAGGTCCGGGGCTCAAGCCATGGTTGGCCATGTGGGAGTCTAGCACCTTAACCTCACACCACCTGCTGGTCCCCACATGCCAGCTTCTCAATATGAGGTGTATTTAGCAAATGGCTTTTCCTTATCACCCATTTCCTGCCTAAGTCTTCATAATCTGTCATTTACCCTCAGCCTCTTCTGAACTGGTGCTCTTAGACATCGTGAAAACTTCCTTTAGGCCCAGCGTTCTTTTCCGGGGTTCTCGCTGAGACCACTGGCCCCGTCAACACCTGTCCTCTCCTCTAAACCTCCGTAGCCCCGACTCTTTCATTCCCTGTGACGTGTCTTCTCTCGAGAGGCGTCTACCCTCTCTGGGGTGTTCTCCAAGCCTTGGCTTTTGTCTCTAGTCTTCATTTTCTCCGTATTACTCTTGGCTCCGTCCATCTCCAGCTGTCAACATTATTTATGTAACTCCCAAGTCTCCAGCTCCCACTGCTGCCTCTCTCTGAGCTGCCAGCCCAGCTTTCCGTCACCTCTGAACGAGCACATGTGTCCGTTGGCTTCACCCTGGCACCTGAAACACAGCCATCACCTGCCAAAATCGTCTTCTCACCTCCAAGTTCACTCCCTCCCCTGACTGATCTCGCAGTGACACTATGATTTCATCTCCGAATCACTCACAGTGGTCATCTTGGACCCTTTCCCTGCAACTTCAGTTCCAAGGGAAGAGAGATAGTGTCCACCTTTTCCACCACAATTTCCCTGGTGCCTGGCCCAGTGCTTAGCGGGAACTCAGGACTCAGTACATAGTTGCTGGATGATTCAGTGAACTGTCTATTTCACTATCTGTATTTCCTCAGCCTTTGATTTAATTCACCCATCAACCAACCTCCATGTATGTATGTGGGAGGCCAGGAGAGGGAACGGTTGTGAGTGGAAGTTCTTTAGTCAGACTGCCCGGGTTTGAGTCTTGGCTCAGCTGCTTCCTAGCGGGGTAACCGTGAGTTAACCTCTTCATACTTAAGCTCCTGGTCTGTAAAAATGAGGAAATAATACTATCATAGTCTTTTACTGTACTGCTAGCAAAACTATCTGAGACTGAGTGAATTTAAGAGAATAGAGGTTTATTTTGACTCACAGTCTGGGGAAGTCCAAAGACATTGCAAAATGGTGGAAGGCAGAGGGTTTAGCAGAGCAAAGCATGGTCTGTATCCATGAGACCTTCCTTCTAGAGAGAAGTGTCGACCAGTCTGCCATCCTGGTCTCATTGAGTCTCTGCATAAACCCACCAGAACTCAATCATGGAAGCCCAACCATGACCACCCACTCACTAATCTCTCGCTAAAGGCCCCACATTTAGACCACATAATTGTTCACCCTCTTAATTAAGTTTTCACCCTCTTAATTCATTACAATGATGGAACACACAAAGTTGGAGGGGCTACAAATTCTAACTATAGAAAATGCCCACCTGGATGTGTTATTGTGAGGATTAAATGAGAGAATATTTAAACAGTGGATATAGTAAGTGTTCAATAAATTCTGTGGCTGCTGCTGCTGATGGTGGTGGCAGAGGAGAGGAATAAACGGGGCCTAGTGAGCTCTAGAAGCCTGGGAAATGCTGTGGAGACATCATGTCAGAGACCAGGACAAGCGACAGCAGCAGGAGGCCAAGTTCCAAGGAATGTTTGGGGCAGAGGATTGAGAACGCTGACAGGCATGAGAATAGCAGGAGAAACCGGCTGTGCTCCTCAAAGCCCTGGAAATTTCCGGAGGGGGTCCTGAGATTACTCAGGTGGGGACAGGGGTAGGGTGGACTGGGTGAAGGACTGGGATGAATGGAGTGGGGGACAGTGCTGGCTCTGGACGCAGACCTGAGCAGAAGCGGCTCTCCTTCAGTCTGTTTTGGATCTTGGTTTTCTGTGAGCTCTCCTTTGAAGAAAGAGTCCTGCTGCTTTAAAAAAGCACGGACAGCTGGGGTGGGCTTTGAAGGCAAGCCAAGGAGCCTGAGCTTCCTGTGGCTGGCCGTGGGCAAGTTGTGGGGATTCTGATAGACGGGTCACTAGACTAAAGCAGCATTAGGGCTGTTCTCACCATCCATTGTAGTAGAGGTGTGTGTAATTGACTGGAAAGGAGCACACACAATCCCCAGACAGCAAGGGCCATTGCGAGGGGCCAGCAGTTGGCGTAATAGCTATGTCGCTGGACTCCATGTAGTCGACCGCAGTTTGAGTCCTGGACCCAGTGACTTGAAACTCACGCTGGATGTGTGTGCGTGTGTGCCCAAGATCCTGAGAGGAGAATGGAGGAGAAGGGATTGCGGCATAGCCATCCCCCCTGGGGGAGGGGGGTGATTTCTCGCTTTCTGTCTCTCTGTCTCTCTCTGTCTTTCTGGTGAGTGCACACACCCTATAGCAAAAACCTCTCTGGAAAAAAAAAAAAAGAAAAAAAGAAAGAAAGGGCTGGGACCAGCAGTTAGCGTAATGGCTATGTCGCTGGACTCCCATGTAGTCTACCACGGTTCGCGTACCGGACCCGGTGGCTTAAAACTCATGCCAGGTGCGTGTGCGTGCGTGCCCAAGATCCCGAGAGGAGAACAGAGGAGAAGGGATTGCGGTGTGGCCATTCCCCCTGGGGTGTGATTTCTTGCTTTCTGTCTCTCTGTCTCTCTCTCTTTCTGGCGAGCGCACGTGCCCTATAGCAAAAACCTCTCCGGAAAAAAAAAAAAAAAAAAAGCCATTGTTAGGTGGATTTACCTACCTGGACCAGGACCAGAGCAGGACTTTCCTGTTACCCTGCCAAGTAGCAGGGCAGCAGCCTCTAACCTTCCGTTCCCCTCCATCAAGGTCAGTTCTCCAAAACACCAGTCTGGCCATTCCATGCCACCAGCCAAAGCCTCCCATGGTTCTCTCTCAGGCGTAGACTAAAAACCAAACTCCCTGGCTCAGCGCTCTGGGCCCCAGAGTGTGAGGAACTCGGCCTTCTGAGTGCTATCTGCGCTAGTCTCTCCTCTGTCCCTAGCTGGCCAAACCATCTTGCAAGGCTCCCTCCCACGGAGTGCACTGATGGTCTCTTGTGCATTTCGTTTCCTGTCCTCCTCGGGTTTTAGGCCACCTGTGCTCGTTCTGCTTCCCTTGTAGACTTCACAGAGACTCCACAGCCCTTTGTGACCATGTTCGGTTATTTCTGGCCCTCCCCGTGCAAATGCCCAAAGGAGTCCTGCCGCTTACATACTTCCTCTGGCTGTGATCCACAGTTGTTTTAGTTGCAAGTGTCACCCAACATAGTGCTAGGCTCACTGCACACAGGCAAGTCCAGTAATTATGTTTTTATTGACAGCAGGCATGCACACTCACGAGAGGGAGAGAGAGAGAGGAGAAAGCACCCTTGAATGGCCATGCTGCAATCCCTCCTCCATCTTGTCAAGATCTGAGGCACACACACATATGTGCCTGGGGCATTGTGCAAGCCAGGATTCTAACCATGGTAGGCCATGTGGGATTCTGGTCCCCTCATCTCTAGGCTTAGGGGGCCAGCCCAAGCCCTAATCATTTTAATCCATCTGTGCTGGGAATAACCCAGACTCCTTCACCCCACGACAGGGGTACAACCTTATGCCACTCTTTGAGCCAGAGGCCACCCGTGACCTGCCACCCTCTCCCTTGGTGCCTGGTGTCTCCAGCCCAGCCTGTGACCACCCTTCCAGGTCACGGGAGGGGGACGCACAGGGCTTGTGCAGCTGCCTGTTTTCAGAAGCCCAGCCAGCTTTCCTTCTCTGCTGGGACACGTTATGAAATGTCTGCTTGACAAACGTCAGGGCGCTGAGATTTACCGCACTGCTTATTAAAGGGACAAGTGCCCTGCCCGGACAGCTCAGAGCAGCCAGCTGGATTGCCCCGGGACAGGCACTGAGGAGGGGCTGGTCGTCGCTGGCCTGCGTGTTTCTAGAGGCGGCCTGGCAGGGCTTTAATGCACTTCCCCTAACCCCAGCAAGAGGGGCCAGGACAAGTTTGGGCCTGGGAACTGCCGCTATGGTGTCATAAAAGCACGTCCCGTTCCTCCCCAGCCCACTCCCCTAGAGGCACTTACAGCAAGTGATGCCACTGCATCTGTAAAACGCTTTCTTCGTCCTGAAAGGCCAGTGTTCCAGGGAGAGGCAGGCGCAGTCTACGCCGCTTTCACTAGCTTTTTCTTCCAAGTGTTTCAAGACGCAGGGACCTCGGCACAGATGGCTTTGCCATCATCGGCACGGCACGCTGCCCCAGGAGGCTTTCTCAGCGGTGCTGCCCCTAAGATAGGTAGTGTGTGCATCCACTCCTGGCCCTCAGGTAGCTCCACGTGGAGACAAGGTGATGGGAGCTGCCAATAATAAATTAAAATAGAATAAGCAGTAAATAGCGTTTCCAGCTCGCTTCGGCTGAATGGCAGAGCAGTTCAGGGAGAGCGCTGTAGGAGTGGGAGGGCAGATCCCCATGACTGCTTCATCAGCAAAGGGTCTGGGAACTGATGTGGGGAGGACTTGAGCTAGACCGTCAGGACTGATCAGCTTGGGGTCACCAGAGGGAGGAGAGGAGTCTGGATTCCAATATCCAGAATTAAGACAGTGACTCCACCAGATTCTAGAGTAGGTATGCTTCTTCTGTGAGTGTATGGAGCACTTCCTTTCACACCAAGTGGCCTACAGTGGGGTATCAGAATTACAAAAGGAATCTGAGTGCTCCCACAGGAGGATGTTAGAGAAGAGGCACCTTCCCTGCAGCACTCCCCCGTCACCTTCCCTGCAGCCCTCCCCCATCACCTTCCCTGCAGCCCTCCCCCATCACCTTCCCTGCAGCCCTCCCCCATCACCTTCCCTGCAGCCCTCCCCCATCACCTTCCCTGCAGCCCTCCCCCATCACCTTCCCTGCAGCCCTCCCCCATCACCTTCCCTGCAGCCCTCCCCCGTCACCTTCCCTGCAGCCCTCCCCCGTCACCTTCCCTGCAGCCCTCCCCCGTCACCTTCCCTGCAGCCCTCCCCCATCACCTTCCCTGCAGCCCTCCCCCATCACCTTCCCTGAAGCCCTCCCCCATCACCTTCCCTGCAGCCCTCCCCCGTCACCTTCCCTGCAGCCCTCCCCCGTCACCTTCCCTGCAGCCCTCCCCCGTCACCTTCCCTGCAGCCCTCCCCCGTCACCTTCCCTGCAGCCCTCCCCCGTCACCTTCCCTGCAGCCCTCCCCCGTCACCTTCCCTGCAGCCCTCCCGCATCACCTTCCCTGTAGGACTTTCCCTCATCACCTTTAGTGCAGGACCTTCGCCCTCACTTACATGAACTGTAGCATCCTTCCTCCTGTAGGATTTCTGCATTTTTATGGATGTTTACACATAGTCACTTTTCAAGTTTTCCACCATGTCGGAACTCGCCAAAGAAAAACTCAATCCATGTATAGTTTCTGGTCCCAAATTTCCTTGTGGTTTCCAACATTTTTCTCATAAAGTTTTTGCTTGGAGCCACCACAAAATGGTCACATTACTTTATCTCCACCTTACTTTTCTGCCTTCAACTAATAAGCTGGCCGACCTTGAGCAAGCCCTTTGCACACGAGCTCCTTCCAGCTGTACAAGGGAAGGCCCTAAGGTACGGGTTCCCCGGTCTCTTCCAGCACTAACGTGTCGTGGTTCTCTCCAAACCACTCTTCCTTCTGCAGAGCTTGGAGTGGGTGATTGCCGAGGAGTGGCAGCCAGTGCTTAGAGCTTTGCCGTTGTCTGTCTTGTGTTAGAAACTAGGCTGGCCTCGCCATCCCCCCTCGGAGCTGAGGGGCTCCTTCTGTGGTGGAGCTGACTGTGAGCACTAAGAAGCCAATGCACGTGAAGCCTGGCACTCGGCGTGCAGAGTCGAGCAAGCACTCACATGTCAGTCTAAAGAAAAGTCAAAGGGGAAGGGAGAAGGTGGGCTAGATCAAACGGGGTCTAAAAACTACAAACAGGGTCAGCTTTCAAGGGTCCCAGCATACAGATGGCCGTCTAATGGCTTGGGGGTAGGGTTAGGACCCAGACTTCGTCTTGAAATGCAATACTAAGAGAAAATCAGAAAGGTGCCCACATTCTTATCAAAATATAATCTGTCATAAAGACAGCACAAGCCAAAATTAAACATTTTGGATGTGGACACAGCTGCCAGAGGGTCAGGTGCAGAGGTGCACAGTCTCTGGGCTTAGCCCCAGAGCCTCCGGGACTGGCTTAGAAAGAAGCCCTCACTTCTTAGTGTCCAGAGGGTGAATGACCCCCTGTTTAGTTCAAGAGTGGACAAGAAGCAGATCAGTGTGGGATGAAGTCCCAATGAAACCTCTGTACTGTCATGTAGGGGGACTATAATGGTAAATGAGAAAGTCATCACTTCCTTTAGCCCTAGAGCAGAAAGGGACACACTTTTGTGTGTCCTAAATGTTTACTCAAAGTGCAGAATCTGAGGTCCCTTCCATATTCCCTGTTGAGATTTTTTCTCTTTAATTGAGAAATTTAATTTATTAGTGTTTTAAATGCAGGGACTTTCCCAGCGGTCCTGGAGGAACTGAAAGCGGAACCTAGTATCTCCACGCCCTGCAAGCCCGAGTCGGTGGGGCTCCATGCAGGCTCTCTGTCAAACTGGCCAGCCTAGAGCTCAGAACTGGCTGACTGTGGGGAACACAGGCCCACCAGTCTCCCCCACAGGTCCCAGGCACACCCGTCTCCCACCAAATGTGCCTGGCCGCAGGCCTCCTCTCGCTCAGCCTGCCCTCTCACTGGGGCCCCGCCCATTAGGGTGGCAGTCCAGCTGATGTGAAAGTAGCTTGCCTCCCAGGCACCGTCCCTGCACACTGGCGCACATCTCATTCTCGCGGTGAGGCTGTTTGCTGTTGGCAGTAGCCTGTGCTATTTTGTTTTTTTTTTTCCAGTTCTTAAAGGAGTGGGAGAAAGCCCCCATAAATTACCACTATGAAGCCTTTAGTCAGCTCTTGTCTAATACGCTTTCCAGAAAAAGGAGGCAGTGCACTGCTTTATCTTAGAAACAGTAAGTAGGGGAATGGGATTCTCAAGAACTTTAAAGGGAGTGCAGTGAGCTCTGACATTCCTGGGAAAGGGAAGTATTTCACTTTGAAGCTTCAGTATGCAGAAGGAGACTGATTCCCGTGGAGCAGCCTCTGATGAGAGTGTTTGAGCCAAGGAGCATGAGCCCGTGAGCCGGCCAGACACAGGAGTCCCTCGACTGGGAACCTCGCCATCAGGCTCAGCAGCTATCACATCCCCATCGCTACTTGCCTTATTGTGGTGGCTCTATGATTGGTTGCGTTGATTACAGAGAAAAACGATGAATCGACGTGGGAGAGTACCTACATATAGTAACAAGGTGAACACGCTGGAAGATGAACGGTCCCTGGTGTCTTCCTGAAGATGAAGTCAAAGGGGCTTGGTGCACTGCTCAGGTGGGCTCTGGGCAATGTCAGGCCAGGCCTTGGCCACTCAGCTCCAGCAACCTCAAGGCTTGCCCAAGAAGCCCTTTTCCTGGCAAATGCAGCCCGAGAGCTGGCCGTGGGTGCTCCTATCATGCCTCATCAAGTTCAGGACCAACTGCTGGTCCAGGGAATTTCCAAGAGGTGATGTAATTAGAGAGGCATGTGCCTCTCGCCCACCGAGGGTGGGTCTGGGATTTGTAGGGCCAGAGCATATTCCATCTGGAAATGAGGAAAAGAAGACTAGATGACAAATGTGAAGTCAGCGCAGGGCCTCTGTGCAAGGATGAGGCTCTGAGGCCGAAGCTTCTTTAACTTCCAAGGAGTAGCCCACCTCTGCACCCACGGCAGGTTAAAAGTGGGCAGTCTGGCAAGCTCACCCTTTGGGCATGAGTTTGCACTGCAATTCAGCAGGCAGGGACGATGGCCTTGGGTGGCCTTAGCAGGCGTCGGTTCCCCCTAAAACAAAGACTCCTCCTTGTATGGAAGACACAAGAGAGAAGGCACGTGTCCCACACTCCACACCACACCATCATGCTCCCTGGGATATTTTTCTTACAGCTCTGCCTTATCCCAGTGCTAGGGGCATATCTGGCATGCAACCAGCCTGTGGCCACTTGAAGGCTGAAGTGAAGAAGGGAAAAAAGAAAGATCTCCAAGTGAATCTGAAATTCCCAACTGGACTCAAAGGCAAGGGAGAATTCCTATACCTAGGAGACAAGTGTATTCTCACTTTGCCTGGGGTGGGATAATAAATCTCCTCTTATTTATCAATGGAGAGGGTCTCTTCTGGAGTAGTCTCCAGGGTTACCAAGCAGCCCTCAGACCCAGACCCCTTGGCAGATTGGATGCTTTCTCCCTAGAGAGGCCAGTGCTAGAAGGCCTTGTAGATTTAATGCTGTCTGGGTTCACTGACCCTAGCACATCATTCTGGGCTTTTCTGCTGAGGTTGGCCAAGGGGGCCTCGCCCTGGTCAGTCCCTCTCTACTGTGGACCAGCCGTTTCCACTGTGTGGAAAAGTGGAGAAGCTGCGAGAACAACTGGGCCGAGTGGCTCCAGGGCATCGGTGCGTGGATGATGGAGTGGAGTTCTGCCCGGTAGAAGATAAGTGATTCAGATCAATGGGGAGGGACACTGACATGGGAGTGAAGGAGCTGTCAACCACCGAGGCTTCAGGAAGGACTCACCTCTTGCTCCCGGGCTGGAATGCCTTGAGGAGGGATTGGATCTTCTGCGGTGATTCCAAATGACAGGTGGAGACAACCTCCTCCACAAGACACTGACCCCGGGAGAGAAAAAGGGAGAAAGGGTGCCATGGCCAAGTGGGTTTGGGAGGCGGCGTCCTACATCCCCAGCCTGGAAACGTGCAACGTGTATTGGCATAGTGAAGTCTGAAAGGATGATGCTTGGAAAAGCAAACCAAAGGACCATTTCCTGCGACTGGTATTTTCCATTGTCACTTGGTCACGGAACCATTGCTCACGTAACACCCATGTGTCACCGGCTGTGCCACTGGTGATGGCGGAGGTGAGTCAGCACCCAGCTGGCTCAGGATAGAGCTGCCCAAGCTAGAGGATTACTCAGTATGACCCTCGCTGGCCAGCGGGCAGGGGCGGGGGTGCAGTGAGCCTCCACTGAATAAGACGCTGCCCTGCAGTTTGAGGTGTGAGTCTGGAGGAAATCTGGAGAGAAGGTGGAGAGAGGTAGAGGGCCCTCAGGGATAACGCATGTCTGGGCACGATGGGGACAGTTGTGCCTCTCTCTGTGAAGTGAAGAAAACAGAGTCGCTGTGGAGACTGAGACCCCATTAAGAAAGATGCATTATGGTGACTGCTGGTGTCTAACTCAGGGTATTAATGATGCACCTACATTTGTCCTGTAGGTGTTAACTGTATTATTACTAGGGATGGTAACTAATTCCAACATTTATCCGATGTGTCATTGTTTACAAAGTTATTCAGATCCCCTTTGATCCTCAGAAGAGCTCCGTGAGATGTGTGGTGGGCCTCAAAGTGACACTGCGGAGGAGATTAGTTAAGACTGACTTATTCCAAGTCACGTGACCGCACTGGTACAACCAGAACCCCCATTCTGGGAAGCTGGGTCTCAGTCTGTGGCTCCTTCAGAAAGAGCCAGCCGTTCTGTGGCTGCATCTGCCCTCCTTGGTGAAGAATGAAGAACAGGAGAGGACCGTGTCTCCGTATTCCTCCTAGAGGGATCAGAGGGAAGGCCCACCGGCCCTTTTGAGGCTCTTGGGCCTGCCTTGTTACCCAGAGCCTGAGCTAACGGAGCAGTGGGAGCTCACATCCCGTGAGGGTTCCCGTAGCAGGGGCAGCATTTGGGAAGGCTGGGAGTGAGAGAGCCAGAGGGATACCTTCCCCTCACTCTTATCTTTGTAGCCCTGCTGAGGAAGCAGTGGAAGCACCAAGCATCTCTGAGTGCTATGAGTTTCTCTAAAAAGAAAAATACACACATCTTTCTTTGAAATATACACATGTGCCTCCCCTAATTATATCGCAGGCTTAAAGGCTAACTGAAGAAACATTGACCCGTGTTAAGTCTGCTTTGAGGTTCACTTAAGATTGTTCTGGTATCTGAAACCCTCCAGGGAGGAGCCGATTCCAGGGATCCAGCCCTAGGGCCCTGAGATGCAGGTGGACATAGGCCAGAGGGAGGGCGGTGGTCTCCATTGGCTCCCAGCCTGGGCTTGGTCCATGCTTAGATCTTGAGGCCAGGCTGGGGAAGCTAAAGTTGGGATAGTGGTTTGGATGTGATCCTGAATCCTGGATACCCTAGGGGGCAGTGTTCTAATCCACAGGCCACCTGGTGTACATCTGAATGCACTGAGGAATGGGACGTGGCCTGAGAGCAGCGTGGAGGAGCATGCCTTAAGGCTTAGAGTGGAGGGAGGATTAGACGACCGAGAAGCTGGAAGCAGAGACTAAGGATGGCTGATGCAGCCTCACGAGGCGTGTGACTAAGATATTGGTGGTGGGATTGCACTGTGGGGAGCATCGAGGTGGGAGGTACCCAGAGAAAGAGAGGTGTGTGTGGAAGAAGGCAGTTGACCTTGCTCAGGAGAGGAGGAAACAGGCCAAGTATTGTTAGAAAGTGACCAATATGTCAACAGCTGTGGCCTGAGATAGGACAGAAAGTGCTAGACCAGGAGGCAGATAGCGTGCAGGGAGGGCTGGTATGGGGTCAGGACAGAGAGATAACTCATGGCCCGTGGGGTAGGCGTGAACTGCAGAGCACAGTAATCTTGTATTGGCCAGTGCCGGTACTGGGAGAGAGCAGAGTGTGGAACAGAACAAGGAAGTGAGCTCGGTGTGCACTGAGGGCTTCTAGGACGGCGCTCCTGGGGGACAGGGAGGCTCAGGGGTTGCACAAAGGTGACGGGTTGGAATGTCTTCACTGTGGGATGGAGCATTTTCTAGACTGCACAGTTCACTTGACGCAGACCCACACTGACTGCTCAGACCAGAAGGGAATTTAGAGGAAGAAAACTCTACAAGAGAGCGTTCTGACTGAGGAACTCTGTACAGTCGGCTACGACCTTCTCCTCCATAGTCCCTGATGGCCCAACTCCCCTTCAAGGAATCCTCATTGGCCTTGGCCTCGCAGATCCTCTTTGCAGTGTGGTCTCTCATACGAGGACACTAGTCTTACTTCTGTACCTGCCCAGTCATCTCACTGTTCTCACCAGTCTCACCGCATCAGACCCCCAACCGTCTTTCCTCATTGCACCATCTACCTGTCTTGGCAAAAACAGGTACTCAAAATAGAGATGTAAGGTAGAAGAAGAAACGTGTGTCCTTTCAGTGTGATGCTGGGGTTTAGCTAATGGCCCATCCAAGGAGTATCCAATCACCTGTGCCCTCACCATTTGCTTCCGGGCAGGCCTGGAGTCACTGAAGTTCCTTGGAGATGAGTGCCAGCTAGAGATGCAGATTATTTCTTGGGGCAAAATTAACTCCAAAGGGTATGGCTATGGAAGACAGACTAATCTTGAACACATAGCCTAGCAGCTGTCTTATTCCACACTCTTTCTCCAATAGCTGCAGAGACTCCTTCTCCCAAGGCTCTTAACCTAGCTGTTCTACTTGCTGTTCCTTCATAAATGGGTTAAATGCATTGTTGAGAGTTGCTTATTCTCTGTTTTTTATGAATTCATATTTTTACTATTTTGGAAATTTGTCCCTTTTAGGATTGTTTCACAGGAAAAATCCATATAGGCGTGGCTGTTGGAGCTGATTGCACTGCCATTGCAGTGTACAGCATTTCTTGGTTGCCAAAGTGAGTCAGTCTCGGGCATCAGTAGAGCAGTATCTTTACAGACTCTCAGTTTCTCTGGATCTTCTCCTTTGTTTATTATTATTATTATTTTTTTAATTAAAAGTCTGTGGTTTTGCTTTTGTTTCTGGAACTTAGCCATGTCCATTAGTTGTTGTAACTTACAGTCTCTTTCCACATCTGGTTGCAGGAACTGGGGTGGGGAGTGTTGTTTCTCGTCTTTAACATATATATATATTTTTCTTTTTTTATGTCTTTACATTTAATCACTGTACATCTTTACAGCATACAAAGTGAACTTTTCCAGCATGACTATGCAGCTTAGTAGTCCAGTCAAAGATATTCCCATACACCTTATCATCAACAGATTTTTTTTGGAGGGGGTCTGTTAAATGTTTTTGCTTTTTATCCTATTGGTTCCCTCCCCCCACCACCCTCTTCATTGACCATTGCCCTTCCATGCTATCTCTAATACTCACTGTTGCTCTCCATGTTTTTATACCTTCTAGTCTTTCGGTTTCTGACATAGAGTACAGACATTTAGTATATTTTAGGTGGGGACATACGATGCCTCTCTTTCATAGTCTGGCTTGCTTCACTTAACATTAAATCTTCCATATTTGTTCACTTCTTATCTAATGCCATGGTCTCATTTTTTTATGACTCGGTATTATTCCATAGTGTGTATGCCATAATTGTTTAGTCCATTCATCTGTTCTTGGGTGTTTGGGTTGATTCTGTGTCTTAAATTGTGAATAATACTGCAATAAACATAGATTTGCAAGTCTTTTTCTGATTGAATACATTCCAATCCTTTCAGTAGACACCCAGGAGTGGAATTGCTGGCTCATAAGGTAGTTCTAGTTGTTGGTTTTTGAGGAACCTCCAAAATAACCCATGTCATGAAAGAAATAATTGCAAAAAAAAAGAATAAAGTAGAAGGCATCTCTCTCCCCGATCTCAAAATATATAACAAAGCTGTAATAATCAAAGCAGCATGGTACTAGCACAAAAATAGGCATGTGGACCAATGGAATAGAATAGAGAATCCAGAAATAAACCCTAAATCATACAACCAACTGATTCTTGACGAAGGACACAAGACAACCCAGTGGGAAAAAGAAAATCTCATTTCTCATCTTGTATCACAAGTTGGTCTTGACTGAGCATTGAGAGTTGTCCTGTGGATCAGAAACTTGTGGTTTGGGCTATACCATGTTCAGGACTGATGACTTTCTGACCACTAGTCTGGTCTCAGCTGCATAGTTGAAAGAATATATATAATCTGTCTTGTGCGTGGGTGCTGAATTAATCCCTCTCTAAAAGAATAAGATGATGGGGGAACCAGCAGTTAGCGTAATGGCTATGTCGCCGGACTCCCACGTAGTCAACCGTGGTTCGCGTCCTGGACCCGGTGGCTTAAAACTCACGCCGGGCGCATGTGCGTGCACGCCCAAGATCCCGAGAGGAGAATGGAGGAGAAGGGATTGCGGCGTGACCATCCCCCCTGGGGGGTGATTTCTCGCTTTCTGTCTCTATGTCTCTCTCTGTCTGTCTGGCGAGCGCACGTGCCCTATAGCAAAAATCTCTCCCCAAAAAAAAAAGAATAAAAAAAAAAAGAAGAAGATGATGGAAAAATCTGGCTTATTAGTCTATCTGGTTGTTAGTCTTGTTTGTTAGTGTATTTTGTTGTTGTTTTGTTTATTTGAAGTCAAATTGTTTAAGGAAATAGTTCATGCCACTGGGAAGGATAACAGCTCTTAGAAATCTGGATGGACGAGTTACTATTTCGTACTTCCTTTTGACCTGCAGCTTAGACTGTGGAACTCAACTATAAGCTCTCTGTGGGTCTGTGAGTCTGTAATCGAGGACAACCTCTCTCTGTCTTTGTGTCCATGTGAAATATATTTTGATTGCTGAAGAACGTTAGTAAATTCAATAAGAAATTCTATTGAATAAATTCTGTCCTGATGTAACAGAGAATTAGAAGCACTCACCTATACCTGAAATCCTAGAAAACAAAAAAACTGAACTTCTAATACTTCTAAATATCTATATGCTGGTCTTCTAGAAAAAAAGGGGGATGACTTTTCACAGAAACTGCTAGTTTGGAAGTCATTTCGTTAAGAATCTAGGCTTATATAAGTAAGGAGAATTGGTCAAGAAATCAAACTGTTTGAAAAAACAGCTACATGTTTTCTCCAAGTTTTTTATAAGTTTGGAATATACTAAGAGCATATGTTTTATTTTATTTGGATTTGTTTTCACATGACAAGACTAATTACAATGTAAACTTTCTATGTTTATTTTTAAAATAATTATTTATTTAATTTTAGTTATTATTACTAGTATTTTAAAATTTGCTGTAGGGTATGTCCACTCACCAGAGAGAGAGGGGGAGAAAGTGAGAAAGCAAGATACCAGGTCCAGGACTTCAACCACAGTCAACTATGTGGGAGTCCAGCACCTTAACCACCACACTAATTATTGGTCCCAAAGCTTTTTTTTTTTTATAAATGGCTTACTGATCAAATAGAATAACATTATTTCTATGTAATATTTAGAATTAAGAAAAGTATAAAATTGTGTGTTTAACCTACTTAAATTATAGTTATTATCATTTTTGTGTTGACAATAATAATAGTATATAGCATATCAGCTTAAATATAATCCCCCCCAATCCTTAGTTAACTTAAAATCTTGACTTATGATTAAATCAAGGTAATTAATAGATAATTTTGGATACCTTTTTTGGATGAGATAGACTGTTAAAACATTTGGTCCAATTATATTTTGGAATATATGACCTCCTTTTCCCAAGATATAATTAGACAAAGTAATGATGCAACCAAGGTTATATCTGAAATGTCACCTTTAAAAATACAGTTTATTTAATCAGATAATAGTTTTTGAATGAGAGGCTTGCAGTTTCCTTCTGTACTAAACCCTGTAAATCATGGAGTTGGTTCAATATACACAGGGAGCCTTCAAGAAGTTGATGGAAAATACATATTATGAAAACACTATGCATGGATTTCAAAAATTTTTTGCACCAAAATAAACTCAGACTTTAATTCCATTTTTCTATGACTTTATTTTTGTTTGTGTGTGTGTTAAAGGGTGTTCACAATGGAGAGAGAAAAACAGAAAGAGGTGAGAAATCATCCTCCCCGGGGGGGATGGCCACTATACAATCTCTTCTTTTCCATTCTTTTCTCAGGATTTTGAGCACACTAGCACACATGCCCAGTGTGTTTTTCAAGTCACTGGGTCCAGAACTTGAACTGTGAGGTTGGCCGTGTGGGATGCAAAACCTTCACTACCACACCACCTGCTAGCCCATGTGTGTGCATCTGTGCACATGTACATAAAAAATACATACACATATGTATGTATCTTTGCTTATTGTTATTATACATTATGGAGAAGCTGTTCCTTTGGGTTATGTTATCAAACATGTTCGTTTTTCTGCTACTTAGAAACATGTAGAAGGAGGAATGCAGTTGTAGAGGATTCTATTATTTATGATGATAAGATTTGCTAAAATATTTGTGTATGACAGTTTTTAATTATTTACCTCTAGCTTGTTTCTCTGGTAAAAGTTAACATTTATATGAATATATAGTCAATATAATGTGTCAGCATGAGGCTATCTCAGGAATAATAATTGCAATTACAGTGGTATACATGAGGTAATAAAATGATTTTGTTTTTCAAGAGAAAAAGAGAACAATTTTGTACTAAACTGTCAAGGTAGTTCCAGAGCATGAAAGACGTAAAGGATAAAATTTGCGTGGTTGTAGTATGTTGTAGAAGACATGAGGGAAATCAAAGTATTTGCTTTGGAATATAATATCTGGGAATAATAAATCTGAAAAAATTAAGGAAGTGTGTTAAAATTTGCCAAAGGTATGTTTCTGATGGGTTTATTAATAAGATCATTTTGGGACCAGCAGTTGGCATAATGGCTATGTCGTTAGACTCCCATGTAGTCGACTGCATTTCGAGTCCCGGACCCAGTGGCTTAAACTCACGCCTAGCGTGTGTGCGTGCGTGCCCAAGATCCCGAGAGGAGAATGGAGGAGAAACGATTGCAGCATGGCCATCCCCCCTGGGGGTGATTTCTCACTTTCTGTATCTCTGTCTCTCTCTGTCTTTCTGGCGAATGCATGTGCCCTTGCCCCCCCCCCCCAAAAAAAATCATTGTAACGTGTTTTGTTATTTTTTTATGGTAACTTATTACTATAAAACTAGAATTTGATTTCTTTTTATCAAAATGTTGGTCTTAGAACCATTTAGTCTGCTTATAAAAAACTAATATAAGATTATTTCTTATGTTTACCATCATTTTCCTAGGCAACAAAGATGCCACATCTTAAAAATAACTTTTTGCAGGACCTGCAGATGGTATAATGGTTACATCGCTGGACTCCCATATAATCAACCATGGTTTGAGTCCCGGACCCAACAGCTTAAAATTGAAGCCAGTTTCCTGTGTATGCATGCCCAAAATCCTGAGAAGAAAATGGAGGAGAAGGGGTTGCAGCACGGCCAACCTCCGGGAGTAAATTTCATGCTTTCTGTCTCTCTGTCTCTCTGGTGAGCACATGTATTCTATAACAAAAATCTCTCTTAAAATATAAATAAATGAAATAACTTTTTGTGCTGACTTTTTATATCATTGGTTATTTATTTATTTATTTTTTTTGGAGAGGTTTTTGCTATAGGGCGTGTGCGCTCGCCAGACAGACAGAGAGAGACAGAGAGATAGAAAGCGAGAAATCACCCCCCAGGGGGGATGGCCACGCCGCAATCCCTTCTCCTCCATTCTCCCCTCGGGATCCTGGGCACGCACGCACACGCGCCCGGCGTGAGTTTAAGCCACCGGGTCCGAGACTCGAACCGCGGTCGACTACATGGGAGTCCAGCGACATAGCCATTACGCTAACTGCTGGTCCCTATCATTGGTTATTTTTAAAATGTAAAAGTTCCTAATACCTGAAAGAACTAAGTTTCTAGCAATTATATGGTCTTCTATGATATTTTAAAACGTATTGTCACTTTGATTAATAAGTTGTCAATCTAAAATCACATTTTCTCAAAATCCCATTTAATAACTTCTAATACTCCCCATTAAATACTATCTTCCTCTTCAAACTATATATTGCATCTGAAGTATATAAATTATATTTGCCAGATGGGCTCTGGGAAATCACAAATATTTATTCTTTTTTCTTATTAAGATAGGGCCAATAGAAATAATTAGGTTTGTTTGTAAAGAATTTAGTTTTTCTTTCTTTCTTTCTTTCTTTCTTTCTTTCTTTCTTTCTTTCTTTCTTTTTTTAAGATTTTACCATAGAGCATGTACACTCGCCACAGAGAGACAGTGAGTGGGAAAGTGAGAAATCACCCCCTGCGGGGTTGGCCACACTGCAACCCCTTCTCCCCCATTCTCCTGCTAGGATTGGGCACACATGCACACATGAGCAGCATGATTTTCAAGCTGCTAGGTCCAGGACTCAAACCGTAGTTCACCGAGTGGGAGTCCAGCACCTTAATCACTATACCACCTCCTGGGCCCTGTATAGAATTTTTTAAGTAGGTTCACGATATCATCAGAACCGCTTGGGAAGATTGTCAAATCAAATCAGAAGTCTTTCTTCCAAGGGTAATTTTATGCCAGCAGTATGTTTTTAATAGAAATATGTTTCGGAGACTTTATATTTGGCAGGGAGGCCTGTCGAATTGTCAGTCATCTTACCTGCTGTCTGCAGCCTACTCCTCTCAAGGTAACAACCAGCTAGACTCTCTCGGGACAGTTAGGTAGAAAACCCCATCTGAAGGTCTCACTTTTCTCCATTCTGATATATTGCTGGAAACCAAAATGAATTAACCACAGCAATTCAGTTTTTCTCAATATTGTTTTTTTTTTGCCTTTTTCTTCATCTTTTCCTATAGTTCCTATCATACCCAGGTTAGCAACTGGATCTTTAACAGAAAAGGATAGTATTACAACCTTAGTAGAAATAACATTTACTCCAAATTTGTTGAAACTTCTAAATTATTGACGCTTGAAGAAATACACTTATGGGAACCAGAGTTTAAGGTGACTTCACTGAGGTAACTGACAGTTTGAACTAGGGTATAAGACAGGTTTTCCAGCTTTTTCTAGTTCAAAAGCAGATAACTTAAACTGTCGTTGATTATGGGGGAATCTAGCAATGTAACCATTATGCCATCTGTGGGGTCCCTCAAGTTTCTTTTTTATTTTTTTCTGGAAGGTCATTGAAATTGAACATTAAAACATTTGTAATGTATTATTATTTGATAGTGAGTGAGGAAGTTCTTTCTCTTCTTATTTTATTGTGGTAAAAATACATAACAAAATGCTCATTTTCACCATTTTTAAGTGTCCAAGTCAATATCACTAAGTATATCCACAGTCTTGTCCAACAGTCACCACCAGCTATCATAGAACTTTTTCATCTTCCTCAGCAGAATCCATACTTATTTTTTAATTATTTATTCAATTTCATTTATTATTACTATTTTTTAATTTGACCAGAGAGAGAAAGAGTGAGAAAAAGACCAAGTGAGAAAGCAAGCCGCCAATTCTGGGACTTGAACCACAGTCGGCCATGTGGGAATCCAGTGCCTTAACCACTATGCCATCTGCCGGTCCTGAAATTCATACTTATTAAATGATAACTCCCCATTTCCCCTTCCCCCAGCCCCTGGTAAGCACCATTCCATTTTCTGTCTCTATGAATTTGACCACTCTAGGAGCCTCAATAAAACACAGTTGTACCATATGATGGCTTTTTGTGACGGGCTTATTTATCCTACATATGTCTTTGAGGTTCATCCACAATGTATTCTGTGTCAGAATTTACTACTTTTTAAAGATTGAATAATATCCTTAGTCTAGTTAAGAATTTGCCAATTTTGTTTCACTTCTCAAAAAACCAACTCTTAGTTTCATTGGTCTTCCCTATAGTTTTTCTAGTCTTTATTTCATTTATTTCTGCTGAGTCAAAGGAAACTGAGGCTGAAAGATGGTAAGTGGCCCAAGTAGATATGATATAAATACTGTAATTTATCATCTGGCCATCTATTGACAGAATGCCTCTTCCTGTCCCTGTAGCTTATTTTCACGTCTGCATCTTAGATGATAAATTCCCAAGGCTCGAGGGAACATATGGACGATTTTTTTCTTCTGTCTTTGATGCTTCCCCAGAGGTGAATGGATGCCCTGTAAGTGCTGCTTGATGGGATAAAACAAAGGAAGAAATGTTTCTGGAAGCAGATATTCTGGAAATTGCCAAAGAAAGCTGTTGGGAGGTCAGAAGGTGACCATTCTTCTGTCTGAAGCTGCTTTAAAGAAATCCTTCTCCCCGGGGGGATGAGTCAGTTCATCCCTGCCTCTAAGCTCTCTCCAGATGCTTCCCCAGGCTCTGCGTGGAGAGCTATTATCAGTGTCACTACCTATGAAGACGTTTGCTTGCAGCAGCCATTTTTGTTACTTTTGGCAGCTATAGCTAGAGAATGGCCAAGAAAGGATATGACATAAATTCAACAAATGAACTCTGAAAACCCATGGTTTCAATGCTGGTCATTTCTTGTTTGGTTATAACAACTGGACTTCCAGGGGATTCTTTCTTCTTACAAACTAAGGGGATTTTCAGAGCCAAATTTTAAGTCTTTCCTGATTTAAAGAAAAAAAAAAAATGAAAAGATGGTAGACTTGGCCTTGAATAGTAGCCAAGGACACAATATAAAAGACAACTGTTATTATCCTTCCTAGCAAAGGGATGCTATTTTTGAAAAGTAATTTTTTGTGTGCGTAATGGAGAAAAATGTAATGCTTTCATGGAAACCTCTCCTCAGAAGTTCTCATGAACATAATTTTACCCTTTGGATGAGGCAGAAATGGTGCGGTTTAGGAATTAAATTTTTCTTTCTAAAGTAAATTTGGAGCCAGAGCTAGAAATGTCTGAGGGACGGTGTCTTGATCCGGCATCTTTGAGGCCTCCCCGTGCCATGAGCAGAGCCTTGACCTTACACCAGGAGCCCGGCTCACTTAAATTCTGGCCTAGAGGCACTGGACTCCCACATAGCTGACCCGGGTTTGAGTCCTAGAGGCTAGTTTTCTCACTTTTCCTCTCTCTGTCTCTCTGCTTCTCAAATTTAAACAATTATCATAATAAATGAGATTAAATAAGTAATTCTTTTAAAAAAAATTCTGACCTGGAGGAAGTTACCATGTGAGTTTTCTCTCTGATTAGATGAGGTAACCATAACCGAAGTGCCCACATGGTTATGAGAAAGATTAAATAGAAGACAATAATAGCTGATATTTTTTGAGAGCTTAGTACGTGTCAGGCACTGTATTGAGGACTTCATGAATATTCTATTGTTTAATCATCATAACCACTAATAAAGAAACTATTTTTATAACCATTTTACAGACTGAGGCACAGAGAGGTTAAGTTGCTTGCTAAAGTTCTCATCGGTGCTAAGTGATGAAACCAGTGGTCAAATCTGGGCTGTGTGGCTTTAGGCCTGGTGCTATATATAGCAGGTGCCTCTGCTGTATTTCATGCCCGGAAAATTTAATACTGGCACATAGTAGTCATTCAGCTAGTTCTCCCGAAATTGGTGCAGTTCAAGCACAAAGTTAGCATCTACATGACCTTGAGGCCTTCGCAGCTCAGTGTCAGTGATAACTGTGCTATTAACACGTCAGTCAACAAAATCTCAGCCAAAGTATCTGTTGGTAATGAAATGGTAGGTTCTCTCACCTGGACTAAAATCAATTCAGGGTAAATTTTCGAACACTGAAACTTTCTTGGGCATCAGCTGCTTCTTTTTACCAACTTTATCACAACTTCCATGATCCTTGTCTCCTTGCTATGGCTTCCAATGAACAGTGTCTCCAGGGTAAAGATAGATCTTCATCACAAATGCATCTTTAAGTATTTCTTTGGCTGTTTCCTGGGTAGAAAAACCCTGAATTTATTATTATTTCATAATACCAGAGATCATGTTCCTGGAGCCAGAGAGACAGAAAGTACCCTCACTGGAGCCTGGTCATCCCGCAATCCTTTTTATCCTTTTTTATCTCCATCCCACCAACATCCTGGGCACATGCACCTAACATGTTTTTCAGGCCACCAGGGTTGGGATTTGGTCAACCATGTAGGATCTGGCTCCCTCTGCACAGCTCTTAACCACCGTGCTATCGGTCCAACCCCACCCTTCCTTTACTGAGGAAACATTTATCCATGCCCTCTTGTGCGGGACATCACACCAAGTTCATCCTGAGAAGATACAGAAGCGACGGCATCCCAGTTGAAGCTGACTGGGCCATCAGCTCACACAGCACAGGCATAGAGTTGATTGTGCTAGAGTGTACCTTTTCAGAACCTACGTGCTTACGTGCTCTGAGGCACCACTGTGGCATATGGCTCACCCGCACTCTGACTTCAATCACATGTCTTTCGGGGGCCAGCAGGTGGCATGGTGGTTAAGGTGCTGGACTATCACAAAGCTGGCCATGGATGGACTCTTGGACCTGGCAACTTGAAAATCATGCTGGGTGTGTGTACGTGCATGTCCAAAATCCCTGGAGGAGAACAGAGAAGGGATTGCAGCGTGGCCATCCCCTGGGGGGTGATTTCTCACTTTCCCTTTCACTGTTTCTCTCCAGCGAGTGCACGTACCCTATGAAAACCTAAAAAAAAGCTTTCAGTTCAGGTTCTTCTCTTCCCAGATACCATCTCTTTTCTCTTGGGACTTTATAAAAAGATAACAAAAGGGATTCATTGAGTTGAGCATTGTGGGTAATGGAGAAGCTGCTGTTTCTTCCAGTCATTATTATCACTACATGTATGGCATTTCAAACACGGTAACAAGCCAGACGCAGCGCTGCCCTCAGGAAGCTTATAGGGATCAGCAACCTGGCCCATGAGTTAACGCTAGGTCTCCGCCTAGATTTTTGGAAATAAAGTTTTATTAGCACACAGCCACAGCTATTCACTGACATCCTTTCTGTGGCTGCATTAGGGCTTCAGTGGCAGAGTTGAACATTTGCAGAGATTACATGGTTTTCAAGGTGGAAAGGATTTTCTGTTAGGCCTTTTATATAAAAACAAGTTTGTCAAACTCCATTCTAGGGAAAGGATTCTATGAGAAGGATTATGTAACGGGCCTAGTATGTAACTAGTACACTAAACGAGTAGGTTTATGGCGTATGATCGCCATAAAATTTTAAAATTCATTCAGTTGGAGACATTTTTATCTTGTTACTGTATTAAAATGGGAGCTATCACATGACTAAAAGAATGGTTCTCAGGCCCAGCCACAGTGGCAGAGGCTGCAGGGCACTGCCCCGCAATGCTGGAAGCCACAGAGAAGACTAGGGGTTTGGATCCCAGGTCAACCTGAGCACACTGAAAAGCATAAAAAGCTTGAAAACCTTGAGGGGAGTGGGGAAAGAGGATTGAAAACCATGAGGAAAACCAGTTGAAGGTATCTCTCTCTCATAAAAATAAATGAAATAAATAAAAAATTTAAAATAATAAATAATAAATAATAATAATAAAAATAAATAATTAATAATAAATAAATTAAATAAATACATAAAATAAATATAATAAATAATAAATAATAAATAATAAATAAAAGCAATTCTTCTTCTTTTTTTTTTTTTTAGGTTTTTGCTAGAGGGCATGTGTGCTCGCCAGAAAGACAGAGAAGGAGAGATAGACAGTGAGAAATCACCCCCCAGGGGGGATGGTCATGCCACAATCCCTTCTTCTCCCTTCTCTCGGGATCTTGGGCACGCACGCCCCAGTGTGAGTTTAAGCCACCAGGTCCGCAACTCGAACCACAGTCGACTACATGGGAGTCCAGTGACATAGCCATTATGCCAACTCCTGGTCCCCAAAACGATTATTCTTAAATAATAAAAAACCTACAGTTATTTTACATTGTAAAATATGGTCTCCATTTTATATGTCCAATCCCAGGCCAAAAATTCTGACTTAATTCAAATTAGACGTTTTTTAGAGAGAAGTTTTTGCTATAGGACACGTGTGTTTACTGGAGAGACAGAGAGACAGAAAGCAAGAAGAGGGCTGGCTATGCTGCAATCCCTTCCCCTCCACTCTCCTCTAGGGATTTGGGGCATCCGTGCACTTGTGCCTTGCATGAGTTTTAAGTCACAGGGTCCAGGATTGAACCGTGATCGACTATGTGGGAGACCAGCAATGTAACCATTATGCCATTTGCTGGTCCCTCAAGTTACACTTTTTATCTCTCCTGAAAGTTAAAGCCTGCTGGTTTCATGCCTCTTGGGAAACAATTCTTCTGTCTTTCTCCCCAGCTTGTTAATCTAACTTTTCTCATTCTAGGGCTGGTTTAGGGTAAGGAGTGAGAGTGCGGAGGGCAGGTCATAGGAGTGAGAAAACTGTCATAATGCATCCTATGCTTTTTGAATTTTGACAGTTTAAAGCTCTTAATTTCTTGAAGAATAATTTTATTTATTACTAGTTTATTTTTTAATTTGATATAGGGCATGTGTACTCACGAGAGAGAGAGAGAGAGAGAGAGAGAGAGAGAGGAAAAGTGAGAAAGCAAGCCACCAGGTTTGAGACTCAAACCACAGTCATCTATGCAGAAGTCCAGCACCTTAACTACCATGCCACCTGTGGGCCCTTGTAGGATACTTTTGTGGGTTATTTGGGACCCTGTTTCCTCTCCTCTTCCCAGTTCCAGAGATCTCTTAACCTAGGTGGGTGTTCCTGTGGATTTGCTGCTCATTTACTTCTTCTGCAGCCCTGTGACCTGCCCCAGAGTGGCCTCTGAGGCTTGCTGTCACCCCGGGCCACCTCAGCCTGCAGGAGCCTCTCCTTCCAGCTGTCCCTACAAACTTTAGTCTAGCAGTCTGCCCCAGAGTCTCGGCCTCTGCTTTGATCTGCCCACCAGCAGTTGCTTGGCTATCTGTCCCCTGTGGGTTTTCAGCAGAGAGTGACACATCAGTCTAATTTCCTGTGTACCCCACACCCAGGAACTCTCCAAAAGCCTCAGTAGTCTTCTGGAGGCCTCTCAAAATGATGATAGCACATCTTCCACCTCTCCTGCTTTGGGGAAGATACTCCTAAAACTGTTGTCTTTGAAAATACTGTCTTCACAATTTCTGTCTCTTCAAATCCACCTCTGGCTTATTTCATTACCTTGGTGTTAGGGAGGGGCCCAAGAGTCCTGTAACAATGTGGTGAGTTCCTTGTGCAAGTCCTACAGGGCTCTGTTTTTCACTTGGAAAGTGATATTTATCATATCTTGGTGCCTTAATCAAAATGTCCAATTTACCATACAATAAGAGGGGAATTTGAACAGTTTGTAGAAAATAGAACCAGGGTCTCATGCTACACAGGGTAAGTACTGTGTGGGGAGAACTAAACCCCACAAGGCTGACTACAGTTCAAAGCCTGGCCCCAGCAGCTTGAAAACCACATGGGGCTACATTTGTTCCTAGATATCTTATGCTTTTTATGGCTATGGTAAATGGGATTACTTTCTTCAGTTCTATCTAAATTTTCTCCTTGTTCTATATAGAAATGCTATAGATTTTTGTACATTGATTTTGTAACCTGCCACATTACTGTATTCAATTATCACTTCTAGGAGTTTAAGCCCAATCAAATTACCAGTGATATTCTTCACAGATCTACAAAAGACAATCATGGAATTTGTCTGGAATCATAAAAGACCTCATATTGTCAAAGCAATACTGTACAAGAAGAGTGGAGTAGGAGGCATTTCACTTTCTGATGCCAGAATATATTACAAAGCTGTGATAATCAAAACAGCATGACACTAACACGAAAACAAACACGTGGACCGATGGAAAATAATAGAAATCCCAGAAATAACCCCCAAAATATACAGCCAATTGACTTGACAAAGTGCACCAACCAACCCAGTGAGAAAAGGAAAATCTCTTTAGCAAATGATGCTGAAAAAACAGGGTATCCACCTCCAGAAAGATGAACCTGGACCCCTATCTTTCACCACTAAGGAAAATCAACTCAAAGCAGCTCAAAGATCTGAACCTAAGACCTCAAATTATAAAACTACTACTGGAAAACACTGGAGAAACTCGGGAGGACATTGGGGGAGGACTTCTTAAATAAGACCCTCAAAGTACAGACAATAATCCTCAAAAGAGGCAAGTGGGATTACATCAGATTAAGAAGTTTCTGCACAACAAAAGACACAGTAATTAGTGTGAATCGACAACCCTTGGAATGGGAAAATATTTTTGTAAACTATGGTTCAGATAAGGGACTGATAACCAGAATACACAAGGAACTCAAGCGACTTAGCTGGAAAAAATAAATGATAAATCCAATTAAAAAAATGGAGAAATTAGCTAAACAAACAACTCTCTAAGGCAGACACATGAGCAGTCAAAAAGCATATGAAAAAATGCTCAACATTCCTCATCATAAGGGAGATGCAAGTCAAAACCACAATGAGATATCACCTAACCCCAGTCAGACTGGCTAAGATTAAAAAAAAAAATGATAAGTACTGGCGGGACTGTGGTGAAAGAACTCTCCTACACTGTTGGTGGGAATGTAAATTGATCTAGGCACCACGGAAAATAATATGGAGTTTCCTCAAAGATCTACAAATAGAACTACCATATGATCCAGCAATTCTAGTCCTGGGTATCTACCCAAAGGGTAAGAGAATGCTCAGTCAGAAAAATGTTTGCACATCTCTGTTTATTGTGGTGTTGTTCACAGTTGTTAAGACATGGAACCAATTCAAATGCCCATGAACAGATAAATGGATTGAAAAAGTGTGGCATATATATATATACTCTATGTAATACTACTTGGCCATAAAGAACAACAAGACCCTGGTATTTGATAGGAAGTGGATGAATATGGAAGATATATTCTGAATGAAGCAAGTCAGGCTATGAAAGAAAGACATTGTATGTCTCCACTTAACATATACTGACCGTACAGAGGATACTGAAAGCTCAGAGGATATACAAGCATGGAAAATGGTTATATGGGAAGAAGATGGGAGAAGAGCAGAGTGTGAGGAAAGAAATTAAAGAGAAAAATAGTGAGGTGAGATATTTATGGAACACAGAAATGGATTATTATCTATAGATGATAATGTATATAATATCCTGAACTGTACTGGTGTGAAGTGTATTCATGTTGGGTAAATTCACTTTACAAGGTAAGTGATGTATAGTGATTGAATGTATACAATAAATTGAAATTTAAAAAGAAAGAGTAAGAAGAAAGTGGCACATATATATGTATATGTAAAAAGAAATAAAGAACAGAAAACCACACAGGGCCCATGGGAAAATCCTGGCAGGCAGATGAAATGAAGAAAAAGAATTATGGTGTGACAATCCCCTAACAGGGCATTCTCTCTCTCTACTGAGTTCATGTGCCCTTTGACATCGAAGAAGAAAGAAGGAAAGGAAAATGGAATTAAAGTGCAAGTTTATTTGTGAAAATGAAAAAAAGTTGAAATCCTGGCACAGCTCTTTTTCATAATACACATTTTCAATGAACTTTTCAAAGACCCATCATACAATTTGCTAAAGACATTTGGACCAAATAAGAAATAGATGCAATAAGATGAGGCTGGATACAGGTCTGATTCATGTTTCTAAGATAAGAAAGAGAAATGAGGAGAAAGAGGGGGAGGTGCAGAAGAAAAACAAAGAGCAAGCTATCTGGACTTTGAAAATCAGAAATTGGTGACGATTCCTAGAAAACTTAGAGGACTAAGTTGAAAAGTATGAATGAGGATTTACTTCCTGGGAAGCAGGTCCATGTGTGAACAGGCTACCACCTGACAAGGCAATTTATCCACCCAAAGATCAATTCCTATTTTTTTTTTCAGAGATTTTTGCCATAGGGAACATGTACTTACCAGAGAGAGAGAGACAGTGAGAGGGAAAGTGAGAAATCACCCCACCAGGGGGGATGGCCACGTGCAATCCCTTCTCCTCCATTCCCCTCCTGGGATCTTGGGCATGCATGCACACATGCCAGAATGATTTTTCAAGCCACTGGGTCCAGCGCTCACACTGTGGTCGGCCATGTGGGAGTCCAGCGACATAACCACTACACCATCTGCTGGCCCCCCATCAATTCCTATTTCGTTCAACAAAATGTCCTCTGAGTCCAGAGATGCACAGGACTTACTACCTGTCACCAAGCTGCCCTAAGACTAGTTAGCAGAGGGTCTGGCCAGGAGAATCGTGGATTACAAATGCACATAAAGTGATGTCCAGGCTGCTCGTGTATGAGGAGCGCCTGGCTCCCGGGTTGGTACAAAGTAACTAAGGGCTGATGAGGAGATTCTGTAAAGAAGCCGAGTTGGAAAGATAAGTAGTCCTCAGCCAAATAAAGAAATGAAGGAACCCTTACCCAAGTAAAAAAAAGTTCTATCAATACCAAGAGAGAACGAGATTCGCAAACCAGGCAAATAGTAACAACAAAAACCAAAGTACAAAACCAACCAAATAAAAGTGGTATCAGGTGGGCCAGCTGGCGGCATGGTGCTTAAGGTGGCTGGACGCCACATGGCCGACAGCATGGTTCGAGTCTCAGGCCCAGCAGCTTGAAAAGCACACTGGGCATGTGTGTTTGTGAGCCTAAAATTTAGAGAGGAGAGTGGAGGAGAGGGGACTGTGGTGTGGCCATCTTCCCTGGGGGGGGGGGGGGGGGTGCTTGCTTACTTTCTCTCACTTTCTCTCCCCGATGAGTGCACACATCCTGTAGGAAATTAAAATAAATAAATAAATAAATAAATAAATAAGTAAAAGGTATCAGGAAAGCACATAGCATGTTAAGGAAACTGCGAGTATTGCATAGCCCCTACTCAGGGTGCACAGGGGGACAGAGGGGACTGCAGCTGGAGGGTGAGTCTATAAGACATGTGTGCTTTCTATTTTAGCGACAAAGAAAACATGCTAGCGATACCAACTATAAGGAAAATTCACGACTGCTTTTGCCTCTTACAGGGGTAGTAGGTAAGATACCTCGTAGTTGGCAGAGGATGAAATATTTTTGGTAGTCTCAGTATTTGTGTGTGTTTGTGGGGGGGAGAACAGTGCCTAGAAATGTGATCCCGTTAAGGGAAAAACCATTCATCTCAAGGATTCTCAGCACTGTGCGCTGCCATTATAAAAGGTACAACCTCAAAGTAAGGGACCACATAAAGGGCCTCTCTCTGCATTTTGGAGCACCCAAAGGTAGGCCTACGGTAGTTTGGGGAAGATATAGGAAGAAAAATCTCTCTGCATGAAAGACACACAGGGATGTCCATTATTGGAAGCCATTAGGAGTGGAAAGAACAAGTGTTCCAATCAAATGGTGGGCCGCCGGGAAGAAGAGAGACACAATCGAGGAGCAATTCCCAGCCGTGGGAATTGGGGGGGGGGGGGGGGACTTGCAGACACGTTCCAAGTCTAGTCAGAAGTCATTTATCTCAAGGAATGCAATCCTCCTCCATTATCTAAATCTTAAGGAAAATGAATACTAAACACAGTGTTTTCTGCTAGAGAGACTTGGGACATCGAAGAGAGTGGTGTTCCATGCTTAGAGTCGTGTAGACAAGTGGTGGACAGGAGAGATTGCCACAGAGATAGAAGGGATGAGAGAGTTCAGCCGAAGCAGGAAATGAGAACCACTGGTGACCAGGAGAGGCATCAGCATTACCACATACAAAGGCCAGACAGAGAGGGAACCAGCAGTTAGCGTAAGGGCTATGTTGCTGGACTCCCACGTAGTTGACCGCGGTTCGCGTCCCGGACCCGGTGGCTTAAAACTCACGCCGGGCGCGTGTGCGTGCGTGCCCAAGATCCCGAGAGGAGAATGGAGGAGAAGGGATTGCGGCGTGACCATCCCCCCTGGGGGGTGATTTCTCGCTTTCTGTCTCTATGTCTCTCTCTGTCTGTCTGGCGAGCGCACGCGCCCTATAGCAAAAATCTCTCCAAAAAAAAAAAAATGAAATGAAAGGCCAGACGGAGAGAGAAGAAGGGGGAAAGCAACCCCACAGGGCATGGTTACACTTCAATCCCTTGTTCTCCATCTCTCCCTCCTTTCTGGATTTTGGACGTCATATCCATGTGCCCAGCATATTTTTCAAGCCACCATGTCTGGGACTTGAACCGTGGTAGTTGGCCATATGGGATTCAGCTCAGGTAACTACTACACCACAGGCGGGCCCAGCATCGGCCTTCTGAGAAGCCCTGGAGAGAGAGAAGACTGTGGGGTCAGCGGGCAGTGACTGCTGGATTTCCATCACTGTGAGGTGGCGCTCCTGACACTGTCATTTACATATCAATGGTCAGGCTGACTTCATTAGCCCGGAAGACTTGGAAACAGACACTCATAGGAACTGATACTGAGTTAGATCTCCAGGGCAGAATTTTAAGCCTGGGTGAAGTCACCATCAGACTTTCATTTTGAAAAGTTCACTGTGGTTATTGTATGAAGGATGGATTACAGAGGTGGAGACTGGAGACCAGCAGAGGCTGTTACAGCAATCCAAGTGGGAAATCATGACGAGGTCAGTTACTCCACTGGCGTAGGCAATAGCCAAGACAGGGCCATGTTCAAGACAGTTAAAGGCAACATTTCTAGGAGTTGCTAATAGGTCAGATGTTGAGGTGGAAGACAGAGGGAGATGAGGAAGGTGATCTGATCTCAGGTTTCTGGCTTAGGCAGTGGAGAATTTTTTGTTGTTGTTATTTAGATCCCCCCCCCCCCCCCCCCGTAGGGCATGTGCACTCAATGGAGAGAGACAAAGAGAGCGTGAGAGAGAAATCACCCCGCAGGGGGACATTCAGGCTGAAATCCCTTCTCCATTCTCCTCTTGGGATTTTGGCCATGCTGCAACTGCGCCCAGTGTTTTTCAGGCCTCAGACCACAGAGTGGAACATGAAGGACCCAGCACCTTAGCCACCACACCACCTGCTGGGCTGGCAGCAGAGAAATTTAACTTCACCCACTGAGATGTAGAGGAGCAGCTGTGTGGGGTGAAGGCACCTATTTGACAGCCAAAGAGTGGGACTATGGGAATCAAGGCAGAAAAGCAATTTCAGGATGGGTTGGACTAGGCTAGAAAAGCCAAAACATCCCGAATGGAGGGAATTCTGAGAAAGGCTAAGTCCTAAACAGGAGTTCGTTATAATTTTTTATACCAATAACTGTGATTAGAATTATTAAATACTCACTGTGGCACCGCTAGAGTACCATCAATTATTTATTTATTTATTTATTTATTTTCTCTTTAAATTTATTTATTTTTTACATTAATTCACTATACATCACTACAGCATACAAATGAATTTTCCATCCAAAATACACTGTGTATTGGCTCAATCAAGCACATCAACATACATGTTATCAGCAAATAATTTTCCAATTCTTATGTCTTGTATACTTTGTTTTTTGTTTTGCCATCCTTGATTCCTTATCCCTCACCCTCTGCCATGTCCCACCCTCCTCCCACATTGTCTCTGGTATCCATGGTTGCTTTCTATGCCTCCCCCCCCCCCCCATTTAATTGATTTTCTAATGAACTTAATTAGTCTACATATATCCAATAGCTAGCACAGCTGATATATACCTATACATGAACCCAAGTCTGACTTTAGGCTATACTTCTAAGTTTATTTGTTTCATTCATGATAGAGAGCATATGGTAAGAGAAAGAAAGAGGGGAGGCTGGAGAGGGGGAGAGAGAGAGAAGGAGAGAGAGGGGGGAGGGAGGGAGAGAAAGAGGGAGAGAGAGAGGGAGGGTGAGAGAGAGAGCGAGCGAGCATTCTGGACAAGAGGCCATCATGCTGCGGTCCCCAACACCAGCCCCCTGGCTTGTCAGGATCTTGGACACACACTCACGTACCTGGCACAGTTTTCAAGACAACAAGGGAATCTGAACCCGTGTTGGCCATGTGTCTTCCAGCATTGCAGTTCTATTGGCTGCCAGCCGTGTCACCAGGCTGAGTCTCAATTATCTCCTGTCAATGTTCTAGGAAGGAGCCCTGACACTGAAAATCACAGGGAAAGAAAAGGCAATACAATTCCTTCACCAGGAATTCTCTCCCTTTGCACTTTTCCTATTTCCTTCTCATCTGAAAACTCATTCCTCTCCGGGCACGTGTGTGTGTGTGTGTGTGCCCAAGATCCCAAGAGAAGAATGGAGGAGAAGGGATTGTGGTGTGGCCATCCCCCTTGGGGGGGTGATTTCTCGCTTTCTATCTCTCTGTTTCTCTCTTCCTGGCGAGCACTCGCGCCCTATAGCAAAAACCTCTCAAAACAAAACAAAACAAAAAAACCGCATTCTTACCTTTGGACACAGCTTGCATTCTAGCTCTCTTAGAAAATGGTTACATCACTGAGGAGTTCCCTACATACCATTCTACAGATATGAGCATGTGAACTGGGACAGCCAATTAAAATACTCAGCCCTCTTGTACCTAGTGATTGGCTGAGGAATAAGCTTGTGTTTCAGGCAATACCAATCAAATTCTCCTTTTTGATTGCTCTAGGATGTTGGAAGAGAGCAGCTGTCTTTTTTGCTGAACTTGCTAAACATTGAGAGGGCAGCTGTGGTTGCTGGGTGCCATTTTGTTTCCTCTGATGAGACCTTGAAACAAATGGTACCTCTTGATTTCTCAATTGTGTTAGCCAATGCATTTCTCTTTCCTCCTTTAACATTTTTTTCAATGCAGCTCCGAGTTTGTCTTTTCACTTGTAAGCAGGAGAGTTCTGGCAAGCTTTTCTAGGGTCCCCAAAGTTACCCTTTTATGCCCCCACTGCTTTATTGAGATATAATTCGTATACATATGTATCATCATTTCAAGTATAATTCAATGGTCTTCAGTATGTTCACAGAGTTGTGCAGTCAATACCATTATCTAATTATAGAATATTTTGATTATCCCCAAAAGCACCCCCATAACAATTAGTAGGACCTCCCCTGACAATCACTAACTTGCATATCTCTACAAACTTGCCTGGATAATTTATACAAGTGGAATCATACAATACACGGCTTTTGGGTCTGACTTCTTTCATTTAGCACGATGTTTCCAAGGTTCATCTGCATTGTAGCATGTGCCATTTTGCCATTCCTTTTTATGGACAAAAAATATTCCACACTTTTGTTGTATATTAATTACCATATGCTGTGAATATTTGTGTATAGATTTTTGTGTGGATATAAGTTATTTACTTATTTATTTAGAGAGATTTTTGTTATAGGGCTTGTGTGCTCACTAGAGAGACAGAGAGACAGAAAGCAAGAAATCACCCCTCAGGGGTATGGCCACGCCACAATCCCTTCTCCTCTATTCTCTTCTTGGGATTTTGGGTACACACGCATACATGCCCAGCATGAGTTTAAACAGCTGGGTTGAGGACTCGAACCACAATTGACTACATGGGAGTCCAGCAATGTAGCCATTATGCCCTTTGCTGGTCCTGTGGATATAACTTTCTAATTCTCTTGGAGACTGTAGGAGTGGAATTTCTATAACCTAGGGTTCTGTGTTTTGGGCTTATCTGTTGACTAGCTGTTTGGTCCTGATCATACTACTTATTTGGAGGAGTCCGACCCGGTGAGGCCCCAGGATCTGTCTGAGCCCAATGGAGGAGTCCGACCCGGCGAGGCCCCAGGATCTGTCTGAGTCCCCCGACCTTTGAGCTCCGCTTCCAGTCAGATCAATATGCTGGCAAAGCCACTGTTGTGCACCCCCTGATAGGAACAAAGCTTGGGTCAATTAGCATGTCAGCAAGGCTGCTTGCTATTTGCTCCAGAAAACTGGTAGCCTTGCTGGGAAGCGACCCCCCTCTGACTCCCCAATTTACTACTATAAAAGAATTGCATAGCTCTCTTATACATCCTGAGTATATGATAAAATTTTCCAGGAACTCCCCCGACCGCTCCCCTTTGCTATAATCACCTACTATTAATTACAATGCTTTATCTCCATGGTCACAGTAGAGGGTGGGCTGAAGTTCTATCTAGGCAGAAATAATCTTGACCTTTGGAAGGCCCTTCAAAATACATTTAAGGTAAACTTAATCCTTTCTTTACTTAAAATAGGATTAGGCCAAAACTGGTCCAGGACACCTCCACCCTCACCAAACGAAATGGATAAATATTTTAGGACTCCTCAAATCAAGTTTTAGATCCCTATTAAACTATGTAAGTATCATTCTTTATTAAGATCCAGAGGAACTAATATCTATTCTTGAGATTTTCTTTTCTCATTCCCATTCCTGGTAATCATAAAATGGCTGCTGTGCCGCATCAGCTGATAATCATCTCTGCTTACCGGAACCGCCTTCCCAAAACTGCATTCTATGGAGACCCACCTACAATTCCATGGAGACCCACCTACAAATGCGGAACTGCACGAGACCCACCCTTAATCCAACCCTGAACTGCACGAGACCCACCCTTAATCCAACCCTGAATAGAATCTATGTTCCCTATTGTTAAAAACTTTATGAGCTGATAATTGAAAGCACGAAGCCCCTCTCCCATTTACTTGCATGTAACACATTTTCAATAAAAAGGCACGATGATTCCTAGCAGTTGTCACTCCCCAGAGAGCGATCTCTGGGGGGTGTCCGGCATAGGACGTGCCTGAAAAGGCACCGAAACCTCTGTCTTCTGTTCACCTGCGCCGCCTCCGTCGAGATAACCCACCCCCGCCGAGGCTGGTCCCCGGCACTTATTCTTTCTGAGCTTCAGCTTCTCACCACTAAAGTGAGCACAATAGGGGCCAGCAAGTGGCATGGTGGTTAAGGTACTAGACTCCCACATGGACAACTGCAGTTCAAGTCCTGGCTTGCTTTCTCACTTTCCCTCTCTCTCGTTCTGTCTCTTGGTGGTGAGCACATGTGCCCTATTACAAATTAAAAAATAATAATGTCAAATAAGTTAAATAAATAATTTTTTAAAAAGAAAGAAAAAAAATGAGCACAATAAAGTCCCCCCTCATAGGGGTATGAACGTGCCTCATACAGTGATAACTAGTCAAAAGGGTTCCATGAGGACCGAGATTTTTATTGTCATATCCTGCTGTACCCCCATGTACTGTATCTGTCACACAGTAGAATTCAACAAATATTTGTTGAATTAATCAAGCAAGCCATACATACCAAACCTTTGACAGTTTTTATTTATGTATGATTTCAATCTATAATTTTGAATAGACACAGCCATCCCTGAAAGGGAATAAGTGAAGATTACTTCACTGCAAATTACTTGTTGACCTTTTCCATACTGATTGGACAGTCATAACACCATTGGCACTGTTACCACTGAGATTTCTTGGACCATGTCTCCCAGGCCGTTACAGAGAGCTGACAATTTAGTGGGCTGACCTTGCTTATCATTCTTGGTGTAGGTCATATTCTCAAGAAAGTAAGCTCTAAAATCACTTATATTGGCCATTAGACTCAAGTGAGGATCATAAAGCCCCAGGAAAATGATTTCTGAAGGATTGTTCATTTAAATTGTAAGACATTTGGAATCCATTGGGAGGAATCAAAATGTCCTACCATTTTGCCTGTTGCAGCATGAATGGGATGAAGAAATTCAACTAAATTTAGCATGTTCTAAAACTTAGGTGTTAGAAGCCATTTCTTCTTGGTAACGGCGTTGGAGGAGGTTAATGCAATTCCTCAATGCTGCGTTGTTTCTGTTAGATATGACACATGATTATGCTAAAAGACGTACAGATGTGCCTCTACTTAGGACGATTAACCCATCATAAGTTGAAAATACTGTGAGTTGAAATGCTTTTAATATGCCTAACCTACTGAAGATCAGAGCTTGGCCTTAAACATCCACAGAACATGTGGATTAACCTGCAGTTGGGCGAAGTCGCATCCCACACAGTTCACTGGGGAGAGGGGCTGTTTACCCACACACTACGTGGCTGACTGTGTGCTGCTTCTCATTGCTGCTATTCAGCATTGTGGGTGTTTCGTACTGCTTATCACTGGCCTAGGAAAAGATCAAAATTCAAGATTCAAAGGACAGTTTCTACCGAGTGCTTACTGCTTCTGCACCATTGTAAAGTCAAAAGAGTCTTAAGTTGAACTGTCATAAGCCAGGGACCGTCTGTAGTCTCATCCTCTACAAAAATTTCAGATAACAGACAGCAACAGAAGCAGTAGCACTTTCTAGACCCAGGAAAGGTTTCGGATCACTGTTGCTGCTCAGGCATAATCTAGTGGAAGAGAAGCCACCATCAAAAAACTCCGACGAGGAGAGTCAAGAAAAAGAACATGGAGAAGGTGTTGCTCATGGTAGCTGGAGCTTAGGGAGACACCTCAGAGAAGATACCCCCTGAACTGTGTCTCTCCCCCCAGCTAAACTGAGATATAATTGACAAAATTGTGCATATTTAAGGTGCAGCGCCTAATGGTTTGCCGTAGGTATGCATTGTGAAAATCCTGCTACACCAAGTCAATGAATATGTCCCTCACCCCACATCACCATTTCTCTCTCTCTCTCTAAGAGAGATCTTAAGACTTCCCTTATCAAATTTCCAATATACACTACAGTATTATTGACCATGGCCACCACGCTGTACTTCAGTTCTCCAGAACATACTCCTCTTACAACTGAAAGTCTGTACCCTTTCACCAACATCCCTCCATTCCCCCTACCCCCTATCCTGTGGAAACCACTTTCTACTCTGTTTCTGTGAGTTCAATTTTTTTTTTAAGATTCCACATCCATGCGGTATTTGGCATTCTTGGTCTGGCCTGTTTCACTAGCGTAATGCCCTCCAGATTCATTCATAATGCCGTAAATGGCAGGATCTTCTTTTTACGGCTGAATAATATTCCAGTGTGTGTGTGTGTGCGTGTGTGTGTGTGTGTGTGTGTTTACACCACATTTTCTTTATCTGTTTATCCATTGACAGACACTCAGATTGAGTCCAAATTTTGGCTCTTGTGAATAATTCTGCAGTGAGCATAAGAGTGTAGACAGCTCTTTGACATGCTGATTTTATTGTCTTTTGATATACATTCATAAGTAGAGTTCCTGGATCAAATAATACCTTTATTTGGAATTATTTGAGACATCACCGTACTGTTTCCCATAACTGCTGAACCAGGTGGTTTGTGTCTTAAAGACTAAATATAATGTATAGTAATCAGGGAGGCGTAGGAAGGACATTCCAGGAGAGAAAGACCAGAAACCAGGAAACTGGGAGAGACTAGGTATACAGTGACGGCTGATGAGGGTGGAAACAAACTGTGTGGGAATTGAAGATTTCTGAACACTGTATTATATGTTCTGAGTTATAAATTGTCACTGAGTTATACATTTTTTTATTAAAAAAAAAAGGTTTTTTTTTTTTTGCTATAGGGCACATGCAGTCACTGGAGAGAAAGAGAGACAGAAAGTGAGGACTCTCCCCCTCAGGGGAGATGGCCGCACCACAATCCCTTCTTCTCCATTCTCTGCTCAGGATTTTGGGCAGGTGCAGACGTCTGTTTTTCAAGGTGCCAAGCCTGAGACTCGAACTGCGAAGTCAGCTGTGAGGGATCCAGTTGCCTTAACGGCCATGCCACTGGCTGGCCCTAAATTATCTTCTATAATCCTCACATTGCTTTTCGTGCCCCAGGTCCTCAACAAAGAGTTCAACTCCTTGAGGGCAAATATAAAAACACAGAAATAACTTATCCAAAGGTTAGATATTTGGCAACTTTGTCTCAAGGGAATAAAACTTTAAATGGGAAAAATAAATGAAAATGGAAGTGAGAAAGAGAGAGAGAGAAGAAAAAGAGAAAAAAGGCAGAGCAAAAGGTCGCTCTGTGAAACCCTATTACAAAGCATCGGTGTAGTGGGACCAGCAGTTGGCGTAATGGCTATGTCGCTGGACTCCCACGTAGTCGACCGCAGTTAGAGTCCCGGACCCGGTGGCTTAAAACTCATGCCGGGCGCGTGTGCATGTGTGCCCAAGATCCCAAGAGGAGAATGGAGGAGAAGGGATTGCGGCGTGACCATCCCCCCTGGGGGGTGATTTCTTGCTTTCTGTCTCTCTATCTGTCTCTGTCTGTCTGGCGAGCGCACGCCCTATAGCAAAAACCTCTCTTAAAAAAAAAAAAAATCGGCGTAGGAGACAGACCACCTAGTGTGAATCTCGATTCGCCACCTGTTGACATGGGACCTGGTAGATCCCCACTTCCTCCCGCGCTGGGTGAGCACCATAGCAGTGGTGCCCTAGAGGGGGCGCTCAGTCTGGGCCGTCAGTCTGCACTACCTGTTGGGTGAAGCCGATGGGCGCCAGGGCTGCTCCTGGCACCAAAATGTGTAGCTTTCCTCAAAAGTTAGTTGTCATTTTCTCACTGACAGTCTACTGACTATTTTATTTGTTTGTTTATAGGGAACTTTTATACAAAATATACAAGTAATACCTTATAATGATTTGAAAAAATATGAGCAAAGTTTAGTAATTTAGGATTTACTTTTGTAAGAGCATAGTGACAAATTTTTTCTGAGAGGTTTTTGCTATAGGGCATGCGCACTCGCCAGAAAGACAGAGAGAGACAGAGAGACAGAAAGTGAGAAATCAACCCCCGGGGGGATGGTTATGTCACAATCCCTTCTCCTCCACTCTGTCTGGTGTGAGTTTAAGCCACCGGGTCCAGGACTCGAACTGCAGTTGACTACATGGGAGCCCAGTGACATAGCCATTACACCAACTCCTGGTCCCAGCTTATTGACAAATATTAAATGTTGTGCTTTCATTTCAAACATTATATTGAATAATATAAATATGAAACACATAACAGCCTGTGTTAAACACTAATCTTTCATACCTGACTGGGATTTAACAGCTGAGTATAAAAAGAAACTTTCAAAGTTTTATCAATACTTAGAGTACGTGCTATTATTCCTCAACAAAATTGTCATGAAATCTAAGAAGCTGGTATTAAAAGTAGTTTTTTCTTTGAATATTCCTTTTCTATTTTTTTTTTTTTTGAGAGGTTTTTGCTATAGGGTGCATGCGCTTGCCGGAAAGACAGAGAGAGACAGAGAGATAGAAAGCAAGAAATCACCCCCCAGGGGGGATGGCCACACCTCAATCGTTTCTCCTCCATTCTCCTTTTGGGATCTTGAGCATGCATGCACATGCTCCCGGCGTGAGTCCAAGCCACTGGGCCCGGGACTCGAACTGTGGTCGACTACATGGGAGTCCAGAAACATAGCCATTATGTCAACTGCTGGTCCCTCCTTAAATATTCTTAAACATGCAATTAGCCTTCAGATTTCAGGGTATAAAGGACAGACAGAGTACCTAAGAATATGTTTCAATGCATTTAAAATCAGTTATTTACAGTTATGACAGAAATACCTTCAACTTTCAATATTGAAAAAAATACCCTAACAAATATGAAAGGAATTTGGGGTCTAGTTATTTCTTAGTACAAATAATAAGTTGTGTCAATCAATTTCTAAAACAAATTCATAAAAACATTAATAAATTTGCATTTTCTGACTGTCAATTAAAGCATTTATATTGTGAACAATTCAAAAAAATACAGAAAAATCTCAAAAATAATTCCAACTCTAAAAATAATAAATAAGAAATTTGCAAATTAAGACATTAGCAATGATGCTTGGAAAAAACGCTTTACTTTTACTCTCAAATTATTTTTTTATTTATTTTTTCTTTTTTTGGAGAGGTTTTTGCTATAGGGTGCGTGCGCTCGCCAGACAGACAGAGAGAGACAGAGAGATAGAAAGCAGGAAATCACCCCCCAGGGGGGATGGCCACGCCGCAATCCGTTCTCCTCCATTCTCCTCTCGGGATCTTGGGCACGCACGCACACGCGCCCGGCGTGAGTTTAAGCCGCCGGGTCCGGGACTCGAACCGCAGTCGACTACGTGGGAGTACAGCGACATAGCCATTACGCTAACTGCTGGTCCCTACTCTCAAATTATTTTAACGGCTTGACATAGAATAGTTTTCAGATAATTCTGAAAAAAGAACACTTGATAATTTTAATCACAAGTTGAGATTGACTGATGAATAGATTAATAATTTATTCAGTACTTTAGGTGGCACAAAAACCAGCACAAGGACCCGTCTGATCACTCTTACTGTGCAAGTCTGCCTATTAGCAAGACCAAGACAAGAACTGGACGGATATTCCACTCAGTTGGATTCCATGTGTTTCTGTGTGGATGACTAACCACAGGAAAATAGGTACACAATGTCAAAGTTCCTCTTTTATCATGCAGTTGGCATGGTGTTTAAAGGCACTGGACTCCCACATGGCCAATCATGGTTTGAGCCCTGGACCTGTTGAATTGCTTTCTCACTTTCTCTCTCTCTGTTTCTCTCTGATCAAACTGGAAACTAATAATAATAATAATGAGCATAAATAAAGTTAAATAAAACCGTTCTTAAAAAAAAAAAAAAAAGAGCAGCTCAGTGATTTGGAGGGTTGGTTAGTACAATACAGAGAACACAGGAGAAAAGGACAAAATGGCACATCGTATTAAGGCCAGAATTTATTTCGCTATGATTAGAACTAAAGATATTACTAATTTTTATGTTACTTGCTTTTCTTTAGAACATAAATCAAAGCCATTAACTCGAACCTGAAGTATATGTACAATATATTCACAACCTCATGCGAAATGCTTTTCGTAAGTAACATACATTTTAAAATGTTGGAAACTGAGTATCTGTGCCAATTTGTATTTTGACTTAATGGAACAAGAAAAGAACATTGAACGGGGGAGGGCTATAGTGATAATAAAGCTCTCAGAGTTCCAAATGTCTTCCTCTCCCTTTGTACTTAGCACAGGCTACACAATGTCCCGAGAGGATTCCTTATTAAAAAAAAGTCAGTCACAGCTTTAGTAACTTACTTTGGAAGGAACTAATGAGAAAGCAAATTGGAAGGTGAGGCTTCATCTCTGTTTTCAAATAAGCGGTTCAAATTTCTCTTCTTATAGAAAAAGTTGAAATCAGCTTGTTATAAATATATCTAAACCATTCGTTTTTGCAGCTTTCAGGAAAAGCCCAGCACTTCATTTACACAAAGTCTCAGTAGAGATCAGCTAATCCTACGTCGTGACGTCATCCTTTCAAGCCCTTGGCACAACCTCTCACCAGTAAGAGCACGGCACACCTGACTATGCCATGGTGATCTTTAATGGAAGTGAGTTTCAAAACCTGGCAGGTTTCCACTACCGTTATGCGTTCTTTAACATCCTGTTTACTAGCAAAACTCAGCAATCCGGCTTTCCTTAGGTCTTCATGTGCTGACACTTTATAGAGTTCTTCTCTGGTTACAGAAATCGCCTGTACTGTCCGCAGCTACTACTCCGAACTCTGTTGGCATAGCACGTGTTCCAGGAAGAACGAAGAGATCCCTGGCCACCCATGTCCCACACTGGGAAATGTGTGTTGTTAACTACTCTCTCTTCTTCATTGCTTCCTGTCGTAGGCCATGTATGTACAACCGCAGTCATGGAAAGCTGGTGGAGGGTGGTGGTCTGCGCCGCCTCATCCAGTCCAACAATGATAACTGTCTGCTCCTGGTGGCTGAACAGTCTCCATATCCTGGTGAAGAGAATTCCCATTCCTGAGCAGCGGACCCCCCTCCAGCCAACTGGCCACCTGGCCTCCTCTGGCTCATGCTCAGGGGGAGGAGAGAGACACGCTGGAGCCCCTGTCTCTGCTGGGGGTGCTCCTGCGCTGGCCACCGGCGGCTTCCAGGGAACTGAAGGGAGGCAGAAGGCCAGGCTGCCCTGCAACATGCAAGGTCGAGGTCCCATCGCTGTCACCTCAGCACTCGCTTGGTTGGTGGACATCACGACCCTGTTGTCTGTGAAGAGCCTCGCCGGCCACTGACTCCCCGCCCCCCATTAAAATGAGGGTTTGGGAACCAGCAGATGGTGACATGGTTTCATCGCTGGGCTCCCACATGGCTGACTATGGTTCAAGTCCTGGATTCAGCTGCCTGAAACTCACGCACAGCATGAGTGCCCAGGGTCCTAGGAGGAGAATGGAGGAGAAGGAATTGTGGTGTGGCCATCTTCCCTGGAGGGTGATTTCTCACTTTCTCTGTGTAGTTCTGGTAAGTGCATGCACCCTATAGCAAAAATCTCTCTACAAACAAAAAAATAAAGAAGAAGTAAAGGTCTCCTTGTTTGGTTTAGGCAAACTAATGGGGGTTATAGAGATTATCACAGGAAGGGTCTCCAGGGATATGGTATGATTGCTGAGACACCAAGGAAGGGGCAGTGTCTACAGACTGGCCTGTGCACACGGGGCACTTCATTTGTTAGACTTTTTAATTTTATTTCATGTATTATTATTATTATTATTTATTATTTTAATTCACCAGAGAGAGACAGAGAGAGAAAGTGAGAAAGCAAGTTGCCAGGTCTGGAACTTGAACCATGGTCCACTATGTGGGAGTCCAGTGCCTTAATACCACCTGCTGGCCCCACACATGGCACATTTGAAACACAAGGACATAGCTGATGTACACAACAGTGGCCCAGAGTTGATAGAAAAGGAAGGGCTAGATTCTTTTGTTCAATCTGAGCACCTTCTGTATTCGAAGTTTACAGAAAAATGTGGGATTACGTAGATGAATAAACTCTTGTTTTCAATGGAACGGCAACAAGTTAGGTAGTCTGTAATGCAAGTTGGTAGTTTTCCATTCAAAATTAAGATGAGCCAAGTTTCGACCAGAGCAAACCCAGTGGCATTGCTTGTATGAGGGAGTATAGGCTGCTTTTTCCCCAACTGTTGTTTGATAATGAGGTTATGGAACACGTCACACTGAGCTCCAAGCAGGTGCTCCCAGGCATTTGCCAATTACATCCGTTTTCTTTTGCTTTGCTTTCGCACAACCAAATATGTGGCTTCCAGCATCCTTTCTCCGTGGGTAGCTCATCTTCGTCCCACAGAAATGCTCCTCCCCTCCTGTTTCCTGCTCCAACTCCCAGCACTGTATCCTGAGTGCCCAGGCTGGAGATCTAGAATCGTCATTACGTATTCCCTTTCTCTCACCGCCCACATCTCAGAGCCTGCACACTCTGTCAATCCCTTTTCTGTGACATGTTGCACACTTGTCCCCTTTTCTTCGTTTCCATTGTCACGTATCACGTAATTACTTTTGACCCAGATGGTGCCAGTGCTTTCTAGATCACAATCATGTCCCTATTTCCCTCCAGATCCATTCTAACCGACACACTTTGCTCAAATCATGGCCCATGGCCCGGTTGCAATAGCACAGGCGGTAGCACGCTGCTCCGCAGTGCTGGAAGCCACACGGCCCACCTCAGGCTTGGGTCTGGCATCAACTGAAACGTGGGTGCATGGGTGCCCAAGACTCTGACTTCTGGAGGGCTGGGGAAAGGAGATTGTGGCATCTGTAGAGGATACCTGTCTGTCTGCGTGTCTCTCTGTCTCTCTCATGAAAGAAATAAATATGAGCCGGTGCCCACATGCAGTGGTTAAGTGATGTGCATTGGGAGCTGGACCCCACATGGTTGACTGTAGTTTGAATCTTGGCCCTGGTGGCTTGGGAAACACGCCCAGCTCAAGTGTAACAGTGGCCCTGAGTTGATATGAAAGGACTAAATTCCATCATTTATCCTGCTGTGAAAGAAAAATGGAGGAAAAAGGATTGTGGGATGACTACACTTTGTTAGAGGGTGCTTTCTCTCTCTCTTGCTCTCTGTCTGCCAAGTGCATGCACACTCAAGCAGTTAAAAGAAGGAGAAGGAGAAGAAAAGGAGAAGAAGTAAATAGGTAAACTTAAAAAAAAATTGTCCCAGACTTCAGCTATGGCCCTTTCTCACCCCATAGAGGCCATTAATACAGTTACACAGCACTCCTAAGCCCCGACTTTCAGCACGTGGCCGGATGCACCTCCCGGCTGCCGTAGTGTTGGAGGTGCCGTGTGTATGAGCACTTAGCTGCTAGGTTAGACCTTCTAGAGCTCTCTTTTTCCCTTCTTCCATGGAGAAGAAGGTGGCCAGATGGTGGCAACTCCCACAGCCTGCATCTTGGAGTGAGGTATTGTGAAGCACATCCCACACTTGGTTAGAGGGTGGGATATGAATGCGACACACACATGGCATGTGGCTTTACACCGTTGGGATTTTGCGATTGTTCATTACAGCAGCATCACAAAGCCCGTTCTGACTATACACACCCTACCCAAAGTTTTCAGACTCCTCCTTCTCCTGACACTCAAGTCCAGACCTTCCAACCCTTTAACACAGCCTGGAAGGCCCCGAGATCCTGGTCTGCCTTTCCTGCTTGCTCTCCCAGGATGACCCTTTACACACCATGCCTTACCTAAAACGGACCAGGGGCAATTCCTTGAGACTGTCTCCACTCCATTCCTTGACACCCTCTTCTGAAAACATTTGTTCCCAAGCTTTCATGTCTGTAGTCAAAATCCACCCACCCCTCAATACCTACTACAAAAATCATTTCTTAGATGAAGGCTTTCTGGATTGCCCCTGCCCACACCAGTGGTTTCTCCAGCCTCTGTCCCCGGTGTCACTTTCTATGCTCCTCCAGTGACTTGGCCCTCACACTGGGCACGGCATTATTGTTATCTGCAGCCTCACCGTCCCCTAACAGGTCATCGGCTCCTTTGAAGTCCGGGACTCTACTTGGCACATTCATTTACCCCCAGCAGTGTCCAAGAAATAGAACCACATAGAATAATCAGTTGAAAAAAGACTTGAAAATAGGGTTTTAACACGAAAGGACTTAAACATGTGTGGAAATGTCTCGGTATACATAGTATTGTGCCAGGATGCTTTTCTTTTCCTAACTTAAAAATAATACACATTACAACTGCTCAGAAAACTTGAAGACCTACTGAAGCTGAATAAGTGTTTATTCTGTGGTTTGGTTGTTCCACGCCCAGGCATATACCCCACAGGATGCTCCATATGGTCACTGAAGGACACAGAATAATGCTCATAGCAACCCCATTTGCAACGGCCTACAGGAGGACACTTTTCAAATTAGATGGATAAATAAGTTCTAATTTCATCACCATTGATGAAAAGGAATACCCTGGACCTATATTCATCGTCATGGGTGAACCTCACAAATAAATGCTAAATAAAAAATACCAGACATAAAATAGTACAGTTCTATTTGTATCACATACAAAAATGAGCAAAGTTGATGCATGCACTTGAGAAGTCAGGATCCTAATTACCCTGAGGGTAGATCGTGACTAAGAGATACAAAACCACCAGGGGTCTTAAGGCTCTGATTCTTGACGTGGACGCTGGGTAGAATTTCCATGCAGGAAACAAAAGAATCACCATATTGATCATGTTCCAAAGATTACTGAAAAAGATGCGGTGCTATTAAACCATCACCCAACCCAAGAGCTAGCAAAACTTCTCAAATTACTTTTTTTTTCGGAGAGGTTTTTTCGCTATAGGGCACGTGCGCTCACCAGACCGACAGAGAGAGACATAGAGATGGAAAGCGAGAAATCACCCCCCAGGGGGGATGGTCACGCCGCAATCCCTTCTCCTCCATTCTCCTCTCAGGATCTTGGGCACGCACGCACACATGCCTGGCGTGAGTTTTAAGCCACCAGGTCCGGGACGCGAACTGCGGTCGACTACGTGGGAGTCCAGCGACATAGCCATTACGCTAATTGCTGGTTCCCAACAGAAAGCGAGAAATCATCCCCCAGGGGGGATGGCCATGCCGCAATCCCTTCTCCATTCTCCTCTCAGGATCTTGGGCATGCACACACACGCGCCCAGCGTGAGTTTTAAGCCACTGGGTCCGGGACGCGAACCATGGTCGACTACGTGGGAGGCCAGCGACATAGTCATTGCGCTAACTGATGGTCCCCTCAAATTACTTCTTCATCCTGTGCTACCCGTGGGTTCCCACCACCGAAAAGAATCTTTTTGAAAGACCCAGTTTTACCACTCTACCAGAAACTAGTGTTTCAGCACCACCAAGATGTAAGTGCAAGCTGCCAGTCCCCGATGTGACAGAGATGCAGGACGGTGATCCGTAGCTACGGCAGCACTCCAGTGGGCGTAGGGAGTGTGCTTCGGAAAGTGTCTGTGCATTGAACTGACGTGTTTATGCAGAGGAATGAGGCAGGCCCATCTCGCCAGGTCCCAGATGTCCTCTGCTGCCCACTGCAGAGTAGGTGCTGCCCCACGAGCCTCCGTTTCCACTGTGCAAAACGCCCCTTGGACTACTTTCCCTTATCCTATGAGGGTTTCCAAGTGGGCTTCAGACAGAGCAAGCCCAGCTCGGACGGCTTCATTCGCTGCTCCCTGGGGGAACTCCCCCGCTTGTGGACTTCATGAATGCGATGCCCAGAGCCAGTGCGCGTCGGGTTTCCACTGGAAAGGCTAGTCATAGCCAATTCCTGGACACTAGAGATGATGTTTTTCTCTGTCTCTTTGTGGTTTTTGTTTTTAACAATGAAGCTCTGGTCACCATGAACAAACCCTTTGGAAGACACTGTTGCCTTCCTTTTCTTGATCACATCACAAAAAAAAGAAGGAAAAAAACAACTGCAGGGTGAATGGAAAGTATACCAAAACATGTAATTTTTCAAACATTTTTAAAGCAGGCTACAAATCACTCTAACTGATTCCAGTTGCAGGGTGATATGAGTCAAGACTTGGCTATTCTCCGCCAAGCAGACTGGGCAAAGTTTTAGCCAAGTCTACATATGGTAGGTGTTCAATAAATAGTTTTTTGATAGATTGAGTTCTGTTGTGGCAGATCAAGCAGTTTCCAAGTGGAAAAAAATAATTGTGGTTTTTCTTTTTTCCGTATCAAGAAGTACGATGTGTACATTACTGCGCCGGTCCCTGGAACTTGCCCGCATATCTTCCAAGGGAATCAAAGCACTGATTGGTCCACAGTTAGAAAACATGGTGGGAAATCAGAAAAGAGAATCTCTTTGATTCAATTCTCAGGCACTAATTAGTTTGCCTCAATCTCATGGGTCCTGCTGCCTCCTAGTCACCTGTAGTCATCTTTATCTAGGAAGGGAAGCCCTAATCTTCACAAATGAACGCCTCTCTCTTTTCACAAGACTTCAGAAGAGCCATAGAAGCAGAAATGGAATTTGCTGAAAAGCATATTGAGTAGCTCACAGGATCATGAAAGCCAGGTTCAGAGACTTCATTGCCACACACGGGAAGTGCCTCCTTACAGACCAGCCCAGGGAGGGAACCACTGTCTTCTTGCTGATCTCCTGCTTGGCCTACCTGGCTGTCATCCTCCTCCTCTGCCCCTGGACTAGTGCTCAGCTATAACCACTGCTAGCAAGAGTGGTTGGCTGGGCCCTTCCCCAGGCTCTGCAGAAGCAGCTCAGTCTTTGAGGACCAGTGTGGAAACCCTAGGAAGGGTGAAGCCCAGGTCTTACCAACACTCTCGGTTCACACCTGAGACATCCCGATCTCTGGGGTCTTACCACTCACAGTATGGAACATGGAGAGAAATAAGCCTGATACTGTCTGCTTCCCTCCCCACAATGCAAGATGGGCAGTTACCAAGAAGAACATCAGATGTTTCTACACTTCTTAACCAAACATCCTGGTCTTGTCTCTGTGTGCTCAGCCTCTCCTTTGGTTTGTTAATTCCAGCAGGAAGTGACAAGGTGAGCCAGGGGAGAAGATAAGAACAGAGTCAACTAGAAACAGGACACACTTGTGACGGAAACCGAGGAAGGAAAGAGAGGACGATGCGCTTCCCACTGAGCACGTGGCCAGAAACTCACCTTTCAGGTGCCTCAGCCATTGGCGCACAAAGGGATTTGGCAATGCAGGAGACAAAATCTCCCTTTCTGAGTGTGTTCGCACCTGATTGGGAGGAACAAGTCACCTCGCGAAGCGCTGAGAAAAATATGGAGGATGCTTCTCATGTGATGCCGACCTCCTGGGGATTTTGTTACAAGTTCAAATTCAGGGAGAGGAGTTGGGGCTCTGCATTCTGAACAAGCTCCCAGCTGATGCTGACGTGGTGGTCCATGGGCATATATGGAACAGCGAAACACACGTGTGTGTCAGGAGCAGATGGTGGTGCAGCAGTGAAGTGCGATACTCTGCCAGGCAGTCCCACATGGGAAGGTTCCCGGTTCGAGTCCAGAAACCTCCCTGAATATACAAGGCTCAGTCTTCCCCGTGGTCCAAGGCTGGCTGAAGCCAGGGTGGATTACAGTGTGAGACTCCATTGGGTGTGTGTGTGTGCTCTCTTGCTGTGGAAAAAAATACACAAGCAAACCTGAGAAACAAAAGAAAACAACAACAACAACAACAAACCAAAAGCACAGTGTGTCATCGGTGCTAAGCAGGAGAGCGCGTAGACAGATCATAGTGTCCTAGAGGTTTTCAGAAGGCAGAACCCCCAGACCTAGGTGTTAAGGATGCAAAGACTTAGCTAAACCTTAGCAAGCAGGCAGAAGCTATTAGAGGTAGAGAAGGGGGATCTATGTTGAGCCACTTGCATGTGCTCTACTATGACCAGTTGTCCCCATCTGTCTGGGACTGCCTTGGTTTTAGCTTGAAATCCTGTGTTCTGGGAGCAAGTGCCTTATTTCTGTGGTATTTGCCCAATAATATCCAGCCAAAGGCCCATAATAACTACATATTATTTGCTCGACAGATTGGCCAAGTTTACACGGCATGACAGCTGAAGTGACAGGGAGTCCGTTTCATTTCTGGTCTTAGTAATGGCTTGGCAAGGAAGCAACGACTCTTTAGATAAGGTCATCGTATTTTTCTTAATGCTATTGTGATAGCAACCCTTCCATCACAGTTTAGCAGAAATATTTCTCATATTTATTGAAGGGGTCCTCTCCTTTATTACCCAGGAATGTTCACATGTCGAAGCCAATATTCCAATACAGTACATGAAACTCAGTAGCACTGTTGAAGCCCTCAGAGAAGAGAGTCTCAGCACTCCTTAAACCACACATCAGCAAATCAAATGGACCGTGTCCTCGCCGAACTTATGAATCAGCCACAGCCATAGAGACCCCGTCATGTCGCCCGGGGTCAGAGTTCAGTGTGCCGATTCGAGTAAATGGCTTCCTCTTTACTGGCCGTTCTGAGAGCTGACGTTTTCCTAAATAAATGGGCTCATCTGCTTTGATCAGCTTCCTCTTCTTCATCCACAAGCACACTGGCAGTTTCTAGCCAAAAAAAAAAAAAAAAAAAAAATAGGTTACATGTTCTGTCTTAACTGGAGAGCCAGAAAGACTCTCATTAGACTTGACATCTAGCTTTTCTGTCTAAGAAACTCAAGCAAAGTCCAATCAGAACCAGCTGCCACTTTTCACAGAGCAAATCCTCCAGCCACCTGACAATCATATGTGACCTGGGCATTGATGTGGGAGAGGCAGGGGCCACCTGAACAAATAGCCTCCAGGTGTTGGTCCTGCCCATATTTTGCTCCTGCCTTGTAAAACTTTAACTGCTGCCTGCTGGCTGGTGAAAGGTCTCTTACTGGAATGCTGAAAACTGGTGGTTTCAAGAGCAAATCGGTCTGTAGTTTCCCCTCCCCTCCTGTCTCTCTTACTCTTCTTTCTCCTCACCAACTCTCCTTCCCCCTTCATTTCCTCTTTCTTCCTTTTTCCACCTTTCACTCCACACATCTCCTCTGCTGTCCCTGTTTTCCTCCAGACTGTGAGTGCCACCTCCAGGTCTATGAGCTGTCACTGTCTTTTCCACGTTACTTTCTTGGAGCTGTGCACTGAGCACTAACCTCAAGAGCCTGCAAGCTACTGGAGAGGCCATTTGCCACTAGAGAGTAGAAAATCCATGTGTTTCCCAGGAGATCTACTTATGACACCAATCAGATATGCAACTGGTGTTTCCTCCCTGGGCTGAACTCCTCTGTCTACTTAGGGAAACTGCCTAAATCATTTTCACTTATATTAAGAAAAGGGTGAGCAAGATTGGAGAGTACACTAGGAATAAAGGATGTATGCAAGTTGACACAAGTTTGGGGAGGACATTATGCCTTTGGGGCACTGAACTGAAGAGTCTGGGTGCATTTGAGACTCAGCAGCACGGAGAAGTTGTCGGCTGCTCCAGGGCCAGCTCTATGAGATTTTCCTCTCACGTGGAAACCAGTAGTTTCTGCTAAGACTTTTTTTTAAAAAATTTTAACTTGTCAGAGGGTATGTACCCTCACCAGAGAGAGACAGACAGAAAGAAAAGAGAAAGGGACTATAAGAAGCACCCCCAGTGGGGTGTGTCCTCCATCTCTCCATCCCGTCAGGATCAGGAACATGCACAGTTGGGGGCATGCACGCACACACGCCCAGCATGCTTTCGAAGCCTTTGGACCAAGACTGGAACAGCCACGTGGGATCCGGCTCCCTCAGCCACCAGGCCGCAGAGCCAGTCCTGCTGAGGTGTACATGTGAGTCAGCTTTCTGTCTGGCATCGTTTGACATTGCCATCCCTTCCCCTTGTGGGCCACTTTCACTTTTGTAACTGGGCTTGGGGCCCTCGCCTTTCTGTATGAAAGGGACTTTTCCTCAGCCCAGATCTTGCAGTTGGTGGAGATGTTGATGGCGGTGTCCCCTGGCAAGCAGAGCCCTGGGCTCAGAGACGCTGGGAAACCACAGCAAACAGCCAACTCAGGAATCCACAAGGGGGAGGTTTGGAATCTGGCAGCAGAGCCTTGCCCAGGCCTCTGAAGACCCCACAGGACCCTCTGCCCAACGCCCCCTGTACTGAGTCTCTGTCATGACAGGCCTAGAGGGGCTGTGGGTGGCGTAGGCTTAGACAAGTGCCTGCTGTGAGACTGTGGAACACAGACTCAGTCCTAACCAAAACGCCGACCAGCTGGGCAGCCAGGGCCGCAGCAGCAATCTCTCTGTCTCAGGCTTCTCCCTCAGTAACTTGAGAGCAATTCTGACTCCATGAGCATGTCTGTGGGGACTGAAGGAGAGAAAGTCGCCCAGTTCCTAGCCCAGGATGTAGACCGTTACGGAAAGTGCTCAATAACTGACTCTTTCCTTAAAAAGCAGAAAGGAGAGAGCACAAACAGACGTAAGGGCAATGAAACGCAGTGTGGGCACCAACATCAGCAGAACAGAGTAAGGGATTGCCCCAAAAGATGGCTGTGTACACGAGGCCTCCCAGAGGACAGTGGTAGTGAGGAGAACTGTTCCCTAAGGGACTTTGATTTGTAAATGAAGACACGGTGCTTGTAATTGAGCTTCTATTTTACTTTTTCACGGCCAAGAGCATTTTTCTGTCTGGAGCTTGGAGCCAATGGTTGGGAATGAAAGGTTCTTCAGACATTTTTCTTTCCCTAGATGTAGTCTCTCCTGTATGAGTTCATAGGCTCCCCTAGCAGTGGCTTGGATTGTCTCGTTAACAATTCCAACTATCCCAGCTGTCAGTCCGAGCACAAGTATTTTCACTGACAGGGGTGCAATGCTTGGGGTCTTTCGCAGTCCCGTCCCCACATCCCTCCTGCTAGTTAGCACCGTCCTGTCCTGCGCTGAGTCCGGCCTGCAGACCCCGCTCAGGAGAGCCCTGGCCTGCTCTCAGGGACTTGCGTTCTTCTCTCCCACGCTGCAAGGAAAATGGCCTGTGGCTTTGGAGTAGCTCAGAGAGGAGAGATTTTGTCTTTGAAACGCACATCTGGTCCATTAGTAAAATCACTCTCGCTCCCTTTTTGTCTCTCTGACTCATTGGAGGTTTTTATTTTTATTTATATATATATTTATTTATTTTCGTTTTTGTTTTGTTTTGTTATCAGCTGATCTCAGCTAATAAAGCTAAATTTAAACCTATCTATTTTTTTTTCACACCAATTTCCCTATGGCTTAGTCTTAGTGCTTAGAGAAGACAAATTCTTATTAAAGTACCAGCTCTAGAGGGTCTATACAGGGAGGGCCTCACTGTGAGATGAAGGAAGGGGTGTGTGTGTGTGTGTGTATGATTTTTCCTTACCCTTTCCCTTCCAAAATATTCCAACTCGGTATTTCCTTAGAGTGAAGCTAGAGGAGGGTGTGGTTGACACACACACACGCCCGACATGTCTCCTCTTTAAAATTTCAAATGCGGCCCTGCTATTTTTAAAAGACACATGGCGATGGTGCTGTAGTTGAATAATTCAGAGAGCTATTTGTGCCTGTTCCAGTTTAATGCGGGCCGGCCTGGCATGCCAGCGCCTGCGACTTCGCTGAGCACAGAGACGCTCAGCCGTGAACGCTTGCCCAAGGCCTGAGAAGAGCAGAGACCAGCCAATTGCATAAGCTTCTAGTGACGTTTTCACCTCATGGGTGGGAGGCTGTGAAAGCAAATGAGGCTTTGCTGTAGACACTGATGAAAATTAGGAAAAGGGGACCAGCAGTTAGCGTAATGGCTATGTCGCTGGATTCCCACGTAGTCGACCGCAGTTCGAGTCCCGGACACGGCGGCTTAAACTCACGCCGGGTGCGTATGCGTGCGTGTCCAAGATCCCGAGAGGAGAATGGAGGAGAAGGGATTGTGGCGTGGCCATCCCTCCTGGGGGGTGATTTCTTGCTTTCTGTCTCTCTGTCTGTCTGGCGAGCGCATGCGCCCTATAGCAAAACCTCTCCAAAAAAAAAAAAAAAAAAAAGAAAATTAGGAAAAGGATGCGGGGCCGACAGCCCCATGTCACAGAGCCTGTGAGAGCATGACGGAGGTGAGCAGCATTTGTTCCCGGCCCTGTTCTGTTTCGTATCCCAACCCTTACCTTACGTTAGCTTGTGTCTTCTGGTTAGACTGTCTCAAGAGAAAAATCTCTCTCTCTCATCTTTAGCTCTATCTCTACCCTTATCTCTTGTCATCTGTCTGTATCTCATCATAAAAACACAGGGTAGGCCAGGCAGCAGCACAGCGGTTAACAGAACTGGACCCGTATGGGAAGGGCCTAGGTTCGTGTCCAGAACCTCCCTGAGCACGCTGGCATATGTGGGTGTGCGTATGGTCTGGCCAGTGAAGCTGGGTGTGGATCGTGTCAGTGGTATTGCTCTCTCTGCGTCTCTCTCTCTCTCTCTAATGAAAGAAATCAGTGAATCAACTTTTAAAATATGGAGTATAAAGTAGTAACCTGTGGAAGAGGCTCCTGAATAGGTACCCGGGTGCTCCTAAACTCATATACTGACACAACACGGCCTAGAAGTGACACTTGCCCGCGCGTGTGGGCACACACACGGAGACGATAGCATGTCAGCACAGAGCTCCTCAGGACAGGGTCACGGCCCCCACATTGTCACACATGGCCGAGTTGATAGGGGGGTGGGGACATGTGACAAGAGGCCCAGTGAGTCCTGCATTGAACAGGACCCAGCAAAGCACCTTGACCTTCTTTACCAGAACCTTGAATGGCAGTGGGATGGGGGAGGTGAGCCAAGGAGGAGATAGTGCTGGGGTGGACAGAGCAGGGACAAGAGGAGTTAGAGCCCAGCCAATCCAGCCCTCTGATCTCTCCCACTCACCTTCCGAGGACTTGGTTTGTCTTGAACAGATGTCTAAACCCTGAGGAAGAATATGACTCTTAATCAGCCTCAGGTCCGGACCCCACCAGACTAAGTCAGTGTGGTCACCTCTGTCCTTACTGAGAAGGTGCCCAGGGAAGACTCTTTTTTTTTTTTTTTTTTTATTTTGGAGAGGTTTTTTTCACTATAGGGCACGTGCGCTCGCCAGACAGAGAGAGACATAGAGACAGAAAGCGAGAAAGCACCCCCCAGGGGGGATGGTCACGCCGCAATCCCTTCTCCTCCATTCTCCTCTCAGGATCTTGGGCACGCACGCACACACACCCGGCATGAGTTTTAAGCCACCGGGTCCGGGACGCGAACCGTGGTCGACTACGTGGGAGTCCAGTGACATAGCCATTACGCTAACTGCTGGTTCCCCCCAGGGAAGACTCTTGAACAGGGGAAGGCTCTGGACATTCACTAGACCCTCCAAGAGGAGTAAGGATGACCAGATATCAGGTCCCTTGTGGGAAAGCTAAGGAGAAGTCAATGGGAGGCCCTGTGAGGTGATCATCATAGACAATCCCTGAACTCATCCTACCACGGTGTGGGGAGTGAGGGGGAGAAATACAACGGAAGAACTAGAACCCTGCTATAATGGTTAGTTTTATAGGTCAACCTGATTAGGTCACGGATGCCCAGATAGCTGGTTAAATATTATTTCTGGGTGCATCTGAGAGGGTGTCTCTAGAAGAAATTAGCATTTGAGCTGGTGGAATGCCCTCTCCAATGTGAGTAGGTATCAGACAGCCTATTGAAGCAGAGAAAGGCTGAATTCACCCTCTGTCCTTTGCTTGAGCTGGGGCACTGATCTGCTCTCAGTACTTGTGGCTCACCGGCTGCAGACATGGACTGGAACCTACACCATTGTGTCTCTGGTTCTCAGGCCTTCAAACCACACTACTGGCTCTCCTGGGTCTCAAACTTGCCAAAGGCAGGTCAAAGAATTTCTTACTCTCCATAATTTGAATTTCTAGGAAGAGATTTATTATAAAGTATTGATTGGATCATGCAACTTTGAAGGCTGAGAAGCCCCATGATCTACGAACTGGAGATCCAAGAAAAAGGTGCACGTGTATATACCTGTTTACTCTGTTCTCTGGGGAACCTGACAACCTACCTCCCAGCTTATAGTGAGTGAGCTATTCCACAAGGCTTTAATTAGATCTGAGATGCCTGACCTGCTGCAACTGCTGAAGGCCAGCAGGAGGCTCTTCTGGTCTGTGCAAGTACTGACATGCAGTGATTTTTTTGGTCATCATATCTTGGCCCCTGATCTTCCTCCAAAGCCCCCAGAATCCAAGGGTCCAAGAACTCTTTAATCTCCTGAAGGTGAAAATGGTGAAATATCGCAAAACTGTCTTAGGAACAAAGTCCCAAATCTTTACTAGGTAACTCTTTTTTCTTTTCTTTTCTTTTTTTTAACCTCATTTTCTTTTATACATTCAATCACATTATTATTTGGCTTACAAAATGGATATTCCATTAGGTAGCTCTTAAGAATCTTGGGTTACTACTTGGTGCCAGCAGATGGCATAATGGTTATGTCACTGAACTTCGAGATAGCTGATTGTGATTTGAGTCCTGGACCTGGCAGCTTAAAACTCACACTGGGCTCATGTACATGCATGCCCAAAATCCTGAGAGGAGAATGGAGGAGAAGGGATTGCAACTATCCTCCATGGGGGGCAATTTCTCACTTTCTATCTCCTTCTCTCTGGCAAACACACACTATAGCAAAAATTTCTTTAAAAAAAAAAAATCTTGTGTTACTACTGATGGTTGTGTCTCCTATTCCTTCAGGTTTTCTCCCACATTCTGCTTCTATAAGGATCAGATCTAATGGAGGTCCCTGTATCATTTGGAATAAACACCGAAGTCCTCACAGTGACCTGCAATATCCTACGTGCCATGGGTCCCTTGTGACTCTGTGATCACATCTTCTATAATTAATATCTGCTGGAGACCCTCAGCCTCCTTGCTGTCCCCAAATGTGATGTGTGACCTACGTCAGGGCCTTGGTCTTGCCGTTGACTCTTGAAGACCTTTCTCTCAGATACCCATAAGGCTCCCTCCCACATTTCCTTAGGTCATAGCCCAATGTCTCCGTCTCAGTAAGGCTTTCCTGGCCACTGTCTGAAACTGCACCTCCATTCCTTTATTTCTATCTCCTTACCCTGAGTTACTGTCCTCTTTATCACTTCCTTACAGTTTAACAGCTATTCATTTTGTTATTTATGTCATGTCTTTTTCTCACCATTAGAATACAGACTCCGTATCTGCTTGGTTGCTATATTTCCAGGGTCTGGCATAGTGCCTAGTAGATGCTCCAATAGTCGTTAAATAAACGTGACTCTTTCTGGTAAAGCTCCTTTTCTCTCCGTGCCCAATGGACAAGGCCAACATAATTGGAAGGAATGGGCTGCCGACTTGGATGCCTTTGGGAGCTCATGCAGTTCATGATCTTACTTTCAGGGTGCACCACGACCTGCTGGTTTCCAGGGATGAAGCATGTACAAACCTCCTTGCGGAACTCAAGGTGTGGAAGAATTAAGGCTTACTCCAATTGCCTACATCTCATTTAGTTTCTGTTTCCAAATCACCTGTTAGAAACTCACCCTTCCTTTCCCCGAGGTTGTAGCTAAATTCCAGAGAGGACATCACACCAGATGTCACATAGGTACCTCCTAGAGTATCTGATAGTTCACTGACGCCTTTGTCCTTGTTCCATGTAGGCAGCCATGGTTAGATCCCTTGTCCTCTTGATGCACCCAAGTTCCAATGGTCTGTTATTTCTACAGCACCCAAGGACTCAGACACAATGATGCTACTCCACACTGGTGCTAGAGCCCAGAAAACTCAGAATGTGACAAAGCCCTCTGTGTTGGAGCTACTTCACAGTTAGGGGGTTTGCCAGGGAAGTGGGGCCAGGACCCCTCCCAGTTATTCTTTCTTCGGCATTTTCTCTGGCTGGTAGCAGAAGAAGTTGAAGAGGTTCAAAGCATGAGGGGAGTTCTACGTACTGTGGTTGGTTTTGAAGGTGGAGGGGCGTGTGCAAGGACCAGAGAACAGCCCTAGTTGCTAAAAGAGACCCCCTGGCTGACAGCCAGCAAGGAAAAGAGGCTTCCAAGCTACAGCTGCAAGGAGCTGGTGTCTGCCAACATCTGAACGGGCTTGGCAGCTGATTCTTCTCTAGAGCCCCCAGAGAGGAGTCCAAGGGTCCAAGCCCTTTGATTTTAGCTGTGGGACCTGGAACAGAGAACCCAGTTGAGCCCAGCTGGACATCTCACCTATAGAACCGTGAGCTAATAAATGAGTATTATTTAAGTCACTAAGTTCAGCATGATTTGTTATGCAGCAATGAGAAATGAATATGAGAGCCAAAGTCAAAGTGTCTACTCCGAGAAACGTAGTAAATTTAGTAAATTCCATGTAATCTCCTCTCCTTTTTGGTTTCTAGATGCATCGTGGCAGGAATAATGCTCACGCATAGTCCATGGGCTGCCCATATTTTTCAGCCTTTCTTTCCAATAGGAAAAGGCATATAGTAATTATGGCTCATGGGTGATGTGTAAGTAATGTGAACCTCTTGAGCTGAGGTGATTAAAAGCCAAGGTGCTTTCTCTACCATTCCCTTCCCTTGCTGGAGACTCCATGTTCCAGACGGGACAGTTGAAAGAGCCCAAGCCTCCATCCACCTGGACCGGAATGCCTGTGTGGAGCTGAGTGCCCCGCTGACCTGTCACTCGTGTTTTGAATTTATCACTGTTGGAGCTCGTCTTAGCCTAACTAATGCACACATTTTTACTTTGAGAGCAGTGCTAGTACAGCTTACAAAACACATTATTTGTATCTGTGGGGCTTCCAGCAAGAGGGCTTACTAGAGGTGCCAGGCATGTTTCCTTCTCATAGGAGAGAGCCAAAATAAGAGGAAACATGTGATATTTACCCAGAAGCACTGGGCGGGGGGAGGCACGGGGTGCGGTGAGGACGTCTCAGAGACAGAGTGGTAGACAGAGACTCAGGATGAATGTTAAAGAAGCATCCTGCAAGTACCATCCCATCCCTCCAGTCAGATGCAGCTCAGAGATAAAGGGACTTCTTATAGCAGAGCAAGGGAAGTGGGAGGTCTGGCAAAGTCCACACTGATGCCAAGGTCATCCGAAGTCTTTGCTGAAAGAAAACCCTGGACCCCCTCACTGACCCCGAGCCCAGCACAGGAAGCTGCCAGAAATTCCACATTGTTGCGTAGCTCTAGAAAGGGATCCTGCCCACATCTGACTCTCTCTCAAGCAGGCAGCTGCCGCACAATTCCATCTTGAAGCTCGATCAACCCATGCTTGCAGAGCCAGTCTGGTAGGCCCATGCTCAGGTGGGCACAAGTGCTGGCAGTGGCCCCACCTACCTGAGGCCAGCAAAGACAGGCCAGTTGCCCTATAACCAGTGACAGTAGCACCCCTATAACCCCGGAAATTGCAGACAGGTTGAAGGCTCAGTGTGCCAGCGCTGGCAGTGGCCCTGCTCACCAAGGACCTGCTGACAAAGACTGTACCCTGCCACACACCAACACCAACTAGTGACCCAGTCTACTTGGAACCTGCAGAGATAGATCAGAAGCCTGTACTCAACAGCTAAGGAGCAAGACAGGTTAGTAGCAACCCCTGCCCCTGCCCCCACGCACACCAGCTGTGTACCAATCTGGGAGTGGCATGCAGAGAAAGACCAGTAGCCCCATACACAGCCATGTGCCAGCAACCACCCACTCAAAGCTTACCAACGCAGCCCAATGACTTCATTCAGTCTCAAGCCATGCCCAGACCACAAAAGTGATTCTACCAACCCTCAAACTCATCCTTCCCATAGGAGAGCTGGGTCCTAGCTGGTGGAGCAGTTTTAGGTGAATCCAAAACTCTGAGAATCAGTAGAAAAAACTGCACAGAAAGGTCAGCCCCTTAGTCTAGTGGTTAAGAAAGCCAGTTACCACATGGCCAACTGAACTTTAAATCCCAGCCCCAGTAGCTTGAAAACATGCCAGGCACATGCGAATGTGGCCAAAATCCCACCAAGATAGATAAGTGGAAGAAAAGGGATTGCAATGTTACCATGCCCACTGGAGGTACTTTCTGTTCCCTAACTCTTTGTCTCTGATTCTGTCTCTCTCTGGTGAGTGCACACATCCTCTCGCCATTAAACAAGCAAATAATAACAACAACAAGACATTGCACAGAAATTGCACCCTTGTGTCCACCTGGAACCAAAGCCAACAAACCCTACCCATCCAACATTCCAGAACCCATCTCTAAGAGAGTCTTGCACTCTGAAAACCACACTTAAAATAGTAGAGGCAACTTTTCTACCAGATGCAAAAATATCTATGTAGGGCTACAAGACACATGAAAAGGCAAGGCAACATGATAAACCTTCCTCACAACAAAGACACATAATAATTCTCTAGTAACAGACCCTAAAGAAGCAAAAATACATGAACTTCCAGAAAAGAAACTCAAAATGATGATCTTAAAGAAACTCAGCAAGAAACAAGAAAATATAGACAGACAATTCAGGATATCAGAAAACAATTTAAGACTGGAATATGAAACTCAATGAAGAGAGAGAAATCATAACAAAGAACCAAGCAGAAATCTTGGAACTGAATAAAACTCAGTAAGTGAAATAAAAAAAAAATACAGTAGTTTCAACAGCAAAGTAGATCAAGCAAAAGAACCTCTGAGCCTAAAGATGGATTATTTGAATAGCACAACCATACAATGAAAAAAATATAGAAATTTAAAAGAATGAAGAAAGCCAGTAAGACTTGTGAGGCATTATTATTGTGAATGGATATTTTATTATGAAAGCCCCAGAAGAAGAAGAAACAGGAAGTGTCATAGAAAACTCCATTCAGTTAAATGATACCAGGAAACTTTCCAAGTCATAAAAGAAATATAACTGCCAGATCCAGGAAGTATAAACATCTACAAAGAAACTACATAAAAAGGTCCTTTCCAAGGTTTATCAAAGTCAGACTGTCAAAAGTCTAAGACAAAGAGGATTCTAAAAGCAGCAAGAGGAAACATAAAAGGGAACGTATAAGGGAAAGTCTATTAGACTAACAACAAACTTTTCTGCAGAATCCTTACAGGCTATGAGAGAATGGGATACTATTGTTATTGGTAACTTGTCCTCTAAAGGTTCATGTTTTAGAATCCGATCCCCAGTGTAATGGCATCAAGAAGCGGTGAGATCTTTTAGAGTTGAGGCCTAGTGGTCAGTTACTGAATCATGGACGCTTCACTATCATGAATGAGTTAGTGGTGTCTTGCCAGTGAGGTCTGTCATGAAAAGGGGTTAGGTCTCACAAAGAGCATATTTTTACCAAAGGAAGATGACACCCTCCAGGCCCTTCTTTCTGTACAGGCCTGCCATCCCTTCTGCTCCTGTCAGTCATGTTGCCAGTCTCATATCTGGACTTTCCAGCCACCAAAGTAATGAGTCAAATAAATCTCTATTCTTTAGAAATCACCCAGTATCCGTTTTTTGTTTTTAATTTGTTAGAGGGTGCGTGCACTCACCAGAGAGATACAGAGAGCAAGAGATAAAGTGAAAAAGCACTACCCATGGGGGATAGTTACATCACAACCCCTTCTCTGTTTCTTCCTCCTTTCAGGATTTTAGGCATACACACACATGTGCCTGTAACGTGTCTCAGGCTGCTAGGTCCAGGCTTGAATCACGCAGTCAGTCATGTGGGATCCAGCCACCCCAACCACAATGCCACAGGCTAGTCCTATTTCTTTAAACAGCATGATAACAGAGTAAGACAAATATATTTAAAGTGCTGGGGGAAAAATCCAGCCAGGAATACTATGTCTAGAACAGATATCCTTCAGAAATGAAGAGGAAATAAAGGCTTTCTCAGAAAAACAAACCGGGAACCAGCAGTTAGCGTAATGGCTATGTCGCTGGACTCCCACGTAGTCGACCGCGGTTCGCGTCTCGGACCCGGTGGCTTACAACTCACGCCGGGCGCGTGTGCGTGCGTGCCCAAGATCCCGAGAGGAGAATGGAGGAAAAGGGATTGCGGCGTGACCATCCCCCCTGGGGGGTGATTTCTCGCTTTCTGTCTCTATGTCTCTCTCTGTCTGTCTGGCGAGCGCACGCGCCCTATAGCGAAAAACCTCTCAAAAAAAAAAAAAAAAAAAAAAAGAAAAACAAACCGAGGGAACCCATCACCACCAGACTAGCTTTACAAGAAATGCTTAAAGGAATACTACATCTAGAAACAAAACGATGATAACTACCATCACAAAAACACAAGAAAGCATAAAAATCAAGGATTGGACAGACACACAAGCAAGAATGAAGAAGAATCATACCCTATTAACATAGAAAACCACCACCTCTCAAAGCCGAATAGTTAAAGTGGGAGAAAAGAATGAAAGAATACAAAGCAGCCAGAAAACAATTAATAAAATGACAGGAGTGGTGTTTTTTTTGTTTGTTTTTTTGTTTTTTGTTTTTTTTTTTTTTTTTTTTTTTTTTTTTTTACTATCAGTAGCAATTATGAATACAAATGGGTTAGAGTCCCCAATCAAAAGATACATACTAGCTGAATGGTTGACAGAGTAATGCCAAACAATATGCTATCTATAAGACCTCACCTCACTAAGGGTACACAGAATGAAAGTGAAGGGATGGAAAAAGATACTCCATTCAATGAAAAGCAAGCAGCAATTGATATGTTTATATCAGATAAAACAGACTTTATGTAAAAAAAAAAAGGACAAAGAAGATCATTTTAAAATGATAAAGAGATCAAGTCAGCAAAGATATAACAATGATAAGTATAAGTGCACCCCATACCACAACACCCAAATATATAAAGCAAATATTTCTAAGTCTAAAAGAAGAGCTAGACTCCAATACAATAATGGTTAGAGACTTCAACACCCTACTCTGAGCACTGGACAGATCATTTAGAGAGAAAAATCAACAAAGAAGCATTGTACTTAAACCACTGTAGACCAGATGGACCTCATAGGCATTTACAGAAAAGTTCATCCAACTAATGAAAAGGATACATTTTTCACATCAACAAATGAAACATTATCCAATAGAGACTTCATGTTAGGCTACTAAACAGGTCCCAAAGATTATTTTAGAAAAATAGAAATAATACCTGGGATATTTTCTGAACACAGTGGGATACAACTAAAAATCACTAAGAAGAGGAACCTTGGAAGCCATACAAACACATGGAAACAGAGTAAGTTCCTGAATGACTGGTAGATCAATAAAACAGTTAAGAAATATGTAAAATTTCTAGAAACAAATAAAAATGAAAACACAACATACCAAACCCTGGGATGAACCAAAGACAGTACTTAGAGTAGAGTTTATAGCAATAAAGTGCCTACATTTGAAAAAAAAAGAAAGAAAGATTTCAAATAAACAACTTAACAATACTACTCAAGGAACTAGAAAGGCAGTAACAAACTAAGCCCAAAATTAGCAGAAGAAAGAATAATCAAGATTAAAGCATAAAAATAAAATAAAAAATACAAAAGATTAATTAAACAAAAAGGAGGCTTATTATAAGATAAATAAAATGGATAAATCATTAACTAGAATAAGAAAAAGAGAGCAAAGACCCAAATAAATAAAACCAAAATGAAAAAGGGCACATTACAACAGATACCAGAAACACAAAAGATTGTGAGGGTCAGTTATCAAGAATAGTATACCAACGAATTGGAAAGCCTGTCCAAATGGATAAATTCCCAAACACATACAATCTACCAAGATTGAAATAGGAAAAATTAGAAAACATGAACAGACTGATAATGAGTAATGAGATTAACTTCATAATAAAAAGTGTCTTAAAGAAAAGCCCAAGACCATATGACTTCACTGCTCAATTCTATAAAACTTTTAAAGAAAACTAACACCAATTATTCTGAAACTATTACAAAAATCTGAAGTAGAGAGACTTGACTCAAATTTATTTTATGAGGCCAGCATTATTTTAATATCCAGACAACATCTCCGATGAACATAGATGTGAAAATCCTCAACAAAACAATAGCAAACCAAATTTAAAAGCACATCCAAAGATTATGCACCCTGATCAAGTGAGATTTGTCCTATTATTTGAGGCTGCATGGGTGAGCCTGGAGGGACATTATGTTAAGTGAATGTGTATTTCAGAATAGCTAAAAGATAATTTTGAATGTTCAACACAAAGTATTGATAAATGAGATTATAGATATGTTGATCATTCTGATGTGCTCATTACCCATGATATTGATGTACTTAAAAATCACATTGTATCCCATAAATATGTGCAACTATTATTATCATCAGTTAAGTATTATCATCAGTTAAAATTTCTTAAAAAACTAAAAAGCATATAAGATGAACAAAGTAGAAAGAGTTCTTCATCTTGTAAGTTCTTTTATTTTTTTTCATTTTCTACTTATTTATTTTTACATTTTCCACAAACATTTACTTTACATATCAAAAAAGTTTTGCTCATACTCCATAGTTCTTGACAGTTAACAAACAACTTTAAAAATTTCAGAATACTGAATTTTAAAGATAATGCTCAAAATATTTCTTATAATTTTGTATACTTTTGTTTGTGACTCTATAACAACAGAGACAGTATGGTTTTAAATATTTTTTAGAAAATATTTACATGTCAACTACTCAAATTGTTGAAAAGCAAATGCCCAGCACACTAGTCACACATAAGCTTTCTCAATTTAGCCCTGCCTACCACATATTCTGTGATATACCATCTGCTAGCAAAGATCAGTCTCTTTCTTCCTTCAAAGTCTTTCTCAAGATAATCCTCTGGTGTGGTTGCTCTTTTGCAATCTCTACTGATTACAATGCTGGGCTGGAAAAGTCCAGGTTATTTTATGTTATAAATTCTTTCATTTATCTTCTTTAATCCTCTCTGCCAGACAGAACTATTTATGGTGCCAGGCCATCTTTCTAAGAGCTTCTGTTGGCTTACTTGAGATCCACCTTAGTTCCATAGTTTTCTGATCAATCTTCAGGTATGACATTCCAGTTAAAGTCCTGTCCAATAATGAGTATTTCCAATTTCTGATTCAATGCAACAAGCATTATTGAACTTATGCAAATAACCCTTCTGCCACAAAATAAGAATACTCCCAAATATTTCCAATTCAAGAGGGGTCAGGAAGGAAGGAAAGTTTATATTTCCATTTAAAGAAACATGCAAGAAAAATATTTTAACAAATTGCAGAACCTATCAAGAACTCAAAAGAAAGTAAAATGTTTAAATTGGGAAAACAAAACATAGTAAAAAAAGGAAATCAGTAACATTTTACTCAAAAGTCATAAAATTCTATTTTGGATTTCAGTCTTATGTTCAAACTCTCTTCTGTTGAATATGCAGTGTTACTGTGGTCCAATCTTTCTGTTTAAATCCTGGAAGTTAACATTCAACGTTATTGATATTTCTTGTCCCTAGCATTAAACTGGTCATTTTTTTGGTTGCCTTTTGTTCTCTTATTTTGTATGTGTCTTTAGTTTTTCTGGTAGAGCACTCCTTTCAGAACTCCTTGAAGAGTGTGTTTGCTATTCGTACGTTCTTTCAGGTCTTGTTTATCTAAGAATGTTTTTATCCTTTCTTTGCATATAAAAGATAATCTTGCCCGGTATAGTATTCTTGCTTGAAACTGTTTTTCGCTTAACACTTTGAATATATTTTCCCATTCTTTCCTTGCTCACATTGTTTCTGACGAGAGGTCTGAGGTTAACAAGATTGGATAACCTGTATAAGTAACCTGACATTTCTCTCTTGCCAATTTTGGTATCTTGTCTTTGTCTGTAGATTTGGCCAGTTTTGCTATGATGTGCCTTGGAGATCTTCTTGGGTTGATTCTATTAGGGGTTCTTTGCATTTCTTGGGTCTGGATATATGAATGCCTCTCTAGATTTGGAAAGTTTTCTTCCAAGAATTCATGGAATAGATTATCAATGCCCTTATTAGTTTCCTCACCTTCTGGGATACCGATTATCCAGATATTTGGGTGCTTAATGCTGTCTAGTATTTCTCGTATAGTATTCTCATTTTATTGGGTTATTTTCACAGTTTTTTTTTTTTTTTTTTTTTTTTTTTTTAGATCAGCGGTTTTGCCTTCAACATCCAAGATTCGATTTTCTGAATGGACTAATCTGCTTTTAATATTTTGGAGGGAGGTTTTGATTTCCTGAATGGCAGTTTTCATCTCTTATAGCTCCATTTGATTCTTTTTTATGGTGTGTATTTCCTCTTGAAGATCATGGAAGAATTTCAACACCTCCTGGAACTCGTCGTCTCTCTTCTCCTGCATCTTCTGGAGTTCATTATCTCTCAGCTCTGGCATCTCGTTTAGTTTTGTCACTATGAGTATTCTGAATTCTCTATCAGACATTTCCATGAGTTCTACTGTACTGTCTGTGGATGGTTAGAGATAGTTCTTTTCCCTTGGGGAAAGGTATTTTCTTGATTTCTCATGTTTCTTGTGCCTCTGTGGTTGTTTCTGTTCATTCTGTAACAAAATCTATCCTCCACTGTATTTCACAATGTGGTATCCACAGGAAGATTAGGAGTTTGGATTTATAACAAGAAATTTCTTCATTAAATCAGGAGGTTCAATGATCGGTGAGGATTTCAGTTAACTCTAAAAGTATTCAGATGCTTGGCTACTGTGCACCTAGGCCTATCTAGACATTCAGTGTGTGGATAGTGAAGCTTTGAGTGGGAAAGTAAGGTTAAAAAAAATTAGCAAAAAGGACAAAAAAAATCAGAAAAATACTACCAAAAAAGAGGGAAAAAAATTTTTTTACAGGTAAAAAATTAAAACATTTTTCACGGTGTGAACATACCAGGACACATCTCAGCTTTAAAATAGCTTCTGAAATTAGCAAGTAAAAGAAAAGGCCCAAGGTGAGGAGAAGTCGTTGAAAAATTTAAAAAATATATATTAAAAATTTAAAGAGAGAGAGAGAGTGCAAGACAGACAGATAACCAGAGACAGAGAAAAGATGGAGGTCGTCGTACCTCATCTGAATATTTCGGGAGTCTAGGAGACGGAGTTTAGAGCATAGCATCCCTGAACACGCCAGGACACACCTCAGCTTTTAAATCATAAGTTCTTTTAAGTAACAACTTTCCTACTAAAGTTTTCTTTTCTTTTTTTTTGAAGAGTTTTTGTTTGTTTGTTTGTTTGTTTGTTTTTTTGTTTTTTTTTTTTTTTGGCTATAGGTTGCATGTGCTCACCTGAAAGACAGAGAGAGACAGAGAGACAGAAAGCGAGAAATCACCCCCCGGGGGGGATGGCCACACCAAAATCCCTTCTCCTCCATTCTCTTCTCAGGATCTTAGGTACGCACGTACACACACCCAGAGAGCATTTAAGCCACCAGGTCTGGGACTCGAACAGTGGTCAACTACATGGGAGTTCAACGACGTAGCCAACTGCTGGTCCCCCTACTAAAGTTTTTTTTTTAATAGGTCACTAATTATTGTCATCCAAGGAGAGGGGACCAGAAGAAAGCATTTAGAAGCATTGCCAATAGAAAACCAATGAAGAGAGCGCAGCTATGGTGACATGTGCTGCTATGATGCGGGACCAAATGGCTCAGCGAGCACGTGCTGTCTACATTCTCTCTCCAGATGCTTTTGGTCGTCTCTATATTCACTCCTTTCCACTCTGGGCACACAGGTCCTTTCATTCTCTTGCTTAAAAGTCTTGAGAAAAGTCCAGACTCTTTTCCACACCAAAGAATTTGTGCGTGATCTTGCCCTGACCACCTGTCTCACCTCATTTTAGGCTTCGGCTCGCTCATTTATTGTCATAGAGCTGCAATGGCCTTTTCCTGTTTCTCACAAACACCTAAAATGTACTCCTTCTGCCTTGAGCTTCACATGGTTGGTTAAGCTGAGCTCCTCTTTGAGACAGTTTCAATGGGACCACTCTTTGGTTTGAAAGGTTTCTCTTCTGAGAGGTCTTTTCTCATTATCTTGTCTTTACCTCCTGCCATGGCCCACGCTTTCTGTTTTACTCCTTACATGTTTCGTTTCTGATGACCTAATACCTGGTTTTCATGAGTTTTTTCTTCCCTCATTAGAATGAGTGGAAGCTTGATGAGTGTTTCAAGACTATAAAGGATCTAAGAGTTCACTCTACTTACAAGCTATCTAGCTGGCCAGTTTCAGTTTAATGAGTGCTGGCAGAAGACATAAGGCCTCTGGGCCACTGACAAAAGATTTTAATATTCACAGCACAGAAAGCAGCATAAACTTCATGTTTTTACCTTGCTTCCCCCTTGCCCCTCGAGTCCTGTAGGAACAGCAGAGATGCCCAGATGGATGCTGCATGTAGTTGTTGGTGTCATGGCTGAGGAAACCTGTTCTTAGAAAACCCCAGTCTTTTCTAATGGGTTGTGACCAAACCTGCCTGACCTTTGCCCTAGAGGAAGACGTCTATGTTATGCAGTAAACAAGCCTTGCTTTTTCTCTGGAGAAAAATACTATCTATCTCTCTATATGCTACACAAGCATACTTGAAAAAGTAATGCCTCCTCTGGCAAGTGCTGCAGAGACCCGAGGGCAATGGCGAATCTCCTCACAGAGGACAGAGGCCATGAATGTACTCTTTCACAGCCCATGTACAGTATTCAGCACAGCGCATATCCCATCACATCAGTTGGCATTCTGAGTTTTAAGCAATGGAAATTAAACCACTTTCTGAGGAATAAAAAGGAATTAATGGGACCAGCAGTTGGCATGATGGCTATGTCGCTGGACTCCCATGTAGTCGACCTTGGTTCGAGTCCCGGACCCAGTGGCTTAAATTCACACCAGGCACGTGTGCGTGTGTGCCCAAGATCCTGAGAGGATAGTGGAGGAGAAGGGATTACAACATGGCCATCCACTCAGGGGGTGATTTCTCGCTTTCTGCCTCTTTATCTCTGTCTTTCTGGTGAGCACACATACCCTGCAGCAAAAATCTCTCCAAAAAAAAGGAATTAGTTTCTTTTTTAATTTGTGTTTTGAGCAAGTAACATATTCACAGAATTCAAAACAAAGTTCTAGATGCATATATAAGTATAATGTGCATGCACTCACCCACAGATGCACACATACACGACAGGATACCATGAAAACCCTCCTACCCATTTGCCAAAGTGACCCTACAACCAACTCTACAGTAATACCAGGGAGTTTCTACATTTGTTATGTGCATGCCAAGATACATTCAACTATATTTTTATTTATCTCTATCTACATAAAATGTAGCTTACTATGCAGTCTCTGCATTTGCTTGTCTCACTTAATATATCTTACAGCACACATGTCTTTATTTTATTTTATTTTTAAATTCCAGCAGAGCATTCCACTGTGTGAAAGTACCACAGTTTACTTAACCAGTTATCTTCTGAAGAATGATTGGGAGGTTTCCAGTCTTTATCATAGCATGTTATGAAGAGCGTAAGTCAAAGTGTTTATGTAGGACCAACTCTCAGAAGTGAGATTGCTGAGTTGAAGGCTATCGTCACCCTTATTTTTTTTTCTTTTTAGGTTCTGCACATTTGCTCACTGAACAGAGACAGTGAGAAGGAAAGTGAGAAATCACCCCCAGGGAGAATAGCTATGACACAGTCTCTTGTTCCCAATTCTCCTCTTGGGACCCTGGGTACATATGCACAGTTGCCCAGCGTGATCCTCAAGCCACTGAGTCTGGGACTCTAGCCATGGTCGGCCACATGGAAATCCAGGTCCTCAACCACCATGCTACCTACTGACCCCTTGATAGATGTTTTTAAGTTGCCTGCATAGGAGTTGTGCCCAAGCATGAGAAGTCTGTCTCTTCACGGTACTGCCAGGCTCCCTTGGGTTCTGAAGGCTTGTCAACAACATTCTTCTTGAAGTTTTAGGCTCCATTTGAACAAAATCCCTCCTTTGTCCTCTGGGATAAACAAAAGTAACATATAATTGTTATATTATTAACCAGCATAGCTTTGGAGTGAGAAAGAATCATATTTCTGGACCTTACCTAGAATGAAAATCCTAGTACATAGTTGCAAAATGTTAATTTCCTATTACATAATAATCACAATGCTTAGAATAAGAGAATAACACTTGTATATTTTTGTTTTCATTTGAACAGAGAGAGAGAGAGAGAGAGAGAGAGAGAGAGAGAGAGAAAGTTTGAAAGCAAGCCTCCAGGTCTGGGACTTGAACCTTGGTAGGTCTTGTGGGAGTGTCCAGCACCTTAACCACCACGCCACCTACTGGTCCCCAACATGTGTGTATTTTTTTTAAAAATCTGACCAAAACATGGAATATCCTTTGAATTAGGGGAAAACCAAATGTAGTCTAGTTCTCAGATGAGGGATTGACGGCATCAGAGATAAAGTTGTTTACGTGTAATCCAAGAAGCCTAGATTGCCCAGATGCTAACGTGCCCCAGGACCTGAGCCTGGACTACCTGCTTCTTGAGCTGGGTCCACGGAAAGGAGTGGTCAGAACCCAGTGTTCTCTCTCACACCCTCCGGCTCTCCCGTGTGAGTTATTCCAGCCCGGTGTTAAGTCAGTGCGGGAACCAGACCAGACCAGAAGTCTCCTGACTCTGATTTCCGCCTGCTGTCTGTGCCGGTGACAGGCCCCTTGCAGCTGTATAGCCTGTGCACTGCACAAAGGGTCCGGCCTGAGAGAGGAGGGAGAATGCAGTCTCTCCCCAGGGCTGGGCGGATCATCCAGCAGACTTGGTGCCCCTTTCTAATTAGCCCACCTTGAGAGGCAGCCCATGTCTTAGCACTCCCCAAATACCATACAGGTTTAGCAGTGGCCCTGTAGAAAAGGTATCGCTTTTATCACTTTTCTTCATAGTGGAAGTCCATTCTGGAATTTGCCTACACGTGGCCGTACCTGGTGAATGAGACGGGACAATTGAGACCTAAGATAGACATGGTAGAGCTGAGCTGTCCCTGGGAAACTCTTGTATTGTGATAAAAACAAACAAAACCAAAACAAAATAGTAGGAGATGTTAAAGTAACCGTCTTGCAGGACTACACTGAAGATGGATCTTTGTCGGTTCGAGATTATTTTGTGAAAGACTTCCTAGTGTACAAGTCCTAACTGTGTCTACTCTATATAGCTCCCAATCATTTTTCTATACAAAAAATGCATCGTGACTTTCCCCACAACCTGATAGCGGTTTTTGTTTGTTTGTTTTTACCTTTGCTATCTGTGTTATGTCTCAATGTGGATTTGTGTTTATACAAATTCTATTCATCTTATTTTGTGGTAAGCCTCAAATAAATGCTTTCTTCTGTGGAAAAAAAAAAAAAAAAAAGACAAATTGCATCTAAAAAATCTCCAGGCAAAGGCAGATACTATAGCAGGAGGGAAGGAAAGAGGCCACAGGGAAAAGCTGGGGAGGAAGGTCGTGTGGTCACACGAAGGAGGCATCTGTACTGTTTGGTTCTTGAATACGCAGCACCTGGATTGTCTTCTTGGCAGCTCATCAGGTACAAAAACACAGTCGAACTGCAAGAACTTGACCCAGGTTCCAGCAGTTAGCGTAATGGCTATGTCGCTGGACTCCCATGTAGTCAACCGCGGTTCAAGTCCTGGACCTGGTGGCTTAAAACTCACACCGGGCGCGTGTGCGTGCGTGCCCAAGATCCCGAGAGGAGAATGAAGGAGAAGGGATTGCAGCCTGGCCATCCCCCCGGGGGGTGATTTCTCGCCTTCTGTCTCTCTGTTTCTCTCTGTCTGTCTGGCAAGCGCACGCGTCCTATAAGCAAAAAGTCTCTCTCAAAAAAAAAATAAAAAAGAACTTGACCCAGTTCCCCAAATCCTATATGTGACCCATCATAAAGAGGTGTCAAATGCTGCTTCTAAGTATCCTTCACATCTGTCCACTTCTCCCAACTCCGTTGCCCCTGCCCAAGTTCAGACCACCCTTATTACCACCCGGTTGTCTCCCCAGCCTGCTAGGAGAGTTCTCTGACTCCGACCCAATGACCACCCCTCAGCCTGGGAAGTCTTTCTAATTGCATTTCTGATTATGTTATTCTCCCCTTTAGAAATTTTCACAGACTTCCCATTTTTCTTAGGACCAAGCTCTAACTTAAAATGGCTTATATCCTTCCTCATCTGGGGCTGCCTGCCTTGTCTGAACTTTCTCTCCTGTCGTTCTCTTCATTTCCGGCACAGCAACAATGCCTCCCTGTGTGACAACTCCTTCACAGCCATGCTTGGGAAACTGATGTGTTTTTCAGAATCCCAAGAAATCAGGAAACATTATTTGACAGGAATTAAACATTAGTGATAAACATAAGGACAATCCCAGCTTAAAGGAATCCATGACTACCAAGTTGAAGAAAGTAGGAAAGACCAACCTGCAGAACCGAAAGGGTCCACGTCTGGGACCTCAGCAGGGGCAAGCGGGAAAGGGGGAGCAGAGATCTAACCAGGCACTCCTGCTGGGAGCTGCAGCTGCGGCAAGTGTGTGTTCACGGCCCTGTCCTCTCACAGCTGATACATTCTTGCAATAAGGAGATAGCTAATGGTGTGTTAGTTTAGGGCCTGGACTCCAACATGGCCAACTGCAGTTCGAGTCCTGCACCCGGTGGCTTGCTTTCTCACTTTCTCTTTTTCTCTCACTCTCTCTCTCTCTCTCTCTCTCTCTCTCTGGTCAAATAATAATAATAATAATAAATAAAATTAAATAATTCTTTAGAAAATTATTTCAATAAAGCAGTGACTTTCTATCTATAGTGTCTTGTACCAATTTTACACGTGTATCCCCCCAAAATAACAAGTTGTGTTGTGGCTCAACAGGCAAAATCATTATTTAGACTTGGCGTTCCTACCCATCCTTTGTGTCTGAGATTAAAGGGGATGGACATTAAATGTGGGTGAGTGTCCACCCTCACCCCATGTATTCATACCACTCTGGGGGCACATGTCACACCGTGTAGAGGATTATTATACTCTCCTGGTTTATTTACTTATTTATTATTAGCACATCTCCTGGTTTTCACAACTTTGTATGATCCTCTTCCACATGGCCCATGGGCTTGGTCATGCAACTTGCTTTGACCATTAGCACATTGGTCAGAGTGACACAAGCAGATTACTGACAAGGGCTTACACACGGGGCTTGCTCTCTTGGAGAACTCTCCCTTGAAAGCCAATCCCCATACTTTCTTTTTTTTTAGAGTTTTGTTTTTGTTTTTGTTTTTTGCTATAGGTCACATACACTTGTCAAAGAGAAAGAAAGTGAGGAATCACCCCTGAGAGGATGGCTATGCCACCATCTCCTCTCATTCTCCTCTCAAGATTCTGGGCATACACACACACACCCCTGGCATGAGTTTCAAGCCACCAGGTCTGGGACTTGAACCATAGTCAACTACACAGGAGTCCAGCCACAGCCATTCCATCCATCCATGTGGTCCCAATCCCCACTTTCAAGAAGCCCAGACTCAGCTGCTGAATGACGGACTTCAAAAGGTCATAGAAAAAAGATAATTCAAGTACAACTTTATTTTGGCACAATTTTGAAAGGCAAGCATAGCTTCCTTCAAATACGCATTCTTTTCATAAGCTTTTTGAAGACCCGTTGTGTGATGACCGCTCCTGGGTAATGGGACTTCATCGTGGACCTTCCAGCCCAGCCCTGCTCCTGACCACATGCAGTTCTTACAGCACAAGAAGCAGAACAACCCATCTGAGCCCAGGTCACCACAGAACTGTCAAAAATGGGGACAGGTGGCATGGGGGTTAAGATGCTGGACTCCCATATGGCTAACTGCAGCTCAAGTCCCAAACCTGGAGACCTGAAAATCAGACATTGCATGTGTGCATGTGTGCCCCAAATCCCAGGAGAATGGAGGAGAAGGAATTGAAGCCTGTCATTCCCCTGGGGGGATTATTTCCCATTTTCCCCCTCTCACTGTCTGTCTCTGTCTCTCTCCAGTGAGCATATGTGCCCTATGGCAAAATCCTAGGGGAAAAAAAATAAAATGAATTGTCAGAAATATTATTATGGTTTTCTCAAGCCACTGAGTTTCAGAATGTTTTTATAGCAATAGACAAAACACACTGTGTGTGTGTGTCACACATATATGTGTATATATATGTGTGTGTGTATATAAACACACATATATGTTTATATATATCATATACAATAAACATATAAATGTATATGTCAATGTATAAATATATAAATGTGTATATAGTTATATATCATATATAATGCATATATAAACATATATTAAATATATGTATATATGTGTATATATTTATATGTATATAGACACATATATACATATACACATATATACACATATATACATATATACTTAAATATATGTATATATGTGTACATACATATATACATATAAATACATATTAAAACACACACATATGTGTGTGTGCGTGTGTGTACATATATATGTAATTTAATTTATATATATGTGTGTGTGTGTGTGTGTGTGTGTGTGCGCATGTGTGTGTATATATATATTTAAATTACTAGGAAGTGCATGTGTTTGCCAGAGAGAAAGACAGAGAACAGAGAGAGAGGGAGAAGGCACCCCTCCAGTGGAGCATGGTCACACTGCACTCCCGTCTCCTCTTCTCTCTGTCCCTTCAGGATTCGGAACATGCATGCACACATGCTAGGTGCATTTTTCAAGCCACTGGGGCCAAGATTCAAACCACGGTTGACTGTGTGGGGTTTGGCTCCCCTGACTACTGTAGCATACACACATATTGTACCTGCCTCTCATCCCAAGAAATCTTATGCTATGTCCTTGGAAGATAAGTTTGGGGTGCCTCATTTTAAGTAGGGGCTCAACAAGTACCCTTTGAAAGACTCTAAGTGCCCTCCAGCCAGGTCCGGCTTAGAAGCATTGCCAACTCACGAGCTGCTTGCACTCGACAGGGTGTGATTAAACCTTTGATGCTAGCGGCCCGGCAACCAACGGAGAAGGGAAGAAGAGGGAGCAAGCCGTGACTTCTGTATCTCCTGCCTTAACTCTAGAAAGACACCACATCAAGGAAAAAGACTTATCCTTAGAAGGTGGGGCGGAGGCGAAGGGTTGGTGGCACAGCAGTAACTGCCGCGCTCTGTGAGGCTGGCCCACAGGGGACAGCTCTACCCTTGCACTCGGAGACCACCCTGCGTACACTGGGCACCAGGGGCTCACGACCCAGGCCTGGCTGAGACTGTGAGCTGTGGCCTCAAGACCTGCTAGTGTCTCTGCCTCTCTGTCTCTCTGTCTCATGGGAGAACCTGATAAACAAGCTTCCAAAAGTTATTATTTAAAAACAATTGCTGGGCTGCCTCAAGGCGTAGTGGTTAAGGGAGCAGATCCCACAGGACCAGCTGTAGTCAGAATCCCAGCCCTGAGTGCTTGAAAATCATGCCAGGCACATGTGCGTGTGTGCCTCCAAATCTTGACGGGGTAGAGAAATGAAGGAGAAAGAACTGTGGCATGACGGGACCAGCAGTTAGCGTAATGGCTATGTCGCTGGACTCCCACGTAGTTGACCACGGTTCGCGTCCTGGACCCGGTGGCTCAGACTCACGCCGGGTGCGTGTGCGTGTGTGCCCAAGGTCCCGAGAGGAGAATGGAAGAGAAGGGACTGCGGCGTGACCATCCCCCCGGGGGGTGATTTCTCGCTTTCTGTCTCTCTGTTTCTCTCTGTCTGGCGAGCGCATGTGCCCTATAGCAAAAACCTATCCAAAAAAAGAAAAAAAAAGAATTGTGGCATGACCGCACCCCGTTAGGTGGTGATTGCTCCCTCAGTCTCTCTCTGTCTCTCTCTTTCTCTCTCTGTCTCTCTCTGACATATGTCCGTGCCTCTGACAATAAAAAAGAAAATGCTCCTCCTTCGAGCCTTCTTGCTGTTCTTTGGAAGCCCTAACAGGCAGCTTTTCTTTAAAATATTGGGAAACAGTTTAACTTGCTGGTGTTCAGAAGATTTGCGGGGAAGAGAATGGAGTGTGATAAAATAAATAAATAAATATAGCCTGGATTTAAACCATGCTGAAATTTTTTAATCAAGTCAGGCTCCTACTTGGCAGCCCGGCACGAGGCAACTGCTGCCTCTTCTGAACTCCGCGAAGGTTTGGCAATGAATCACGCAGACCCCCGGTATCCCTTCTCTTGTCTTGTTTGCATTTGGGCCTACCATTTAATTTTTCACAGATTTATGCTGGTCTCCTCCCTGGGTTCTCACAGAGCCTAGCACATGCAAGCATGCAATAAATAGCTCCCATAGAAAGGGCTAGCTCCGAGCAGCTCTAGCAGTGGACAGGAAAGACTGAACAGGACAGGGTGGGAGTGAGAAAGCGCTGAAGAGCGGGGTGCACCGCTGCAGCCTCCTGGGCTTGGAACTGCCTTCAGAGGGGCGGGCACTGCCTGATCCTCTTGTCTCTAGCCTTAACTTCGCCTCCCCTCAAAGACATCCAGGACTTGGGGAGGGATCCCACGCTACCTCAGTTGTTTCCCCAGCGCTGGGAGAGTCATCCTGGCTTGAGGCTTCATCTTGGGAGGTGTCCAACTCCAAATTTAAGACTTTTAGCTGTTGGAAGGAGGAATGATTTACAAATCTTTTGCTCTCTGTGTCTCTCTCTCTCTCCCTCTAACATATGAATCTATGAGTAATTTCTTTCTGCCTTCACTGAGGTAACAATTTTTTGAAGAAACTTCAGCTTGAAGCCTTTCAGTGAAACCCAAGGGTCTGTCCTGCCTTAGCGCTCTCCCCCAGTGCAGCAGAGTCCTGAAAACCCGAGGAGTCTCTAAGAAGGTCAAAGTTACTTTCTCTGCCTGTGGTACGATTTCTGTGTGGGCCGACTCCGCCATTCCTCCGTCTGGCCCCACATTATTCAGAAAAGCAGCAGCAAAACCATCCCTTCCTTCATTTATTTTCAATATACAATCTTTCACTAAAAATTACTAGAACAAGGTGATTCCAAGGAAGCTCAGGTAACACACCTGGCTGGGCAGACTCAGACTTTACATTCATCTCTCCTTTTTAAAATGTTTTTAAGTGAAATTTTTGTTATAGGGCTTGCACGCTCACTGCAGAGACAGAGAGGGAAAGTGAGAAATCAACCCCCCGGGCGGGGGTGCCATGCCACAATCCCTTCTTCTCCACTCTCCTCTTGGGACCTTGGTCACACACGCACATGCACCCAGCGTGAGTTTTAAGCCACTGGGTCCAGGACTCCAACCACGGTGGACCACATGGGAGTCCAGTGACATAACCATTATGCCGTCTGCTGGTCCTCATCCACTTCTCCTTTCAAAATCCTTTCAGGGATGGTGTCCCCTAAAAGCTGGGGAGGTATCAAGGCCTCAGGCTACCTATGAAAGCCCCGGCCCCTGTCCCTAGAAGTCCCCACGCTCTGCCTGTTTCTCCCGGTGATGGCCGAAGTCTAAAAATTCTAAGATGGCTCCCTGGTTCCCACCCCTTGGTGCATACAGCCTGTGCAATCGCTCTACAGGCACCCTGGGACCTACGAAAAGGTGGGGCAGCCCCTCCCTGGATCAAGTGAAATTTTGTGACCCAGTGGTAGGCTACTTCAGTTACATTGCTTGCACTTCCTTCACAACAGACCGAAGAGAGATTTTAAGGGAGTGTAGCTGAATCACAAAAGTGAACCCGGGCAACTCATTAAACGTGTAGACAGAAATGACCAGGCTCTGTACAAATAACAATAACTGATAGTTTATTTCGAACACACATGAGTGACCAGTGTGTTTTTCTGGGTGCTCACATGCAGCTCTTTTATTCAGTTCTGAGAGTAGGAGACAGCCAAAATTGTGAAGCAGCGTACGGAGTCTTTTCAATAGCCTGGCCCCCAAAGCGGGACATCTGGAAGCGGGGGCTGGCAGGTTACAGGTGGGTCTAGAAATTCTTAGGTTAGTTATTGATTAAATAGGCAAGTCTTTGTCTCATAGAGCCTTAGAGTCAGTAGAAAAGAACGCCTGAATCTAACCTGGAGGGGGACGGTAAGGCCTTCCTGTGTCTCTGGCGACGCTATGCCAGGGTCAGGACATAGTAGTTACCCACAATCACTAGACCAAAGCGGTCTGTTACAATAGGATTCATGTTTGTAGATATGACTCCCCAGGCCCTTTGGAAAAATCTTAGAACAGGAAGAATAAGCGCCAGAAGGTGGTGTGGTTAAGGCACTAGACTCCCATGTGGTTGACCGTGGTTCGAGTCCCAAACCCAGCAGCTTAAAACTCATGACAGGTGTGTGTGTATGTGTGCCAAAGATCCCAAGAGGAAAATGGAAAAGGGATTGCAGCATGGCCATACTCCTTGGGGTGATTTCTCAGTTTCAGTCTCTGTCTCTCCAGCTGGCACACCTGCCCTATAGCAAAAAAATCTTTCCAAAAAAAAAAAAAAAAGAAAAGAAAAGAAAAAGAATAGGAAGAGTAGTCAGTAATCTGTCCTTAAATGTGACACGCTAGACCAGCCCTTAAAGGTGGTTTGCTCTCCTTCGGCTGACTGACCTCACTTTACAGTTTAACGTGTAGCGAAAACCCTAATCGGATCTTTACTGAGTTGTCACAGGGACTGAGCCTTGAGATTCCCGTCAGAGAGCAGATCAGACTAAGAAAACCAAGGACAGGGACATGCTGGCCTTGAGGGCGAGAGACCACAGATGTGAAGAGCAACTTTGGTGTCGAGTCTTCACACGGTCAAGATGGCTGGCTGCTGTGCCAGAGCCGTCGCCTGTCCCTCCCTTCCAGGGAAGCAGGGCTGGTACTCTCATGTCTCCTTAACGCCCCTCGTTCTCACCTGAGACTGAAGATGGCCTTGGAACATTAGTCGTCAGCTTCCCAGGTCTCCAGTTTCCTGAATAAAGCTACCTTATCTTGCCAGCAACCCTAGTCTTTCAAGCGACAGGTTATAGGAGGGTGATTCTCTGGAAGAAAGAAAAAGAAAGAGAAGAAAGAAGAGAAAGAAAGAGAAAAAGAAAGAAGAAAGGAAGAGAAGAAGGAAGGGAAAAAGAAAGAAGAAAGAAGAAGAAAGAAGAGGGGACAATAGTTTGCATAATGGCTATGTCGCTGGACTCCCATGTAGTCAACTGCAGTTCGAGTCCTGAACCTGGTGGCTTAAACTCACGCCGGTGCGTGTACGTGCTTGCCCAAGATCCCGAGAGGAGAATGGAGGAGAAGAGATTGTTGTGTGGCCATCTCCCCATCTCGCTTTCTGTCTCTCTCTGTCTTTCTGGAAAATACACGTGCCTTATAGCAAAAAAACCTCTCCAAAAAAAAAAAGAAGAAGAAAGGAAGGGAGAAAGGAAGGAAGAAAGAGGAAAAAAAAAGAAAATAAACAAGAAAGAAGAAAGAAAGGAAGGAAAAAAGAGAAGAAAGAAAGAGAAAAAGAAAGAAAGAAAGAAAGAAAGAAAGAGAGAGAGAGAGAGAGAGAGAAAGAGAGAAAGAGAGAAAGAGAGAAAGAAAGAAAGAAAGAAAGAAAGAAAGAAAGAAAGAAAGAAAGAAAGAAAGAAAGAGAAAGAAAGAAAGAAAGAAAGAAAAAGAAAGGGGTCTTCCCCAAATCACACACCACAGTGTAAGCCTGACCCTATCATAGACTGACCTACGGGGCCCTGACCAAGGGCCAGGGCGAAGAAACATGTGTCCTGCCTCACTCCTCCAACCTCCTCTCCAGCACACCCTATCCTCTTTCACTTTCCAGTAGTGAGAATCCCTGAGAATCCTCTCCCCACCGCTTTCCTTCCTGTGAGGCCTGCACGCAGCGGGAGGCCCTGAGCTAGTTAGGGGCAGGCAGCGTCACCCAGGCAGAGGGGCAGGCCACTGCTCTGCCTCCATCAGGGGATGTAATGGCTCCTTTCCTGAGACAGATGACGCCAGACGCACCAGTCAGAAAAAAGAAAAAGGGTGCTTCCTGGTAGTCCCTTCTCTCACCAGTGCCCCCTCAGGAAAGCAGACAAAGGGCAGTGTGGTGGCTCCACGGTCACACGGTGCTCAGCAGTGCTGGAGCACACGGGCAGGTCTCCCCGTGCATGGGTCTCCCCGAGGGCTCCATGCAGGGCATGCGCGGGCCTCCTCCAGGCTGTGCAGCTGCGGTAAACAGCAGCGTGAAGACCCTGCCAGAGGTACCTAAGTTTCTCTCATGGAAAAATAAATAAACTTTATATACTTACCTGTGTGTGCACACTTGCATGTGAGACCTTCCAAAAGTTTGCGGAAAATATAAAATTAAAGTATGAGTTCATTTGGGTACAAATACAAATTGAAATCTATGCATAGTTTTTTTATTAATAGTTCATAGTTTTCCCATGAATTTTTTGAAGCCCCTCATATGATGCATTCATACACACACACACACACACACACACACACGTACACACACACACACACACGTACACACACACGAGAGGGAGAGAGAAAGAGAGAGAGAGAAAGGAAGTTACTGATAAGTACCAAGAGCTGAACACTAGCCGGCATCATGCCGCCACTGTAAGCCAAACACTGACATATGGGCTAACTGTGGTTTGGGGTTTTACTTTTCCTTAGAGATAAGAAGAAATAATATGCCAGCAGGCAGAGTTCAAAGTCTGTGCATTCTCTCTGAGAAATGCTGAGAACGAGATGATGACGTTTTGATTCCTAAAGAGGTCAGCCCCAGTCCTGGCTCAAGTACTCGGTTCCGCTCACACTGCCTGTCCGTAGGGATAACATGGGCTCATTATGTGCGTTTGTTTTGTCATTTTTATTATTATTTTATTTTATTATTTCAGTCTAAAGACCTTTATTGGCTTTATTTGTGATTCTAGAACTGAGCTACACTTTCGTCCATACAGTGGAATGTTCCTATGAGCCGATTTTGTGCAGTTTGGGGTACATTTATGTTTTTCTTCCTGTCTTTTTTTTTTTTTTTTTCAGATGTTTGTTCCTCTCCTCCCAAAGCTGGAGCAGGGAATTGTCTTTTGTTTCCAGAGGCTTTCTGTACGTCACTGCCAGAACTATTCTCTGGTATCGGAATGGAGTCCGTGAGAAGTGCAGGCACCAAGCCCTGTGTCCCGGCTTCTTGCCAGTGTCCAGGCAATTTCTGAAAGAACTAGGATGGCCTTTCTCTTCTACCCTGCTTACGAACAGAGACATGGCTCTTCCCCGCGGTATCTTATTACGGAAATGTTCATGGCCAGTCCTGTAGTCTAGTGATTAAGGGAGTTGAATCCTCTGTGGCTGATCGCAGTTTGAATCCCGATTCTGGTTTCCTGATAAACATGCTGTGTGTGTGTGTGTGTGTGTGCACGTGCCCCAAATCCCCATAGGATGCAGAAGTAGAGCAGAAGAGATTTTGGTGTGACCATACTCCATGTGCGTGGTTTCTCCCCCCACCTCTGCCCTCTCTCTGTCTCTCTCTGGCAAGTACATGTGTCCTCTGACAATTCAATAAAAAGGGATATTGGGTCAGCCAGTGGTGCACTGGTTAATATAGCTGGATCCCACATGGACGACGGCATGGTTCGAGTCCCACGTGTGCATACCCGAAGTCTCAAAAGGAGAAGTGGAGAAGGGATTGTGGCATGGCCATTCCCCATGGCAGATGATTTCTCACTTTCCCTCTCCCTTAATCTCTGCCTCTTTCCAGCAAGTGCACACATTCTACTAAATTAAATAATAATAATAATAATAAAGGATATCAAAGACAAACTGGTTAATGAGTAATGTAAATCTTTTTTTAGTTTTAAAATAGTTACAGTGAAGAAAATGTGTAATGCCCTGCAATCCTGCAACTCTTATATTTAAAAAATTGATACAAGTTTTCTAAAATTTAGTAGTGATTTTAACAATTTACTTCTCATTACCAATAAAGAATGGTGAAGTCAATTAAAAAAACTTTTTTTTTTAAGTTTGCTATCGATCACATGCACTTACCAGGGAGAGGCAGAGAGCGAGACAGAGAGAGAGAGGGAGGGAGAAATCACTGCCAAGGGGGGCAGTCACGCCACGGTTCCTTAACCAGCACGCTACCTGGCTGGTCCCCAAAAGAAATGTTCATCAATCATAAATAATTAAAGATTAGGAAGTTAAAATACAGATCAATCATGTGAAAGGAAAGATTACATTCGTTTTTTTTCTATAGAAAATGATATTTTCTGCTCCATGGCCTGGTGGTTAAGGCAGCCAAATCCCACATACCAACCACAAGGTTCAAATCTGGGACCCAGTGGCTTAAAAAGCACACCAAACACCTGTGTGTGAGTGCCTAAAGTCCTGAAAGGATGGACAGATGACAGGGAAAAGATTGCAGCAGGACCATGCCCCATGGTCTTTCTCCATTCCCTCTCTCTCGGTCTCTTTGTCTTCTTCTGGAAAGTGCATGTGGCTTCTAGCAAAAAAAAAAAAAAAAAAAATTATTATTATTATTACAAAAGTATTGTGTCATGAAAAGGCGAAGACTGTGCTGCAAAAATGGTTTTGGAAGAAAGTATTATAAAGTTGTGTTAGGCAACTAATTTAGAAGCATTATTGTTTTGCTAGAATTTTTTTTTCACAATGGAGTTTGTGCATACACGTGTTGGGGAGAGAGAAAGAGAAGCACCCTCCAAGGGCCTCTGTCTCGCTGCAGTGCTTTCCTTGAGTCCTCCAGCCTGCCAGCACGCCGGGCACATGGACACTGGTCATTTTCAGGTTGACCGGACTGGGGGCTAGAACCACAGTTGCCATGTGGCTTCGAACTCTGCAGTGCAGCACAGATTGACTGTGCCACAGAAGTTGGGCCTACTTGGCTGGAGTTTTTGATGTGCATGTATTTGTCGGAATTTTACAATTTGTGATTTGGCATTTTTTCATTCTAAAAAGTGTTTGTTTTCATACTGAATTTTTGTAATTAATGTGTTATATTTCTTGAAGAAGTTCTCCAAACTGTGTAAGTTTTTGATCCCAAACCTGGATTTTGATGGGTCCTAGACAACTTATCTGAGAGGAGGGAGGCCCCTCACCGAGTCAGTGTATGGAGAGTGATGTCTGAGAAGGCAGGAGAGGATTGGTCAGGTTGGGAGGGAAAATGAAACAGCCCGATGTCAGGAGAAAGATGGGGATGGGTGTTGGAATGAAAGGCAAAGTAGGGAGAACCTCATACCTCTCAGACCAAGGAGTAAAATGGAGAATTGTTAATAATAAGACAATCATCATCATCATCAAAAATAAAACAATCGGGACCAGTAGTTAGCATAATGGCTATGTCACTGGACTCCCACGTAGTCGACTGCGGTTCTAGTCCCAGACCCGGTGGCTTAAACTCACACCGGGCGTGTGTGCATGCATGCCCAAGATCCCGAGAGGAGAATGGAGGAGAAGGGATTGTGGCGTGGCCATCCCCCCTGGGGGGTGATTTCTTGCTTTCTATCTCTCTGTCTCTCTCTGTCTGGCGAGCGCACACGCCCTATAGCAAAAAAACCTCTCCAAAAAAAGAAAATAAATAAATAAAAATTTAAAAAGATAGAGAAAAATACACATAATTTTTCTGACAACCCAACAGGTCTGCTAAATCAGCTTCCTCTTTGACTTTCTGGGAGAAACCATACCCAGAAATCCTCACTCATAATTTGAGCTTCTTAAAAGGGGAGATATAACTTCAAAACATAGAGGCAGCAATTCAAGACTGGCATCCTTCCAGTGTTATGTTATTTCCCTCCATTTTTACAGCTCTCTCTCCAGCATAGAATTCAGCAGGAAGCAATCCTTTGATTGACTTTCTCTTGTGTTTTCCAAGACATTTGGCTTGGCTTTCGTGGAACTGCTCTTTTTGCCCTCAGAGCTGCCCAGCGTATGCATCACTCACTAGCTGACATAATTGTTATACCCGTGCAACTGAGCAAACAGATCCAGTGCCAACACAACCTAGCTGGTGAGAGGCAAAAGTGGGCAAGCCTCTTGAGGGCTGCATGGTCTATGGAGTATGAGCTTCAGTCAGTGCATTTTCCTGAGGAAAGGGAGATTAGGGCTTACCTAGTGAGTCTTAAGTGGAACTTGGTTATGAGAGTTTCTATCATAATGGTAAGTTGAGCAAAAAGGAAGTACGGATGTTCCTCAATTTATGATGGTGTCTCATCCCCATAAACTCATTGTAAGTCGAAAACAACATAAGTCAGAAATTCATTTACTACACATAACCTACAGAACATCATAGCTTAGCCCACCTTAAAGGTGCTCAGAACAATTATATTAGCCTGCATTTGGGCAAAATCATCTAACATAAAGCCTATGTTGTCATAAAGTGCTGAATAGCTCATGTAATTTATTAAATACTATGTCGAAAATGTGAACAGAATGGTTGTATGGTTACTAAACAAGGTGTGATTTCCATTGAATGTGTTACCACCTTTGCATCACCATAAATCAAAAACTACCGTAAAATGGGGACAGTCTGTAGTGGAAAGAGAGTGCAGAAGACAGGGTTGTTAAACAGGCAAGCGAAGGGTGCACAGGTGGGGATTTTTTCCCAACCACCCTGGGATAGCATGGAACATAGCACACATTTTCTGACAAGGTTGAAATGTTGAGGCTCTCAGAAGAACCCCTCTCTTTGCATTCTGGTTAAGCTGGTGACCCAGCTCTAATGAATGATCGATATCCATGAGTAGTGCATATTTCTGCTCCTGCGATCTTCAGGCTTCCTAGATTTGACTTCTTAGCTTTATGTCCTGAGTAGACACTCTGAAAGAGAGCCCACAGGAACCCGAAAGGATTTTCTGGAGTGATCCTAGAATAGGATGGTGCTTCCCTAGCACCTTTTCTGGTCAAAACTGGATATAGACATGTCCCACAATTTTCCTGGTTTTTGGCTTGAATATCAGTGTGTTCAGAATCCCCCATTGGGCCACTTTCCCATCCTATGTGAAAGGAAGAGCCACAAACAATCTTCCAGCTTGAATGTGGATCCCCTGCACTCTACAATCAAGCTACAATTTACCATGCCAGTCTCTCCTCCCTGCTCCCCACAGCTTCCAGCCACAAGGCATATTCTCCATATTCCAAATACACCTTGGGCTTCTGTCTTCGTCCTCCTACTTACAACGAAGTCCTTCCAAGATTTATTACCCAACAGAGCCTGACTCGGGCTTCAGGGTTTGCTGCCTTTTCAGAGAGGAATGTTTTCCCAGATATCCCCCTCTTATCACCTCTCATATCCTCTACTCAAAAACTCCCACTAGTTTTACCTCCTAAATATCACATGATTTTGCCACCTTCCCTTCATCCACACTACTACCACTAAGTTCTGGCCCTCTTCATCTCTAGTCTGAACCTTTGTGAAGGCTCTCAACTGTATTGAATGTGAAAGACACATAGATCAATGGAAAGGAATAGAGAATGCATAAATAAACCCCAAATCATACAGCCAACTGATCTTTGACAAAGGATACAAGACAATGCAGTGAAAAAAAGGAAGTCTTTCCAACCAATGCTGCTAAAAGGACTGGATATTCACCTGCAGAAAAAGAAACTGGACCCCTATCTCTCACTATTAATAAGAATCAACTCAAAATGGATCAAAGATTTAAATGAAAATCCTCAAGCAATAAAACTATTAGTAGAAAACTTACGGGAAACTTTAGAAGACATTGGAGTAGGCAAAGATTTTTTAAAAAATAAGAACCCTGTGCTTTAGCACAGGCAATAGTCCCTAAAATAGACAAGCAGAATTACTTGTCAGGCTAAAAAGCTTTATTACAGCAAAGGAAACAATAATTAGAGTGAAAAGACTATCCTTGGAATAGGAGGAAATTTTGTAAATTATTCTTCAAACTAGGTATTGATAACCAGAATATGCAGAGAACTCAAGCAGCTCACCCATAAAAAAATGAATAATTCAATTAAAAATGAACAAATTAATTGAATAGACAACTCTCCAGGGAAGACTTATGAATGACCAAAAGGCTTATTAAAAAGTTTTCACGGGACCAGCAGTTAGCATAATGGCTATGTCGCTGGACTCCCACGTAGTCGACCACGGTTCGAGTCTCGGACCCAGTGACTTACACTCATGCCGGTCGCGTGTGCGTGCGTGCCCAAAATCCCGAGAGGAGAATGGAGGAGAAGGGATTGCGGCGTGGCCATCCCCTCTAGGGGGTGATTTCTCGCTTTCTATCTCTCTGTCTCTCTCTGTCTGTCTGGTGAGTGCATGTGCCCTATAGCAAAAACCTCTCCAAAAAAAAAAAAAAAAGTTTTCAAAGTCTCTTGTCATAAGGGAAATGCAAATTAAAACCACAATCAGATATTATTTAACCCATTTAGCATGGCTAGCTTCAAAAAAATAAAGAATGTCAATACTGGCAAGGTTGTAGTAAAAAGGGAACCCTCTTAAACTGTTCGTGGGAATGTAAATTGGTACAACCTCTGTGGAAAACAATATGAAGTTTCCTCAAAAACCTGCCAATAGGGACCAGCAGTTAGTATAATGGCTATGTCGCTGGACTCCCATGTAGTCAACCGCAGTTCGCGTCCCAGACCCAGTGGTTTAAAACTCACACCGGGCCCGTGTGCGTGCATGCCCAAGATCCTGAGAGGAGAATGGAGGAGAAGGGATTGTGGCGTGGCCATCCCCCTTGGGGGGTGATTTCTCACTTTATGTCTCTCTGTCTCTCTCTGTCTGTCTGGCGAGCGCACACGTCCTATAGCAAAAACCTCTCAAAAAAAAAAAAAAAAGCCTGTATATAGAACCACCATATGACCCAGTAATCTCACTCTTTGATGTTTACCCAAAAGATAGGAAAACAGTCAGAAAGACACTTGCACATCCATGTTTATTACAGTATTATTTGTAATTTTTAAGACATGGAATCAACCTAAGTGTCTAAAAACTGATGACTGGTTTGGAAAACTATGGCACATATATACCATGGAATATTACTCAACTATAAGAAACAATGAGCCCTATTGTTTGATTCAAAGTAAATGAATATAGAAGACTTAATGTTGAGTGAAATGAGTCAGACTTTGAAAGACACGCACTGTATATCCCTACTCAACACGTACTGAGTATCTGCACTCTATGATAGAAATAAAAAAGATGTGAAGATACGATGGTAAAGAGGATAAGTGTAACTACCAAAGACTGTCAGGGAGAAGAGTATGTGGTAGAGAGTGGCTGGTAGAGGGTGGGTGTGATATATAAAGAAAAGAAACATGAGACAGAAGAAAACATGTTAAGTTCTCTGTGGAAAATAAAAAGCTATAGGGACCAGCAGTTAGTGTAATGTCTATGTTGCTGGACTCCCATGTAGTCGACCACGGTTCAAGTCCTGGACCTGGTGGCTTAAACTCACGCCGGGCGCGTGTGTGTGCATGCCCAAGATCCTGAGAGGAGAATGGAGGAGAAGGGATTGCGGTGTGGCCATCCCCCCGAGAGGGTGATTTCTCCCTTTCTTGTCTCTCTGTCTCTGTCTGTCTGGCGAGTGCACGCGCCCTATAGCAAAATCCTCTCAAAATAAATAAATAAATAAATAAATAAGTAAATAAATATAATTTTAAAAGGTTGTATTGTATACATCATAACGGAAGCTTTATGTAAAATGTAAAATTAATTTGTAAAGAAATCAAAAAAAAAGAAAAAAAAGAAAACACAGATGGTTGAACTAAACCAAATTTTACACTAATAATAGATTTAAGTGGAGACTTACAGAAGAAAAAAGAAAAAAAGACTAGACTGTTCTTACCCCAAGCTTTGCTTCACAAAGACACTAAACATAAATCTGATTATGCTACTTCCTCGCCTAAGATGCTCTGTAATGATCCCGAAAGCCTGCAGGATCGAGCATCTGGCACACAGGCCCTGTGATACCTTGCAATTATTGTGATCATTTGTTTATCTTTCTCTTTGCATGAATTATGAAAGCCTCAAGGACAAGGATGGTGCCTTTATCCAGAGAACATTGCGAGCGATATTCAGATTAGGGCACTTATTTAGAAATCCGTGAAAATGTTGATTAGGTTACAATCAATCATTTGAAGACATTACCCCCCCCAAAAAAAAATTTAATTTGACAAGTAGCTTATTTCAAGAAAGAAATTTTAGTTTTACAAAAGCTTATATACATGAAACAAGCTTTTAAAATAAGACATAGGACCAGCCTGTGGAGCAACGGTTAAGGAGGCGGGATGTCACCTGACTGGATCCCAAGTGACAGCTGGAGTCCTGGACCCGCAGCTTGAGAAACATGCCAGGCACGTGTGCATGCGCTCCACCATCCTGAGAGGAGAACGGAGGGTAAGGACTTGCAGTGTGACTATGCCCCAAGGGAGGTGCTTTTTCATCTCTCTCGAGTGAGTTCACACACCTTCTGGCTGGGGAAAAAAAAAAAAAGACATAATAATTTGGATTTAAAAAAAAAAAAATTCAGGAGGGGGAACAGAAGGTGCCATACAAGTTAAGGTGGTTGGATCCCACGTGGCTGACTATGCAGTTCGAGTCCCAGATTCAGTGGCTTGAAAACATGTTGGAAGCATGTGCATGTATGTTCCAAATCCTGAGAGGAGAACAGAGAAGGGATTGCAATGTGACTATACCCCTGTGGGGTGATCATGCCCCTGCAAGGTGAGGTCTCACTTTGCTTCCCTCTGTCTCTCTGTCTCCAATGAGCACAGGCTCCTTAAAGAAAAATTAAAAAAAAAAAAGAACTTTATTTGCCAGAGGACATGCTCACCGGAGAGAGATGGAGAGAGGGAGAAAGCACCACCAGCGAGTGTGGTCACCTCCAACCCTTCTCCTCCATTTCTCTACCCTGTCTGAGTATAGAGCCTGCATGGAATTGCCCCCCACATGTTTTCTTTTTTTAAATATTCGAATGTTTAATTAATTAATTAATTTACATTAATTCACTGAGCATTGTCACAACATACAAAATGTGATTTCCCATCCAGAATATACTGGCATAGTGGCTTAATCATAGAAGTTATCATCAATAATTTTCCATTTCTAGTCTCATATATATATGTTTATATATATATTATATATATATTATATATATATATATAAAATTTCATATATATATATAATTTCATATATATATAAATTTCATATATATATATTTCCTCCTATTTATCACCCTCTGCCATTTCCCACCCTCCTCCCAACACTATCTCTGGTGTTTACAGTTATTTTCCATTCCTTCCCCTCCCCCCATTTTACTGATTCTCAGAATTTCTTAAATAATCTAACTACTTTCAATAGCAAGTTCAGCTGGTATATACATATCTGTGAACACACATCTGACTTTAGGTGTGAAACTCTGAGTAGAATGAATATACTGGCATGTTTTCAAGCCATGTGGTTGGCCATGTGAGATCTGTCTACCTTAACCATAGGACCATGGGGCCAGCTCCCCATAAAATCAGATTTTTATCACAAGTTTGTGACAGTCCATCTCACGGCCTCTATTCATGCCTGCTGAAGCAAGTTGGTACTGTGAGGTCTCTACTCTACAGATGTCCCAAAAATACTTAGCGGGATCTTTGCAAGAAATAATTGTTTTTCTTCCTTTTTTTTTTTTTTAAGGTTTATTTATTTCTTGTATGAGTGAGGATAACAGAGAGAAGCACCCCAATAGAGTCTTGACACCGAGGTCCACTCCCAGACCTAGCCAGCTCTGATTCATGGGCATGTGTGTACCTGTGCACTCAGGAAGGCCTCTGGATGCAAACCCGGAACCTTCTCGTAGGGGTCAAGCCTTGCAGAACATCATGTTTTGCCTCTGTGCCGCCTTCCACCCCCTTGCAATAAAAGCTCTCAAAGTCTGCTAAGGTTAAGGTAGAGTGCGAGCCTTCTGCCTCATTATCCACACCGTAGAAGGAAGAACAGTGGCACCCAGAGAAGCGTCTGAGGAACAAATGTTTACCAGGAAGCAGCCTTGTCCTGCCAAGGAGCCTGAGTGACTATCAGCCTTCCAAGAAGGATGACTCTGGAGGGATGGGGTCGAATTATGTCGTGTTCCTAGAATAGGGTGGCAAGAGTCCCTCTGTTTATGCATCTGCTGCGATGAAGGACTCTGGGCACAGAACAGAATGTTCCAGCACCGGGATATCTATGCTAGATGCTAGTTATGAAAGGAAGGGAGTGTCTGCTCCAGGGAGCAGCCCAGTCCGAGGCTACAGCACGAGGGAAGGCCATACTGACAGCCATTCACTCCGTCTGAGCTTCCACACCCATGACTCTCACTGCCAATGATCAGCCTCAGGATTTGCCTTGTGACCTATCTGGGGAGGTCTGAGACACATGGAGGCAAGGCAAGCTAGCTGAGATGGGAGCCAAGCTGGTTTTTCCTGCAGACTGCCCTCTGAGGGGACAGCAGTTGTCACCTGGTGTATGTGCCAGGAGGCGTGCAGCGTGCTAGAGGCAAGTGACCTGAGCTGATGTTTCCTGAGGCTCTTTGTGAACAGATTTCCCTCACTGAGTCCTCTCATGCCCCTGCAGCCTGAGCAAAATCAAAGTCATGGCTTCTGCTTCGATTTCCACGAGGGGAAAACATCCACCTTTCCCCTTACTGTCCTTTCAGTCTCCTACATTCTGTGACTTGGCCGGTGTTTTACAAACCCTGAGCCACTGGCTTGTCTGAACCCCAAGGTCCACCTGGGGTGGAACCTGTCACCACCAGCAGCTGCAGATCTTGTGTTAAGACTCCACACAGCGCCATTGGCCAATGGGAGGAGGGAAGGTGCTTCACCCCAGGGTGGGCTGACTGGCAAACTTACCCACAGGTAGGGTAGCCAACTCATTCTGGTTGGCTGAGGACTTTCTAGGTTGAGCATCAGCAGAGTGGCATCTTTAGGCACACGGGGACAATTGGCCACCCTACTCTCCAACCCCTGGGAATGGTGTGCCTTCTCCCTCTCCCTTCCTCCCTGCCCACGTCATTGTGTTTGTCCTGAGCTGAGGATTTGCTGTGTAGACACAGTGGTTTAAGGAAACTGATGGCATTTTTCTCTTTATATGGTTACTAGAAACTTCAGTGCATAATTTGCACTTTTTCCTAACAAAAACGTAAGAATTATTAGGTGCATTTACGGCGTTAATCTTTCTCTTGCTGAACTTTCTTTCTTTAGTTTCTATTGAGTTGTTGGAAAAGTCATTTTTGCATAGCAAAACAGAAAAATACGATTTTTCCAGCAACCCAATATTTGTATTATTTTAATACTCATTGCAGGTAGCTTTGTAACCATTTTAAGTTATTTTTGTGAAGCCTGTATATTGCGAGGCGAGGCTCAAACCCACAGGAAATCTTCATGGCTCCCGGCCGTTGGCCGGATGCTCCGGGCCAGGATGCACAGCTGTAACACAGAGGACCTGACTGGCACGAGAAGAACCACTCGTCCCTGGGGTTTGCTGTTATAGGCAGAGGCATTTTCAAAACTGCTTGAGAAGCCTGTGTGCCCACGGTTGAACTGTACTCACCTTCAGAACTTGCTTACCAGTGCCTTCTGTCAGAGCCTCAAGGTGAGCTTGGGCCCAGCTGCTACCCCAGCCTATCAGGCTGGGGCTTCTCTGGGCTGATTTGTTTCCACTTGAATGATAATAGCTTTCCACACATAGGAAATTCTAAGCACGGAAACAGCTGTTTAGGGGGCTTGAGTTTGGCCAGACAAACCAGCCGCAGGCCCTGTGTAAAACAAGCTCCGGTCTGAATGGCGGCTACTCTCGGCTGGCGTTGATGAGGGGTAAGGAACCAGGATTCCACAGGTGGCGTGTGACTTAGAGAGCGGGGCCTGAAATTCCCACACAGTGTCTCCACTTAAAATTCTTTGCCCTTGGCTGTTTGATCCTCAGTGGGAGAGGTACTCTAGGCTAATTATCTTCTTCCTTTGACTCTCAGAGAAAGAATCCAGGCGCTCAGCGGCGAAGGGGTTTGGACATTTCTCGTTCAGTAGGATTTGGCCATGGGACCAAACCCTGAGACCAGTGGATCTTGGAAAGATCACTTAGAAAAATATATCCAAGTCTGTTTGCTAAAATCGGTCCTCTTTTCATTTATCTTTGCAGACATTCGTTTCCTGCCTCCTAATGAATTCAAATAACAAACTCGACTTTGTCATTTAAAAACACATGGGCTGTGACCGCAATGCATTGTTATCTGAACTGCCCAAGTGGTCCAAGGAAATGTTAAAGCTTATTTGATCGATTCCTCTTACTTCCCAGACAGATTATGATTCACTGGGAAAATGCTCTTTGTGGGTTTTTTGAGGATTTCCAAGCAACAGCCATGCCGAAGAGGCCTCAGGGTAGGAAGACTGGCTTCTAAATGGCTCCTAATAAACCTTGTTGCTGGGCAAAGCTTTCATTTTGAAATCTGAAACCTCAGCCAGTTGCAGGTTTAAGAGGAACCAAGAATTTCAGCTGATTTCACCGAAGTCAAATCCAGACCTTTAACCTTTATGACAAATGTAAGCCTTTGTCCTGCTCCAAAATGCAGTGCTTTTTGTTTTGCTTTGCCCTTTTTTTTGTTGTTGTTATTTTGTTGTTGTTTTTCATGAAACATTGTGGTTTTGACAGAAGAACTTGGCCAGAGCATCAAGCTTAGGTCCAGTTTAGGATAAACATGCCGGATGTGGTAAGTCACCATGAGCTGTGGTTTCTCTCCCTTGAGAAATCCTTCTAACTGCAACTTGAAACCTCGAGTCATTGAGCAGAAGATTTGAGCTGAATCCAAGTTCCTGGTAAGGTGTGATGTTGGAGTCCTCCGCTGGCGGTCTTCGGTCTTTTCTCCACGCAATAGGTGCAAACCGCTCTAACTGGTTGAAGGCCCAGGTAGGTGAAAACAGCTCTATCCAGATAAGGGCTGCCTTCTTTTCCAGCAGAGGCCCCAGAGCTTGGTAAATCTTCTCCAGGGAAATGACATAGTGCCTGAGAAGTTATCCTGGTGTTTTGTTGTTGTTGTTGTTGTTTTAAGAATTATTTATTTAATTTAACTTATTATTATTTTTTTAAAATTTGCTATAGGGCACATGCCAAGAGGAACAGAGAGAGAGAAAGTGAGAAAGCAAGCCACTAAGTCCGGGACTTGAACTCTGGCCAGCCATGTGGGAGTCCAGCGTCTTCACCACCATGCCACTTGCTAGCCCCCTTGAGAAGTTATCTTAGCTGTGCTAGGGATGGTCAGGGAAGAAAGGCCCCAAATCATAGGCAAAACTTCGGAAAGGGGTCGTGATCAGGAATGTTCTTCCACTGCCCAAAGCTTTCTAAATATCAGGACGCTGCTAGTAAGAATCAACAATTTTATTTATTAAGGCAGGAGCAGAGCGAACATTATGTTACACAAAATGGCTTTTGTCATGACAAGACCACAATGAGCAGGTCTTATATGTTCACCCAACTCCTCACTTCACCTGCCAAAACACAGAGGTGTAACAGGACTGCCCAAACTGGATCCCTCCAGACATGGTGTCACCCAGAGGTACATAGATTTCCCCACGTGCTCATCTAGACTCCTAATCTAGGAGACTCTACCCACATTGGGGAAAACTGAGCACCCTCACCAGAGCCCCTTCACCATTTGCTGCTGGCACCGTTACCAGAACACATGGCTCCTTGCCACTCTCCCAGAGACCAGTAGATGTAGCTACCTGGGACTCAGTCGAGACTCGCTGCCATCTCTCTGGTCTCAGTGCTCGTCTCCAGACTTCTCTTCTCTTTGAGACCTCAAAAGATAAATGAGAGCAGTTGACTTTGAGAATAGACTCTCAGGACATCGGGGGACCCACATTTGCTCTTCACCTCCAGAGATCTAGCATGAGTTGCTCTCATCCCTTGACATGACTGCTTTGCTATGCTAAGCCTTGTGCTATGCGATGGAGTCTGACATTGTGGAAAGACAAAACACTTCCAGGGTCTTGCTGTGAAAGAAGTGGGACTCTACCTACACACACACACACACACACACACACACACACACACTTTCTTGGGAGACAGTGGAGGGGGAGGAGAGGAATTTAAATCTATGTTCTGTGGAAAAATGTTCATTATTATTCTTGCAGATGTGGAGCAATAACAGGGGACCCAGCTGGGTAGTGCAGTCAGTAGCAGACTGGACTGCAGTTCTGGAAGCCACATGGTTGACCACAGGTTTGGATCCTCGGCCTAGTCAACCTGAAGTATACTGTGTGTGCCCAAGATCCTGGCAAGGTAGAGAGCCAGGGGAAGGGGATAACAGTGTGACCAGACCTTGCTCAGGGTGCTTGTTTCTCTCTCTCATGCTCTGTACATGAATAAGTTAAAGAAAATAATAATAATGACGACAGGGATCGGAATAGTTGGGAGTGGGAGAACAATTTAGAAACTTGAGAGAAGCTATTATTCGAAGGCCAGAATCACAATAGCTCCAGATTTTTGAAAGTTCTATGTAAAGTTGACTTTAATGGTAGTATTTCACTACATTTTACTATGGCCTCTAAAATCGTAGCACCTCCGGAAGTGCCGTCAAGTTCATGACCAAGCCATGCAGTTGTTTCGGGGGTTAAGGAGCATCACAATTCCTGTTGTAAGGATAAGTAAACCAAAGTTGAGTTTTGTTTGTTTTGTGGAGTGTGGGACTCTCTTCTTTTATATACTGTGGGATTTTTACCATTTGTCCTGCTTGAAATATAGTTTAATTTCCTTTTCTTTGTCACCTTTTTCTTGGAAATATGAGCTTGACGCCCTCTCTTACTGGGTACTGTTCGCAGATGGACTTACTGAAAGGTACTGAGTACAAAGGAATTTGGCTCCCAGCCAGTTGATGTGGTAAAAGGCTGAGAATGATTTGCTGCAAACCTCTAACTGCTCTAAAATGATAGTTTTTTGAGATGTTTAAAAACATTCTCTTTAAATAAATGATAAAATAAAAAGATGAGAATTCAAAATGCTCACAGATTAGTACAGTGTGGGATTTTCCAGTCCCTGATGTTTCAGTTTGTTTGTTTGTTTGTTTTCTATAGGGTATGTTTGCTCAACAGAGAGATACACAGAAAGGAAGAAAGAGAGGGGTGAAGTGAGCACCTCCCAGGAAAGATAGTCACACTGCAGTCCTTTCTCTTCAGTTCTCTTCTCCGGATTTTGGGAAGGCATGCACACATACCTAGTGTGCTTTCCAAGCTGCTGGGTCTAGGATTCAAACTGGACAGTCGACCTTGTGGGATCCAGCTAGCTTAACCACCACATCATCTGCTGGTCCTGTTGCAGCTTTCTCATAACCAACATGGCCACCGTTATAGGCTCAGCTGGCAGCCTCAGCCTCCAGTGAAGTAAGTAGGCTCTTCACTTTGAGCATTCCTTATCTCTCCTCCTGTTTGATTAAAGTCCAGGAACGAGGTATGGTAGCCAAGACTAAACCTGCAGCCTCCAGATTTCATTTTTGAAATGAACCACTGTTGATTTTATTTAAAACACTACCCAGATTCAGCCCTGGTCTGACATTACATTCTATACAGCTATTGTCACCAGCCTGCCAGTTGCCAATAAAAATTAGGTAACAATAGAAAATTTACCACAATTCCTTTCAGGCTAATCAAGGTTGCAATAAATATTTCCTATCAGACAGGCAAATACTCATTGTCTCTGTCCATGAATAGGCATGTTATGTTGAGTCATACATGTGTCACCCACCACGTAGCTTGTGCTTATACCCTATATACCCCAGCCCCTCCCTAAACAGTGTTTTTCTTTAAGTAGCAGGACGCATGCCTGTGGATAGTTTAGGGCTCTCCCACCAAACAGCCTGGACTGGTGGGATCCAAAATGGCTGCCATAATGACCTCTGAACAACCCCAAACGTCTTCATGTCACTGGCACACTAAAATGACCCATTGGCTAGTGCCATGACAGTTTACAATCACCAGGGAAAACTAGACAATGGAGGTGGATTTTGGCTTACTGGGAAGTCCCTTCCTTCTCTAGGAAGAATTTTGAATATCCCTTTTCTCTATGACTCTCTTCCAGCCTCTCATCATCCCGACTGCTGTATCATAAACTCCCTAGCTCAACATGGGTGAGAAGCCGATTTTTTAGCTCATCCCTCACTTTTCCATTCCTTGGCCATTGAATAAAGTTTGTGCCGTGACACTCAGTTTTGGGTTTGTAAGTTGGTCCCATGACACCGAATGGAGAGGGCCCATTTTGGGGAATAAATTGAAGGCTGGTAACGTAAGTACCCAGTTGTATCTATTCAATAGGGTTGAATTAAGCAGAGCCCGACTAATGTCCCCACCCCCACCCTAGGCTACATTAATTCCAAATAGCATAAGAAGATCAAAAATTTGAGGGAGGGGCCTGTAGGTGGCACCGTGGTTAAGGCGTTGGACTCCCACAAGGCCGATCATGGTTCAAATCCTGGACCCGGTAATTTGGAAAACACGCTGGGCACGTTTGTGTGCATGACCAAAATCCCAAATAAAGGAGGGAGGAGAAAGGATTGCAACATGGCATCCCACCTCCCTCGGGGGGGATGATTTCTCACTTTTCCTCTCTGCTTCTCTCTAGCCAGCACATATGCCCTGGGAAGGGGGTAGAATTGAGGGAAATGAGCAGGAACGAAGGCTTCATCTTGTTTGGGAATAGTACATGAAATCTGTAAGGCAAGGGACATGTGAAAAAAAGTTGTTAATTTAATATAAAATCCTGGGAATTTTTCTTAATAACGTATTGCAGCAATGTTAAGCTTTCATTCTTCAGTGCCTCTAATCAGATAACCCTGAATTCTGTAAAGCAACAGTCTTCCAATTGTTTCGTTAACCTAGACCTTAGAAAGATGTTTAAAACAATGTTCTCCTTGCACATCTTTAAGTGGACATCTAAATATTTTTCTTCAGAAGCTTAAATAATGCCGAAAGATAGCATTTCCAGGATAATGTAAATATTGACATTTTAAAATACAGTGGCTTCGTTACTCTCTAAAATATATCTAGTGGAATATGAACACAACAGTGATTTGATAACCACTATTATACACTTTCAAAGTACATACATATGCTTTTCGTTAGCTGTGGGAAATTTAACGTATTTTAAAGTTTAATTTCTTTCTTCCATGAGTGAGAAAGAGGAGGAAAAAAACAGCACTCCCAGATGGGTTTCCCAGTCCCAACCGGCCTAGACCTTAGGTGTCTGGGCCCCGAGAGGCCCCAGAATGCAAACCTAGGACTTCTCTGAGTATCCAGCTGCCACCCCCAGCTCTGGAAACTTAATAGCTTTAAATGTTATTTCCATTCCTCTTTCACACAGAATTATATCCTGAGAAATTATTACTGATATAATTTAAATATTTTATTGATCACCCACTCTGCTTCTTTGCCATAGAAATATGCGTAAAAATGAAAAATCTTTTTTCTGGATTTAGTTACTTCAGTATTATTAGCCCACTTTTGATAAAAAAAACAATACATTATAAGTTTGATTCAAATAACCATTAAATATAAAAAGTAAAATGATGTTGGAAATGTATCTTTACTGAGATGATTAGGGATGTCATGGTACTTTTGTTAAACATTGTCCTGTTGAAGCCAGTATTTCCAAGGACTTTTTTCTATGGTTTCTTAATGTGGCTGAAAGATTCTAAGGTGACCCCATTTTTAAAAAATTCTCTCTGTGATAGAGTGCGTCTGAGAGGGAGGAAGCACCTCCATAGGGTCCGATCGTGCTGTGACCTCCTGCCAGTCCTCCCGCCCACGGGAGCCTGCACACTCACAGGTGTGCCCAGCATGCTTCAGGCTGCCCGGGCTGGGGACTCGAATCAAGGTCATCATGTGGTATCTGGCTTTTCTTACCCTGGCTCCCTGGTTGGCCCTTGGTTTTTTCTCCCCACAGGCTTGCATGGTTCCCCTCCCTGAGGATGAATGGAATCTGTGACTTGCTTCCGGCTAACAGAAAATGGTGAGGATGGCTGAGATGGTCATAGGATTCGAACGCCTGTCTGCCTAGCAGACTCTCGCTCTCTCGTGGGCTCTGATGAACTAAGCCACTATGTCACAGGGAACTTGGGCAGCTGGGACTCTCAGCCCAACAACCTGCAAGGGACTGCATCCTGCCAAAGCCACCTGAGCTTGGAAACGGTGCATCCCCAGTTGGGCCTCAGATGAGACCCCAGCCCCAGCAGACACACCTGACATTGTTCTATCCAGGTATAATCATTGTCAGCATCCGATGTCCCTCTTGAGAGATTAGAGAGTCACATTTTACAGTTTGGGTCTCTCTCGTGCCATCAGACACAAGCTCAGTACTTCGAAGACGCTCTAATTAGGGCTCTGCTGCCAGTCTGGCAGCCCTGGCCCCATTCTCCCCTCCATGGAAAGCATGGTAGAGGTAGTAGGGGGTGCAGCGACAGCTCTGCTCTTTCCCCCAAGCTTCCTTCCGAAGGCCCTGTTCTCACCCCCTCCCAGGCCTCCTGCCTTCCTTCTGTCATAGTTTCTGGGGGTGGCCTATTGAGAAGTCTTCCCGGTGCTGAGCCTGCCAAAGCCTGCTACCCTTTCTCTTTCCCACCATTCTTTCCAGCTCTACCAAGATTGGGACCAAGCAGGAGATTAGGTTTGAACCTGGACCAAATACCTGACCTGTCTGGTGATAGGAGAAATGATTTGCTCAAATTGGAAACTTCTCTTTCAAACGCCCTGGGACCTCTGGCACGATGCTGGGCGTGTTCAGTCCGTTGGGTTGATTTCTCTTTATTGTCCCCATAACTTGGCCTCTCTGTGGCTGCCTTTGGAACTAAGCCCTTTCCTTCACCAGGGCTCTGCCTGGCCCTTCACTATCAGCATGCTCAGGGAAGGCTGGTGTCACTGTGGGACAGTCTGTGTGGAGTCACTGGGTCCTGCAGGAAGGCTAGGGCAGGCAGAGCTCAGACTCTGAGCTGTAAGGGAATGGCCCTCAGGCAGCCTGGCAGGGTCCCACGCCCTGGGCTTGGGGGAATGCCACTTGCCTGATTCTTCCAAAAAGGGGCATCCTTTCTCACTTTCTGCACGACAGTTTCAAGGCAGCTGGCATTGTTTGTGCAGTTCATTCTTCGATTTCACTAACTATTGGGTCGTCGGAAAAGTCATGACATTTTTTTTTGTTTTTCTATGCAAAAAATGCATCATGACTTTCCCGACAGCCCAATATATTGTAGGAGGTGAACAGTCCCAGTAAGGGGAGTATTTGGGAGGGGAAAAGGTCAGCAAAAGAAAGAGCCTTCTGTGCAACCCACAATCAGATGGCTTTAGAATCCTTGCTGGAAACACCCTAGAGACACTTCTCAGAAGTAACACACTCTAAGAAGGAATTTAGAGACTTGTAGCCAGCGACGTCGTCTCCCTATGGTATCAGTGTGAAATGAGCATTGGCTGGGACACCGCTGTATCTGTTCAGCACACCGACAAGAGGAAGAAGTGGCTTTGAGGGCTCAGGGAAGGCGATGGTTCTCCAGGACTCAATAAAGACATACACAAATATTTCCTGAGCACCTACTGTGTGCAAAGCCTTGGTGAGCTGCATGTGTGGACAAAGGACATGAGTAAGACCCCTTCTGACCATCTTAGTATGTGTGTTGGTGTATCAGGGAGAATGTATTCAAATTCTGGGGTGCAGTCACTCAGGATGTGGAAGGCTCTCTGATTCTGCTTCCCCAGCCTGAAGCCAGAGCGCCCTGGCCCAGCAGTCCCCACGCGTTCTGCCCACTTTACCTCCGCTTCCTCTCAGCCACCCTCTGCTCTCTCAGACACCACCTCACGGCGTCTGTTCTTGGCAACCTGGAGAAAGATTCGGACTAGAATCCCATGTGTATCACATGTTCTTCGTGTGCTCTCACACCATGTCTTAATTCACCGAGTCTCAGTACTCAGGTCAGAATGTTTGTGTGCTGGTAAAACTCACACTGGGTAGTCAGAAAAGTCGTCACGTATGTCTCTATGCTTTTCTATGCAAAAGTGCGTCATGACTTTGCCGACGACCCGTGATATTGAGTCCTGATTAGAAGATGCGGCCTTGGGAGGTAAATAGGTCACAAGGATGGAGCCCTCATGGGTGGGATTAGCGCCCTTGTGAAAGAGGCCCCAGAGAACTCCTTTGCCCTTGTCAGTACTCACTATGTGAGGCCACAGCAGATGGCCATCTATGAACCCGGAAGACATTCCTCCCTGGAACGCGACCATGCCCCTCATCTCGGACTTGCAGCCTCCAACATGGTGAGACGCATGTGTGGTTTACAAACGACTCAGACTGTGGCATTCTGGCCAAGCTGACTAAGACACTCAGTTTCCCAATTTGTCAAACAAGGCCTCTACCACTCAGCTGGCTGAGGAGGCTCAACGAGGGGGACTTACCAGCAACGGACCTGGCTCCTCCAGGTACTCCCCCAACTGCAATTCTCTTCTCTCTTCCTCAGTCTCCAGAGTCCCTGGATGAAATAAGATACTTTCCCTCTGCTCATTCCGAGGGGAGAATCTCTTATCTGATGATGACTTTAATGAGCAAAATGGCAGTCATCATTTTTAAATATTGGACCTCAATTTCATTTGCACCCTGGCAGAGTGATTTATGCCGTATGCTATTTCCTCCTTCAGCCAGAGCAGTTTTTATTATGTCATCAATTATGCATGGGTTATCGTCTGTGTTGCTGGGCTCCGGCAGCCGGCACTGGGCTCCCTGACAGAAGAGGCCCGGCCATCTCGGACTGTGGCACATGGGGACTGGGACATGTGCCAGTCTCTTGGCTAGACCTGTGACCGTGAGAGATATCCAACACCCGGCCCAGAGCTGCCCACAAAGCCAGCTGTGTGGTACTCGGTGTGCTCTGAGGAGAAAGGAATTTGGCCTCTGCAAGTTTCCACTCGGCCAAGAAGCAGACTGACTCCTGGAAGATCAATGCAGAAGGGAAGTAGGCAAGGGGGAGAGTTTTATGACTCCAGACGCAGACACAGCAGGCCACTCAGCCAGCCATGCCCGGGGCAAGAGGAGAGAGAAGCCACTTCCCAATAACACTGACCATGTCAAAGGGCAAGTCGTGCCCCAAAGTGAGGTTGGCACTTCCTGGAAATTGTCAGGAAACCAGAGCTTTTGGTCCTGACACTCTCTAGAACTGCTTCTGGAAGTGCCATGGCTCAAAGGCAGTGTGCTCCGTGCCCCCATCCTGACTTACGGTTTCAGTTGTCTACATCAATCCATGTTTCAAGTGGGCGTTCGGAGGTGGGGCTTTTGGGAGGTGAATAGGTCATGAGGGTAGAGGCGATGGGAACTGGGAGACCCTTGTGACCACCAGGGACTGTCCACTTTTGTGAGAGATGAGTCAAAGGCCTTTGAATGCTTTCATTTATTTTCTTATTGAGTGGAGGATCTCCCTGAGTAGGTATTAAGGGAGTATTCTGGAACATACTCTCACCTTGCGGGGAGTGTTAAAATATTCTAGGATGTGTGTAGTCTAACAGAAGTCGGAGACACCAAGCCGAGTGGGGCTGTGCCTGGGTGGAGTGGATGCCAGCTCTGGGCAGGCATCTTGGGGTTGAAGTGGCTGAGTGCAGGTCTGACCACACTGCTCCTTCCTCCCCTGCTGGCACCAGTTAACTGAGGAAACAAAGCAGATGTGAGCATTTAGTCCTGGCAGCCTGGAAGGCATTGACTCTGTTCCATTCTGTGGGGTTGTGTCTTCCCTGAGGCGTGGCCTGGCAGACACCGCGGACTCCGTCATTGATGGCTAAGAGGGATGCCCGGCAAACACAAGCATCGAGGTCAGGTGGGAGTGGAAACCAGGTGACGCGGCCTGCAGCTGGGCTGACGGCGCTAGTCCTAGGTCCAGGTTTCTGAACAGACTGCATTGCCAAGCCCCCGATGATGGCCCTTCACCAACCCACTCAGGCAGACGTCCCCACTCTCACCCAGTCCCAGCCCTCGGCACACAGGGTCAGCTCTGGGGGCTCATCCGGCAGCTGCTGGTGAAGCTGAGCAGATGAGAACACACGGGATATTGGTAACCCCGCAGAAGTGCGGGTGGAGCTGGCCAAAGTAATATGGCATGACACAGCAGATACATTCGCTCCATCTTCCTTTAAAAATCTCTTCTTGGGTGCTGGCAGACGGCATAGTGGTTATGTTGCTGGACTCCCACATGGCCAGGCAAGGTTCACGTCCCAGACCTGGTGGCCTGAAGATCATGCCAGGCACACGTGAGTGCATGTCCAAGATGGCAGGGGGAGAATGGAGGAGAAGGGATTGCAGTACAGCCATCTCCCCTGGGGAGTGATTCTTCACTGTCCCTCTCAGTCTCTCTCTCTCTCTTCCACCTGCACCTCCAGAACACATGTGCCCTAAGGCAAAAACCTAAAACAAAACAAAACACTCTTGTTAGCCTGGGTGTACAATAATCCTTAGCAATAGATTTGGAAAATAAAATGAGGTCCTCTCACTCCTCTTCGCCAGAATCCAATCATATGTTTGTTTTTGGATCTATTATTACGTTCACACATATATCTCTTCTTCTCACTTTTTTCAATGTGCATCGAACTTTGCTAGCCTTGTAAATATTACAGTGCATTTCACTGGCATTTGTAAGCATTGCAATACATTAGACATTTTAAGCTTGCATATCTCTGAAATTAATGACATGAATTTTGGCTATCAGTGAGATATCCCCCAAAGCTACATCAATTTCTTTCCTTGGAGAAAAGGCAAACATTTTTATGGAACTAACACTCACTCCACGGAGTGGCTTAAGTAGGGGAATACACGAGAGATGATGCAAGGACTTTTCCCATGCAGCCCAACTGAAAAACAAGGCGAGTATTTTGAGCAGCTCATACGTCAAAAAGACATGTGCGCCTCTCCTTACTAAAATAGAGGGGTGTCCTGGTACGCTGATGTGCTGCTCCCCTCTTCAAAGCGATTTATGACTGCTCATGAGTTGACTTGGGACAAAAGATCAGAAATTGGCGGGAGGTCTGGGTCTGTGCTTTGGGGAAGAGTGGATGGGACAGAGATCAAAGACCCCAGCCCCCACGCCTTGTTAGTGTGTCCTTTGGAGTCTGAAAAGAAGCCTGCGATTCTGCCTAGGGCCGTTTCTTCTCACCAGTGGCAGCTGACAGCTTAATGGCATGGGAAGGAGGTATAGCATCGTTTCCATAAGTTCTTTTTGGTTATGGTCCTAGAACCAAAATTAGCCAGGAGATGTGCCCCACAGCAGGGCCTTAAGGACCACCTCAAATCCAAATGAGAAATGAATTTTCACATCCTGATGTGGCCTCTGTGTCACTGGGCCAAGATGGCCCCTGCCACCCTAGGCTGGTATCCCAGTAGTGGCATTAGCTACTCAGTAATGGCTGCACCACACTAGGCACTATGCCACACTTCACGTGGACTATGCCGTGGGATCCACATGACTGCTCTTCAAGTGGGGCACTCTGCCTTCCCCGTCTTATCTGCAGAGACAGTGGGACACAGTAAAGGTAAGTCATTTCCACGCGGTCAGCAGAGTTGGGAATCCCGTGCCAGCCATCAGACTCTGCATCTCACACCTCTAATCCAACACCACATTGCCTCCACATGGCAGAGAAAGGAAAATGAAGATTTCCAACTTCCTATCCCCGAAGCAATGAGCTTTTGCAGAACCTCTAACTAGAGAATCATATTCAATTGTTGTGCTACCCAGTAGGTTGACCCAGATGTTGACCAACAGGGAGAAAGGTTTAAAGATTTTTTTTTTTTTTTTTTTTTTAAAGATTTTATTTAACTATATTTATTTATTTTAATTTAACCAGAGAGAGAGAGAGAGAGAGCAGGGGAGAGAAAAGTCAGAAAGCAGGCCGCCAGGTTCAGGATTTGAACCAGAGTCGGCCATGTGGGAGTCCAACACTCTTAACCACTACACCACCTGCTGGCCCCTAAATAGGTTTTTAGCAAACTAATATCGAGAATCCCAGGAGGGCGAGTAGCAGACTTTAGATTTCAACATGACAGGCAAAGAAACAATAGAGGAGAGCTTTGAATTGGCCTATGAAGGCACTGGTGCCACTAGCCCAGATGTCTGCTACCCATCTTGAGCAGACAGCTTGCTCCATTCCTCCATGGGGGTGTCCTGCTCACTCCCTTGGCCCCAGGGTCCCCAGTCCCCTGGCCGTGGACTGCTGCCAGTTGGTGGTCAGTTGCTCCCTGTCCCCACGTGCTGCAGCACGGGTAGGCAGCGGGCCAGCGAGTGAGGCTTCATCTGTGTTTGCAGCCGCTCCCCATCGTTCACGTGCTCCCTGGACTCTGCCTCCCGTGGTATATTGGAGTCACATGAGAACACTGAACCCTGTCGTTATGTGATTGTCTCACTGTCTTTTGCAGTTTGGTAGTGGTACAAATAGGGTGCACGGTGGGTGCAATGCACTCAGGTCACCCCAGGGCCAACATCTCCTATCCATGGAGGGGTTATCTTTCATGAGGCTGGTCCCTGGTGTCAGGAATGTTGGAGACTTTATAACCTTTCTGTCTGCTTTATGTAGCTGTTACCCTCTTCTCACATCTCTCCAGGCTGAACCTCACTTTCAGGTTCTCAGTCACCCCCGTCTCCTTTTGACTCCTCCCTTTCTATCAGGCAACCAAGACTTGTGTTGGCTGAAGGGACTGATGCCGTTAGACACATCCATACCTAGATTTATTTCCATGTTCTTTAACTGTTGTAAGCATTTACCGAACATCCACTCACACCAGGCTCTTCCCCAGGTGCTGCTGACATAGTTCGAATAAGACAGTCATTGTTGTTGTCCTCCCGGAGCTCATGGTCTAAACAGGAGCCGAGCATTAGACAAATGAGTGAGCAATCATTTCTCAATTGATATGAACACTATGAATGAAAATTCCAGGGGGCTGAGTGAGCAAGTCGTGAGGAGGGGTGGCTTTTGACTGCACCTAGGGATGAGAGAAGGCTCTCTTGAGAAAGGATGTTTGAAATGGAAGCCGATCTATTAGACCAGAGTAAAGAAGGATCAGGAAAATTCCAGGAAGAAGAAACAGCTCTGGGAAGCTTGACAGGGCAAGGAGCCAGTGAGTCAGGGGCTTTCAAGGGGTTAGGGTCAAAATGGCTCTAGCCCAAAGAGCAAGAGGCCAACGGCGGAGCAGGAAACAAGCTGGTCTGGGTCCTGCAGGGCTCTGTGGGCCTCAGGGCACGTCTGGGCTTTGGTGCTAAGAGCAGTGAAAAATGATTGAAAGGTTTTAAGAAGAGGGATGAAATGACCTGATTGACATGTTTAAAAGATCACTCTGGGGACCAGCAGATGGTGTAATGATTATGTCGCTGGACTCCCACATAGTCGACAACAGTTTGAATCCCGGACCCGGCAGCTTTAAATTCACACTGGGTGCATGTTCATGTGTGGCCAGGATCCTGAGAGGAGAATGGAGGAGAAGGGATTGCAGTGTGGCCACCCTCCAGGGGGGTGATTTCTCACTTTCTGTCTCTGTCTCTCTGGTGAGTACATGCATCCTATAACAAAAATCTCTCTCTTAAAACAAACAAACAAACAAACAAAAAGTCACTCTGGGGACCAGCAGGTAATGTAGTGGTTAAGGTTCTGGACTCCCACATGATTGACTGCGGTTCAAGTCCTGGACCTCGCAGCTTGAAACTTACTGGGTGCATGTGCATACATGACCAAAATCCCGAGAAGAAAATGCAGGAGAAGGGATTGCAGCATGGCCATCCTCCTGGGGAGCGGTTTCCCACTTTCTCTCTTTTTTCTCTGTTCTGTCTCTGTGTCTCCAGCGAGTACATGCACCCTGTAGCAAAAATCTCTTCAAAAAATTTATGTATACACACACATAAACACACACACACACACACACACATATATATATATACACACACACACACTCTGACCCTGTGTAGTAAACTGACTGTACAGGGCAAGAGTCAGGAAGGGGTAACCATTAGATTCCACTGTCTACTGTAGATGAGAGATGGTGGGGGGGCTGGACAGGTATGGCAGAGAAGACAAAGAGAATTGGAGTCCAAGAAAGAGTCTTTGCATATAAGCTCAGTCAATAATTAGTGCTCTATAAATGTTAGCTATCATCAGCACTTTTACTGGTCCATGTATTTGGCTTGGAAGTACATAACTAAATTAACATAACATCATCAAGTAAAAGGAAACAGAATTCTAAATCAAGAGAAGACAAACTATGGCTTGTCTTGTAGGCCAAAGCTGGACCAGTACCTTGTTTTGTAAATAAAGTTTTATTGAAACACAGCCAAGTCCCTTTGTTTCCGTATTGTCTATGATTGCCTGGGGTAGTAAGTTAAGGGTTCTAACAGAGACCTCTGACTTGCAAAGCTGAAATATTTACTTCTGGCCCTTAATAGGGAAGTGTGCTGACCCAAGCAGGGATCCTGTTGATGAATCTGAATTTTTTTTCTTTCTTTCTTTCTTTCTTTTTCTTTTCTTTTTTTTTTTTTTTTAGACAGAGAGATTTTTGCTATCGGGCACATGCACTTGCTGGAAAGACAAAGAGAGACAGAGAGACAGAAAGTAGGAAATCACCCCTAGAGGGGATGGCCACACCACAACTCCTCCTCCATTCTCCCTTTGGGATTTTGGGCATGCATGCACACATGCCAGGGTGAGTTTTAAACCACTGGGTCTGGGACTTAAACTGTGGTCAACTACGTGAGAGTCTAGCCATGTAACCATTATACCACCTGCTAGTCCTGAATCTGAACTTCTTAAACCTTTCTCTCTGGTTTCACCAGTCCTCAGACCATAGGCATATCTGCCCATGAGGCAAAGGCAGTTGCCCATCTTCCACAGCAACAGGAGTGCCACGGAGGAAGAAGGATTAGGCCATGGCCAGGCCCCATCAGGGTTGCTTTCTCACTCGCTCTCTCATTCTCTCTCACACGCTCATGCACCCTTTGGCATTAAAAATCACAAAAGAAAAAAAAAAAAAAAAAGAAGTAACAAGCACTAACATGTCCGAGCAACAGAAAACGTTGAGGGATGAACTCTTTAGCATCATGTGACAATAGAAGAAGCAGAGAAGTCACCTGTGGAGAACACGTGACGCGGAGTGGACAAAGGGCCCCCCAGGACTGGCCCCACTGTTCACCAGCTGCGTGAATTGAAGCCATTAGCAAATTCCTCCAAAACCCATTTTCTTATTTCCAAAATGAGGATTGCGACAAGACTAATCTCAATAGAGTTGTTTATTCATCCAACAAATAATTATCGAACACCTACTAGGGACTGGAGACTGTTCTTGTTTTGAGGGACTCTGTAGGTATAAATCAGTGTGTGTGCATGTGTGTGTGTGTGTGTGTGTGTGTGTGTGTATCTACCTTCATGGAGCTTAAGAATGAGAGAAGGCGCTCTGTAAATCCAGGCCTCTATGGTCTAAAACAGGAAACCCCAAATCATTACCCTAGACCTTCTTTTGTAACCTAGGGTTTCAGGCATGTGGCTGTCTGAAAATTATACACGAATTCAAAGTCAGATTAGGGTGACTAAATTAGGTACAAAATTCAAGGGTGTACCAAAAAAAAAAAAAACAATTAAGATAAATAATATTCTAATGCACCATTATAAAAATAGGCAAAACAGTTCATGATGAACAAAATCTCACAATTTTAAATAAAGGCAGGCTCACTGTGACCAGCCTTCTGCTTTGCTCTGGGGCTGAGAGGGCTTTTCTCCGGGCGCTGTGCAGATTCACACCCACAAGCCCAGGTGCACACTCTGCTCTCGGGCCCCCAGTGCTCTGCTCGGGCACAGCCACACCGCCTCTGTTCTCTCCAAAGCAGAGCAGTTAGGGCAAGCTCCACGCTAAGCCTATGCTATGAAATTCCCTTTTCCTTTTCCTTCTTCAGGTGCCTCAGAAATGGAGCTACTGGGGCCAGCAAGTGACACGCTGGTTCAGGCGCTGGATCCTACATGGAGGGCTACAGGTGTGAGTCTCACATCTGTCAGCTTACAAATCACACCAGGTGTTTGTGCGTGCATGCCCAAAATCCCAAGGGGAGAATGGAGAAGGCATTGAGATGTCTCCATCCTCCTCTTGGAGGGGTGGTGGTGGTGATTTCTTGTTTTCCTTCTCTAGCAAGTGTACAGGCCCTATAGCCAAAAAAATAAATAAAGAAAGAAAAACTAAAAAAAAATAGACAGAAAGAGAGAAGTCATCCTCTAGGAGGGATGGCCATGCCACAATCCCTTCTCTATTCTCCTATTGGGATTTTGTGCATGCACGCACATGCGCCTGGTGTGAGTTTCAAGCCACCGTGTCTGGGACTTGAATCCTGGTCAGTCATGTGGGAGTTCAGTGATATAACCATTATGTAATCTTCTGGTCCCTGTTCTTTAGTTTTTTTGTTGTTGTTGTTTTTTAATTTTTTTTTTTTTTGAGAGGTTTTTGCTATAGGGCGTGTGCGCTTGCCAGACAAAGAGAGACATAGAGACAGAAAGAGAGAAATCACCCCCCGGGGGGATGGTCACGCTGCAATCCCTTCTCCTCCATTCTCCTCTCGGGATCTTGGGCACGCACGCACATGCGCCTGGCGTGAGTTTTAAGCCACTGGGTCCGGGACGCAAACCGCGGTCGACTACGTGGGAGTCCAGCGACATAGCCATTATGCTAACTGCTAGTTCCCATTGTTTTTTAATTTTTTAGAGAGGTTTTTGCTATAGGGTGCATGCGCTTGCCAGAAAGACAGAGAGAGACAGAGAGACAGAAAGTGAGAAATCACAGCCTGGGGGGGATGGCCACACTGTAGTCCCTTCTCTATTTTCCTCTCGGGATCTTGAGCACACATGCACATGTGCCCAGCGTGAGTTTAAGCCACCGGGTCTGAGACTCGAACCATGGTCGACTACATGAGAGTTCAGTGACTAAGCCAATATGCCAACTGCTGGTCCCGTTCTTTAGTTTTCAAACATTTGCCAAAGTATAACCCAGAGAGCTTCCAATTGTCAGCAAGTCCTACAAAAGTTAAAAAAAAAAAAAAAGAATTATTATTAAATACACACTTTAAACGGTGCCCCACTGGTGTTTAGAAGCACAACCTTAAAGGCCTATGGACAGGATGGGGTAGACTCTGCAACCTCACAAGCAAAAGTGATATGAACCCACCCCAGAATTTAGATCTACAGTTCTGAACAAGCCCTTTCCTTGCCAGGTCCCAGGGCGTCAGATGGATCCCTCCCTCAGCTCTAACGCACACACACACACTCACACGATCGTACTGAGGATTTAGTTATTTGTGTTAGCCAGAAAACTGAAATGCACCCTTTTAGCATTTAAAGCAACACATGTCAAGATGATTTGTGTCACACAAGGTTATATGTTTATGTAGAAGACGGAACAAATTACTGGGTGTAACTTGCTAGTGAGCGTGTGTGTCAGCACATCAGGGTATCGTGGTATCAGTGTGTACACGTGTATATGTTTGCATATATGTTTATCGGTGTGTCACTGTGCACGCGAAGTGCATCACTGTGTATGTGTGTCCCTGTTTCTATATGTTTCTATGTATGTGTGTGTATGTGTGTGTGAGAAAGACACAGAAGACCCTCCCGGGCACACTGCAGACACCAGATGCGTCATCTGGCCCCGATGCTAATGCAGTGCAGATGTGGCCGTTCGGAGAGTGCTGAGTGTGCTGGGCCGTCCCGCGTCCCAGTGACTGCGAGCAGTCCCCATATTGTTGTTGGCGTCACAGACAGCAGCAGAGGCCACCCGGCTTCATATGCAACAGCCCTCGGGCCCAGGCCCAGGCCCAGTTCATTAAAAGGAGATTTACAGTATTACAGTACTTTGCTACGGATTGTGTTTCCAGAGCCTCTGCCTTGCAGGCTGGAGAAAAGAGGGTGTTCCACCAGTCAGATCCAAGGCCCCAGGAGGGCATGGTTACTCCACAATCCCTTCTCCGTTTCTCCATCCCATTGAGATTTGGAGCACCCATGCACATGTGCCCTACATGTTTCTCAAGCCACCCGTCCAGGACTCAGATGGAATAATTGGCCCCCTGGGATTTGACTCCTTAACCACCATAGGACCGAAGGGCATAGGACCAGTCTGAGAATTCCTTCTTTTTCTTTTTTTTTCTTTTTCTTTCTTTTTTTTTTTTTTTTCTTTTTCTTTTTTTTTTTTTTTTCTTTTTCTTTTTTTTTTTTTTTTTTATGAGAGGATTTTGCTATAGGGTATGTGCGCTTGCCAGAAAGACAGAGACAAAAAGTGAGAAATCACCCCCCACGGGGGAGGGCCACGCTGAAATCCCTTATCCTCCATCCTCCTCTTGGGATCTTGGGCACGCACACACACGTGCCCGGCATGAGTTTAAGTCACTGGGTCCAAGACACGAAACGCGGTCAACTACATGGGAGTCCAGCGACATCGCCATTATGCCAACTGCTGGTCCCAGAATTCCTTCCTTCTTAAGAATGCATAATATTCCATCATAGAAATATATTGCAGTTAGTTTATCCATTCACCTGCTAATAGATAGCATTTCTTTTTCTTTTGGAGAGATTTTTGCTATAGGGTGCATGTACTCACCAGAGAACTGAGAGACAGAGAGACAGAAAGCAAGGAATTACCCACCAGGGAGGATGGCCAAACTGCAATCTCTTCTTCTCCTTTCTCCTCTTGAGATTTTGGGCAGGCATGCACATATGCCTGGTGTGTGGTGAGTTTGAAGTTACTGGGTCTGAGACTCGAACCTCAGTCGGCCATGTGGAAGTCCAGTGACATAGCCACTATGCCATCTGCAGGATCTAATCGACAGCATTTTTACTTTCAGTCTCCTATTTACTAACTGACCTCAGGAGGTGGAGAATAAGATGAAGCTCTCTATAAAACACTTTGCACGGTGCGTAGAATAAAGTATGTGTTTAGTAAACAAATATTAGCATTCCACGGCATCTCTTGAGAACACATCTGCACGTGGGGGTGTGCAGCTCCCTTCCCTACCCGCTCAGCTGCTGGAGAGAAATCACTCTTCCAGGCTGTCACAAACAACCTGACCGGGGTTGCATTGTTCATGCCCAGCTCGAGAAAGGGAAGACTGGGGTGGCCTGAATGTTAGTTTACGAGAAACGAGTAGGGTGAGGGAAGCGTGAAAAAGCCAGAAAGAGAGAGAGAGATAGGGAGGCAGAAAGCAAGAAATCACCCCCCCAGGGGGCATGGCCACGCTGCAATCCCTTCTCCTCCAGTCTCCTCTTGGGATCTTGGGCACGCACACCCAGAGTGAGTTTAAGCTGCCGGGTCCAGGACTCGAACGGCAGTCAACTAACTGCTAGTCCCAAGACAAAAACAACTGTCTTTATAAGTCATATGAAAGATGCTTTTAGGGGGACCAGCAGGTGCCATGGAGGTTAAGGAGGCTGAATCCCACATAGCTAATTGCATGATTTGAATCCTGGATCCAGTGGGTGCATGTGTGCATGCTTGCCCAAAATCCCGAGAGGAGAGTGGAGGAAGAGGGACTGTGTGGCATGGCCAATTCCCTGGGGGGTGATTTCTCAACCTCTCTCTCTCTCTCTGGTGAGCACACACGCCCTATACAAAAACTAATAACAGTAAAAAAGCTTTTAGAAAGTAAATCTTCATAATGTGAAATTTGGGAAGGAAACAACTTTTCTGTTCTCTCTTGTTGGTTCCAAACTCTGCCTTCTTAATAATGAGCTAAATTTTTGTGCAACTAAAAGAGAAATGACAAAGCAACAGGGCCTGGCCCTCCGTGGGCTTCGGCCAGAGTGTATGTGTCAATCAATAAACTGTGGGTGTAATTATTGACTAGTTTGCAATACCTGCAAACCTGCCAGCTTCCTTGCTTGACAGGAACAGAGGAGGAAAGAGGAGACCCTGGGCAGCCCAGCAGCCCCCTGGAAGGCTAGTTTCTTTACCCTTTGGCTCAGGTTGCAGGGTGGATAGGATGCAGGTGTGGAGTTAGTCAGGGTCTGCTGACTAAGCAGAACGAAAGGGGAGAGGAAAAGTTCAGCGCTCCATGTGCAAGGGAAGCTAAGGGTTCCCCGGGGGAGAGAGGAAGCCCTGGCCAGAGCTGTGTAAGCAAAGCTGTGTGCTAGGTGGAATATTTCATAAATATGAGCTCGCGCGGCAACAAGAGGGCGATGAACATAATATTCACATCAAATTAGTGGCCCGAGGGAACGAGTCAGAGAGAGAAGTGAACCCCTTTTCATCACTGACGAAATCCCCACAAGAACATATTCTTTCTCAATTTTCTTTGTGCATCTAAGTTGTTATAAATAACTGGACAAATGCATAGCTCTCGGGTGTTTTCTGCACTGGATCTAGGACACGCAGGTGAAACGTCCATCTGGCACGAGGTCAAGCACATAACTTGTAAAAGTAGATTCTCCTCAGAGACGGACTCCATGCGTCTCCTGGTGACACATGCAATACCTAAGGTTTAACCCAGCCTAGTAATTAGGGAGCAGCAAGCAAAACCAGAATGAAGACATTTCATAAGAAAACTGGCCTGGGCTCTTCAAAGCAATGCTCTGTTTTCACGTTCAATGTCAGGAGAGACCAAATAAACTACAGGGGAGGGAAGGCTTCCTCTACCCTCTTACGGTCTGCCTGAGGCCTGTAAATTGAACTGAGAATACACAGATTAACAAGGAAGAAAGTACACAAATGATATTTAATATTAATTTTTTTTTAGCACAAGGGCTTTCTTTTTTCTTTCTTTTCTTTTTTTTTTTTCCTTTAGAGACTTTCGCTATAGGGTGTGTGTGCTCACTAGAGAGACAGAGAGAGACAGAGAGACAGAAATCAATGCCTAGGGAGATGGCTACACCACAATCCCTTCTCTTCATCTCCTCTCAGGATTTTGGGTATGCATGTACACGTGCCCGGTGTGAGTTTTAAACCACCAGGTTCGGGACTTGAACTGAGGTCTACTATGTGGGAGTCCAGCAACATAGCCATCACGCCATCTGCTGGTCCCAGCACAGAGGCTTTCTAGAAAGAAGTGAAAACCCCAAAGCAGTAGCTAGATGTGACGTGTATATGCCATTTTAACAAAGAGTGATACGTATAAGGGTATAACAAGCTAAAGGAAAAAGGGATTCAGGTTAGGGACAGTGAACTGTGGAAAAGTGACTAATGGAAGACAGAGATTATTTTAGTAAGATTTCTTCACACAGAGTCATCTCAGAACTCACTTCCCATCTCTGATGATAAGATGTTCTCTTCTTCCTGGAACAGGGAGGGCACCCTTCTCGTGGGAAATTTATGTCCTGCATTTAGACAGTAAAAAAAGAGAAGAGGACACTTCTGCACCTGCTGTTTATCAACTCTCTCCCACACAAAACAGCAGGTATGCCAACATTTCATATTTTGGAGTGGTATGTTGTGACTACTTCAAAAAAAAATCAACAAACAAACAAACAAACAAAAAGGCAAGGAATTGCTCTATATTAAAGAAGACTTTAAAAAAGCTTGTCAACCAAAAGTTTTAAAAGACATTACTCAGACTATTGGAAACTTAGAACATGAATTCTATATTATATAATATTGACATTAAACTTCATGGGGATGACATGTAATCAAAACATGTTTGAGTATGTAAGAGAACATCCTTGTTTTTAGGAGAGAAGAGTATACACTGCAACACTTAACATTAAGGCATACTAGAGTATACTAAGTATTATGGTGTCCCAGATCTTCAAATGGGGAGAGAGAGAGAGAATATGCAAAATGTTAACCATTATAAAAGGGTATATTAGTGTTTGTTCATTCAACTTTTCTGTAATATTGAAATTTTTCCAAATGAAAAGTTAGAAGATAAAGACTATGCTCTTGGGACCAGCAGATGGTGTAACGGTTACATTGCTGGACTCCCACAGAGTTGACTGTGGTTCAAGTCCTGGATCCAGTGGCTTAAAACTCACACCAGACATGTGTGTGCGCGCGTGTGTGTGTGTGTGTGTGTGTGCCCAAATCCCAAGAGGACAATAGAGAAGAAGAGATTGCAGCATGGCCATCGCCTCTGGAGATGGGGTGGGGGATGATTTCTCATTTTCTGTCTCTCTGTCTCTCTCCGGTGAAAGCACGTACCCTATAGCAAAAATCTCTCTAGAAACAAAACAAAAGAACTATGCTCTTTTATAAGACATTTTTATTTTTTATTTTTATATTACATTTAATCACATATATCTTTACAGTGTATTACACTTCTTTTTACACTTGTTTTCTAGCATTATTGCCAGGCACATCAGTCAAGACAAAAACATTACTATCCACGTCATCATCATCAAATAGCTTTTCATAATTTTTTCATATTATTATTATTTATTCTCATCATGTTTTTAAACATCCAATTCTACATATTGTTTGACTTGTAAAGAGAATTTACCCAACATGAAATACTTCTCAGACCAGTCCAGTTGAGAATACTATACATGTAATCATCAACACATAATAAATTGATTCAGCCACTGCGGAAAACAATATGGAGGTTCCGCAAAGATCTACAAATAGAACTACCATTTGATCCAGCAATCCCACTTCTGAGTATCTACCCAAAGGACAAGAGAATGCTCAGTTGGAAAAGCGCTAGCACATCAATGTTTATTGCAGCATTACTCACGATCGCTAAGACATGGAACTAACCCAAATATCCACAATCAGATGAATGGATGGAAAAAACGTGGCACATATGCTCTATGGAATACTACTCAGCCATAAAAACAACAAGACACTGGCATTTGACAGAAAGTGGTAAAATATGGAGGATCTATTGATGAGTGAAGCAAGTCAGAATATGAAAGAAAGATATTGTTGTATCCACTTAATATATACTGACTATCCACACTCTATGGTAGAGACTGAAATATTGGAGGGCATAAAAACAGTGAAAAGAGTTATGGACACTGAAGACAGTATGGAATGGGGGAGGAGAAAGGAAGAATATAGACAAGGATAGCAAGAGAACAAGTAGAGAGGCATGGCATTAGTGAGAGACAATTTTTATTTTTAAGGTTGACACAATGGCAGATAAGTCCTTTGGACTCAGGGAATATCAGTCCCAGCTACAGGCAGCCAACAGGAGGGAAGACACTGGCAAGACCTAGTGAGCTCCTGTCCCACCACCCACACAGGGAAAGAGCACAGGGCTCAGGCTCCCCCGGTGTGAGTGCCAACTGCTAACCTTCTCACCACGACTGCCAGCAACTCTTCAGTTCAAGGTAGAGGCACTTGGACCCAATACAACCCTAGGACATACCTCTAAGCTGACCCAGTGTAGACCACAGGACTATTACCCACTTTACTACTTGTCAGATAGAGTAAGGGGGTTCTTCCCTCTCTCTTAGTCAGAAGTAAAGGGTGCTTTAAGTACTTCGAGCACAGTACCCTCTCTTGGGGTTTCTTTGAATTACTAAGGAAGCAGAGAAGTCTTTGAAGGCTTTGTTCAGCAGTGATTCACCCCCAATTCTAATCCTCAGGCAGGAATAACCATTTCATCAGTTGTAAATGGTGTTCTCTCTTTCTCTTTAATCCCTGCAAGTAAGGAGAGACCCTTTAGACAAGCGCCTCGCTGAGGAACCCTCGATGTCCTCCCTTGCTTTGGAGTCCTTGAAATTCCCGCCCACCGAGGAGTCGAGACGTTCCATGCCCTGTGCTTCCCCGCGTATGTTCCCTCTCGCAGGGGGTGCTGTGGAGCTTCTCCCCCCAGAGATCTCTTACTCCTTATTCAAACGCTTCTCCAGCTCTCTCTCCTCTGTGACTCTTGACCCCATGGACCTTTTGAAGCATCAAGTCAGAGAATCTGAATTCATTTATATGTGTCACTACTGCTCTTGTATACGTCTCACTGAGTTGACATCATTCTCTCTCTCTCTCTCTCTCTCTCTATATATATACACACACACACACACACACACACACACACATAATATACATATGTTAAAAACGTGGAAAATAGCATGTCTTTGGCCAAGGACTAACGGTGTGTTTGGCAAACAGTAGGTAGCCAGATTTTTTTTTTTTTTCGGAGAGTTTTTTGCTATAGGGCATGCACGCTCGCCAGAAAGACAGAGAGAGACAGAAAGCAAGAAATCACCCCCCCCAGGGGGGATGGCCATGCCGCAATCTCTTCTCCTCCTTTCTCCTCTCAGGATCTTGGGCACGCACGCACACGCGCCCGGCATGAGTTTAAGCCACCAGGTCCAGGAGTTGAACCGCGGCCTACTACATGGGAGTCCAGCGACATAGCCATTACGCTAACTGCTGGTCCCGGTAGTCAGATATTTGTTGAACGAATAAGTATTAGTAATCATGTGGAATTGCAGAATTGGAACGTCAAGGGGATAACTCAGCCATAGCATGGACCACTAAGTCACAGGATTAATTTATCAAGTTAGCTGGCTGTCATCTGGCAAAGAGCAGAAGTCTGAAAAAATGGGGCTTCAGCGTGAGGAAGGAGCATTAGACCTGGCTGAGTTAGATGGGCCCAGAAGGTCTGCCAGGGCCGGGTGCCAGCAGAGAGTGCCAAAGCACGGATACTTTCCAGTTTCATCTTTTCAGCTCCTTTTTCAATAGAATCTTTACAGCAACGCTGTCCAGTAGAAATATGATACATGCCATAAATGCAAATCTCATCTGTAACTTAAAGCCTCCCACATTGAAAAGATTAAAAAGAAATAAGCAAACTTAATTTAAATATATTTAATGTGACCCAGTATTTCCAAAACCATTATGTTAACATGTGATTAAATAAAAGCCAACTGAGGTATTTTACAGTCTTTGTCATACTGAGTCTATGAGATCCTGGGTGGGTTTACACTCCGAGCACATCTCGGCTCAGAGCCGCCCCGTTTCAAGTGTTCAATGGCCCCATGTGACTAGTGGTGACCGGATTGGGCGGAGGTGCTTCAGAGCAGAATCTGGAGCAGCGTTGATCAGCCTTTGGCTCCTTGGTGGCAGGAAAAGGTGAATCACAGGATGGAACGTGTATCTTCCCTGGCCATCCACTGTGGTTCGAGAGTGAAGAGAGTTGGACTCTTCCCTGATGATGCATAAAAATAGGAACCAACAGGGCCAGCAGGTGGCATAGTGGTTAAGGTGCTGGACTCCCACATGGCTGACCACGGTTCAAGTCCCAGACCCAGCGGCTTGAAACTGATGTGTGGCACATGTGCATGTGTGCCCAAATTCTGAGAATGCCCAAAATCCCAAGAGGAGAATGGCAGAGAAGGAATTATGGCATGGCCAGCCCCCCTGGGGAGGGGATTTCTCATTTTCTATCCCTGTGTCTCTCTAGTGAGGTCATGCACCCTACAACAAAAATTTCTCTTAAAAAGAAAATAGGGACCAGCAGTTAGCGTAATGGCTATGTCGCTGGACTCCCACGTAGTCGACCGCGGTTCGCGTCCCGGACCCAGTGGCTTAAACTCACGCCGGGCGCGTGTGCGTGCGTGCCCAAGATTCCCGAGAGGAGAATGGAGGAGAAGGGATTGCGGCGTGGCCATCCCCCCTGGGGGGTGATTTCCTGCTTTCTATCTCTCTGTCTCTCTCTGTCTGTCTGGCGAGCGCACGCGCCCTATAGCAAAAACCTCTCCCAAAAAAAAGAAAAAAAAAAAAATAGTAATCACCAGAAGGAAGAAATTTGGGGCTTTGCTCGGTTCAATATAATAGAAAATTATCTATTTTTTTAAAAGAATTGTTTTCTCCTGACATGTGCTTTATTTTGTACCTTGCTGACATAGAAGCATTAAAAAATTGACAGACATCAAGGAAAGAGACAATTTTATAATGAAATTTGCAACTTAATAATATTAAAAAGTACTGCATCCCATCTCATATTACTACATAATCTTTGATTCATATGAAAGCAGAATGTTTTAAATTATAGAAAATAGGGCACAAAATTCTAATGTCATTTCAATAAAAAAAGTCAGCAAATGACTAGCCTTGCTGTTTTATTATCTTGCTATCCTTCTTTTCTGCCAAATTTCATAAAACACATATTTTCTTGACAAACGTATCCTCAGACTTATCTCTCATGTGTCTGCGTATAATTTCCATGGTATGCCGTCCTGCGTTGCTATCTGAGCACGTCTGAACTGTTTGGCCATCCATTCCAGGGTGAACACATTTCGTTCCTGTTCTCACCAAACTCAGACCAACTTCATCCAGCCGAGCCTCACAGAGCACCACAAACCGAACTGAGGACACTGTGATGGAGGACCGTTCAGCTCTACTGCCTACACAAGGCAGAGAGAGGGGGCAGCTCACGCTGAAAAATTCTGGGGCCATCAGATGGCGTAGCAGTTACGTCACATGGCCGACCGCGGTTCAAGTGCTGGACCTAGTAGCTTGAAAATCAGTCCAGGTGTGTGTGCATGCATGTCCAAGATCAGGGGAGAAGGAAGGAGGAGAAGGGATTGCCACAGTAGCCATTCCCCCAGGGGGCCAATCACCCAGGGCGTGATTTCTCACTTTCCCTCTCACTATTTCTGTCTCTCTCCCTGGCAAGCACATATGCCCTAAGGCAAAAACCTCTTTAAAAAAGAGAGAGAGAGAGAGAGAGAGAGAGAGAGAGAGAGAGAGAGAGAGAGAGAAGAAAGAAAGAGAAAGAAAAAAAGGAAAGGAAGAAAGAAGAAAGAAAGAGAAAGAAAGAAAGAAAGAAAGAAAGAGAGAGAGAGAGAGAGAGAGAGAGAGAGAGAGAGAGAAAGAAAGAAAGAAAGAAAGAAAGAAAGAAAGAAAGAGAAAGAAAGAAAAAGAAGTAAAGAAAAGAAAAGAAAATTCTGATTGCCCCAAAGAGTTTTAAACATGATTTTATGAAATAATTTTTTTGTTGGAGAATCTGCTCTTGCCAGAGAGAGACAGAGAGAGGAAAAGTAAGAACTCACCCCCGGGGGATTGCCATGCTGCAATCCCATCTCCTTCACTCTTCTCTCGGGATCATGGGCACACACACGTCCGGCGTGATTTTTAAGCCACCGCTGGATCTGGGACTCAGTTGCAGAGTGGGCCATGTGGGATCCAGTCTCCCTAACCTCTACACCACCTGCTGGCCCACTACAGAACATTTTAAGATTTTGTTGAACACTGGGGTTGGCAGGTGGTGTGGTGGTTAAAGGCACTGGACACTCACATGGTTGACAGCGGTTCGAGTCCTGGACCTGGCTACTTGCTTTCTCACCTTCTCTCTCTCTTTGTCCCTCTCTGGTCAAATTAAACTAAGCAAATAGATAAATAAAGTTAAATAAAATAATTCTTTAAAAAAGTTTAAGAGAAAAGAATTTGTTGAACACTGGTGTTTCTTCAGATGGGAACTTTGGGATTCTTAGGCCCTGACTCCTGCTATGTAATTTCCATAACCCAAGTCTAGAGTCTCAAGCCTTACTTTGGGCCATTAAAATATAAATGGCTGAAAAAAAATAAATGGCTGTTACATTCCAAGCAGCTTAGAACGATTTCATTTCAGTTCAGCTTTTATTGATGTTTAAGTCTGGGGAATTTTTATTTTTCTCTCAGCAGAAGAGAAGCCAGCTCTTTTGGGGGATCCCTGCTTGGTTCTACCGTGATTGGCTTAATAAGGGGTCCCTGCCCTTTTGTTGCTGACGAGTGATCTGGAACAACCAGACTTAAGGTGAGTAAGCAAAGTTAGGTCTTGCATCACCTTTGGGTGTGTTTGCTGGTCACTGTGGCCTTGAAAAAATTCAAGGTGACTAGAGGCTGGTTTCCCCTTCCGCTTCTCTACCAGGTGTGATGATCTGAAAGACAGAACTACCTTCTATTTAGACAAAGGGAGCTGGGTTCACACAGTGGACAGAAATCACTCCACAGGCTCTCAGATCAATGATCGGATGTCAAAAATGCCCTCCGCTGAATTTTAACACCAGAGAACCAAAAGCCTCTTCAAGGTCTTATGATTTGCTAGTTCAATAGTCAATTGTATGTCTTTTATTTTGTTTTCTAAACCAATAAGCTCATGGGGACAGATGGGGAATCAATAGACTGATTGTAGCACTCCAGGACAGCTGGCCACTCCCCGGGAATGGCCTGTCTTGCTCAGTGAAAGGCAAAGCCACTCCTGAGAAGAAGCAAGATGAAGAGTGTGTGTAAACTCAGACCGCTGGGCCCGGCCCAGAGCTTCTGCCCAGGAGCGCTGAGCGAGCGCAAGAACCTCCGGTTCTCACCAGCTCCCAGGTGACCTCGTGCTGCTGGCCCAGAGACCACATTAGAGAACCCGTAGAGAAAAAGAGAGGGTGGGAGGAGGAGGAAGAGAGAGGAGGAAGGAAAAGAGACAAAGGGAGGGGTGGAGGGAGGGGCGGAGGGAAGCGTGGGGGGGGAGGGATGGCAGGAGGGAGGGAAGGAGACAATGCCCAAATTAACAAAGAACCCCAAAAGCATCAAGAGTAGAGATTCTCTCCTGCCATGAACCTTGGCTTTTCTTCTTGTCCCATGGCAGCTCACCACCCATGTGGGTCCCCACAGGCAAACCATCAGAAAAATGCTACAGCGAGGGGGTTGGTGGCACAGGGACAGATGTTCAGAGACCACAGCAAGGTGGGCAGCAGAGGGAAAGCAGAGAAGGGAGGGAAGGCACCGTGGACAGGTGCATGTGGGTCAGCGAGCGTTAGAATGCGAGTGACATCTGGGAAACCTTCCGAAGTGCCATCCCACGTCTTTCTGTGTCTTGAGACTTCATTTCTTTTTATTGCTGAATAATAGTCCACGGTTTGGACGTACCACTTTTTTTTTTTAAATCCATTAGCCTATTGAGGGACATCTTGGTTGCTTCTGGGTTTGGGCCGTTATGAATTTGCATGCAGGTTTTTGTGAGGACAGAAGTTTTTACCTCATTGGGGTAAGTGTCAAGGAGTTAGCTACAAGATTGTCTGGTAAGAAGGCATTTCACTTTTTAAGAAACAGCCAAACTGTCTCCCAACACGGCTGTAAAATGTTGTATTCCCACCAGCATCAAGGAGCGTGTCTGTTGCTTGACTCGTTCTTTAAGACACCCCACATTGAGCTAGTCAGTCAGGTGTTTGACAACCTTCTGTGACTCTATGCAGCTTCTGTATAAAGCTGGTGCAGCGGGAGGAGACCCGGCACAGAAGCTAGCGCGCAGTAGACTTCGGCTATTCCTCCTTCCATAACCCGGCTCTGAAATCCCTGTCGGCCCAAAGACCTATTGACACAGGAACACAGGCCCAGGGGTGACCCCCCACTGGGAGCAGGAGGCAGAAACGGAATCCACTGAGAAACGCTGCCCCGGGTTCCTACTTTTTCTCTTGCAGCTTAAAAGACTTTTGTCTGTCTAATGTTATCCAAATTGCAAGACGAAGCTACATACCACTTTCGCCCTCTCCCCTGGTCACTCTCCTCTGTCCAAGTACCCTGACTGCTTACATCTCCTGCCCTGCTATGCTACCTGATTGTTATTATTATTATCATTGTTATTAGTATTTGATACTTGAGTATTGAGGACATTGAGAGATTTCCTTAAGAAACTTGAAATAGTTTCTTTCTTTCTTTCTTTCTTTCTTTCTTTTTTTTTTTTTTTTTTTTTTTGAGAGGTTTTGCTATAGGGTGCATGCTCTCGCCAGAAAGACAGAGAGAGACAGAGACAGAAGGCAAGAAATCACCTCCTGGGGGGATGGCCACGCTGCAATCCCTTCTCTTTCATTCTCTTCTCAGGATCTTGGGCACACACGTATACATGCCCGGCGTGAGTTCAAGCCACCAGATCCAGGACTTGAACCATGGTTCGCTACATGGGAGTCCAGCAACATAGCCATTATGCCGACTGCTAACCCCTTAAAGTAGTTTCTAAGTAAAGATGTCATACGTTCCTATAATAGATCTATGTATGGGAGAACTGAAATACTCCTAATTTTCTTTCTTTTATTTTAAGAATTATTTTATTTAACTTTATTTATTTACTTATTTTTATTTATTTTAATTTGACCAGAAAGGGACAGAGTGAGAGAGAGAGAAGAAAGTGAGAAAGCAAGCCGCCAGGTCCAGGACTCGAACTGCAGTCGGCCACACGGGAGTCCAGCCCCCTTAACCACCACACAACCTGCCGGCCCCAATACTCCTAATTTTCTAAGGCCTAAAGTTAAAGCTGTATTTATAAATATCCCTGAGGGAATCAAGCTAGAATCCAGGACTCATTCCCAAATTCCATAATGTTCGGGCCAGGGGCTGGGCTTTGGTACACAGCAGTGTGCCCTAACCGTGCTCCCACACAGGTGGTGGCCCCACGGGGAGTGCCAGGCTGTCCCACGTGGCTGAGGCGCGTCGTAGGCTACCACTCAGGTGCACGGAAGTGCACTCTACAACGTTCACTTGAGAACAAAGTTGCCTGGTGACCTACTCCTCAGAACGCACCTCTGACAGGAAACGACCACGGCCGTCATTGTGAATAGTTGGGGCAGGCTCTCATCATGGTGGAGGACCCGGCTCAGTGACGGAGGGAGAACTCACACACAGAAACATCTTTGCCCTCCTGATCAGAGAGAGACTCGCACCTGGGGCCAGCTGGTGGCGTAGTGGGTAAGGTGTCTGGATTCCACATGGCCAACTGTGTGGTTCAAGTCTCGGATTTGGCAGCTTGATAAACACACTGGGCATGTGTGTGTGCGTGTCCAAAAGTCCTGAGAGGAGAAGGGAGGAGAAGGGATCGCAGTGTGACCACTCCCCGTGGGGTTGATTTCTCAAGTCCCCCCACATGGCGGAGGCAGCAGAGCCAGGGCCGAGCCCCAGCAGGCTGGCTGGAGACTGCTTCTCACGTGGGTTCGACACCTTAGTTTTATTTTTCATATTTAAAATATTTATTTTATAGGTATATGTCCATGCCCGTTCCCCTCATCTTTTTAATGGCTGTATAAGGCACTACATGTCATTCTGTGTATACTCTGTATTGTATTTCGGCATCTGCTATCCATGTTGAGATGGTTGCTTTCTTTCCTTCCCTCTTACAATGCTGCTATGAACATCTTCAATAGTGTAAGAGTGTTTGTGCACTGACGTAGACTCCTAGAACTATACTTGCTAAATCAAAAGTTACGCATCTTAAAACCTGTGATCGATAACTGTCCAACTGTCCTCTGATTTACACTCCCGCCAACCGTGTGTGAGTTTCCATTTCCTCCGGAAATAACTCTGGATATGAGCCATTTTGGGTGGCATTTTTGTTAGCTGAGCTATTTTATGTTTATTTATTTATTTATTTAAGAGGTTTTTGCTCTAGAGCATGTGCGCTTACTGGAGAGACAGGGAGAGACTGAGAGACAGAAAGTGAGAAATCATCCCACAGGGAGGATGGCCATGCTGCAATCCCTTCTCCTCCATTCTCCTCTCAAAATTTTGGATGCTCATGCACATGCGCCTGGCATGAGTTTTAAGCCACCGGGTCTGGAACTTGAACCGTGGTCGACTACATGGAAATCCAGTGATGACGTAACTATTATGCCATCTGCTGGTCCCAGCAGAAAAATTTTAATATTTTCTAAAGAAAATATTGAGTCGTCGCAAAAGTCATGTATTTAATTCATCATGACTCCCGATGACCCAATAGTAGAGGAAATAGTTGTGAGTGTCAATTCAAAAGTCCAGGTGCTTCGAATTCTAGGTCCATCACCCCCAGCCTCCTTCTTCTGCCCCCCGCACCACCCTGCCGCATACCCCTTGCACAGGGAATAAGTGAGTGGAGCCTTTGTCTTAACCCTATTCATTTCCTTAATGGGTGTCTTCTTAAGTGGCGGTATTGCATCCGCACAGGAAAGTACCTGAAGAGCCCTCTCTGTAAGTGTCCAGCCTAATGAGTTTTGCTATGTGTTCTCTCCGGAACCCCCAGGTCTGGATGCAGGATGTGTCTGCACCTCAGAGCCCCCGCCCCCCCCCCCTTACTACCACGTTCCTGAACGTGCCCACCAACATAGCTGCTCACTGTAGATTCGCTTCACCTATGTGTGAACGTCATATAAATGGATTCGTAAAATACTTACTCTTCCCTTTTTTTTTTTTTTCACTTGATATTATTTCAGAGATTTGCTCATGTTGTTGCAGATGTAGTAGTGTAGTGGGGTATTCAGTGAGAGAGTGATAGGACACTAAGGCTTTTTTGCAGGAAAACAGTGATTTATTCGTGTGCTAGCACCTGCTCAGCGGATTCATATCCGAAGGCTGAGCCTCGCATTTTGGGGGGCTCTCCCTTTTACCTGTTTTAGCTTCTTTGTCTCCCATATACGGTTATACAGTTTTACATACTTTTGATTGGATAACTGACATGAGGTAACTTAGGTGATGGAGTTGTTTACAGAATCACGGAAGTGCGTGCTGAACCTCCAGGTCATGCAGGCGTACATGAAGTTACTGAGTTGCTAGGTTGCTATAAGGTTACTAAGAGTTGCTAAGTTGCTATGAGGATAGGGCTTCGAGACCACTATACCTGCACCTGAGCATTCAGATTTTAAGCATGTCCTGTTATCTTCTTTGGTTCTGGAGGCTGCTGAAGCATTCCCTACCACAGTAGCTTATTCATTTTAATTGCTGTGTGCATTTCATTGCATGATTTTGCCATCATTTAGTTATCCATTTGCATTATTTCCAGCTCGGGCTATTCTTGCATGTCTTTTGGTGATTGTATTGGGTATAAACTGAAATATAGAATCGCTGGGTCATAGGATTCCTGTATGTTCTGTTTTAATAGATACTTTGAAGCGGTTTGCCAAAGGGGTTGCACCAGTGTATACCAGAACGAGTAGCTGGAGCACTTCTCATTGCTCCCCAGCTCACCAACGGTATTCGTCGGGGCTCTCCAGAGAAACGGACCAGTACTACATAAACACATGCAGAGATTTACGATGAGGAGTTGGCTCATGTGACCATGGAGGCTGACTCACCCCACAATCTGCCATTCGAGATGGAGACCCAGGGAAACCGGTGGAGTAATTCCAGTCTGAGTCCAAATGCAGAGACTTCAGGGTCAGAGACGCTGATGGTGTGAATCCCAGCCCAGGAGCAGGAGAGGACAGATGCCCCAGCTCCAGTAGGCAGGCAGGAAGCAGAAGGGGTCAACTCCTCCTCCTCTGCCTCTTCGTCCTACTCAGGCCCTCAGTGGACTGGACGGTACCACTCACACGGGAAAGGCAACCTGCTTTCCTGTCTACTGATCCGAATGCTAATTCCGCCCAGGAACACTCCCCCAGATCCAGCCAGCAGTAACGTGCAAGCTTACCACAGTCTAGCTGACACGTAGTACTATCGCCCCGATGCCCTGTGTTGCCAGTCCTCTTAACAATTGGGGCAATTCTGCAGTGTGTGTGCAGTACCTCTTGTAGTTTTGATTTGCATTTCCGTGATGACTAATGAGGCTGAACGCTTTTCACCTATTGGTGGCCATCTGGTTATGAGCCTAGCCAAGACTTTTGCCACTTTGATTGGGGTTGTCTACTTTCTTCTTGTGAATTTGTAGAAATTCTTCCCCTATTTTAGAAACTAGTGCTTTGTGGGGAAACTGTAAGTACCTTCTCCCACTGCCTTTCATGTTCTTAGTGGTTTCTCTCAAATAATAGGTTATTATTTATTTGTTTGTATTTTATAATTTCTTGTTTACATTTAATTTTTGTATATCTCTGTGGAGTAAAATGTGGTTGTTCAAAGCATGCATGGTGTGTGTGATAATCAAATCAAGACATTACTATATTCATCTTCAACAAAGAGCTTTATATTATGTTGTACATGTTCCATTTCATTCTGCTTTTCTTTACGTGTGTGTGTGTGTGTGTGTGCGTGTGTGAAGAACCTTTTGCCTACCAAAGCCTCCTTGAATATATCCTCTTACATCAGCTTGTAGAACTTTATGGTTTACTGATCACATTTAGATCTACAATCCAACTGGAAATGATTTTATTAATAGTACATGGTGGAATGAAGATCCATGTCTCCTTCCCGTGAATATCCAATACCCCCAAGGACCACTGATTGAAAAGAACATCCCTTCCCACTGCACAATCATAAATCAAGCAGCATAGACGTGGTGATCCATTTCTGAACTCATTCTTTTCCTTTGGTCTTACCATCCTCCTCCTACCAGGCTAATGCCACATTTTCTTCATGAGAGTAACTTTATAATCCACGTGATATCTGATCATGTGTATTTTCCAACTTGATTCTTCTTCAGGACTGTGTTTGCTTTTCTTGGCCCTTTGCACATCCATAGAAACTTTAGGATCAGCTAATTTCCCCAAAAATGAATGGTGGTTTTAATGTAATTGCATAAAATTAAATATCGAAGGAGAATTAAAATCTTTTTTTAAAAAGTTTATTTCTTTCATGACAGTGAGAGACAGCACTAGAGAGAGACAGAGAAAGAGAGAGAGAGAGAGAGAGAACCCTTCACAGGGAGTCAGGCTGCAATCTCACCCCCACCGCCAACTTGCTGGCCAGCCAGAACCATGGGGGGTATGCCAGCACATACAGGTTAGCCAGGGCCCCGAACCTGCAATCTTCCATATGGATCCAGTATTGCTTGAGCAGCACATTCCTCCTGCACCACCACCACCACCAAGCCAGCCCCCAAATAGAACGCTTTATGATTTCTAATACACAGGACCCTGAGACAGTCCTTCATTTATTTAGGTTTTTTAAAATGCCTTTCCGTATTTGCAGTGAGCGTAGAGATCCTGAACATCTTTAGTTCCCGGATATTTGAATGGTTAATGTTACTGTAAATGGCATTTTAACTTTAATTTTCTAATCGTTTGTTGCTATCAGTACAATCAAGTTGTTTGAAAATTGACCTTGAGAAATTCACTTATTTTTTAGAAGGTTAACCTCTACATTCCAAGTTGTAGCAGCTGGCAATAATGACAGAATTCTCTCTTATACTTTTTAGTATTTACTTATTAATTTCTTTCTTACTTTTATGGAGAGGGTTTTTGCCTTAGGGTGTGTGCTCTCGCTGGAGAGAGACAGACACAGTGAGTGGGAAAGTGAGAAATCACTCCCGGGACCATGGCCACACCACAATCCCTTCTCCTCCATTCTCCTGTTGGGATCTTGGGCATGCACAAGCGCCCAGCGTGAGTTTCAAGCCCCGGGTCCGCAACCAAAGTGCACTCAGCCATGTGGGAGGCCAGTGCCGTAACCGCTACGCCATCTGCTGGCCCCCTAATTTATTTTTCTTACTTATTCCACTAGAAGGGACAGAAACAGTGAGAGCAGTTCTCTTCAGTTTCTCCTCATTCTCAGAAGTAAAGCCTTCAGTAATGGCTCACTGAGCATGCTGTTTGCTGGAGGTGTTTTTAGAATTGTCCATTAGCATATTAAGAACCTTTTCTCCTTTTCTTAATTTGCTATTTATCACAGATGGATGTTGACTTAAAATACTATGGGGGAAGGTCTTTCAAAATTTATGAAAAATATGTATTATGAGAAAACTATGCATGGAACTGAAAATCTTTTGCACCAAAATAAGTTTGTACTTTAATTCTATTTTCAATGGACTTATTGAATTCCCCGTGTACATTTTATTTAGTTTGTCTGTTGACTAGAATGCACCTTTCTGAGGGCAGGGATCTCTGTCTGCTCGTTCTCTGTCCTTCTCCCGCTGACTAGAATAGGAACCTGGAGTGAGGTCGCCTGTCCCCAGTCCTGAGGGTAGATGAGACCGTGAAGCAGCAGGGACGGTGCCCAGAGCACAGAGTCTCAGTGTTGTCCTGGGTTTTGCCATCAGTGCTCCGACTGTGACAGTGGTGGTGACTTGGCTGTGACTCACAGTCTGTCCAGGGACTGGCCTGGGATTGCCCACCAACCAGGGCAGTGCTATGGTTTGGATGTCCCCCAAAGTCGTGTGTGGCAGGTGGGCAGCGCGTTTTTTCACCAGAGAGCAGGAGCTCCTGAGGTTAAGAAAGGTCAGAGGGCCGGCAGGGGGCGTAGCGGTTACGTGACTGAACTCCCACTAGCCCATCACAGTTCCAGTCCCGACCTGGTGGCTTAACTCACACCAGGCGGGCCAGCAGGTGGCGTGGTGGTTAAGAGTGCTGGACTCCCACATGATTGACTGTGGTTGGAATCCCAGACCTGGCGGCTTGCTTTCTCACTTGCCTTCTCTCTCTCTCTCTCTCTCTCTCTCTCTCTCGCTCTGTCCTTCTCTGGTCAAATTTAAATAAATAAATAAAGTTAAACAATTCTTTTTTTTTTTTTTGGAAAGGTTTTTGCTATAGGGTGCGTGTGCTCACCAGACAGACAGAGAGAAACAGAGAGACAGAAAGTGAGAAATCACCCCCCAGGGCAGATGGCCACGCCGCAATCCCTTCTCCTCCATTCTCCTCTCGGGATCTTGGGCATGCACGCACACGTGCCCGGCGTGAGTTTTAAGCCACTGGGTCCGGGACGCGAACTGCGATCGACTACGTGGGAGTCCAGCGACGTAGCCATTATGCTAACTGCTGGTCCCAAGTTAAACAATTCTTAAAAAAAAAAAAAAAAAAAAAAAAAAAAAAAAAACCTCACACCCGGTGTGTGCGGGCCCAAGATGCTAGGAAGAGAATGGAGAAGAAAGGATTGCAGAGTGGCCATTCCCCCAGGGGATGATTTCTCACTTTTCCTCTCACTGTTTCTCTCCCACCAGCATCCACAACCTAAGGCAAAAATCTCTTGGGGAAAAAAAACAAACAAACAAACAAACAAAAAACAAGGCAATAGGAGGCCAGCAGATGGTATAGCAGTTACTTTGTTGAACTCCCACATGTCCACCGAGGTTCCAGTCCTGGACATGGTGGCTTAAAAATCACACCAGGCACACGTGCATGCATACCCAAGATCCTGGGAGAATGGAGAAGAAGGGTTGTGGTGTGGCTATCTCGCCACGGGGATGGGGGGGCAATTTCTCATTTTCTCTCTTAGTGTCACTGTCTGTCTCTCCAGCAAGTGCACATGCTCTAAGGCAAAAACTTCTATCAAAAAATTAATGACGGCAAACATTGGCAAGTGTTCCCCTAGAGGGACAGCCACCAGGAACTGAAGACCACTGCACGGAGGTGAGCTGAGTGTAGAATCTGCTCTGCGGCCTCAGAGCCTCGGCCTTCCTGGAGGTGAGCTCTCCCCACACTGAGCAGGACCGAGACAGGTGTGCACTGCGGCCTGTAGGTGCGGCCACACGCTGCCCCTGGAATGGGCGCCCGCCGCGTGTGGAGAGACACTGTCACGGGGACTCCAAGCACCACTTGGGCTGTGGTTTCACTTAGGCTCCAGTGTCCCATCTACCCTATCATGGGTGCTCTGTGCTGTAATAACACTGCCATTTCTGGATTGAAAGGTGACCCTGAGAGAATCCAAGGTGCCTTGAAACTAGAGGCAGGTGAATCCTTGAGAAGGTCAGTGCCAGCAGGTATGCGAGGGCGAAGCCAGGACAGGGCGGATGTGGTCCCTGAGGCTTAGACGGCCAGTGAGCGACTCAAGGTGAAGACGGAGCCACGGGCACAGGCCGACCGCAGATATGGTGGCCAAAGAAAGGCAGCTGCTTATTCTCGCCTGGGACAGTCCCGCCTTGGGAGTCTGGCTCTGCTAAATAAGGCAGAGCGTCGAAGCTTCCAGCAAAACCCAGAAGTCTGTCGTGACTCTGCCAGCTTGATGCTGCCTTCACAGCGAGGCTGAAGCCAGGAGGTGAGTTGTCGCTGGAGAGGGGAGAGAGCTGGTCCTTCCTGAGAGAGGCCGAGGGGCAGCCGCCTCTGCTGCTCACGTCCCTGGATAAGGCCTTGTTCCGGCCGTGCCCACCACGGGAAGGCTGGGAATGCGGTCTGTGCTGGACGTGGTCGCCTGCCTGGGAGGGAGGGAGGCCAGGTCGGGGAGGGCGGCCTCTGCCAGGGGAGGCCAGGTCGGGGAGGAGGGCGGCCTCTGCCAGGGTAGACCAGGTCGGGGAGGAGGGCGGCCTCTGCCAGGGGAGACCAGGTCGGGGAGGAGGGCGGCCTCTGCCAGGGGAGACCAGGTCGGAGAGGGCAGCCTCTACCAGGGGAGACCAGGTCAGGGAGGAGGGCGGCCTCTGCCAGGGGAGACCAGGTCGGGGAGGAGGGCGGCCTCTGCCAGGGGAGACCAGGTCGGGGAGGAGGGCGGCCTCTACCAGGGGAGACCAGGTCAGGGAGGAGGGCGGCCTCTGCCAGGGGAGACCAGGTCGGGGAGGAGGGCGGCCTCTGCCAGGGGAGACCAGGTCGGGGAGGAGGGCGGCCTCTGCCAGGGTAGACCAGGTCGGAGAGGGCAGCCTCTACCAGGGGAGACCAGGTCAGGGAGGAGGGCGGCCTCTGCCAGGGGAGACCAGGTCGGGGAGGAGGGCGGCCTCTGCCAGGGGAGACCAGGTCGGGGAGGAGGGCGGCCTCTGCCAGGGGAGACCAGGTCGGGGAGGGCGGCCTCTGCCAGGGGAGACCAGGTCGGGGAGGGCGGCCTCTGCCAGGGGAGACCAGGTCGGGGAGGGCGGCCTCTGCCAGGGGAGACCAGGTCGGGGAGGGCGGCCTCTGCCAGGGGAGACCAGGTCGGGGAGGGCGGCCTCTACCAGGGGAGACCAGGTCGGGGAGGAGGGCGGCCTCTACCAGGGGAGACCAGGTCGGGGAGGAGGGCGGCCTCTGCCAGGGGAGACCAGGTCGGGGAGGAGGGCGGCCTCTGCCAGGGGAGACCAGGTCGGGGAGGGCGGCCTCTGCCAGGGGAGACCAGGTCGGGGAGGGCGGCCTCTGCCAGGGGAGACCAGGTCGGGGAGGGCGGCCTCTGCCAGGGGAGACCAGGTCGGGGAGGGCGGCCTCTGCCAGGGGAGACCAGGTCGGGGAGGGCGGCCTCTGCCAGGGGAAGAACTCAAGGTCGAGTTCTCAGGGAGCTCCTGTCCCTTCAGGAAAGGACCAGTTCACTTTTCCCAATCTCTCTAGGCTGTACTCCATCTCCTCATATTGCCCATATATTTTGATTTCTGACCAAAGTCTGCCTCAAGGCAGGCATCTATGACCCCTCAGACCTGCTCCTGGGGAGGAGAGGGTGAGGCCTTCCCAGAAGACGGGTCACTTGAAAGCAGGGGAGGCGCGTTCTCACTTGGGGCAGGTCCTTAGGGGCCTCCCTCACAACACAGAAATGTCGAAGGTGGCTTGGGGGACGCAGCTCATGTGGTGGGCGGGCCAGCGTGGGCTCCGCCATTTGCCTGCCTCCCTGAAGAACTGCAGGAGGAATCCCTTCTATCTCCTCCTGGGAGTCGGCTTACTGCACACGACCTGGGGGCCCCTTGCTCTTGGCGTTTGGCCCAGGCAGCTGAGCAGAGTCTTCAGCCCTGTGCCTGGGCACGACTGGAGAGGGCACAGAAAGGAGCCACTCCTGGGCCAGCTCGGGACGGGTTAGCCAAGGGAAGGGGACGATGCGGGGACAGAGGGCAGGGAGAGGGGAGGAGCCACGCCTAAACCCCACGCCCAGGCTGTGTTCCCTGTGGGGAAAGCTGATCCCAGCTCACCCCACCGCCAAGCCTGTCTGCCAGGCTGAGCAAGATGTCATCAGCCTGTTGACCATTTCCACAGGCCGGCCCCGCCCCGCCCCGCTGCACCTGCTGTTGTGAGTGCCCGCGAGGGCAGCTGAGTGCAAGCTCTGCCAGCCGTGTGCCACTCCTCACCAACCCGGTGTTTGGGAAAAGGGTGGTTTACTTTTTAAAATTATTTATTTATGTATGTATTTATTATTATTATTAAGTTTGCTATAGGGCACTTGTGCTCACCAGAGGGAGCTGGGGAGAGGGAACGTGAGGAAGCAGACCACCAGGTCTGGGACTGGAACCTCAGTCAGCCATGCGGGAGTCCAGTTCCTTAACCACCATGCCACCGACTGGCCCCAAGGGGCGGGATTTGGCCACAGGAAGCCTGGCACAGCTGGAGGGCCTGTGAGCCCTCTGTCTGCAGAGTTCCTGGTGACCCTGTGCAAATGATCCGCATATTTCTCATGCCATAGAGTGCCGGAGTTCTAGGAGGGGCTTTTGCGTGGAGCCCTGCGGCTGCGTGGCCGAATCACCTGCGAGAGTTCTTCTAAAGTCCTGGGTGCTTCGTCCACATACCCAGGAATTCCGAGTTTCGGTCTGGAGAAGGACACCACCAGCAGTCCCCTAAATGCACAGCTGGGGCTGAGAACCACGGCCTGTGGGACCTCAGCAATTGTCACGGCTTCCCCTTGAGGCAAGCGGGACGATGTGTGGATAAAGAAACGGTCTCAGAAAGTCAGATGATCTGCTTAGGGTCATCTGCAGACTAGTCATTAGATTCTTATCCGGAAACCACAGCCTAATTGCCCCGTGGAGGAAAAAGAGAATGCTTTTTAGAGTGGATTCCTAGATGTCTGTGTGGGGTCCAGAGATGACGGGATTTCACTTTTCTCTTACTAGAGTGAAGAGGGGCCAGCAGGTGGCACGACGGTTAGGACGTTGGACTCCCACATGGCCAACCTACTGCGGTTTGAGTCCTGGACATGGCAGCTTGAAAATCAGGCCAGGAAGCACCAGCAGTTGGTGTAATGCTTAGGTCGCTGACTATGGTTTGAGTCCCAGAACTGGTGGCTTAAAGCTCACTCCAGGCACGTGTGCATGTGTGCCCAAGATCTCAATAGGAGAATGGAGGAGAGGGATTGAGGCATGGCCATCCCCGCTGGGGGGAGGGGGGGGGGGTGATTTCTCACTTTCTGTCTTTCTCTGTAAAAGCCAGGCGTGTCTGAATGCATGCCCAACATCCCAAAAGAGAATGGAGGAGCAGGGATTGTGGTGTGGCCATCCCCCGGAACGTGTTTTCTCACTTTCCCTCTCTCTGTCTCTTTCTCTCTCTCCGGCAAGTGCAGGCACCCTAAGGCAAAAATCTAAAACCAAAAAAGTCAATGAAGAAAAGCCAGGGTAGCCGAGCATGGGTTGTACGCAGAGGCGCCTGCCCGCAGGGGAGAGGGCCACGCAGCCGACGGTTCGCATGTTCCCAGTGTGTGAACGTTTGTGCCACATGTTCTTGGGCTCGCCAGGAAGTTCGGCCATGGCTCGTTGTTATTAGGGTTTGTTTGTCTGGTACAAGACAAGGCTCCCTCCACTTTGGAAAACCCAGCTCTCCTGCCCTGCCCTGCCTCACTCACCGCCCCTGCCCCAAGGAAACATCACACCAGGGCCTGGGGGCCAGCTGGTTCCTGCAGGGCCTAGGACACCTGGCCGCAGACGCAGACTCCAGGCGGGCAGAGGACATTTGCTACCCCTATGAGAGTGGGGTTGTGTCGGAGGAGGAGGGCCCAGCGCTGCGGCAAGGCCCGCAGGGGCCAGTGCTGGGGTGCAGCCGTAACGGGTGGAAGCCATACGACCACCATGGGGTCAGACTCCTGGGTCAGCCTGAGCACCAGACGAGGAGTGTGAGGCTCCCGGGACGCTGGACAGCACGCATGTGCTCTTTATCGGGGAGAAAGCAACTCTCGTGGGGCTTGGGGACCCCAATTTGTAAGCTGTTGAGCCAAAGGACACTGTCACCTCTGAAGTGTTAAGGAAGGGCAAATGTGCACGTGTCATCACCACACACACGCATACACAGGCACGACACACACATGCACACACCACACGCAGTAATGTGCACTCAACACAACACACATGTACACACATGTACACACCATGCGCTCGACACATATGTACACACCAGCGACCCACAGCACAGCACATATGTACTCAACACAATGCACAACACAGAACGTGCAGTATTCAACACAACACACACATAAGGTGCGTACACACACACAACACAGCCCACACCCAAGCATCTTCTGAGGGACCTCACTGCGCACTCGCCATGCCAGCCAGCAGGGGGCAGCATTGCAGAGGCTTGGCTAGGTCCAGGGGCGGCAGGGAGGGATAAGCCTCCTGCATCCAGGGCCTGGGATAGGCCAAGCCCTGTGCCAGGCGCTCCCAGCAGTGCAGAGGAACCCATGTCTCCTCCTTCAGACTAAGCTCCCTCCCAACACCCTGGAGCGTGGCCGAGGGCGAGGGTTACCTGGAGTCCACCCCAGGACGCCTGGCGCTCAGGCTGGGGCAAGAGAGCTGCTGCCTCGGAGCTGGCTCTGCCGCTCCCCAGGGTGGTAACATTAGACCAGCCCCTTGGACTCTGCCCCTTTTCTGTCCCGTGATGTGGCTGCCACAGAAGCTCTGTCCAGTGGAAAGATGGTGTGAGCCCTGAGCACAAGCCACAGGAGGGAGTAAGCTCTGGCAATGCCTGCGAACCAGGGAGGAGAGACAGGGGAAGCCCATTTGCGGGTATACGTTGTTTAGCCCGATACGGCAAAATAGCATTTCAATGTGTAGCATGAAACCATCCAGCTAGTTTACATTTACTTTTTGTAGGAAGTCTTCGAACCCATGGCGTATTTCGTTTTTCCCTTTTTTAAGTTTTTTTTCTTTTTATCCCCCCCATAGGATGCATGCACTTACCAAAGAGAGACAGAGAGAGGGAAAGTGAGAAATCACCCCCGTCAGGAGGGGATGGCCATGTCACAATCCCTTCTCCTTTATTCTCCTCTTGGGATTCTGGGCTCACACACATTCGTGCCCGATGTGATTTTCAAACTGCTGGGTTGAGGATTCAAATCACAGTTGGCCATGTGGGAGTCCAGCACCTTAACCACACCACCTGCTGGCCCCTCATTTTACTCTTCCAGCACATCGGCAGTGGGGACCGGCCAAGCACTCAGTCATCACAGTGGCCGGTGGGTACCCGGGGACAGCAGAGAACATCACATGAAGTAGTAGGGTGTTAGGAACACTTGGGGAGCCAGTAAGACATTATCACCTGGGGGCCTGGGAGTGGCGGGGGTGGGGCAGGGGCCCTCAGGGCGCCTCGCCTGCAGTCGTCCTGGTGAGAACAGCCCTGCCGACAGGCGTGGACTGACAACCCTCCCTGCCCAGTGTCCAGGTGTGTGGCTGCCGGGCCCTGCCGCTGCCAGCCCCGGGAAACTTCTGAGCAGGATGAATGGCTGAGGAAGAGGCTCCTGTACTCTGGGCCCCTGGGACAAGAGGATAATAGACCCAAACCCCATTGTTGCTCTGGAGAGAACTGAAAATTAAGTTTAAAAACAAATAGGGCCAGCACATGGCCTGGTAGCTAAAGCAACTCGATCTCACATAGCCAACTATGTGGTTTGAGTCCTGGACCCGGCAACTTGAACATCACACAGGGCACGTGTGCGCGTGTGCCCCAATCCTGAGAGGAGTGAAGAATGGAGAACATGTTGAGGTGTGACCACGCCCCATGGGGGGGTGCTTTCTCTCTCTGTCTCTTTCCAGTGAGCACAGGTGCCCTTCAGCAAACCTTTAAATAAGTAAATAAATAAATAAATAAATACAACAGAGTGGGACCAGCAGTTAGCGTAATGGCTATGTCAATGGACTCCCATGTAGTCGACCGCAGTTCGAGTCCCGGACCCGGTGGCTTAAACTCACGCTGGGCGCGTGTGCATGCGTGCCCAAGATTCCGAGAGGAGAATGGAGGAGAAGGGATTGTGGCTTGGCCATCCCCCCCTGGGGGGCGATTTCTCGCTTTCTGTCTCTCTGTCTCTCTCTGTCTTTCTGGCGAGTACACGTGCCTATAGCAAAAACCTATAAATAAATAAATAAATACATACATACATACATACATACATACATACATACAAGAGTCACTCCTAGTTATTCCATGAGGTTGGGGACGAGCAATCGGAGCAAACAGTCCCTAATTAAGCAGCACTCCCTTTCTAGACAGAGGCCTCTGTGCCCTGGCGTTAGCTGGCCTGGGGAAGAGCTCCGGCCTGCCTGGGCCTCTGCTGCCTCGCATGTAAAACAGGAACGAAAACCCCTGCCATGCTTGGAAACTCAGGATCAGGCCATGGGAGCTGCAAGCGGTCAGGGCTGTGGCAGGTCTGAGGCCTTTCCCCTGCTCTGGGGGCTAACAGGTGAGACTGCGGTGGTTTAGGAGTGTGGGGGAGACTGACACCTGAGCTGAGCAGAGCGTTTTATCACCATGAAGTAGCCATAGCAGGCTCAGCATTGTCTTGCCGAGGTCCCCAGATCAATTCTCCCAGGGCGCCATGAACAGGTCCAGGAGGGACCTGCCCACAGGTAGAGCCCCAGGTTTAGGGAACTCACAGTTAAGAATGGGTAGTTGGGGACCAGCAGGTGGCGTAATGGTTACAATGCTGGACTACCACGTAGTCGACTGTGGTTCAAGTCCAGGACCCAACAGCTTAACACCCATGCCAGGGGTGTGTGCGTGTGTGCCCAAAGTTCCTAGAGGAGAATGGAGGAGAAGGGATCACGATCTAGCCACCCTCTGGAGGGTGATTTCTAACTTCCTGTCTCTCTGTCTCTGTGGCGAACACACATGTCTTATAGCAAAAATCTTTCTAAAAATAGTAATAATAAAGAATGGGTTGTCTGGGCCAACAGGTGGCATGGTGGTTGTGGTTTGAGCTCTGAATCTGGAAGCTTGCTTTCTCACTTTCCCTCTCTGTCTCTCTCTCTGCTCAAATTAAAACTAAATTAATTAAATATAAATAATTATTTTAAAAAAATAAAAAGAATGGGTAGTAAGCCCACCCTCTACCCTGGAGGGAGACGTTATCCTTACTCCCCTGCCCGTCCTCGGGAGGCGGCTGCTGCCTCCGGCTCCCCAGGCTGCTCACCCTGTGAACATCCCTGGAAAGCAGGTCCGCAGTGAAGGCAGTCTGTCCTCCACTGGCATGACAAGCAGGACCAGGGACCCGGGAGAACTGCCTCCCCCAGGAGCATGTCCTGAACCGTAAGGACTTCGTGCAGGAGAAGGTTCAATTTCTCTTTCCTGACAGGCTCCCTGTGGGGAGGGAGGGGCTCACAGGGTTGGGGGTTCGGAGGCAGGAGGGGCAGCTCATGCCCAGCGCTACCCGGCTGTCGGGTGAGTCTCCACATGTGGCACCACGCCTAGGCTCCAGGCCTGTGCTCCTGCTGCCACACCACTGGGAAGGTCATCTCTAGTGTCGCTCGAGCCCCATTGTCCCCACTACGGTCTGTAAGTCCTCACACCAGGGACGCTCAGCAAGCACTGCCTTTAGAAACCTCATCGGTGGCCAGGGCTGAGCTCACTTGAACGTGGGCAACATGGGGCCAGCAGGTGGTGTAGTGGTTGAGGTGCTGGACTCCCATGTGGCCGACCCCGGTTAGAGTCCCAGACCAAAAGGGAGAATCATGTCAGGCACCTGTGTGTGCATGCCCAAGATCCCAAGAAGAGACTTGAGAAGGAATTGCAGCATGGCCGTCCTCCCTGGCAATGCTTTTCCTCGTTGTCTGGGGAGCACATGAATCTATGGCAAAAACCTAAAAAAGAGAAGTGGACAGTACATGTGGTAAAGGCCTAGGCTTTGCACCAGGTCACCACAGCTCTTCTGGGGCCTGCTCTGCCATGCCAACTTGTGCACCAGGGGCTTCCGAGGGCCTTCAGGGCCCTGTGGGCTGCACAGGGCTGGGGCAGAGGTGAGCAGGACTGAGAGGCAGGTTGGTGAGCCACTGGCCCTCACCCCTGCGCTGCCGCGCTGCCCTGTCTTCTGCGGGACGCCTGCCCGAGGGGTTCTTTCTGTGCAAGGGAGGCGGCCGGGCTCCAGGGTCATGTGACCTGCGGACTGAGGTCTCTGCGGTTCAAGTATGAGGATCTGGGCTGTGAGGTGCAAGCACCCCAATACCACACCATCCCCTCCCAGGTTAACCCTGGCTCGATGCTTGCAGTGTACACTCAGCCCTTCCCATGCATCATTTAAGGGGGACACGCCTGCCTCACACAGTGACAAAGCTCCTACTCGCCGCAGGCCCTACCTGGCCCTAATGCCCAGAAACACTCCCTGCAAAGGGCTTGTCAGTTATCCAAAGGAAAGGTCAAGGGGCAGAACCCCTGACCAGCCTGCCTTCTGGGCCAGCCTAATAAGTAGGGTACCGTGGGCGAGCTGGGTGGAGAAGCAGGTCTGTGTTTCTGTCCTGAGAACATCTGGGGCAGTTAAGGTGCCCAACCTGGACCGGGAGGCTCGCTGAGCAATCCTTCCCTGGCGTGAGCTCACACTGCCCTCTAGTGTCTGCATGCCGCCAGGCCGCCTCCTCTGCGGGCAGCCTCCCCTGGCCTTCCCAGAGCCCCGCTTCCTACTGGCAAGCACAGCCTTCCCACGCGAAGGGCAGGGGCCTCGCGTCAAACGCCCAGGGTCTCCGGGTGCGGCATGGAGCTGGTGGCCACCCGAGCAGGCTCCACTCAATGGGATTATTTTTTTTCTGAAGGTGGCTTTTGTACATGGTTGATTATGGGCTGTCATCTCTGAGCTCTTTATCCCAATAGCTAATGAAGTGTTGATATTTGACTGGGTTTTCAACTCAGATTCTACAAACCTTAAATGTATTTCTTATTCTCTCTCATGTCACCATTCCATTAGAAATCGAATACAGAGGGTGGTGGGGACAGTCTTAAAAAACTTCATCAAAGTGTGTATTATGAAAACACCATATGAATTCCCTTTTTTTTGCATTTTTTCAGGGACTTTTTGAGGTACCCTATTTATTTCTTCTTTTTTTTTTTTTTGAGAGAGATTTTAGCTATAAGGTTGCAGAAACAGAGAGGCAGAAAGGGAGAGATCACCCCCCAGAGGGGATGGCTGCACCACAATCCCTTCTCCTCCCTTCTCTTCTTGGGATCTTGGGCATGCACACACACATGTGCCTGGCATGAATTTTAAGTCACCAGGTCTAGGACTCAAACCGTGGTCGACTACGTGGGAGTCCAGTGGCATAACCATTACTCCATCTACTGGTCCAATACCCTGTATATTTCAAAAGAAATTAATCTGATCCCAGAGCTCACTCCTTGAAGTGGGTGGGCCCCCCGGCGATTCTTAGGTCGGCCACGGGCAGGCTGCATCAACACACACGTCCCGGACAGCCCCTTCTGTTTCCATGAGATGTTTCCTCCATTGTGTGCGATCCCTGGGTCTGTGCCACGACGCTGCGACGTGAAATGCTCTGGACTGGAGAAAAATGAAGCCCATAAGCCATCGTCTACTGAAGTACCCAGATTCAATAAAGATGATCTACTGAAATGGGATCTCTGCAAAGTTCACTTTCTTTTTCTTTTTGTTTTAGTGGCTAAAGGGTGTGTGAGATCACCAGTGAGAGAGAGAGCCCACTCCCGTGAAGAGCGGTTACCCCACAATCCCTTCTCCATATTTGTCTTTATGGTACAATCTTATATATGTGGCACGGACCTGAACCCGAAGTGGTGTAGGCGCAATATAACTGGCGGGGACTCCTCTGAGAGGATCAGGCCTTTATACTAAGCGCAGTCATGTAACGTTTTTGATATAACCTGTGGCGCGACGCGGGCGTGACTGGAACTCAGCGCTCCGTCTGTATGCATGCACAAAGGGCCCCCCAAAGGCAGAAATAACTTTCTAACAGCTGCTCTTGGTTTTCCCAGAGTTAGAGACAAAAAAGACAAATTCCGGCAAAATTATGAGGCCGTCGAAATGAATCCTCCCAGGTCTCAGTGTTAGATTGCTTTTCCTTCACCCAACAGCAATCGTTTTTTCCTTCCCTTTCGCCGACTTCGTAATGCACCAAATTCCCCACCACCACCACCACCAAAAGGGTCCCATTCAACTTCCTGTCCTTTCCTCCTCTTTCTTTTTTTAACCCGTCCCTCTCTTTTTAATCATCTTTCCCAGATTCAAGAGCAAAACTTTCTAACTAAATGTTCTGTTTATGCAAAACAAGTAACGCCCCCGGTTAGTTAATGAATAGTAGGCATTGCTATGCCACGCTGTCTCTGCACCAGCACAGAGGTGTTTACAGGTCTTGTCTCTCATCAGCAGCGTTCACGCCAGCGGCAATCATTCCTGGGCTCCACTGAGGCGGGAAGACCCACTTTCGAGATGGACCATTACTTGGTGGGCCACGTGGTGCTGCCTGTTGGCCGGTAGGCCTCAGTTCCGCACCCCGCCGATCTCTCCCCAGGACTGCTTGAACGACCTCATGACATGACCGCCGGCTTCCCTCAGAACGAGATATCTAAGAGGGCACTTGGAAGCCACGCTGCATTTTATGATCTAAAATTCACACACCACAATGTTTGCCATACGCCGTTTGCTTAAAAGCTTGGCCTTACTGAATGTGGGAGGTGGCGCTCCAGGGTACAAATTTGAAGCAAGGCTCATCTGGGAAGCTGGCTGCCATGCTTCCTGCTCGCTTTCATTAGACTTTCACGGAAGAAACTAACCTCCTCTCTCCTAGTAAACCTAAATGGGATCCCAATTATTTTCATCAGCTCATCGAGTGGTTAGATTTCAGAATGAGTTTCCGTCAAGAGCTGCAACTAGCATTGCATTTGATCTCTGATTATAATGAAAGGAATCATGGCCTGTATCTATCCCGTAGTGAAAGAGTTGTAGGCATTAGCAAGTAGAGATGAGGGCGTCTGAAATGCCTTCTGCTGACTTTTATAGGAGTTCGAATCCGGCAGTAAAACTGGGCCGGGCCTGCTGAGAGGAAATGGAATGGAAGAGGTGGGGTGTGCTCTACTGACTTTCTCCAGGAGGGGGCTGATGGCTCCCCACACGGCCCAGTGTCAGGACAGGAAAGGGCCCAGACCAGGTGTGCCGGAGGACCACCAGATACTAGACCCTGCTCTGCTTTGGTGAGGCAGCCTGCCTTCCCACAGTCCCCTTCCCATTTAGAATCCCAATGCTCCCATCCTAATGCACCAACTTCTCTGCACCCCCACCACCAGGAGGGGCCCATTCAACTTACTGTCCTTTCCTCCTCTTTCTTTTGTTAACCCCTTCCTCTCTTTCTAATCATACAACAGCTATTTGTTACAGACACTACAGGTAAATAACACGCTTATCTGTATGTCCGTCATCTCCATGCTAGAGTTAACTATTGCGAGCATTTTTGTGAAAACACTCTGAAACTTACTCTAACATTTTTGGTGCCATGGTGCTGAGCTCCTGCTCTTTCAATATGGAATAAAGGGGTTCAGTAGGCCTCCTCCCTCTTCTGTGTAACATAGGGACATTGTCTTTCTTGCTTCAGAATACACATTTATTGATCACCTATGTTATCAATATGTGCTAGGAGCTCTACGAGGCCTGTGGACTCACCAGAGACCATTCAAACCCTCACGCTGCTGTCACTGAGGGAGAGGGGGCAGCAGCGTGTGACACTGTGCGTGCACTCCGTCACAGTCCTCATCGGGGCAGCTGCTGCAGGCCTGCAGACGCTGTTGGGATGAGCATGCCAAGGCTCCCCAGCGAGAGACCAGCACACAGGTGCTCCACACGGTGAGAGCTCAGGGAAGAGCTGGCGTCGGGTCTTCCGAACTGTTTCTGAAGGCGCCGGAAGTGTCCTCAGCGTCTATGGGACCTCCCACCCCCAAATCCCAGGCACGCTAGTCACAGATGAACAGTCCTGGTCCCCAGGCCGGCTGCGCTGAGTCAGCCTCTCTTTGTAAAATGTACTTACTTCTTGCATGAGTGAGCACGCCACGGGATCATCATGCCGCAACCTACTCCCAGCCTTGGCCACCCCAGGGCCATGAACGCCTGCGTGGGGCATGAAGGGGGCGGGGGGAGATGAAGGCTAGTTACCGTATCTTTCCAACAGTCTGGGCACATTTCTTTTTATCATTTTAATGTCTTGAAATTGGGGTGTACTTAGAATCAAAAGCAGGTAATAATTGTATTCATGGCATTTCCTTTGGTCACTTATTTTATTTTGGCTAGAGGGCGCATGCGCTCACCAGAAAGTGAGCGAAAAGTCAGCCCCGCCCCCCAGAGGGCGTGGCCGTGCAGCAATCCCTTTTCCTTCACTTCTCCCTCCTGCCTGGATTTTGGGCACACACACAAGCATGCCTGGCGTGTTTTTCCAGATGCCGAGGCTGGGACTTAAGCCACTGATGGCCATGTGGGATCTGGGCTCCTTTCCCATTCAGTTACGGGGCCAGCCCTTGCCATGGTTTGGGTAATAGCTTGTCTCCCAAAGGTTCGTGTTTTAGAGTTTGGTCTTAGTGGGTGGTGACATTTGTCCCCAGAGATCCACGTGGCAGGACTGGATTGTATCGTACACGTGTTGAGTGAAAGCCCAACTCCTTCATGGTGTCCCAGGCTGGGACCTCGGGGTGTGATCAGGTCATCATTGTGAGGCCAGGGATTGGCTTCTAATCGGTTTACAGGCAGGGGACACGAGGCAGGCAGAGTCCACATGGACACAGACCAGAGCCAGAGGAGCCCGTGGATGGCCACATGCACCGAGCTCTGCCCTCCCCCATGTTGGAGTGTCACCAAAAGCTGGACCTGGATTTCCAAACTGCGTGCTGAATAGACCTGTGCTGCTTATAAAATTACCCATTCTCGGATATTTCTGGTAGCAACGCGATAACGGACTACGACACCGTTCTCTCTGCAGATATCGCCCGTCGAGCCAGGAGTTAAGGTGCTGGATCCCACATGGCTGACTTGGTGGTTTGAGTCTGGACCCAGCGACTTGAAAAACATGCTGGGTATCTGTGCATGCATGTCCAAATTCCCGAGAGGAGAATGGAGGGGAAGGGACTGCAGCTCGGCCATCCCCTGGGGGAGGGAGCGATGTCTCACTTTCCCTCTCTGTCTGTCACTATGGCAAAAATCTAAAACAAAACAAAACAAAACAGCATATCTTCTGAATACACTGGGACGCATCGCCGCCTTCCACTTCCACTGTCCCCACCTCCCCTCTGCACTCAGCCAGCCGACCCAGCCCCTCCCCAAGGGCCGCCAGGGGACGTCCTGTGCTCGTCCCCCTGTTTGATGCTGTGTAAATTTCTACTGCAGGGACACTGTCACCTGCCACGACTCTTCCCCCAACTTTTTGTAATTGCCAGAAGGGGTGAGTGCTTGCCAGAGAGACAGGGAGAGACAGGGAGGGGAGAGGGAGAAAGTCCCCCAGAGGGCGTGGTGACACAGCGGTTCCTTCTCCATTTCCCCGTCCTGTGGGATTTGGGCCTCCCGCGCGCAAAGCCTCCAGTGTGTTTTTCAGGCCTCTGGGCCTGGGATCCAAACAGCGGATGGCATCTGGCTTTGCCCCACCCCCAAAAAAGACAAAAATCAATGTTCCTGGAATGCCTTTTCTATCGTTAATAGAGACACCTCTATACGTAAAAATTTCAACAACTGGAAAAGAGGGTTTCAACCCTTCCTCTGCAACTGAGACCATCTGAAACAATGACATAAAAAGGTGGAATATGAGCAGTAAAACCCAATATCCGAACAGCCCAGAGACCTGCTCTGGGCCCTGTCCCCACAGAGACAGTGACAGGATTCCCAAAGCTGCGGAGTCCATCTTAGGCAGGAAGGCAGGGACACGAGTGCTACCTGGACTCTCCAGTCCAGCAAAGCTGCAGGAGGCTGTGCTGCTCCATCCCTCTGCGTCCCTGGTACCTGCCTCCCCTCCCCGTCCAGCCTGGGAGCTTTCCCCTGAAGGCCCTTAGATCCTCGGCACACACAGCCCGGGGCCCCCAGCCTCTCTCTTGTGGCAGGTACGAAGTCCCCACAGGGCAGTGGACAAGGATGGGTAAGGTCTGTTGTTTCCAGAACCAGCCACGTGCCATCCGGCCGCCATGCTCGCCATTCGCCTCTCCTCCCAGACCCCACTGTGAACAGCAGGGGCCTCGGGTGTGCGGGTGTGCGTCCTAGGGCCTGGGCAGGTCGCCTGCTCCACTTGCAGGGGCTCCTCCCAGGGAGGTGAGGTTTGCAACAGACACACCCGAGATCGGACTGCAAAGGCTGCCCCCAGCCCCAGGGTGCTTCCTAGTTGGATGGACAGCACTACTAGAACCTCTTTTTAGTCGTCGGTGCCAGCTATAAGGTTCCCAACACCCAGCTTTACCGAGGTGCAGGAGGCACGCAAGCTGCCCTGCGTCGCTGCCTTGTGAGGCTCCATCACACTGCGGCGGACGCCCACGGGGACTGTCAGCGTGGCCAAGGCTGCTGGTAGCCAGCCAATACCTATTGCCACTTTCTTTATTAGTAACAGAACTTGGATTTCCCTCAGAGCCACAGTGATGTCCAGTTAAACAAGCTACAGTTCCTAGACTCTTCTGCAGTTTGAACATGTGACTAACTTCTCGGAGTAGGAGACATCTTCAAAAAGTTTATGAAAAACGCTTATTATGAAAATACTAGACGTGAATTTTTACATGTATTTTGTTTCTCACCAAATAAAACTTGGATTCTAAGTCCTTTTCCACAGATTTTTTGAGGTTCCCTTGTACATGCAGAGGAGTATAAGACATCCCAGAAATCTCCTTAAAGGAGGTTAACTCGTCTGGGAGGAGAATTCGTCTCCTGTCAGCTACTTGTAAAGTGTGCAAGATGGCTGGCACTCTGGCAGTCATATTGGACCATGAGGTTACTTCAAAGTTAGAAGTCATTGTGCAAAGATGCTGGAGTAGAGATAGAAGGGGCCCAGCTCCTGACTGCCCTGTAGCTAGACTGCCTGCCTCTAGACACCTTCAAAGTGAGAGAGAAATAAGCTATCTCATTTAGCCACTATTATTTCCGACTTTCTCACCCAGGTAGCTGAACGTGACCCTAACAAATGCATGTAGTACTGTAAGAATATGATATTTGAATTTTCTGACTATACAGAAGGGCCTTTCATTTTCCTGAGATGCAGCAAGATGAATAGCGTGGGCTTCGGACTTGACGGCGCTAGGTCTGCACCCCTGCTCTGCTGCTTGCTGTGTGTTACAGGCAACAATAATCATCCAGCCTCTCTAAATGAATTTAGTCTCTTAAAATGGTGTGCTTTAACACACACAACATACTCAGCGCACACCAGGGACCCAGCCATGCTAATTTCCTTGTCTTCTCTTGTTCCTGGGTTGAGCATTTTATTTTAAATACCTCAAAAGAAATTCTAGGTGAATGTGCATTCGGCTTTTGCATAACCTTACAACAGGCCGGTGGCGTTAGGTGAGGTAGGACTACCCACAGCTCGTGCAGTTGGAAGGACAGAACAGAGTCTCTGGGACACGCCTCCTGCAACTCCAAGAAAAGTGGGGCTCTCCAGCCACAGTCAAACGGGAGGCCCCTGGGCCAGGGAGGGCTGGGACTCAGCTCTTCAGGACGTTGCTGTCCCCAACTCCCCGAGCAATGGAGTGACCGACAGCATTTCCAGCCTGCGAATTGCAAGCTGACCACCTGGGGAAAGATTATCATGTGGGCTGGAAGCAGAAAGGCAGATTTAGCTGGTAAGACACAGACATCTCTGAACCTAAGTGCATTTAAAAGGACCCCAGCAGCCAAATTGTGAGAAAAGCAGTCTATCTAGGCCACTGTAGATTAACGGCCCGGGCTGCCTGCCAGGTTCATAAACACCCCAGTGCCCTGCCCTACCATAAGAAAAACATGCTGGGAGAATTCCATGTTGTCAGGCCCTTGGCTGGCCCGTCTCTGTGGCGAGGCGGAGAGAAGCAAGATAGGTTATTGGAATGGGAAGCGGACCACCCCGCTGGAAGGAAGAGTGGCCGGCCTCCGACTCTCTCACCCAGTCACGTACAGCCTTGGTTTTCACATTGTTTCATTCCTGGACCCTACTGGCAGGGCAACAGACCCTATGGACTTCTGGGTTTGCCAAAACAATTACAGAGTTGGGAGAAACCAGCTCCTTTAGTTCACTCCCCGTGTTCACTTGGGAATTGTTCCAGAGAGGGTGGCCAAGGTCGTAGCTAGCGAGTGGCAGAGCCAGGCCCAGGACGAGGCCCCCACTTCGTAGGTTGTGTATTTCACATACACACGAAAGCCAAGGGTCTTTTTTTCAGTTACATTTTAATATCTGGATTCAATTATCAACCAACTGGGGGATAGTCCTTACTTGAAAATCTCCATCTTAATGTCAGCTGAAATTTCAGACGGCCGAGAGCTGGAATACTCAAACTTCGAGCCCCACACGGAGCTAGGGAAGAAAGAATCGCAGCTACGAAAGCTGCTGGGAGAGAGAGGATGCCTGGGCTGGAAAGAAGGACCACGTTCTTAGAAACTCAGACATGACTGCTTTCCAGCTTCTTGGTCTATTAGAGTCAACTGACTGATTGCTGGACGGTGCCCTGCACAGCCGCCTGCCTCCAGAACCACTGGAAACAAGGGGGCAGGTCCCTCAGTGACAACCAAGGCCTGCGTTTGACAACCTACGAGTTGCCAGACAAGCGTTTTCCCTCCAGGTTCGGGTCTACGCCACCTCCCACAGATGGATACCCTCGACGTGCAAAGTTCTTTCATTATTAACATTTTTTTTAAGGTTTTTGCCATCAGGTGTGTGCACTTGCCCGAGAGGAGAGACAGAGAGATGGAAAGTGAGAAATCACCCCCTAGGGGTGATGGCCAGACACAATCCCTTCTCCTCTCCACGTTTTGGGCATGCACACACACGCACTCGGAGTGAAGTTAGGTCGTTGGGTCTAGTACTTGAAGTGCAGTCAGCCACGTGGGAATCCGGCCACCTAACCACACCACCTGCTGGCCCTGAGCATATCTGATTCAAGCAGTAGTTCAGCCAGGTGAGGAGACAAGCCAGGGAGTGGTGTGTGCAGGGCCGCATGACTAGCGATGGAGACAGAATGCATACCCAGTCCTTAGACTGACTCTCGGCCTCTTTCTGCCACGTCAGCAGGTCTTTGGCGGGAGGTGTAACAGGCGCTGTAACTCCCAGAAGTTCTGGGTGGAGACTGAGCGTGCAGGGACTCCGCAGGCCACCTGTCCCTGTCTTGCTCCCTTCCTGGGAGCTGCTTCCTGGTCAGCCTTCAGAGCTTGCAGGGCAGCTCTCGCGCACACAGCCAGACAACGGACGTCGTCCTTGCAAACGTATCATGCAAAGTCTTTATTTGGAACACGTGTGTGACTGGGTGCACCAGCCACTCTGAATAGCAAGGGCATTTCGCTGTGCGGACAAGAGCTCCTTGAACCGTCCGTCTGTGCTTCCCGGCAGTTCATCTGCCTCTGCTCCGCTTCTACCTTCCCTGGGCCCACCATCTCCACCCACCCTCACCTGTCACCTGTAGGTCTCTCGTGCTGCCTGGACAGGGGACAATGACCGCAGCAGGCCATCTGCCATGACCCCGCTGTGCCTCCCAGAGACCCTGTCTGGCTGCCTTAGGTATTTGCAGGCATGCTCAAGAAAGAATGTGTAGGTAGATACGATGTTTCATGAGGGTTGCAGGGCCTTGTCATCACCAAACTCTAGAATCTTTCCCTTTCTTTTCGGAGACACTTTTGCTTAGCTTCCCCGACAGGCCTGAGTGTGAGGGCTCAGATTTCAGCCTACCCAGGTGGAGAAGACCGCACTGATTTTTATCATCTGTAGGCTTCTGCTTTTCTCCCTGGCTGGAACATGTGGTTTCCATTTCTAATTTCTGCCATCTGCTTCTCAACTTGAACTTGCCTTTGTCTCCTCGTGCTCTGTGACAGGGAACATGGCTTGACGCCGGCCAGGGGTGGAGGGAGGGAGGAGGAAGAGGTGCTGCTCCTTAGGCTTAGCTGCAGGCCCCAGGAAAGCCTGGCTTCCCCTGGGAAGGACTTCCTCCTTGCCTCCAGTCAAGGCACTGGGATGAAGGCTGGAGAACCCAGGCTTGCTTTGGGTCTAAGTCTCAGTGACTGAGCAGAGGCCACAGGATAAGGACCTGTCTTCTGCAGTACTGGGCAACAAAGATGAGCCAGAGCTCTCATTCCCCACCCCTCACACCACTGATGAACCCCAGGACTGTTTCAAAGGGCAGGTTGCTAGACCCCATCCCGCTCTGCAGGGTCTCCATTAGATTTATAGTCATAACCACTCCCTCACTTTCTTCTTTTCAACAAAACATGTAGGCTGGGGACCTCATTTTTCCTTCAATCTTATTTTATCATCTCTCCTCTCACGCTCCTGGACAAAGGACCTCCCACCATGCATGCTCAAAGGTCATTTGGAAAGTCTCTTCAATCCTGAGTCTCCTCCCACAAACAGATGGACAGGATCTGCAGTCCAAAACAAAACAAAAAGAAAATGCAAAAATCCCCCAGGCCTGCAATAGCTTCAGCTCTAAAGAAACACACTCCCACCCCTCGCCCCATCTCAGAAGCTGCATCTGCCCTTCACAGACAGCTTCGGCAGAACGAGGCTCCCGAACACCAGTTCCCTGCACATACGAACTTAAGAAGCCCCCAGTATTTCTGCAAGCTCAAATATTTAGAGAGAATTCTGGTGCACTGGTCCCTCTGCAAGAGATGCTAACCTGACACTTCACTGTATATTATTTAATCATTTTAAACGAACAACAAAACAGCAGCCAAAATGCACAGACAGAATCTCGGGGGTCACGGGATGAAAGGTAGGTTAATGGTATCTTCCACCAGCTCCTTCTGCTCGAATCCAGGGAAGGCGTTGTTTCTACAGACCAGCCCCATCATGTTTTCCTCAGAAGCCCTAACTCAGCACGCTGTCAGACCAAGTAATTTTTCTGCTACAAAACGTGGCTGGGGTCTGGATTCGGAGTCGAGTTGAAACACCTGAACTCGCATCACCACCGCCTTCAGAGGTGCCACTTAGAATTTCCACACGGGTAAGAACTCAACCTAAAATTCTCACAACGAAACCAGGATCTCAGAGTAGATCTATGGTTTAGGGACTTTAAAGAAAGAAATCCCAGTGGTTAGGAACACCACGGAAATAATTCTGAAGACCTGCCTCCGTATGGAAGAGTTTTCTGTGATTTGAGGAAGTATAAGGTTGAAAATGACCGAACAGATATTTGGTTTTCAATCATTCATAAATTTTCTTCAGCGAAAGGCGATTAGTGTCAAATGATCATTTTTTCCCTTTTGTAAATCAAGAAATACAAATGCATTTCATATGTAATTCCTCATACAATCATTTAGTTCAAAGGGTCAAAATTAGAACATTTAATTTAATTTAATGAGTTGCAAATTATTAAACATTAAATTATGCATGAGAAAAAAACAGTGATAAACACAAGATACAAAAACTTTTTTTCCAGCCACAATAACAGAGTGTATGTAAGAGAAATAGAAATTTAATAAAAGAGTAATTAGTATTAAATTCAAAACCTCTGAGAAAGCTATTTCTGATTAGAGACTATTATTTACCTCCTAATAGGAAAGTTTAAAAGTTAAATTTTCAAGTTACTTAAATTTTAAAGTTATCTCACCCCCCTCCCCTGTCTAAAAGAGTTACATACAGGCTTGAATCCAGAAAAATTAAGATTAAAATATAAACAGTAATCACTTTGATTAACTTCAAAACGGCTTCAGAAAGAATGATACAACAATTTAGAACAAAATAGAAGAGAGCTGTCATTTGCTTTGTTTGAGACATTACACAGAAGTACGATTTTTCATTTCTGGAGGGCCCTTCTCTTTCTCTCGAGGAATAAACTAAAATGTAATTCTTTTGATTAAAAGAAGTCTGTAGATGTATCAACCAAGTGTAAAAGGACATCAGAACAGAGTTCATATATATGTATGTTTCTATGTGCACATGTGTACATGTGTTCATGTGTGTATGTACATACACATGTATCTTCTTTCATTTGCATTTAAGGAAGGAAGGGGGAAGGGCAAAGACCTGAGTGACTCGCCAGCGTTAACAGAGCGCCCACCCTCTGCCCCCAGGACATTTTTTTCCAGCGGGAAACTTGGCCCATCATATTGCTGCTTGGAAACCAGGGCCGATTCCAACTTTTCATAAGCCCAATTCTGGAAGGTGTGACCCACTTCTGCAGGCAAGTGTATCTGAGAGGGTTCCTCGGGTTACTTACATTCTCTTCTGCTTGTTACAGTTTAAACAGGTGAAGTTCTTAACAAAATAAAATCACACCACACAGATAAGAACAGGCCCGGAGAGCCAGGAAGGTGTCATAGGCTGGAGGATAGGCCTCACATGGTTCACAGTTTAAGAACTGGACACGTCTAAAAATAGACAAGGTGGTTTCTCAAATAATAATAATAATAATAATAATAAATAAAGTGAGAAGGAAAAAATGAAGGAGAGAAAAAGAAAAGGGAAATTGGGAGAAAGGAAGGGAGGAAACAAGACACCATTTAGGAAATGCTCGTTGACAATAATCCCTTTCTTAGCGAGAAGGGACAAATGCATAAAAAATGCATAAACTTTGTGCAGGTTCATGCAATGTTAGACACAGTAGAATACATAGGCCTCATCATACTTTCGTAATGGCATATAGCTATATAATGTCTCCAAGCACTTTTTAAAAATATGCAGATTAATTCAGGATCATTCTAGATAAAAATACATGTTTCTTTTAAGGGGCAGCATAGGGGAGGAGAAAAGTATGACCTAGGGGCGGTTCCCCACAGACATACAAAAATGGAACTCCGTATTTTGGTAATTCTAGTTGGTGTGGCAGCGAAATTTTCTCAACAATATTGGCGGGTTTTGAGAGGGTTATTTTTCAAATATAACCTAACAGCTGCACTTGTTAAAAAAAAATTGTAAAAAGTGTATTTTCTTAACCCTGCAATATGCCTATATTGACATTTTCTAAAATAAAATAAAAGCAGAGTTATGAATGGGAAAGGGGCATGCGCTTTAAAGCCAAAGTGAACCCTCTATGGACCCTCCCACATGAAGGAATACAGACTCTTAAATAAAATAATACTTCCTTAAAAATCTGTCCCCTAACAATTGTTTACATCATAGAAAAATAGCATATTTTTTTTGTAAAAAGAAATATAGTTACTTTGTTAAAATGGTCTATTTTAAACCAGCAATTATTTTTCATATAAAGAATTTCTAAATATCCATACAGGAAACAAAAATAGATTAATACTGAGTGCAAAGCAGACAATGGCATGTTTGCGAGCGATCAAAGTATTTCATTGCCAGATAAATAATACTCTTAGTATATTACAGTACGAGTTTTAATCTTTTAGGAATTTAAAAGATATTGCTTTTGTTCTCTGACGGCAAGTTACTTATAGGTAAAACTACTTCCTGCAGCAGAAGGCCAAGTAGATCAGCGTGGGTCACAGACATGCACTCACATTCCCCCACCTGAACGTGCTGGAACACTGGGCCATGGTCCACGTGCACCTCCTCGGTGTGAGGTAGGGCTGTGGGCCACGGGGACGCCGAGGGGGACTCAGAACACCCGCAGGCCTTTCAGAATCATCCGCTAGCTCTTCCAAGTTTGAACTCACACACAGCACCAGAGTAACACTGAATACGGACCAGCTTGGCCACATCCACCATGAGGGTTCACTAGGAAAACTCTTCCCTAAACACAGGCGTTGCATCTTCATGCTGTGATGAGGACGGTTCCCACGCGCTCCTGCTCTATCTCACAGCTGTTCTGTATGGATGAGCGTCCCCCACGGCAGTGGCGGACGGTGGTGGGACCAGAGCAGAGAGGACGCGGCAAACCGCGGTGGTGCACAGCTTGGCCGGCATTTTGTCATACCCTCTCCACTCTGCTAGGGTCATACGAATCTGAGAAGGAAGAAAGAAGAGAACATTAGTGGGATGTTGAATTGGTCTGTTTCTCGTTTCATCTCAGACCATAAATGAGACCCTTAGGAAGCAAAATCCACAAGTGTGTGGAAGCTCGTTTTCAGACGTTCCAACAATCTTGTTTTCACTAGAGTATGAACTATTGTTAAAGGGCTGTTTTCAAGGAGGGTGTGTGGTCATTACCCAAATGCAGAGGGAAAATATGAGCGGTTCCATGTTTTACGGCCTCTTCCTGTTGTTCACAGTGGAACATGATTAACGTTAGATGCAATGCTTCTAACCGCGTGGCGTGCTCGGTGGGTAAGCTAGGTTTCTTTTCTTTTTCCCTCCTTTCCTTTTTCTTGTCTTCTCTACTTCCTCCCTCTTCCTCTTTTCTTTCTCCCACTTTTCCTCTCCCCCTACTCCCCTCCCTCTCTTTTTGAGAATTACAACCCTAATGAAAGCTTGCTTTGCAGGCACTTCTCTGTGACCAAATGCAGACCCTTGAAGGCTAGGGGTCCTGAAATCCTGACTGCTTGGCTGGCATGGAGGGGCCTCCTGTCTCCAACAGCCACATGCCAGGGACAGGCCCAGGGCTGGCAGCTTACCCGGGAGCTCAGGTTTCTGAGGGCCTTCACTTACAGGTGTGTGTGTGTGTGTGTGTGTGTGTGTGTGAGAGAGAGAGAGAGAGAGAGAGACTGGGCTGCCATAGCAATCCATCCTGCCAGCACCAGAAAATCCTAACTGTGTCCACACGTCCAGGATTTCCAAAACAGGACACCATGCGAAAGAGGGCTAACCCTGGTGTGGCAGCTGACGCTAAGCCTGACACCCTCCGACCCACACGGCAGTGCCTTGCGGTCAGCACCTCCGGCCGTGGCTGCTCGCAGGTTCCTTCTTAATGTCTTCAGAGAAGATACATTTAAAACTCGGAAAGGGGTACAGCCATTATGAAAAATATTAGAGGTTCCTAGAAAAATGAAAAATAGAACTAGTAGGCTGGCCTCATAGCCTAGTGGTTAAGGAAGCTGGATCCCACATGACCGATGACGGTTCAAATCACAGCCCTGGCAGCTTGGAAGGCAAGCCCAGTGTGCATGTGTGTATGCAGCTTCCAACAGGATGGAGAAATGAAAGGGGAGGAACTGTGGCGTGACCACACCCATTGGGGCTTCCTTCTGCTTCTCTCTGGTGAGTGCATGTACCCTCTGGCAAGTTAAAAAACAAAACAAAAAAAACCCTAAACACTAAAAATTAGAACTAGCATGTTACCCAGCAATCCTTCTACTGGATATACAAGGGGATGTCGAAAAGTTCATGCAGAAATGGAACTAAAAGTTCATGCAGAAATGGAACTAAAGTACAAATTTTATTTCGGTGTAAAACATTTCAAAATCCACACCCAGTTTTTTCTTTTTTTTTTTTGAGAGGTTTTTGCTATAGGGCACATGCGCTTGCCAGAAAGCCAGAGAGAGACAGACAGAAAGTGAGAAGTCACCCCCCGGGGGGGATGGACACGTCGCAATCCCTTCTCCTCTATTCTCCTCTCGGGATCTTGGGCACTCACGCACACGCGCCCGGTATGAGTTTAAACCACCGAGTCCAGGATTTGAACCAGTCAACTACATGGGAGTCCAGTGACATAGCCATTACACCAACTGCTGGTCCCCCACACACAGTTTTTTCAAAATATTCCTTTTTTCTATGAACTTTTTAAAGACCCCTCATATATAAAAAGGAAATTAAGTCAGAATCTTGAAGAGTTATCTGCACCCCCCATCCACTGCAGCACTATTCTCAATAGCCAAGATATGAAAGCAACCTAAATGTTCATCCACGAATAAATAAATTGCATACATATAAGGAAATGGTATTCAGCCTTAAAAAACCAAACTACGTGAGGTGATGGCTCCATTAATTAGCTTGACTGTGGTATTCATTTCCCAGAGTATGTGCATATCAAAACATCAGATTCCACAGACATGGGGCACTGAACAGCTCACCTCAGCGCCAGGTACCCTGAGAACCTCTGCTGAATGTACCTGCGTCCCACAGCCCCCCATGGATGGGAAGGCCCCAAGCCCAGGGAGCGTCCCACAGCCCCCCATGGAGGGGAAGGCCCCAAGCCCAGGGAGCGTCCCACAGCCCCCCATGGAGGGGAAGGCCCCAAGCCCAGGGAGCGTCCCACGGACTCCCGTGGGCGGGAAGGCCCCAAGCCCAGGGAGCGTCCCACAGCTCCCCGTGGACGGGAAGGCCCCAAGCCCAGGGAGCGTCCCACAGCCCCCTGTGGACAGGAAGGCCCCAAGCCCAGGGAGCATCTCACAGCCCCCGGTGGACGGGAAGGCCCCAAGCCCAGAGAGTCAGGCAAGGAATTCTGTAGGACAACGGCCCCTTTCTTCAGCTCATAGATGGTCTCGTTCCAATACAAATACGCCATGGGCCATGTAATGTTATTTTAATTTGCTAGTAGCCACATTAAAACACATAAAAGAAATTAATTTTAATTAGATATTATATTGCACCAAATAAATCCAAAACAGTATTTCTACGTGTCACCACGATCTAAAAATCATCGGGACATCTTAGATTCCGTTTTTGTACTAAGTCTGAAATCTGGTGTGAATTTCACACGGACAGTGCATCTGTTTGGAAGCACTGCAAGCGGGTCTCCAGGAGCCTCACGTAACAAGGGGCTACTGTATCGGACAGCAGGGGTCTAGGAGCTACGGTGGGACCCAGAGTGTTCAGAACCCTCGTTCCTGGGCCGGCAGATGGCACAGCGGTTACATCACTGGACCCCCACAAGGCTGAGTGCAGGTCAAGTCCCAGACCTGGTGGCTTGAAACTCACACCAGGTACGTGTGCACCTGTATCCAAGATCCTGGGAGGAGAATGGAAGAGAGGGGACTGCGGCATGGCCATCCCACCGGGGGGTGATTTCTCACTCTCTCTCTCTCACTATTTCTGTCTGTCTCTCTGGTGAGCACATGCATCCTAAGACAAAAACCTCTACCAAAAAAAGAACCCTGGTTCCTCTAGGCTCTATGTCTGCTGATGACAACTGACGAAGGCCTACCCTGGTGAGTAGCTCAGTATCTGAAGCTCCTGCCTTTGAAGATGTGCTAACATCCCGCCTTCTAATGGCGTTACTTGACATCATGAAACTTCCCAGATGTCCTCCGCTTTGGGCCTGAAGCAGACAGTCTGTCTTCGCTCTGCCCCGTACTCACGGTAACAGAGTACATGAGACTGACGGAGCCGGCAGGGTCTACAAACCAGGGGGGTTATGACTGGCCTCTGCCCTGGAACACAAGCCTCTCCCAACGGGCTGCGAGGGGATTCTCTGAGTGACTCGAATTAGTTGTTGAGCTGCTGACTCCTTTTAGCCCAAGCCAAAAAAGACCACTAAGAAAAGTTAAGTGAAATGACCTTTCATCCGAAATAAGGGCGTGCTGTATGATGGTTGCTATAATACGACACAGACAGCAGGGTTCTGGAAGGGTATGCATGGGAGGCTGGGAGGCGTGCCCAATTCATGTGGCATATGATCTTGTTTAGCAGTGCAGGACAGAATCTGAATTTAAGTGGGCTGTGAATTTGGGAGCAATGAAGTGACCCCTCCACACTGGGGTCATGGGGGCAGGGGTGGGGAGGGGATAAAGGTGAGGATTCTTTTTTTTTTTTGAGAGATTTTTGGTATAGGGTGTGTGAGTTCAGAGAGACAACAGAGAGACAGTGAGAGAGAAATCAAGAAATTACGCCCCTCCGGGGGTGTGACCACATTGCAATCCCGTTTCTTCCCTTCTCCTCCAGGGATGTTGGGCATGCATGTACACACACCCAGTGCTGAGTTTCAAGCCTCCAGGTCCAGGACTCAAACCATGGTTGGACATGTGGGAGTCCAGTGCCTTAACTACGTTGCCACCTGCTGGCTCCAAGGATTCTCGCATATAAACTGGCAACATACGTCTAAAGGAAACCCAGCCCAAGAGGTCATAAGCTCCATAGCAACAAGGTTGTAGTCTCACCTGCGGAGCAACAGTGAATAGAGGAGTGAATATATGTCAGTTTCACTGGCCGTCACGCGACCCTGTTCCTCCTCAAACAACTGGTTTTGCATATCGAAGCATGGTTATCACATGAAAGGCCCAAAGGCCGCCTGAGCCACACACACGCAGGAAACCATCCCTAACGGGGTCCTGCTCGCCAATGACTTGAGAATGACAGAGGTAGCTGTCCACTGAGCAGCTCTTTCTCTGAAGATCTGGAGCCATTATATTGTGCATTAATAAATGCATTGGATGGAGAGGGGAAAAAATAATAAACATGTCTACTTGTTAGTAACTATGGTTCAAAAATGTCACAGGGGAGCTATTTTTAGTGGCTGGCTGAAATTAAAAGTTTGGATTATCTGAGTGTTTTCAGATACCTACTGGACCCTGTTTGCATGCCAAATGGTCAAGCTGAAAAACTGCAGGAGTGTTTCATTGAAGTAGAAATTGTATTTACAAAATTCTCTTGAAAATGGACATCCGTGCACTGAGGTAGGTATACTTACAAATATGGGCCAGCTCTGCAGCCTAGTGATTGAGGGAACAGAATCTCATATGGCCAACCACACAGGTCAAATCCTGGCCCCAGTAGCTTGAAAAACATGTCAGGGTTTTGTGTGTGTGTGTGTGTGTGTGCGTGTGCGTGTGTGCGCACACGTGCATGCATGCTCAAAATTCCAAGAGGACAGAGAAATGGAGAAAGGATTATGGCATAACCACACCCCACAGGAGGGTGTTTTCTTGCTCTCCCTTGTCTCTCTGTCTCTGTCTCCCTCTGATGAGTATATGTGTCCTCTGGGAAATTAAAAAAAAAAAAAAAACCTTACAGGGCCAGCAGGTGGTGTAGCGGTTACATCACTGGACTCTCACCCAGCCAACCACTGTTCGAGTCCCAGACCCGGTGGCCTGAAACTCATGCCAGGCGTGTGTGCGTGCGTGCCCAAGATCCCAGGAGGAGAATGGAGGAGAAGGGATAGAGGTGTGGCCATTCCCTTGGGTGAGGTGATTTATTACTTTCCCTCTCTCCCTGTCTCTGTCTCTCTCTTTCTGGCAAGTGCACATGCCTTAAGGCAAAAACCTTTGCAAAAAAAACTTACAAACTGATGTCTTATAGGATTTTTCTTATTTTAAAATCCTTAAAATTCTCAGCAATTTTAATTCTTTTACGTTTGCCTACTAAACCTCCGCTTCATAAAGGACATGATAATGAAAAGAAAAAAATGGAGGGAGGTAGAATTCTAGAAGGTGCAAATGCGAGAGAGCATCAGAGGGTGGGTGGTTTATGGCAGCAGCCTGGAACATCTTTGCTCCTTAGGTTGGTAAAGGGCAGGGGGTTATCTGGGCGAATGCTGTTACGCCAAGGGTGACCTCTGTGATCTCCAACCACATTTACTGAAGTGCATACACCAATGCTGGAATCCTTCTATTGACTTAGCTGTTCACATTAAAAGGCCCCAACAATTGCTTATGTAGGTCACTTCACACTGCCATTTACCTAAATAATTTCTACAAAGACCTAAAGTTTTAAAGTATACTACAAGACAGTGATTTTTTTGGGAACGCTTTTAGATAACTCTTTGCAAATGAACCTTCTGATAAAACCGCTCGTGGGGCCGACTTTATCTTTCCTGAGTACGCAGGTTTACAGCATTCACCCTGGTACTTTCCACGACCTAAGGGCTCCAACTGCCACTGAGCCCTGGCCCCTGCCTCACGCCCCACCTGGGCCCCAGAAGTCCTGCTCAGCCGTCCTCCTCTGCCTCTGTGTTGCTGGGTGCCCATTTTCTTCCTGGGAGATGATGCCCTTGGAGACAGGGAGCAGGTGGCCTGGTCTCCGAGCCCAGTCCCTGCCGTTCAGGGACACGAATGCCTCTGGTGGCCCAGCCTGACCCCTGGCGACCTTCAGCTCCTCGGCCTCCTCGGTGGAGTCGGGGGTCCTGGAGCTCAGGAACCTCATTCGGGACACCGACGTCACCTCTTTCATTCTCATCAGGCGGTCAGGGTCTGCCCTCCTCGGGGGCGAAGCCAGTTTCTCTTGTAAACTTTCGATCACTTTGGAAGGACTTCTCAGCTTCTTTTCTGGACCCGCCGCGCTTGGGGTCCTTTCTATAACGTGGAACAGGGTGGACCTGAATGACGGCCTTGCCTCGTCGTCCTTGGGATCAAAGGTCTTCAGCTCCCCAGGGTCAGGCTGAGGCTCAGGGCTGGGGGCTCTGAGCCCATCCACACCCATGTGCTCAGAGGCCTGGGGGGCCCTCCTGGTGCCGTCCCTCTCCCCGACAAAGAGAGGGCTCTGGGTCCAACCGCACTTTCTCCTGCCGTAAAAGGCGTCGGCAGGTGCCAGGGGGCCACCTGCTGGTGCTGGGCTGACTGGCAGCTCCCCTGTGCACGGCCCTGGGATGCAGGTGTCAGTGTTGATGACAGGCTCCGGGAGCTGGCTCTGTCCCTCTTTCCTGGCTCCCGGCAGGAGGGACTCCATTGCCACCTCAATGCCCAGGATCCTGGCCGCCCTCGCTTGCAGGGACTCACTTGGGGGGGCTGCTACGGCCCTTGCTTCACCCAGAGTCCCGTCCAACCCCGGGGTCTCCTGTTCTTGTCCTGCGGGAAGCCCCAGAGACCGTAAGTCTGGTGCCGAGAGGCCTCGGCTCTTGTTGGTAAGGGACAGTGGGACCGCAGTGCCCCTCTCCTCACCGTCAGCCGTGCGAGGGAGCATGTGGCTTGGCCTCGTGGAACTTACAGCATTGGTGAGTTCCCAGCTGTCCTGTGGCTCCCTTGGTTCGGCCAGATAGGACAGGAGGCTGGGCTTCGTGTCACTGGACCTCGAAGACACCCTGCCTTTCTCAGGACCCGGGCTGAGCGCTAGTCTGCTCTCTCCACTTCCGTCCTCCCGGCGTCTCTCCTCCGTGGCCGGGCTCCAGCCTACCGACTGCCAAGGCTCCCCTCTGCCATCTCCCCCCTGCGTGGAGCCCGAGGACTGAGGCTGGGCAAGCAGGGGGCCGGGCTTTGGCTCCCCACTCCAGCTCTCAGGCTTGCTCTGAACTCTTCCCAGCCAGGCAGGGTCCTCTGGCACCGACATCCTCGGTTCCTGCTCGACTCTCACTTCCTGGCCGTGCCTGAAGAAGCCTGAACTCTCTGGTCTGGGGTCGGCCGGGTCTTCCCGCTGCCACTCGGCCTCGCTGTCCTCGCTGCTACTGTGGCTGTCTTCCTCCTCCTCCTGCAGCTCCTTGTTAAAACTCTCTAGCTGACTTATCAGGTCCCACGGGCGACGACTGACGGGTTTCAGGAGAAACTGCCCAAAGAGCTGCTGGCTGTTGCAGGGGCCCGTGGGTTCCCCCTTCACCACCTCCCGCTGGGGCCCGGGGCTGGCCGCACGCGCACGCACGTCTGCGCAGGGCTCCCGTGGACACGCCTTTGATACAGGTGCTTGATTGACGGACCAGGAAGTCCTCGAGAAAGCACTGTTGCTGGACGGGCTGAGGGACGTCTGGCCCTGTGGGCTGGGAGCACTGGGCTTCTGTTTCTGGTCCCTGGAAGCAAGTGCTGTGTGCGCATGCGGCTCGAAGGCGGCCGGCTCTGGGCACTTCGCACCTGGCGTAGAGGGGCTCGGCCCTCCGTGCTCAGCGCCAGGGGGCAGTTGCGCGCCCGGGGATTCTTCGGGGAAACTGGTTTGTGTCTGCTGGTCTCTGTACTGGTGCCCCGGCCAAGAGCCGGAAGCCTGGAGTTCTCTGTGTTTTGTGAGGTGGATGAATCTGAGGTCATCTGTTTGTTTGTGGACTTCTGGTTCCCCCAGATCTTGTTTTCGGAACGCTGTCCCCCCAGCCATGCTTCCTGTGAGCGCCTGCAGCTCCAGGTCGGTGGAGGAGAGGCTCAGCAGACTCTGCTCCTGCAGGGCCGCGCTCTTATCGCAGCCGTCCTTCCCAGCGGCAGTCGGTTTCAAGTCATTGTTGTTCGTATCTGTGGCCGGCAGATGTGATTCGGATTTCACCGGGATGGAGACCAAACAAAATATAGTCTCGCTTGTTTTCTTCTTTGATCTTTTCTTGGTCTGCATCCCAGTTTCAAACGTTCTGAGCTTGGTCTGCATTTCGCAGGTCCGCTCGCCCGGTGCATCTGGGGAGGAGAGCTGGCCTTCCGCGTGGCCGTGCTGGCTCCCTCTCACGACACGGAGGTCGCTTTGCTCAGGGAAGCCATCTTCTCCATCCCTGGGCAGCTGGCCCCGCCGCCACCGGGGGCTGGGCTGAGCGGAGGCGGCCCCCCTCTCATAGCCGGTCGGGGGCATCAGGCTCTGCGGAGGCAGGACAGCACCGTCACGGCGCACCTCCCCAGGCGCTGGCTCCTGGGGAGGGACAAGATCAGAGCTCCACAGCTTAGGGCCGAGCTGTGCTTCTTCGTAGAAACCCTGGGGCTGAGCTAGTTTAATGTGCCGGATCCGGGGGTCATCGAATGGGATGTACTGCACAGAGCCCTCGAAGGCAGCGGCGAGGCGGGGGTGTGGAGGGAGCCCTCGCGGAGAGCGTGGGCCGGCCCCATATTCGCTCCCGGTTCCCAGGGGGCCAGGCGGAAGCGGGCAGCCGGCCCCGGCCATCTCGGCTGCGTGCTGTGGCTGTCCGTGACTACCATGCACGTGTCTGGGTGCCGTATCCTCCAGGTAGGGGTTCGGGATGTGCTGGGGGGGTGACCTGTACGACGGCGGAGGCACGTAAACCGGAGGCTCCAAACCAGAGTCCGACGCGCAGAGCTCATGCCTGGGGTCCTGAGCCGTGGTGGAACCGGAAACCGACAGGTCCGTCTGCAGGCTGTCCTGGGAGGCGCTGCTCTCTACTCCTCCTCTGGACTGGTGGGAGCCGGGAGACGCAGGCTTGAGGGGTTTTCCGAACTTAGGCCGGGGTCCAGGGCCCGCGGAGCCACCCTTGTCAGGATTCCTGGTGGATTCCCAACTCGGGGCACAATTTGGGGGATACAGGGGCGTTTTAGAGACGCCTGGGAGGTGTCCGTCACCCATGGGAATGGGGATTTCCGTGCAGCTGAGGCCCTCAGGGGAGAGAACCCTGGGCAATGACTGGGACTTCCTTTTGTTTTGCGGGTTCAGCACACGCTGTCCTTCAATGAAGGGGTACAGGTCCTGGAACAACTTCTCCCCGTCTCCATCCGACATCTGCCTCCCTAATTTCCTTGGCTGGTTCCAGCTGTCGAGGCTTACATTCTGCCACTTGGCGGCACCCGACATTCTCGGCTCTTCTTCCCAGGTCGCCTTCTTCATCACATCCTCTGTCCTTCTTCCCACTTCCCACGGACCTTCTCTCGTGTGGACGGACAGGCTGTGGGCTTGGGCCATCCCCCCGGCCTCCCGGTCTTCTCGGTCCCTTGGGCCCAGCAGGCTTCTGACCCCCGGTCCTCCTCTTCTCCAATAGGCTTGGTCGTCCCAGGGCGGAGGCTGAGAGGGCCACACTAAGGCAGGTTGATTATAGAACCTACAAGACAAAGAGGCACAGATGTCACACACGAGAGAAAGGCGCCCTTCTCTGCTTCTGCCACTCATGTTCAGAGTCAAACCCAGGTCAGCACCTTTGAAAAATGTGCTGCCTTCCTCTTTAGGGAGAACATGTCCCACTCATCTCCTTATGGCTGGAAGTCAGCCCGCGGTGTGCCTCAGGAGCCAAGGAGTAACAGCAGCAGGCTGGCCACCAGAGCACCGGGACGCGGCTCAGGCTCCAGACACGTCAGGGCTCTCTGAGCTCTACGTGCCTGCGGGGACGTCCCGGAGCAGAGCCCAGAGCAGTGTCCCTCAGGCTCCGTCTGGGACCACTCGGAGCACACTCCCACTCAGGCCAGACCTCCTGAGTGATTTCTGGGAGTCAGGAACAGTCTTACCCACTGCTCTATGGCCGCCACGAGTCCCGCAGCCACTGCAGGGGTGGCTAACACTGACTTCTCGGTCTCATCCCTCGTTTCCGATTCCACAGGTCTGGATGGGGCTCTACGACCGGCATTTCCGACATGTTCCCAGGTCCCTGGGATCTTTCTTTGAGAGCCATTACCAACAGTGGTTGCCAACCAGGACTGCACATTAGAATGTGGGAGCACTTCAAATCCACGCGCCCTGGGCCAGAGGGTAATGGGGTGGTCAAGGCAGCTGGAGCTCACTTGGCCAACTGTGGTTTAAGTCCCAGACCAAAGGCTTGAGAAAAAGCGTGCCAGGCACGTCTGTGTGTGTGTGTGTGTGTGTGTGTATGTGTGCATGCCCAAAATCCTAAAAGGAGAAATGCAGAAACAATGGTAGCATGACCAACCCCATGGGGTGCTTTCTCCTTTCCCTCTCTTTTAGGGAAAAAAGAAGAAGAAGGTTTCAACTTTTAAAAAATGCTTTTTTTTAAAAAATTGTAAAAGCAACAATATATTCATTGTTGAAATGAGTGTTGGAAAAATACAGCAAAGTAAGGAAAACAAAAAGTACCTGTAATCCTTCTACCCAGAGATAGCTACTTTGATATGTATCTTCTACTCTGTAGTATATGGGCATGCGGGTTTTGGACGGCCCTTGGCATCCTACAGGTACCTGGTCTTGGGCTCATTTCCCGCATGTCATACACAACAGCTGACGCTGAGGATGGAAACGCCACACCAGGTCCCCACTACGTGTTTTCTGGACACCAACACATTGACGCTGCATCACATCCTTTGGAGGTACGAATTACTGTCATTCCCGTTTTACAGAGGAGGAAACTGAGGCACGGGAGTTAGGGAACTAGCTTAAACACTAATATGTACTGGGTGCTTATGCTATGGCATGCATTGTGTGAATTACTGCATTTAAACTTTACAACCATTATTATTTATTTCTCCCTTTTATAGCTAAGGAAATGGAGGTATATGCAATTCAAACAACTTTCTCAAATCACACAGTGGGTAAGTGGTTGGAAAAAGAATTCTAATCCAAGAACTGTGAACATAAAGCCCCTCATTTAAACACCATTAAACATTCTCCAGTGAAATAATAAATCCTTGAAATGTTTAACATTATTTCATTTTTTTAAAGAGTTATTTATTTAATCGCGTTTGCTATTATTATTTTTTAGTTTGACCAGAGACAGAGAAAGGGAAAGCGAGAAAGCAAGCTGCCAGGTCTAGGACCTGAACCGTGGTCGGCTGTGTGGGAATCCAGCGCCTTTATCTACCACGTCACCTGCCGGCCCTTACATTATTTTATTTTTTAAAGGTTGTATTTATTTTACTCATGGCAGAATGACAGATAGTACATGTGTGTGCATGAGAGAGAAAGAGAGAGGGGATGAGACCCCCCACTCCATCAAGGGCTCAAAACACAATCATCCCTTTTCCTCAGCCTGCTAGAGTGTCAGGACCTTGGGCACACGTGTGTGCACCTGGCGTATTTTAGGTTCACCAGGCTGCGGACCCGAACCTGTGGTCAGCCACATGGCTTCCAGCACTGCCGGTCAGTGTCTTTTTTGACTGTGCCACCAGGCTGGACCAAGGAATTATTTAAATGAATAGTATGCACATGATTTATTTAACCATTGTAGCAGTGTTAGGCATTTATGTGGGTTCCATTCTAAAATGCTTTGAAAAAACATCATTCACAAACAATTTAAGGTCTCGGATTATTTAGAATAAATCTTTAGAAAAGGAATGAGCAGGTGGTATAGTGGTTAAGGCTCGGGACTCCCACATGGTCAACTGTAGTTCGAGTGCTGGACCTGGTGGCTTGAAAAATCATGCTGAGCCTATGTGCGTGCATGCCCCAAGTCCCAGGAGGAGAACGGAGGAGAGACTGAGGCGTGGCCATCCCCTCTTGGGGGTGATTTCTTACTTTCCATCTCGTTGTTTCTCTCTCTCTGGCAAGTGCACCCACATTATGAAAAAAAAAAAACCTAAAAAATTAATAAATTGTTAAAAGAAAGAAATAAAATGAGTAGCTCCTAGGGCATATTGTCAAAACAACCATTGATAAACCACGCCGATTTATAGTCCACGTGTGGGACAGAGACGACCTGCTTCAGCTGAGCCTTCCTATCCCTGTGTATTCCAATGATCCTTTTCCTTATTACGTAAGTGGAAAGAATATCTCATTATTTCAATTTGCATTTCTTGATATCTAGTAAGGTTAATATTTCCCCCACGTGCTTAGGTGTCACGAAACCACATATTGTGATTTCTACAACACAGTCCACTTTTCAGCGGGTGGTGCAGCCGAGAGAACACTGAGGGTCAGGCCGGTGCTCTGAGGCCACCAAGTCTGTGTAGTAACAGCTTGCAGGGTCGTGCCTGCCAGGGTCTGCTCTGATGAAAACCTTTCCCAGCATGTGGGCAGAGGGCTGGCTCTGCAGGAGCTCCTGGAAGCAATGCAAACTGCTACTAGTGCAACTCCCTCTTTTTTTTTTTGAGAGGTTTTTGCTATAGGGCGCGTGAGCTAACCAGACAGAGAGAGACAGAGAGACAGAAAGCGAGAAATCACCCCCCCAGGGGGGATGGCCAAGTCGCAATCCCTACTCCTCCATTCTCCTCTCGGGATCTTGGGCACGCACGCACACGCACCCGGCATGAGTTTAAGCCACCAGGTCCGGGACGCAAACCGCGGTCAACTACATGGGAGTCCAGCAACATAGCCATTATGCTAACTGCTGGTCCCAACTCCCTCATTTTTGAAGTACTTCTTTGCTTTAAAAAGTGAGGGCAGCTCCTCAAGTCCTACCCCCAACCTTTCCTTCCACCACACTCTCTGTAATTTGAGCTATCACTTGCAGTAAAGCTTAGTTTTGGGTTCAAAAAGTAGAAAATAGTTATCAGGTCATCGGAAAAGTCACGATATATTTTTCTATGCAAAAATGCATCATGACTTTTCCGACAACCCCCAAAATCAATTTAAGGTGAAGCACCTGCCACTGGGGGCCTAAGCACTCTATGTCACGACTCACAGACAGGGCAGGCTGATTGCTTTGTTGCTTTTGTTTCCATCAAGGGCACGTTTGGAACATTCGAGTTTGGGATGCCAGGCAGCGCACTTCTTGGTCGGGCTCCATCACTGCTGGCCCCCCTGCCCATCCCCACCCCCACCCAGGTAAGCCAGCCTTGCACCTCCAGAAGCCACAGTCCCTTCCCCAGGGACTCCTGTGTAACTGCCCCTCAGTAGCCACAGAAACACTTCAAAGATCAACTGTTCGTAAAGTCCTTAGAACTGGGGCAGCAGGTGTCATGGTGGTCAAGGCTCTGGAACCCCCACAGCCACTGCAATTCAAGTCCTGGACTCTGTGGCTTGAAAATCATGCCAGGTATGTGTGAGTGCGTGCCCAGAATCCCAAGAGGAAAGTGAAGGAGAAGAGATTGTGGTATGGCCAGGCCCCCGGGGGGGAGGGGTGATTCCTCACTTTTCCCTCTCTCTGTCTGTCAAGAGCACGTACCTTATGGCAAAAAACTAAGGGGGACAAAAGTCCTTAGAACCTACTGCTACAAGTCTCAGACTATACCCAAAGTCCACGGCAAGCCTTGAGAATTATAACTTAGGGCAGCCGGTGATGTGGTGGGTGGTGGTAGCTGAATTCCACCTGTATGGCTGTGTTTTGAATCCAGGATCCGGCATCTTGAGGGACATGCCAGGTGTATATATATTGTGTGTGCCCAAAAATCCCTAAAGGAGGGAGAGAAGAGGGCATTGTGGCATGACCATCCCCAAGGAAGGGTGCTTTCTTGTTCTCCCTCTTTCACTCTGCCTCTGGCAGGCATAGGCTTCCTCTGGTAAATCAAAGGAAAAAGAAGAAAAAAATTCCAACTTAATATAATGTTACAGTTGCCATCGATCCAACTGTAAGAGAGTAAAATCATAAGGAAGTACCAAAACTATCTACTTGCATCAAAACAATCTACTTTGAGGGCCAGTTCTATAGTCTAGTGGTTAGGGGAGCTGGGTCCCACACAGCCAACCTTGAAAACCATGCTGTGGGGGCATGTGGGGACATGTGGGTGCAGCCCCCAACCCTGACAGAATGAAGAAATGGAGAAGGGACTGTGGCATGACCACTCCCCGTGGGGGTCCTTTCTGTGCCCCTCACCGCGTCTCTCCCTGGTGAACACACACATCCGCTAGCAATGAAAAGAAAAGTACTTTCTCGCCTCTGTCCTGAGGCGGACAGTGAGTGGGCTTTGCACCGGCTTCACTAAGCACTGTTTTTCTTTCTCACAGTCACACACGTTTCCCTGGAGTGCCTGACATTACGGAAGGAACAGGCCCGTGTGACTCTCGTTCTTCTCACGGCCAATGTGTGCTGTGCTTAGAGGCGGCTGAAGCCCAAGGTACTATCTGCGCATGTGTATGCCACAGGCCACGAGCGTAATCAGAAGACAGATAAAAAATGACATGCGCGGACTGCAACTTCCCATGGGAGAAATGTGGTCAAAGTTGTCTTCTCCACCCCAAAATGTGATCACCTTCACTTTGTTGAAACTACCATAATACAACTGAGTGCAATGGCTAATAAGCACCCTGACTTAAACTTTTTTCTATTTACACAGTCCACCCAAACCCCAATTGAAGAAAAGCACAGGTGATCCTGGAGATTTTAAATAACCTATTTTGAGGCCAGGTGGTAGCACAGCGGTGATGTCACTGCACAGACATGGGGAGGTCCCAGGTTCACATCCAGGCCTCACTGCGCACACCCATGACCCAGACTGGCTGGGGCTGGGGGTGGATCACGGTGTGAGGATCCTGTTTGGGTGACTGTCCCTCCATCTCTCATGGAAGAAATAAATAAACCTCAACACTAACTACCTAACTAGCTAACGTACTTTATAATATGGTGCACATGACATAGAAAACGATGAAGGATCCATTTAACAAACCTCCGTTTGGACCTGTTGTGAGCCAGGCTCTGATGGGCATATGCTGCGTTTTGGTGATTTTCTCCTTCAGACAAGTGATCGAGCATGGCTGTCCTACGGCTTCCATACAGGACACCGTGACCACCTAAAACACGTGCTACCTCGTGTGGCTTCCAAGCCAAGAACACGTTTCCCGATACCTTTGAGGAAATACGGTGAGATTCAATTTTTCTTTCTTAAGAATGAAGCTAATGATTTTCATCTTTACAAACGTTAATGATAGGACTCTGCATAAACACACAGGCAGAGCGGAGTGTGCTAGCCCACATGGATGGGGCTGACAAGTTCCGTGAGACAAGCAGGGTCTTTGTACAGAGGTCCTGAGAGAACAGGATAGAGCGGAGGGTCACGCCTGCCAACAGCTCCAGGGCTGACCATGGGACGAGAGACGGGGCCAGCAAAATAACTGATAGAAACTGTGTGGGAAATGGTTGAGACGTGCACATGTGGAAAACAATTTGCCTAAAAGAAAATCAGCAAATCTACTCACAGAATATATAAGAGCTGGTGATGAAAATAATTGGGAAAAATTTCTGCTAACTGACATGACTCCTCTGCAGACACAGTGGAAAGCACTGCCCTTTCTTTCAAAAACAGAAGTTGGGTCAGCCCAGCGGTATCGCTCCAGCAACTGAATCCACCGGGAAGTCTGAGGGTTCAAATCCCTGGTCGACCTGTACGAGCTGGGGGTGTGTGGCCAGGATCCGGGCTGGCCAGGAAGGCTTTGGGAAATGGAGATCACAGCACAAGATCCTGTGAAGGGTGCTTGCCTCACTCTCCCTCCCTCCCACTCTCCCCATTTTCCATCTCTTTCTATTTGTCTCACTCTCATGAAAATAATAAACCTAAACACACACACACACACACACACACACACACACATGTACAACCGCAGAAGTCTACTTAGAACAGCAGTCTTTGAATCTACACTGAGCCAGTGTTTCAATGCTAATAAGATTATCTTCTCAGTGGACGCCAAGGTCCTCGTGAGCTGTACCAACTTGTTACCATCTGGACATGCTACAGCCTGGAATCTGGCCCAATACCCAGGGGCACAGGACAGACCCGTGATTTCATAAAAATTAAAACTACGTGAATAGAGGCTTGCTGCCTGCCTGGAGGACTGGGAGTTCCATGAGAGGGACACATGGACAGCATGGTTACCCCCACCCTCCTCTGTGAATGAAATCCTGATCCTGGTCCTCCGGGGGTGTTTCAAAGTCCAGCAGCTAGCCCTCATCGTGGAGGTCAGGGTGGGACACAGGGAGGGCCCACTAATGTCACATCCAGATGCAGAGACTTCTGCCCATCCCCGAGTCTACACTCCAGCAGGTGCCTGCACTGCCGATCCCCGTCAATTCGAGCATCTCATGTGGGACCAGTGGACAGTGGTGCCATTTTGCCCTGGCCATTTGTTCAAAAGCCACTCCCCTTCCAGAGGGGTCGGTCATCATATCCAGACAGATGAGCTGAGCACAGCGAGGGAGGGGTCTCTGACAGGAACACGCACTCCTCCCAGGGAAGCCGTCTTTTCCAGGTGGGCAGGAGGTGTTTCAGCATCTCTTCAGACGCCTCCCGCTCACCAGCCCACTGGTATGACGGGGCCCACGACCTTTCCCTACGGAACCTGCTCCTCCTGCGCGTCACACCCGGAAGCCTGCAATTTCCTTTCTCAGCACGCTTTGCTGTGTTCAATAAGCCACACCGTGCAAGTGACCCTCTGACACGGGGTAACAAATGGGCTAATTTTGGAAAGGGGAAATGAAGGGTTGAGAGAAGATTAAGACTCAAGTATAGAGGTTGGCATAAATTAAAGATCAGTCAAAGAAGATAAAGCTGCGAGGAGGGCATAAGGGCCAAACATCACTGTGCTGCAAAGTTCAATTTGGACACAGATTGCAGGTTGCGTTGGCGGAGTCTAAACCAGAAAAATCCACAAATGCCTGCTCAGGCTGTCAACGGACCGTCAGGCCTGTTTAGCAGTGTCACAACACACAGCTACAGACAGTAACAGTCTACGTTTGGTGGAAGTAAAGCACCTGATAGGAGCTACTGTTTTTTAGTCGCCAGAGGGACTCTCCAAAAAAAAAAAAAAAATGTTCAGACTTGTAAATGATGCTCAATTTAGACATCTGGGCAGGGAACACAGGGAAACAACTCACAGCACTCAGGGTATCCATGTGCACAGGGTGACTAGTGAGCTGTCAGAAAAGTCATGATGCATTTTATTTTTTTTTTATTTATTTATTTTGAGAGGTTTTTGCTACAGGGCGCATGTGCTCGCCAGAAAGACAGAGAGAGACAGAGAGACAGAAAGCAAGAAATCACCCCCCCGGGGGGGGGGGGGGAATGGCCACACTGCAATCCCTTCTCCTCCATTCTCCTCTCGGGATCTTGGGCATACATGCACATGCACCCAGCATGAGTTTAAGTCACTGGGGCCAGGACTTGAACCATGGTGATTACATGGGAGTCCAGTGACAGAACCATTACACCAACTGCTGGCCCCATCATGATGTATTTTTACAGGAAAAAAAAAAGTCATCAATTTTCTGACGACCCAATAGCTGGGATGAACCTTTGGGGTACCTGCTGATACACTTGTGAGAAAGTCTTGAAGTCGTAGTTCCTCGATAATTTAGGCTTCAAACTCCTGAGCTTGGATCTGGATCACAACGATCAGCTCAGGATGGAAAAAAAGGTATTTTGGAAGCCACTTTACTGTAGTACCAACTGTGATCCAGAAACAGACACAAACTGCTCTTTTGTGGTTATAATAGTTTTCGGAATTATCTCTGGGATTGATTTTGCAAGGTCTAGTGATGTGAAAGATGGAGTTGTTTTAGAACCTGTGAAAATTCTGGGAGGGTGTCTTTTTTGTGTATGTGACAAAATCAGGGGTGCTGAGGGAACCACACTCTGAAGGGGGAACTTCTGAGATGAAGTCTTGTTCACATGGACCACTGACAAATGATGCACACCAACGAAACGGAAGAGAGCAGCAGGGGCTGAGGACCACAGTCAGAGGGAGGACGGCCGTGAGACCTGCATGGAAGGAGAGACATAACCTGGAGAGCAGCAGGCGGGGCTGGGAGGACAGCCACCAGGGCGAGCCCCCGACAGACACCGCGCTGTCTTCAGTGGAGGTGCTAGAACCACCATGGTGAATCACGCCACCTGTAACAACATCCTTCTGATGAGTGCACTCACGAGAGGAGAGCCTGTGCCACGACTCCTTCTGACTCACCTCGGTGCCTTACACGAGCCAACTCCCTTCACTGATTACAACGGAAAGGAAAGGACTCGCTGATGACCTTGAGTTTAGAGGCCAGATAACACTTTCGAGTCTTCCTTGCTCTGGCAGCAGCCTCCCCACAAGGACACGAGTCAACCTTCCTACCCACACAAGGATCCCAAATGACAGACGACTCTCTCTGCTAAGGCTCAGACATGGTTTTGCCCCCTGGAGGTCCGTGCTTTGGATCTGGTCTGCAGTGTAATGGCGTTGGGAAGTGGGGAGACCTTTCAGAGCCGAGCCTGGTGGGCAGTGATGGGATCATGGAGGCGCCCCTCTGGCAAATGGATTAGTGCTGTCTGGTGAGACCCAGCAAGTTCCAGCTCCCCCGAGAAGGGGTAATTTACCACAAGAGCAGGTTGTTATAGAAGACGGCGACTGCCCAGGCCTCACTGCATCTGCTCACCATACTCTGTGCATCAGCCAGCCATGTTGTCAGCCCTACGCCTCTGGACTGTCTAGCTACCAGAACCGTGAGTCAAACTGACCTCCAGTTCTTGATAAATTACTCAGGTCCAGGTATTTCTGCTAGTGATGTAACAGGAGGCTAAGACACCCTCCGCTTACATAAAAGAGAATCTCATAAACCACCAGACACCTCAAGGGATGGGAAACACTGAAGAATGGCTCCCTACCAGACTCACCAGGTAAAGCCCCGGCAACTGGAAGTCGGAGCAGACACTGTTTGCTTCCTCCAAGATGCAGCCTCCCCTTCTGACTGCTAGTGGCTATGTTTACTATAGGTCAGTAATGACCTTCTGAAGAATGTCCTACCTTTAGGGAGAAGGGACTGAGAGGGGGGAAAGTGGAACGAGAAGACAATGCCTGTAGCCAGGCCTGGGGGAGCCCATGAACCTGCGGCCAACCCCTGCGGAGGGCTGCTCCAGGTCAACAGAGCAGCCAAGGCTATGGCACCTGCACAGGCTAAAGGAGTCATCTGAGGCACCAGCAGTTGGCGTAATGGCTATGTCGCTGGACTCCCATGTAGTCGACCGCGGTTCGCATCACAGACCCGGTGGCTTAAAATTCACACCGGGCGCGTGTGTGTGCGTGCCCAAGATCCCAAGAGGAGAATGGAGGAGAAGGGATTGCGGCGTGGCCATCCCCCCTGGGGGGTGATTTCTCGCTTTCTGTCTCTCTGTCTCTGTGTGTCTGGCGAGCACACGCGCCCTATAGCGAAAACCTCTCAAAAAAAACCTCTAAAAAAAAAAAGGAGTCATTTGGTGGCTTCTCACCACGTCCTTGCTGCCAGCAGAGTGGGATTGCTTGCCCTGGTAGCTGGCCAGATGGTGGGGGTTTACATGCGAACCTTACAGTTTTCTAACTGCATGCCTTCTCAACATCCTTAACTTCTCTTCGCCTCTGCTGCCTACCCTGTATGTGAGTTGCTGGAAGGCATTAAATGAGAGACTACGTTCAAAGTGTCTCGTGCCGTGCCTCACACATCGTAAGTCTTTGTGGGTGTTTTGTTTTGCTATGGTTACAATCATTAACCCAACAGAAATTCACTTTCAGTAGAGTAGGTCATCTTGAACTCTGTTTTCCTGGTGTCATCCAGGGAAGGAGGTGCAGTAGCACAAAGGTAAGGGAGACCCTCTCGTCTGACACAAAGTGGATGAATACACAAGACTGACTGCTAAGGGAAGCAAGAGACAGACACTGGATGCCTCTGCTCAGTGTATACGGAATGTCTGCACTCTACGGAAAAACTGAATGCATGGATGGTGTGCTAGCAGGGAGGGCGAGTGGAGACACCAGAGACGTTATAGGAGGGAGGGAGTGGCAGGGGGAGGGGCACAGGGGGAAAAAGAAAGAACGTTTAATGGATGTAAGAATGGGAAGTTATTTGTTGATGATGAGGTATACAATAATACTGTTGACTTGATTCACTTTCTCAGCATGGATGGTGGGAAAAACCATGCTGCATGCTTGAAAGATGTGTCGGGTTGTTGGAAAAGACATGATGTATTTTTTCTGTTTTTCTATACAAAAATGCATCATGATTTTCCTGACAATCCAATATAGTGATTAAATGTAAGTAAGTAAGTAAATAAAGGTGGGGGAGAAGAGAGGGAGTGCTTGTCTTAAGGTGGTGATTATTTTAGACTTGCATTGTCTGTTAAAACTATCATCAATAGGCCTTTACAATAACAGGAAATAATGATATAACTGACTGTCATAACAAGACACGGCCCATCCTGGGGATGGCCGGTCTCCGAGACATAGCTCCACCTACTACCTCAATGCCGATGTACAACAAACCAGGATTTAGTTTATTACGACCGAGCAGGAAGAGCAAGTTCTATTCCCTTTCCTTTCATGTAAGCCCAGTCTGCAGGCAGACTATTTCAGTAGTTTCATATTTCTCTTTAGTAAGGATGTCAGGCTTTTTTCCCCAAGTAAAACTACCTCTACTAGGTGGTCCACAGAGTGCCACCGAAGACATAAAGAATGCCAACCTCGTCTCCCCCTTCCCTGTCACATTTCTACCACCACCTCACTTTCATTCACGTATTCCTTCATTATTCCATGAAGATGTACGGGGTGGTGTCTGTGCATATGACCCCCTGTTCTGTGGAAGCTGAACTGAGTGTAGTGAGGAGTGGGAAGGTGACCAGTAGAGACGGGCCCACCGGAGCCTGGGATGCTATGCTGACCCTCTGGACCAGTCCCTGTCACTATGCCCTGGGATGCTGCCCAAGGGCCCCAGGGGCCCACAGCTGGTACAAGGACCATCAACTGGATTTCCAGTCGAGGCTCTGCTCTTTGTGAAGAGCTCAGAGGGGCAGCCACTTCTGAAGCAAAGAAGCTGGACCCAAACACCCACTCGGGTCTCTCTTCAGCCCATGTTTCATGGTTTTTCCCACCCCGTGTCTCTCCCTTGGGTATGCCCTGGCTCCCTAACTCATCCAATGTTCTAGCTGAAGAAGAGTCTCCACTCCAATACCTCTCCTGGTGGTGACACCACTGCTGGAGGAGTCCGACCCGGTAGGGCCCTAGGCTTAGTCTTCTTCCTTTCCTGCGCCGCCTCCGACGAGTCAACCCACTCCCGCCGAGGCTGGACCCCAGCACACTGAGAAGGCAATGAGGTCCCAGGCTGGGTGCTGGGTCCTCCCACAAACTTCAAGGACTTCCTTATCACTGTACTCCCAGAACTCGCCAGGTCTATCTAACCTGTGCCACGGTGGGAGGGACTGGCGACGGTAAAGCAACGTGGAGCATTGCAGGACAGGCCATGGGCAGGCAGGCACTTCCGCATGGCTGCACGGCATAGGGGTAAGACAGAAGCGCTCCCGAAGAAGGCTGTGCACAGAGAGGGGGCCGGACAGAAGATCTGGACCTGGTGTATGTGGTCGCACCCGCTCAAGAACATAGACTCTTCCCTGTGAAGCAGTCAAACCATCCACCCCGAATGCTTAGGATAGGACACGAGCAATTCAAAGGCAAATAATGTTCTGGATTTATAATTTTGTCAAGAGAAAAAGACCCATAGAAACAGATGTTAAACTTGAAGCATTCCTTTTGTGGAAAACTATTGTAAGTAGGATATGATTTGAGAGGAGCTTAAAACGCCCCTGAAAATGAACTGTTTACCGGATCCAGTAGCACTACCTAGAAGGGATGTTTACTGACCAGAAATAAACCTCCCAAGATGAGGGCCCCAGACCACCACATCAGAGACTCTGCTGGGCTGCGGAGTCTCTCATTAGTTACAACTGCTGCTGATGACAGGAGAGAATTACAAGTCATTCTCATGGTGAACTAACAAAAATCCTTACCAGAATTCCTGGAGCCAAACAGAAAGGAGCTCTGTGACTCTCAGATCCAAACCTCTGCTACGTTAAGTTCTTTTACAGCTTCCTCTGATTATAATATTCCAAAGGAAACACCCTAAGGAAACCGTGGATGCCTGATAACAGCCTCCATGTTGTAAGGGCAGCTGAGTACTCAGCTACGGCTGCGTGCATTTTCAGCTTGCAGTACCCTCCGTGTGCAGATAATGCGACTTTTCCCCGTGCTCATTTCCCTTTGCGTGTGCCTGTGCATGCGTGTTTCGGCAAGCAAGCTTCAGACACGGCCTGTGGCTTTGTTCTGGACGTGTGGTGACTGTCATGCAAAGCTTCAAGCGGCTTTTATCATCACAACCCGTTGGGGAGACCATTTAGCGGTGCGTTTGCATCTAGATGAACTCTCTGCAAAGTCAATGACTTAAAAGGTCTGGGGAACTGCCAAGTCTTCTGAGTTGCGTGATCAATAGTCTCTAAGAGAGAAGAGAAGAGAAGAGAAGAGAAGAGAAGAGAAGAGAAGAGAAGAGAAGAGAAGAGAAGAGAAGAGAAGAGAAGATGCTTTGGGGTGCATGGCCAGCGGCACCCCCAGCCTGGACACCGTGCTCGCTCGTAGCTCCCGACGTGGTCGAACACTGGCATCCACATCTGCTCATCCCCTCCTCTGCCATCCAGCCTCTCTCCTGAATCGAGCCCTTCTCTGCTGACTGGAACCGAGGCTAAAACATCCACTGGCCATCCAGAACTATCAATTCTGCCTCAGAAATGTAAGCCATGAGACCTGCGTCATGGTCAAGGACAGCGGTGGCTCTGATGCTGACCCATCAAGCAGGGCCAGGGGACAGTGGATGTCACCAGGAGCCAAAGCGTCTGCCCACGGGAGAAAGAGGTTCTGCAACAGCGAGGATACGAGCAGAGACAAGTGACAATAAGGACAGAGACACAGTGAGATCCCAAGGAATGACACAGCGCACAGAGACACCAGGTAAGCAGGCCAACCTTGGCTCCCAGCCTGTCATCCCCACGTCCTCAAGGCCAGGCGAGGTCCGGAGACTCCGGTCCTATCTCCCAACCACCCCTCCCTTCCCTTTCGGCTGGGTTCCAGGTTCTGGCACCCGAAGAACCTAAGAAGGAAGGAAACTTACTACTAGGAGCCGTTCGGCCTACTAGGAGCTGCGAGTCTCGGAGTTGCTACTCCCTACCCCTCTCCACCTGAGAGCTCACAGTGAAGATGGAAGCCAGCAGCACCGCCCGCAAGGAAGCCCATGGCCATCACGTCACAGCCACACCTTCCCAGATGCCCCCACACAGGCCACAGGCCACAGGCAAAACCGCCACCTCCTGTCCCAAGTCAGCCGGGTGTTCTCAAGTGCTAAGCACTGAGACCACTCCTGGCATATGTTGGGTCGCTGGGAGAGTCATGATGCGTTTCTGCAGTGGCAATTAAACGTCAACATGAACTTTTGAGAGCATTCAGTCCGCCTTCTGTGCTGTGGATTCCCACAGCAGTCACCAGCCACAAGAAGGAAGGCCCACGACACGAACACGTAGGTGTGGAGAACAATCACTCTCCAGCCATTCCTTCCGGTTTACCGGACAAGTGAGCATTAGCTTCTGGTCACCGTCCACCGCCCGTGTGTAAGAGCTTGTCGCCAAGTTCACACGTCCCCTCACCTCTCCTCACAACAGAACTGCCATTCTGTCCCGTCTCGGCTGCTCCGTATTACCTGATCCGATAACCCGATTCAGAAATCCATGATCTCCAAGCACCCTGTGGAAACCGAACACTCCGACGGTCATCTTTGCCAAGAAGGCAGCGGGCACTGAGGACTGGCCTGACGTGGGAGACGCACTCCAGAGCTCCTATCTGCATCCCTTCTTTCTCTTTATTTTTTTAAGTTACACAAGGGCCATAAATGGCCCTTAATAAGATACTGTTCTAAGCTGACGCTAAGTGTCAGAACGAAAAACATGCACGTCCTCACCATTCTCACCAGAGAACTCTGATGTCCTAGCAAGCCCCAGATCAAGGACACCACACCATTTACTCCCTCAGAGTCAGAATTCACATAAGCAACAGTGTACTGCTGGCTTTTTTTTTTTTTCCCTTTAAAGTTTTCAATCTATTAACTATTGATAGCTATTTAGTTCCTCCCAGAGAACTACTTCTTTTTTTTTTTCTGATGGGGAAAATAATTCTCCTCTGTATCTACCTTTCTGCTTGCCTCCTATTTTTCAGTTTTCTCTTGGCTACTAAAGAAAGAAAACGTCTTTTCATTTCAACCCAGGAAGCCTTGCAGCTGGTCTCTGAGGCTTTGGGCGCTGGCAGGGAGTTCTGCAAACATGTATGCATCTTCTCTTTTTACCCTACAAGGCAAACTTCAGTCCAGAAACTACCCTATACCTCCCAAGTTAATCAGCCAATCTTACAAACATGGAGCAGAGGCCAGATCTGGGAGAAGATGTCATCTGTATGAAGACATCCCAGGGGAACACAAAGTTGTTTATCTGCATGCCTCGTTCGTGAGAGAAAGAAAGGCTGCTTGCATATCTGATTATGCCTCTCCCTCTACAGGCCGGGTGAGCAGGCCCCCGTGGCTCCTGGGAAACTGTCACCACACAAGGCATTGGAAGGCCCTGTGCAGGCTGTGGGTGAGGCTAGGAGCCATGCTGCCCATGTGGAGTTCTAAAGGCGATTTCACTGCCTCCCATTCTTGTGCGGCTTCTCCTATTTGAGGGAGACCCTACACGGCACACTCGTAGGGATTCCACAGCATGGTCTTTACCTGTTTAGAAACTAGGCCTTCTGCTTTTCAACAGTTGTTACAATGGTGGGAAGAATAAACTGAATCTATTGGCATGTGTTAACTAACCACTGTGTGCCCAGACTGGCACAAGCTCTGTAGGAAACACAAAAGAAACAGGAGACAAGGCACAACCTTAGTATCTTGAAATTCAAGTCGGAAGCTACAGATACATTCAACACAAACCTAGAAATGACCGAAGGCAGGATGAAATCAAGCACAAGTCTGAGTGGTAGTAATTAAAGTGGTCTTGACCCTTGGCCAACCTGTGTGTCAATACCATCTTCCAGAATGCACGGTGAGTGTGCCCTTCCGAGCACATGGCCAACAAGGGAGCTGAGCCCGAGCCCTGGGCACAGGCGTGAGTTCTGAAGGACAAAGTGAAATGAGGAGTGTCCAGTCCTTTTCCATTCTGGGTCTTCCTCCCGAACCTGGCTCCATCAGTGCTGACTCTTGTCCCTCCCCAGAGAACTGAGTTGGTAATATAAACTCACTTTTACTACACTGGGCAAGAGGGCTTGTGCCTTCGCCTCTGCCTAGTAATCCAGGGATTGAATATTCTGACTGTAAAAGCAAAATCCCCCATGTCTGCCAGAACAGTGTCAGCCAACAAAGATCCTTTCTCTGGCAAGGAGACCCGTACCCACGGAAGGCTAGTTCACACCCATTAGACCTAATTCACTACCCATTTTGTTTGTGCGTTTCTCTTAAAGACAGGCCCCTGCCTCCAAGTGCTCCACGTGTTCATTTCTGGCCAGTTACTCACCGTTACACCCCATGCTCTGTATACCCAGAGCTCTGCTTCCCCAATCCGTGCCTCGTCCCAGTGCAGCATAAAAGGCAGACACCGTTTTATGCAGTGACAACAAAGGTTTCTTCTTTTTTTTTTTTTGAGAGGTTTTTGCTATAGGGCGCGTGCGCTCGCCAGACAGAGAGAGAGAGACAGAGAGATAGAAAGTGAGAAGTCACCCCCCAGGGGGGATGGCCACGCCGCAATCCCTTCTCCTCCATTCTCCTCTTGGGATCTTGGGCACGCACGCACATGCGCCCAGCGTGAGTTTAAGCCACCGGGTCCGGGACTCGAACCACGGTTGACTACGTGGGAGTCCAGCAACATAGCCATTATGCTAACTGCTGGTCCCAACAAAGGTTTCTACTTCTAAGAAGAGTTTCAGGATTGCTCTCCCGCTGGTTCTGGGGCAAGCTGCTGAAATTCCCTTTTCAATCCTCATTTCTCTAGCCAACCTGCCTCCTTCTGTTACAAGCAGACCTCTTTCCTCCCCACAATGCAGCTATCCCCCACACGGGTAACACCATAGCTGTCTTCAGACGGGATACCCATGTGAGGGCCAGTGTGAGTGAAGGGAAAGATGGGGCAGAAGCCGGTGGGACTGCAGGAATAAACAAGAAGAAAGGTTTTCTTCTTCACAAACGGAGGGGCATAGAATTCCCCCCTCTTAACTCTCTGTAACCTACCATATATTAAAATGCATTGACACCAGCAGTTGGTGTAATGGCTATGTCGCTTGATTCCCAAGTAGTCAACCGCTGTTTGAGTCCTGGACCCGGTGGCTTAAACTCACGCCAGGTGCGGGTGCGTGTGTGCCCAAGATCTGGAGAGGGGAATGGAGTAGAAGGGATTGCGGTGTGGCCATCCCCCCTGGGGGGGGTGATTTCTCATTTTCTATCTCTCTCTCTCTCTCTCTCTGTCTTTCTGGTGAGCACATGTGCCCTATAGCAAAAACCTCTCCAAAGGAAAAAAATGCATTAATAAGAAAGCCAAATAAATGCACTATGAGTATGTACGTGGACATGAATTTTTCCAGAGTCCTAGAATGTTCATACCGGAGGCACTATGAAGAGAAAATGAGGGGAAAGAGAAGCAGAATATTACAGCGTGGCAGTTAGCATGCAAGAATTTGTTTATTCCCCATGATTCACGCAAAGCCTGCTCTGGCCATGCCCTGTGTGAAGTGCTGCTAGAACACCCCAAGGACGTCGATGGAAAGAGTGTGTCCTTGTCTCTGTCCCTCTTCTCCCGCCCGCCTCCGCCACACAGAACAAGTTGAAAACATTTACTTACAAACGGCCCACTGCCGACCTCCCGGTCTACAGAAAACGGTGGATAACGCCGCCGCTTACCCTGCCGCGGATGCTCTGGAAGCAGAAGCACTGTGGGGCTCCCCGTGGCCTCTCGGCGTGCTGCGGCGGCTCCCCGAGTCGCTCACGTGTCCTTTCCCCAGGGACGGCCTGCTGTGTGCCAGGGCCGCGGGGCCATCCTCATACCCATTCAGCAGGCGGTGCCCGGCTCGCGTCCTCGTCCTGGCCGGCTGGCGCCCCTCGCTGTCATCCTCGCGTGCGGCTGGGAGGTCTCGGGACAGTTTGTATCCATGAGAAATCAGCAGGTCTTCCACACTGTACATGGTGCCCAGCCCCATCAACGCTCAGCCGCTGGAACCATCGCGGGGGCGGGACCCACCTCTGGGGGGACAGCAGAGAGCTCTGTTTGTGCCCAGTTCTCCCCGGAATCCGGTCTGACAGCCCCTCCTCCCCTGCCCCCAGCAAACCATTCTGTGCTGAGAACACAGCATGCAACCTGGACGGACTGCAGAGGGATGCTGGCTGCTCTGCAGGGACCAGGGACGCCGGTTTTACCGAGCGCAGGGGTGGGAGCAGCCCAGGCTCTGCGGGGTGTGGCAGCAATTCCACAGCAAGGGGCTCACCCTCTGACGGCCCCACCCGGCAGGAGAGTGGGAACCACACGCAAGCAGTGAGATGACTGGCCCTGCCCACCGTCCCCGCTCCACTCTGCCCCAAGCAACAGGCAGAGTGAGCACAAAATAAACCCAGAAGGGAAGCCATGAGGATTGCTTCATGCTTCTAAAAGGAGAACTCTCAGTACCCAGCTTCATCCTGGGGTCCCCCCTGCCATCATCTTGCCTGCCCGCCTTGGGCAGGGTGGGGTCGCTAATCAACACGCGTGGGGCAGACCCTGGCAGAAGCAGTGGGGGCGGCCAGCTGCCCTAGTGGTAATGGGCAGCAGAAAATAGATTCCAAGGGCCAGCTGGTAGGGAGGTGGCTAAGGTGGATCCCACATGCCCACACGGTTCAAGTCCCAGACACAGCAATTTTATAAATACATGGGTGCAGGTGTGTGCATGCCCCAAATTCCAAGAGAGTGGAGAAGGGGTTGCAGCCTGACCATTCCCTCAAGGGGTGCTTTCTCACCATCCCTCTCTCTGCGTGTCTCTCTCTGTGAGTGCACATGCCCTATAGGAAAAATGAAAGGGTTTAAGTGTTTCTGCTTAGAGCAAGCAAACAGTGCCCCATCAAGTGCACACGTCCAACCTGCTACACAATCTCAAAGGTCCTCTTTCCACACAGGTTTTTTGAGCTGAATTTCTAGGGCCAGCAGATGATGCAGTAGTAAAGGTGCTGGACTCCTGTGTGGCCAACCATGGTGTGAGTCCCAGACCTGTTGGCTTGAAAACTCATGCCAGGCACGTGTGCATGCATGGCTAAAATCCCAGGAGAATGGAGAAGTGACTGTGGTGTGGTTACCTCCCACGGGGATGTTTATTTTCTTCCCTGCCATTGTCTGTCTCTATCTCCTTCTGGTGAAAACACACATCCTATGACAAAATAAATAAATAAATAAAACACAAAACTGAATTTTTCCCAGTGAACCTTGGGGGAGCATTTTGTGTCACTCGGTCAAGGGTGCCCACACTCAGATCCTACACTGGTGCCTACCCCGACAGCACCAACTTCTCCCGCACACCGTGTGGCACCAAGAACACCAACAAAGAACAAAATGAGGGGACAGCAACTTACAGAAGAGCAACAGGTGGCACTGCCGTGTTTTTGTTTTTTTAAGTTTATATTCATTTCTTCCATGAGAAACAGAAAGAGAGAGAGGGGCACACGCAGGGGAGTCTTCCTGCCACGATGGACCCCCAGACTTAGCTGGCCCCGTTCACAGATGGATGCGTGCCTGCCTGGTGTGCTCAGGGCGGTCCCAGGACACGAACTCAGGACCTCTCTCCTGTGGGGCCTCGCATTATCACTGTGCCACCACCTGGCCCCACCGTGTTTACTTCCAAACGAGAGAACCTTCTCTCCCAAGTCTCCCCTTCATGAAGGAGGTGTAAGACAGGTTCTGGTCAGACAGATGCACCCCTGCCCCCCGAGTCTGGCTGGCAAGCAGCAGACATGAAGCCACCCCTAAAGGAAGGCTAGGTCAGCTCCAACCCCACTTGGCTGGTGGTGGAAACGGAGCTGCTGCAGTCTCCAGGAACAATGGCCAGGAAATGCCTGCTGGCCCGGGCAGGTGAAAGGAAGACGCGTGTGCTTCCTGTCCGTGGGAACCCTCTCTCGGCCCACCGCGCTGCTCTGCTGACGGCGCGTGCCCCCGCTCCACATCACCGGCTGGATCACGGGGCAGGGAAGTCCCACTGTCAGCAAGGGGAGTGTTGCACTTCGGAAGTCTACCGTTTTCCACCACATCCCTCCGTCTCATGGAGGGCTGACAAGCTCCGGCGGTGACTGTACTAAGAGAAACACCTCCAGAGCAATGCTCCCACTCCGGACACGCCTACCCTCCAACCCTCCAGAGGCTGCACGCCTGGAGTCACTCACTTAGAACAGGGAGACCCAGACAAGCAAGCAGCCATTCTTTGATACGGGCGGCAAAATCAGCGGGTGAGTGATGACAGAAACCCGGAGGGCAGGGTCTCTGTCCTGTTCTGTGTTCTATCCCCAGCATCCAGCACACAGAATGCTTTTAGGAAAGGCTTGACTGACTGCACGAATGGAGGGGGGGCCGTTTAAGCTAGCTTCTGAAGAGTAGACGCTCATTAGATAAACTGCATGTGCATATGAATGAAGAGAGGTAACTGGCATTGAAAGTAGAGCGTGAGTGGCCCAGGCAAGGTCATATACACTGGTACACGCTGCTACTCGGCAGGATGAGGACACGAGGGAGGCCCTGGTTCGAGTCCTAGCCCACCCTAAAGGCCAGGAGCAGAGCATGAGGGGCCCAGGCAAGGTGTTATACACTGGTACACGCTGCTACTTGGCAGGATGAGAACACTAGGGAGGCCCAGGTTCCATTCCCAGCCCACACTAAGAGCCAGGAGCAGTGGCATGAGTCTGTAGTCCTAGTTACTGGGAAGATGAGGCAGGAGGATCATGACACAGAGAGGCCCTGTCTAAATTTAAGACAAAAGCAATAGCAAAAAAACTACAGGTACAATTATGCCTTGGGTAAAGAAGTAGCTAAACAACAGAATCCTGGTAGCCTAGACCAGAGACCCCAGGCCCACAAGTCACATATCCAGGCAGCACCATGAGGTTGGAGGTGAGCACTTAGGACACTCAAGGTCTCTCTCTTACTATGGCAGACTCTTTTCAAGAAAAGCAAATCCCACGGCACTCTCACTGGGTGTCCAGGACACAGACGAGTGAGCCAGTGTTCAGCAGAGCTGCATATGTCACTGCCCATTTGCTAAAGTGGTAAAGAAATAATCTTCAGGGGAATAGCAGATGGCATAGTGGTTACATTGTTGGACTCCCACGTGGCTGACAGGTTCGAGTCCCGGACCTGGAGGCTTAAAACTCATGCTGAGCACACGTGTGGGTGCGCAAGATCCCAGGAGAACAGAAAAGGTGTTGTGGCATGGCCATCCCCTCAGGGGGTGATTTCTCATTTTCCCTCTCACTAGGTCTGTCTCTCACTCTCTGGCAAGAGCATGTACCCTAAGGCAAAAATTTCTTAAAAAAAAAAAATGAAGGGATAATCTTCACAAAACACAGATGTGGGTCATTTTCCTACTGGACTTAGGTGGCATGATTCAATATAGCTATGTGTCTGCATGGTAAACATCCTTCAAAATAGATTCAATTCGTGTGGTGGTTAAGGCCCTGGACTCTCACAAAGCTGACCATGGTTCGAGTCCCAGACCCGGCGGTGTGCTCTCCCACTTTCTTTCTCTCTGGTGAGCACACATGGCCTATAGCAAAATTAAAACAATAAATAAAACAATAATTTATTGTTATTATTAAACAATAAATAAAATTAAATAAATAATTGTTAAAAAAAAAAAAGAAAAATTCAACTCATAAAAGCTGTAACTTGACCTTAGAGGTCTGAGGTAAAGTATTTCAGTGGGAAGCCCTAACTCAGAGGCCGGCAGCCTGTGGGGAACAGGAGTCCGGCACTCGGCACTTGGAACTTCCTGGAAGGGCCAAAGAAGGCAGGTGATACCTACAGCCCTGGCGCATGACCCAGACAGCTGACCCCAGCCGCCATCCAAGGTCACAGCACACTTCTCTTGGGCTTACATGCTACCTTTCAGTCCCAGCTCAGAGCCTGGATCCCACCTCGTTTCCACACCCACACTCAGTGTTAGCCTCTGCCCTCACACGAACTGCTGAAGAGCCACGTTCTCTTCTAATCCTGCCGTATCCAGGTGGCTTTCTTAGTCTTCTCATCTACTGAAGATGGAATGGGCCGCCTCAAGAGGAAACAAGCTCCCCAGCACGACCAGCTCAATTACGGTGGCCACAGGAGGGGGTGCTGAGGTCCTGGGGAGGAGACCCAGGCACCTGCGGAGTTGCTGGACAACGAAGACGGCCCTTTTAAGGGTTCTCCTCCATCTCGAGACATCAGCATTCTAAATCAACAGCACGCAATTGTACCACCCAAACTCCAGTCACAGAACTGCTGTAAAGACGAATGCAGGACAAAGCATGATGTCAACGTGAGTCATCATCATCATTATTATAACAAGAGATGCCACGACTTAGAAAGGTGTCTGTGTGGTAAAAATGGCAGAGGACTGGCACGATCCCAGCCCTAGTGCCAGTACTCTGTCTAGCCATGACAGGACGTGTCATTAAGCACACCAAGCCTCAGTTTTTCTGTTCTGCAAAATGGCAATGCCACTGCCTTCTCATCTGATCAGACTGTTTTGAGAGCCCAGTAAGATTATGCAGAGGGCCAGCAGGTGGTGCGGTGGTTAAGGCGCTGGACTCCCACAGGGCCGACCATGGTTTGAGTCCTGTGGCTGGCAGCTTGCTCTCTCACTCTCTCTTTCTCTGTTGAGTACATATGCCCTATAACAAATTACAAATAATCATACATAAAATTAAATAAATAATTGTTTTAGAAAAGAACACACAAAGGTGTGAATCACCACGCAGACTTAACACTGGGGATTTATTATGCTACTATGGTTGCCTCTGAAGAATCACTTCCTTCATGAAAAGATTTCACATAGTCATTCATTTTCTCTATGTTGTTTAGACCACTTCCTGATTATTTTCACATTATTTGGGATGTTACTCTTGGATTTCCAAAACCCCACCCACATTGTATCACCCCATACCTTGTCTCTTGTCAATAGATATGTCAACCTCCGTCCAACTCATTAGAACAGTAAACATCACTTTATGTGTGTGTGTATATATATACATATATATATGTGTGTGTGTGTGTGTGAGTGTGTGTGTAAATATATATATATGTGTGTGTAAATATATATATATGTGTGTGTGTGTGTAAATATATGTATATTTTTTTCCTTAAGAGATTTTTGCCTGAGGGCATGCTTGACAGAGAGAAAGACAAGACAGGGTGAAAGGGAAAGTGAGAAATCACTCTCCATGGGGGATGGCCTCACCACAATCCATTCCCCTTCATTCTCCTTCTGGGATCTTGGGCAAGCGCACACACACCCACCATGAGTTCCAAGTCACCAGGTCTAGGACTCAACCTGCAGTCAGCCATGTGGGAGTCCAGTGACCTAACCTCTATGCCATCTACTGGTCCCGGTCCAAAATATTAAAACACATCTCCTGAGCACCTCTACCGCCAGACATTGGAATTACAACAATGAATAAGACACATGCTTCTTCCATGAGGATCTCAACGTCTACCTGGAGAGACAGCCAGGAAACAGGTGACTGAAACACAGCACATGCGTGTTAGTGACAGGAGCCTGCCACCTCTCCAGTGTCACGGCACCCTGATAGAGATAAAGACAGGACGGCATGGAAGAGCCCTACCCAGGTCCAATGGGTCAAGAAGGCTTCTGAAGACTACCTGTAAGCCAGACAAACCCTCCACTGTAAGATCACCCCGCAAGTCTTAGCAGCCAGTTCATTCAAGAAATGTTGCCCTTCACTGCTTTTGTCTGTTTGCTGTCTTGGATCAAACGCTCACAGTGGAACGTCTATGAAGAGTGGTCATAGGACCAGCAGTTGGCGTAATGGCTATGTCGCTAGACTCACACGTAGTCGACCACGGTTCGAGTCCCAGACCCGGTGGCTTAAACTCACGCCGGGCGTGTGTGCGCCCAAGATCCCGAGAGGAGAATGGAGGAGAAGGGATTGCGGCGTGGCCATCCCCCCTGGGGGGTGATTTCTCGCTTTCTGTCTCTCTGTCTTTCTTTGTCTGTCTGGCGAGCGCACGAGCCCTATAGCAAAAACCTCTCAAAAAAAAAAGGAAAAAAAAAAAAAAAAAAGAGTGGTCATAACCCCGCAGGAGTATGTACGTGATTGCAGGTGAGGAAGAGGTCTCTGCCATTAGCTGGACCAGGACACACGGACAAGAGCCCACTTTAAAGTCGTTTTCACTCAATGACTGTAAAACAAGTAAACTAGCTAAAACAAAAAAGTCTTTTTCATTCTATGACTATTTAAATAGCATGAGAGATAGTGAAGAAAGTCCCCCCGGGGGGCATGGTCCAGACACAGTCCCTTCTCCTTCTCCCTCCTTGCAGGATTTTGGGTTCGCACCCACACACAGCCATTGTGCTTCTCAAGCTGCAGGGTCTAAGACTTGAACAGCACAGTCCACCATATGGGATCGGCTGCCTTAACCACCAGGCCATCGAGCCAGATCAAGAGTGGCACTTTAACAGAACAGACTCTCAAGGCAAAGGCTACCCCTGAAAGTGGGGAATTTCCTGGATGGGAACATGGAAAGCAGAGATGGAGGTAACTGAGTTGTAAGCGATTTTGTTTTCAGTTCTCCATCATAGATATGTGTGTGTATACATCAACCAAAACTTCAAAGAAAAACATACACGCTCATATCCTGAAATACATAGTAACATTTTCTATTCCCTTTCACCTTTTTTGCCAGAGGGCGTACGTGCTCCCCAGGGGTAGGGAGATGGACAAGGCATACCTCAATGGGGCGTGGTCATGCTGTAGTCCTTCTCCATGGCCTGTTGGAATTTGGGGCACCTGCACACAAGCCCAGTGAGGTGCTTTTCAAGCCAACAGGGCTGAGATTTAAACCACAGTTAACCATGTGTAATCCAGTTCCCTTAGCCACTGGGCTACAGGGTCAACCTCTTTCACTTTTTAAAAATGCCAGTCAGGTCACTGGACTCTCACATGGCCAACCGCGGTTTGAGTCCCAGACCCCGTGGCTCAAACATCATGCTGGGTGCGTGTTCATATGTGCCCAAATTTCCAGGAGAATGGAGAAGAAGGGACTGCAGCATGGCCAACCCCCAAGGAGGTAATTTCTCACTTTCCCTCTCACCATGTCTGCCTGTCTCTCTCTGGTAAATGCATTCTCCCTAAAGCAAAACTCTCTTTTAAAAAAATGCTGGTCACCATCCACCACTAAATTAATCTCATAACCCACTAGCAGACTTAACCTACAGTTTGAAAATACTGATGTGGAAGTTATTCCTGGGTTGGTTATTAGACAAGATAACCTCCAAAATATTTTCAAGTTCAAAGATCCTACCAATCTAAGAGAAATTCTTTGGTCTAACAAGTTCACTGTACTATTCTCAAAGACAAATTCTATCAAAAACTGACTATGAAAAAAAAAAAATCACAGTTACAGAGTGAAATGACTTCCCTAGCTTTAAGAGCAGAAGATGAAGTTTGAAGAATTTCCTTCAGGGAAAGTACTGCCTTCGGCTTCCTTCCTCCCCCTACCTGTGACCCAGCAGGGCCTGGTACCTGAGGCTCTCTGAATGCCAAGTCAGCTCCGTGCATGCAAAAGGAAAACCAAGGGGCCTTTGAAATGAAGTTGATCCTCAATGCCATCTCTGTCTGTCTGTCTCTCTCTCTGCCTTGAGAAAGCCATGAGCAGTTTTTTGGTTTCTTTATTTCTTCATTATTTTTTTCAGGCTTTCCTACTTTTCTAGGACAGACAGATGACTAGAGTGCATCCACTACTTCAAAGACAAAATCTCTAAAAAGCAGCTGGAACGACTGTCACTGCAGTGAAGACTGACAGCCTGATGGCCAGAACACCCTAACGGGCTCCGGCTCCGGGTTCTGCTCCCCCTCATCTTGGGCAGAGCGGCTGACAGCCTTTCTCCCCACACAGACAGGGAGGAGGCAGACACGGAAGGGGAACGTCAGAAGGGCCTGGCTTCCAGCCTGGCTCTCTCGTTCGCTAGGTGGCCTTTATCAAGGTACGTAACTTCTAAGCCTCAGTTTTCTCAGTAGAGAACTGGGTAGATCAGCCACTTATTTTGAGGAAAAGTATGTGGCACCCAGGAGCTACGGGGATGCTAACCTAAGTCCTTTTTCTTCTTCTACTTTATTTCTCATTTACATTCAATCACCGTACCTCTCTACAGCACCTAGCACGGTTTTTCACAGCATGCATGGAGTACGGGACACTCCGAATCAATTACACCGAGTGACACTGCTCGGTTGAGCCGAGAAAAATCGGGGGCCGCCCAGCCACTCTGCTCCTCCCCGGGGTTCAGCCCCATGCTCTTCTCTCATTGTCTCATACAACTTGGGTTAAGTAAAACAAGTCATTTGATTAAAATAGACTTTATAGAGGGGACAGCAGGTGGTATGGTGGTTAAGGTGGTGGGCTCCCGCATGGCCGACCAAGGTTCGAGTCCCAGACCTGGCGGCTGGAAATTCCCATCACGCATGTGGCGTGTGTGCCCAAAATCCCGGAAGAAGAATGGAGGAGAAGGGGCTGCAGTGTGGCCATCCCCGGGGGGTGACTTCTCACTTTCCTTCTCTCTCTCTCTCTCTAGTGAACATACGCACCCTATGGAAAAACCTAAACACAAACAACAATGAAAACAGACAATGTAGGATGGTATACAGACAGAAGAAAAACTGAATTTATGAAAATTAACTCTTTGTAAAAAATTTTGTGCTCAGTGTACAACAGTCACGGGGAGAAAAGACGAATGCAAACTTGTGTTTGTTTCTCTACCTTCTGTAATTAAAATGCAAACTAACAGGACCAGCAGTTGGCATAGTGGCTAGGTCACTGGACTCTCATGTAGTTGACCACGGTTAGTGTCCCGGACCCAGCGGCTTAAATTCATACCAGGCACGTGTGCGTGTGTGCCCAAGATCCTGAGAGGAGAATGAAGGAGAAGGGATTGTGGCGTGGCCATCCCCCCTGGGGGGTGATTTCTCGCTTTCTGTCTGTCTCTCTCTGTCTGGCAAGCGCACACACCCTATAGCAAAAACCTCTCCAAAAAAAAAAAAAAAAAAAAGCAAACTAACGACAACCACAGAAGCCTTAAAACTTTGATCGTAACTTATAAAAGTGAAGTAACACTGAGCTGGGTGGAAAGACAGGATCCAGTCCCCACACTTCTTGTTCGCCTCCACGGAACTGGTTTATGTCACCCTCAAAAACGAAACGCTTATTAGCATGAGTGTCTAAGCTGGGGTATTTCTAAGTAGGGTAGAGGAATATATCCTATTATTTTCTCCCCTATTGAAGATGCTTGTAACAAATGAAGTCTTCAACAACCTCTCCAAAAGAAACACACTTTCACCACCAAGAGCTTTCGGTTCGGGGTGAATTTATTCTCTCCCCCTCACCCCAGCAAACGCTCTCCCTACAAGCCACAAGAACAAACCTGCCTTACGAGTTCGGAATCACAGCACCCAAGGAGGCACCATCACCCATCCCCGAGCCCCTGCCCGTGCCCGCTGGGAACCCACGATACTCCACCTCACACTTCCAGTGCACTTCCTGACGCAGACAGGAAAGTCTCCGTCTTACCCATGCCGACTCCAAGGCTGCAGGTTGAGGACTGCAGCTCCCAGGTCGGAGACCAGGTCTGTCCAGCTGGGACGTCTACTGTTACTGGTTTAGGATCATTCACCTACATTTCCTTTCCATTTTTAAATTTTGTTTCAGGGCCTGTGCACTTGCTGGGGAGACAGAAAGGGAAAGTGAGAACTCACCCCCTAGGGGGATGACCACGCTGCAATCCCCCCTCCTCAGGTCTCTTTTGGGGATTTCAAGCATACAGGCACAAGCGCCCAGTGTGTTTTTCAAGCTGCTGGGTCCAAGACTCAAACCACATGGTCGACCAGGAGGGATCTAGCCACCGTAACCTCTGTGGCACGAGCTGACGTCACACACACTCATGCGTGTGCATGCTCACACACAAGATGATGTCTCACTTAACTGGAGTGACAGCATGGCTTGCCAGTGTCAGCGTTTTAAATACCCAGTCTCGTGATTTATTCACAAATACGCCTTTCAATTGCTTCATCACCTTCACCCACCTCTTCAGTCACCTGGTTTGGGATCTTCCGAATAAACATGGAACCTCTTGTTATCATAAACCTCTTGTATGACTAAAAGGCAGACAGGTTACATTTGTAATAAAAGGGAGAGTAGTGACTTTCCAAAAAAATACTAACTTCTCACAAGAAAAAAAAAAAAAAGATCCATATAGAAATACCCACTCTTATCTGCAACATGAATGGAGTCTGGACTTGATCTGAGTGCACTGTGGGAAACCACAGACGGGCAGGGCAAGGGGGAGGTGCTTCTACGGTGTGTGTGGCAGGGGGGCAGAGGGCGAGCATGGCTGCAGTGAGAACGACAGGGCGCAGGAGCCAGGAGCCCTTCGGTTTTAAGTGCCAACGGGGTAGGGAACAACAACAAAAATGATAGTCATTTCCAAGGGAGTAAGTACAATGGATATTAGCCCTGCCGTCTGGGATCACTGTCATTTCATTAATAGAAATTCAGAGCTAATAATTGGTTTGAGTTGATGACAGGTAAATTGATTCTGATTTAACCGACTTAGTCCCACAAAAATTTTCTTTTCCCAAAGTCATCGTCAAATTTGAACTCTTAACAAGGTTAATTACTGGGCCCCTTCTAAAGAACATGAATGAGGTCACATGAAGCTATCTTACCATGGCGATTTCTGAATCCTTTAAATGTTCGCCATATCCTTATATCGGAAGGGAAGGAAGCATGAAATTAGGGCACCGTAGGGTCAGTCCCACGGCCTAGTGGTTCGGGGAGCTGGATCCCACGTGGCTAACTGTGGTTTAAATCCTGGTGCTGGTGGCTTAAAAAGCACGCCAGGGGTGAATGTGTGCCCCAAATCCCAAAGGGATGGAAAGACGGAGAAGGGATTGTGGCATGACCACGCCCCTCTGGGAAGTACTCTCGCCCTCACCCTCTCCCTCTCCTTTTCTCCCTCTCTGGCAAGCACATGTGCCCTCTGGCCATGAAAAAATTAGGACATGGCTGGTAACAATCCATTGACATTTAAGCACGGAGCTGAGCTGTCTCCCCTCACTTGCAGGACGAGTGTCTAATGTGGCTTGGTATATATGTGCTATTGTTTGACTTCCCCCCAAAATGAATGTGCCGAGTTGGCTGTGATGGGATAAAGAGGGTAAAAACTTAATCCGACTATGGAGTTGAAAGGTGGGGCCTCTTGGAAGAGATTAAGATTAAGGTCTTAATCTCTGGGTGACTCCTGGTGTCTGTAAGGAGAGGCAGGAAGACTCAGACACACACATCCATGTGCTCCTGCGTTCCACCATGCGTGATGCAGCCAGAAGAGCTTCAGCAGATACGGCCCTGGACCCTGCACCCGCAAACCGTGAGCGGAATAAACCTCTAGTTTTATACAGCACCCAGACCCTGGTATTCTGTGTTATCTGCAACAGAATGAACTAGAATGAACGTCGGTTGTGTTGAATCACTGCACAGGACAAACGGGGAGGACTCTCTGAGTCTTAGTCTTCTCCCGAAAGAGTACAGTGAATGCGAGGTTCTCTAGGGTGCCCTTCCCTCTAGCAGTCAGTCCCCTCTCCAGCCTGTTCTCCCAGTGGTGAGCAGCATGCACTTCTAAGCCAGCTGGCCACAGGGAAAGAGTACAGTGTGTGGCCCATGACACAGAGCACAGCTAAATAGGTCATAGGAAGACCGAACCTCTGACCTTGGCCTCATTAGCACCCATGAGGAGGCCACCAAAGCGAGCAGGGACAATGGCCACACACTGAGGAGCAGAGGAGATGGGATGGGGGAGAGAAAGGCGGGAAGTGAAACACCCAGTTCTCCAGCTTTGGGGGTGGGTGGTGCAGGCTTATTCCAACTTAAACTCATCTAGACACTTGGTATACACTGGCCGTGCCAGGCACTGGGCTCTGTGCAGGAGAATATAGACAGAAAGACCTATAGAAACCTCCCTGTGGCTGTTAGAGTCCAGCGGTATTATTTCAATTATGGATATTCTCATCACAAGGGGTTGAGACTAGCCAATGCGTGTCACTTAACAGGCATCATTTTCTCTTTCCTTTCCATTTACAGAAATAAAGATACTTTTACTCACATATTTACAATGATCACGCTCCCAGAAACAGTGAAGGGAAACAAAATAGTAATGACCTCACTAAATCAAACAGAATTGCTTCCTTCATAAAATTCATCTAGAACAGAAACTGAAAATTAATGTAAGAAACAAATACCTGATAAAAATATTTTTTCTTCTTTTTTGAAATGATAATTTCTGATTTATACATGATATATATTTTTGTGGGGTACGGTATCGGGTACGGTGTATAATCAAATCAATTCATCTTCAACATGGAACAAGAATTATGCTTGCACATTTGATAATATTAGGACATTGGGAAAGCTATGAGGTATTTTGCTATGTTTTTCTTTATGTATCTTTTTTTTAAGAGATTTTTTTCTTTCTATAGGGCAAATGTACTCACCAGAGAGAGAGACAGAAAGGGAATCACCCCGCCCCAGGAGAGAAGGCCACATCGCAATTACTTCTCCATTCTCCTCTTGGGATTTTGGTCATGCATGCACATGCGCCCGGCATGAGTTTCAAGCCTCTGGGGTCCAGGACTCGAACTGTGGTCCGCCATGTGGGTATCTAGCGACGTAACCATTATGCCATCTGCTGGTCTCTATTTTTCTGTTTTTCTATGCAAAAATGTGTCATGCCTTTCCTAACGACCCAACAGTTCTGCTACGTCTTTCTTTTGCAATATGTATTCAATTGTCCATTGTTTTTTAACTCTGCTATAGTATACCATCCTCTAGCCTCTTCCCTTTCTTACATGCATCCTTCTGTCCATTTGCCATTGTCTCATAATCCCAACTTAGCATATTCTCAATTAGAGAAATAGGGGGAAATATATATATATATTTAAGAAACAAGAAATGGAAAATTATGCCACTATATAGTGCATTCTGAATGAGAAATTGCATTTTGTATGCTGTCATGATGTTCAGTGAATGAATGTAAAATAAATAAATTTAAAATTAAAAAAGGAAAAAAAATTAATTCACCTTCAAACCAAAATACCATCATTTATGTATAGATTATTGAGGTTTTTCAAGAACAATGCTTGCTGCTGGTAAGGCATAGTCAGTTTTACAGGCTCTTATATTTGTGCGTGTCTGGAATGGAAAGGCCATGTGTGTAAATGGGCATTATACTTCTTAAATGTGATAAATATGTAATAAAATCTTTCAATATCTGAAAACCTAGGAACCAGCAGATGGCATGGTGATTAAGGCATTAGACTCCCACATGGCCAACCACAGTTTGAGTCCTGGACCTGGTGGCTTGAAAATCACTTCGGGTGCATGTGTGTACATGCCCAAACTCCCAGGAGGGGAACGGAGGAGAAGGGATTACTGTGCGGCCATCCCCCTGGGCAGGTGATTCTCGCTTTCCCTCTCTCTGTCTCTCCGGTTAGTGTACCCACCCTATGGCAATACCTTAAAAAAAAAAAATCTGAAACCCCATGGACTAAAAATCTCATTTCTTAGGGTCCTTCCTAATGAAATAATCAGAACTACATACAAAGTTTAATATAAGGATATTTACTTGAGTCGTCATTACAATTAAAAAATTTGACTACTGGGACCAGCAGTTAGCGTAATGGCTATGTCGCTGGACTCCCACGTAGTCGACCACGGTTCGCGTCACAGGCCCGATGGCTTAAAACTCGCGCCGGGTGCGTGTGCGTGCATGCCCAAGATCCCGAGAGGAGAATAGAGGAGAAGGGATTGCGGCGTGGCCATCCCCCCTGGGGGGTGATTTCTCGCTTTCTGTCTCTCTGTCCCTCTCTGTCTGTCTGGCGAGCACAAGCGCCCTATAGCAAAAACCTCTCAAAAAAAATAATTAGACTACATGTCCACTTAAAGGATGATTTTAAAACTTCTCTGCAACCACAGAGTAGACTATAGGATGTATCCACATGTCTAAGATTAGGTTTTCAGGAATATAATGGTACGGGAAATTACTCATGATGCCCTGTTAATGAAAAAGACAGGATACTGAATCCGAGATTCAGTGTGACATCAATTTCATTTCTATACATATGCACACAGAGGGGGAACAAAACACCAAAATGAAACATGCTAAAATATTAACAGAGGTATTGGATTCTAGGTTTTTTTTTTATTAATTTTCCTTATTTACACTATACTGAGTTTTGTGATGTTCTGTTATAAAATGTGTTAGGTCAAACCATGTGAAATTGTCATTTTTGTAGGGATAAATGGTCAAATGTAGGAAATTGTATATACTTAAGATTACTTTAAATTTCATGGAGTTAATATTAACTTAAGTATTCATACACATTATATGAACTTAATAAGGGTCTATTACTATAACTTAACATTTCATCACTAGTCATCACTTATCATTTATCATCAGGCATCGTCATTCATAAATTCATATATTGCTAGTATATTAAGTTACATCTTAAGATATATTAATATTGGGTTGTCAAAAAAGTCATGATGCATTTTTGTCTCGAAAAACATAGAAACATACGCCTTGACTTTTATGGCAATCCAGTACCAGAAAAAGCTTTTTAAAAGCAAACAGGTAAGAGAAGAAAAATGCATCTTTGAAAATGCAATATTTGGAAGTCTCATGGACAACAAAATGAAAAGAAAGAATGCACAGTACAGTACAGAAGGTATACGGCCCATCTGTCTCATCTGCTAAGGAGACGATTAGGCTTACTTCTGGTAGGTCTAAACCCCCATGCTCTGCTGAAGAAACCTAATGCAAGATTACAACTAGCTTTCTAGAGGTCTTGATTAGAGATTGTTACTCCTCTAAAAAACCTAGAACTTCTCAGCTATGTTTACTGCCATTCCACACTTAAGATGTAACTGGTCCCTCAAATGGTTGGCAGTTCAGCGTAAATATTTCTTCAACTGACAGCTCTTAGGTCTAATGTTATTATTAATACATAACAAAGTGCTTTCTTTAAACAGGAGGTAAACGGCAAGACATTCAACAACCAGAATGGAGTGTGTCGCTGATACATGGTCTTTTCATGCTTTTTACAGATATTTTTTAAATGGCAGAATTGTGTACTTTTTTTTTTCTTAATGAACAATGGGATTGCCATTTCCCTTCCCAGTCTTAATTATTAAATAAAGAACTCAACAGTTTCAGTTTGAGCTCTGGAACAAGAAGTTCTCACAGACTCTGCTGTTACCATACGGCACAGGGTGACGGAAGGGTCTGCCAGGGCCCTCAGGTTGGGAAAATCTCCCCAAACATAAAAAGCAGATTTAATCTGTGAAGTAATCATTTTAGGAGGACAATCACTGCCGAGTTACGTTTCTTGAAGGTGACCAAAAAAAAAAAAAAAAGAAAGAAAAATGAAATGGAAACTTGGGTCTAAGATCAAAAGTATTTTGGAACATTCATCTTGCTGTGTTAGTCAGTGTTAGGGCGATGATTCACAAAAGGGAAAGAAAGAAAACAACATGCCCAGTATACTGTGCTTAATTTTTTTCCCGAAGTATTGTCTGTCTTCTAATGCTTCCTTGAATTTCTCCCCACAACTAATGAGGACTCTCTCTCTCTGTCTTCTCTCTGCCTCTAAATTCTGTGACACACAACGACTGCTTTGGCTAATTCACCCCATTTTTATGAGACCCTAAGTACCTCAATAACATGTCTGAAGTATTAGAAGTCATTAAGAAAGCACTGAAACTGAATTTAAAAATTGTTTAAATCTTATGGAATATTTGGTAATTTTGCAATAATAACTGTAAAACTTTTAACAGGTTGCAATTTTATTCCATTATCAGTATCTGTGTGAAATTCGACATGTGATGATTCCTAAAATGTTCTATTAAGCTCACAATGTACTTGTTGTTTTTGTGTTTAAACATCTTTAGACTAAAGAATCAAGGATTTATAAAAATGCTACATTTTAAAATATTGCATGTCCTGTTCACACTGGTACTGGTTTTTCTAATTACAAAATTCATTGGGACCAGCAGTTAGCGTAATGGCTATGTCACTGGACTCCCATGTAGTCGACCACGGTTCGAGTCCCGGACCCTGTGGCTTAAACTCACTCCGGGCGCGTGTGTGTGCGTGCCCAAGATCCTAAGAGGAGAATGGAGGAGAAGGGATTGCAGTATGGCCACCATCCCTCCTGGGGGTGATTTCTCGCTTTCTGTCTCTCTGTCTTTCTGGTGAGCGCACACGCCCTATAGCAAAAACCTCTCCAAAAAAAAATTTTTTTAAAAAACACCTCCCTATGCACATGTGCAGTTTCTTACTTTTCTATAGCCTCTTTACAATCCCGGTGGCTCTTTGTAACAGCATCTAAATCCCCTCCTTTACACACAGAACAAGCTTTACAGGCAAACTACAGAAATAACCAATAAGCACTAAACTCAAAGGTTGGTGGTCTGAGCATACATCCCGGCCAGTTTGGCCACGATGCTTCCAATCAGTCATATTACCTATAGGTTGTTGTTAGAAAACACATTTCGTTATAGAAAATAAAGGTACGCGATCATTGAGACTTTAGGGTGGGGAGGGGGCTAGTATTTTCTTAAGCACCGTTAAATCTCAGTACTGGAGAACCTCCAGCCTGACCCACCTTCTCTGGGCAACGGCTTTGGTAAGTGAGTGTCACACAGAGCAGTACCGGGGCAAGGTTTTCACAAGCGAGATCACCCTCCCATCCAAAAGGTGAAAAACAACATCTGTTCAAGACCCAAACTGAGTTCAGCAAAAGGCCGGGAGGGCTTCAGAGATACACGTTTTGTTATCAAAATAAAACCCACTGCAGCACAATTGTTTCAATCCATTGCTCTGTGTTCTCAACTTGTTCTAGGTTGATAAGCAGAGAGTCTTGCCAAAGTCATTAAAAGAGAAACTCTGACTCCTACCACCCACTGGTGTTGAATTCCTCCCAAACTAGAGGGCTCTCTCAGCAAGGGCAATGAGAACTTGCGGAGGCCACAAATTTGGGGCTTTTTTTTTTTTTTTTTTTTGGCTGATAGTATTGTGTCTCCAGGATCTCTTTTTAAATTTCATCCATAAATTAAACTCCAAGGATCTCTTACATTTGCACCTTAAAAAAATAGCTAAAAAACTGGTTCTTGTTTATTTTCCTAGTGTACCTCCAATTCCCATCACGTTTTAGAGTTACTGAACAACTACACCATACGCATCTGAACTCTGTGGCCACTCAGGTGAATTATCAGATAACTCCAATGAGCTTGTCAAACCCGCCACAACAGAGGGACTCGGGCCATTTTAAGTTATGTTCCAGGGGGGTGGAAAGACAAACTTGTTTTTTCTTTTTCTGAAACAGGCTTCCTCCACCCACCCAATCCTCAATCTCCCCTGCCTGCCAAGGGCCTGACATCCCGGTCTCTGCAGCAGAGGGTGAAGTTTTGCAGGGGGAAGGCCCAGCAGATTAGAGGCCTCTGTTCAACAAATATTTGCTCGCCCACTGCAGCGAGAGTGAAACGATTTGCTACAAGCTGCCTGCCCGGAGTAACACAGCCCTTCCGCCCTAACCAAGCATTAGACACTTAATATCAAGGCAAACAGTTGAGTCCAAACTCACAGACCCTTCTTGAAAATCAGACCAATTAAAGCCAACACAAGTGCTATGACACAGGGCCTGTGAATGATCTCCAAATCACTTCATGGATTATTGCCCTGCTTCACGCATTTTTCATCCAGTGAGTTCAAGTTCTAGTACGACCTGAGGTAAGGCACAGTTTTCCTACCTTTCTACCTGCACGGCCTGGGGTCACTCCATTTACACTATTCATTATCATGTACTGTCTTTTTTGTTCAGAGTATATCTGGCCTTCTGAATCCCTCCTCCCACTCCCCTCCCAAGAGCCCCCCAAATCCCTGAGATATCTACTCTGTAAGTCTGAAAAGACGAAAAGCCAGAGAAGGAAAACATGAAACTGAGGGGGAAGCATCACATTAAACTGTCACCGACAGGAAAACCCTGAGATGTGTGGTCCACACTGCCCCCACCCTCTGTGGACAAGGCCAGGACGGACTGGGGGTGGGGGAGCGGTATGCCCAAACAACTCCCCAAAGTCCTCTGCTCCTATGGAGCATGGATGAGCCAGGACTAGGGCATGACCAGGTTGGGCTTGTGAAAAGTTCCCCTTTTTATTTTGTTCTTCAGTAGTGAAACCACAGGGCTTCTTTGTTTGTTTTGGGGTTTTTTTTGGTTTTGTTTTTTTGAGCCCCAGAAGAATCCAAAGCGCTCCACTTTCGCCTGTGACGAGGAGCCAAAGGGCGATTCCACTGAGCCCCAAGGTGGTCTGGGAGCCTAGGCAAACCCGGAGCTCGGGGCTGGGGGCGCGGGGAGCTGAGCGCGGAGAGCCAGGGCGGCCAGGCTCCAGAGCGGGTGAAGGAGCTGATGAACGGGATTACAACGCTCTCCGCGCCGCTTTCCGTGCCTCCGCCCCACGAGCGCCCAGGGCCGGGCTGCCCAGGGCACTAGCCGGGAGGCAGCCGCGATTAGCGCCCTAATCCCCAGCCTGACCGCGCGGCGCGGCGGGCGCGCAAGGCCGGGGCGGAGACCACAGCAGACAGCCGGGCGACGGGCAGCCGGGGCCACCGTGGGAACCGGAGACCTTGGGGACTCTGAGCGGCGACTGTCAGCGCCTGGGATGGAGAGGTATGCGAAGTCGGGGCGCGCAGGCGGGGGTCAGGGGTTGGCTGGAGCCGCGCGGGGCGGGCGGGGACAGGGGAGTGAGCGACCTCCGCCCTTCGGCGCCCTCCCCGCACCGAGGGGCGACGCGAGCGCTAACGCCAGCCGCGGCCCGTGGAGCTCGCCGCGGAGCTCCGCGCCCTGGGCTGGGCACCTGAGCGGCAGGGACGCCACTCCCAGCCTAACAGGCTCTTCCCACCCCAGCCGAGGGCGTGGAGCCCGCCGCGGCCCGGCTGCGGGGCTGGGCGCCGTGCGGGGGCTTCGGGTGCGGCCGCGGACATCCCCAACACCGTGAAGGATCGGACAGGAGCAACGTCCGAGCTGGAGAAGTTGGGGGCGCGCGCGGGGCTGCGTGGCGGCCGCGAAACGCGGAGGGAGAAGACCACATGGATGGCGGGAGTCAAGGCACGTGAGAAGCCGGGACTTACCGAGCGGATCCCTCATGCTGCCCCGCGCTGCTGCCGCCGCTCCGGCCCGCCAGGGACCAGCGCCTCCCGCCCCGCCTGTGGCCGCTGCAGCCGAGCATGCCCGGAGCGCCGCCGCTCGCCCCGCCCACCGCCCGGGCTCGCCCCGCCCACCGCCCGGGCTCGCCCCGCCCACCGCCCGGGCTCGCCCCGCCCACCGCCCGGGCTGCCAGCTTCGGAGATCAGGCTCTCTGAGCGAGGCACCAGATCCTGGTGTGAGTGGTGCGTGGTCCTCCAGGCTCCGCCTGAGTGGGTGTTGCAGGAGGTTTAAGTGGGCTGGCCACCCGTCCCTCTCTCTTCATGTCACTGGGGTCTGGGCCACTCCAACTTCATGCAAATGTCTGTACACACGTGTACACAAAGCACAAATATGCTTATGTACACTCAAACACAGATATACACAAACACACTATACACTCATATACACTCACAGAAACACACCTACACGTCTACATGCCTTCACGTGCACAAAGGCACACGAAGTGCAGACACAGGTGAGTACCTAAACGGACACGCATCTGTAGCATGAAGAACTGAGAGAAGTGTGAGTGACAACTAAATATGCGGGATTTAGTTCTTTTTTTAGAAAGGTGTCTTGGAACTAGAAGGTGGCATGGTAGTTAAGGTGGTGGACTCCCCATGGCCCACACTGGTTCGAGTCCCAGACCTGGCGACTGATTTTCTCACTTTCTCTCTCTCTCTGCTGAGTGCACATGTCCTATAGAAAAAACTTTTAAAATTATAATAAATAATGCACTAATAATTCTTTTAAAAAAATAAAAGTGTTAGGGTCAGTAGATAGCATAGGAGTTAAGGCGGCTGAATCCCACATGGCCCACTACACAGTTCCAGCCCTAGACTGGGAGCTTGGAAAACATGCCGGTATGTGTGCAAGCATGCCCGAATTGCTAGAGGATGGAGGAGAAGGGATTGTGGTGAGGCCACCCTCTGGCGGAGGTGTGGGAGCTCTCTCTCTTTTCCTCTCTATCTCCAGTGAGAACTCCATGCCCTATATAGAAAGAAAGAAAGAAAGAAAGAAAGAAAGAAAGAAAGAAAGAAAGAAAGAAAGAAAGAAAGAGGGAGGGAGGAAGAAAAGAAGAGAAAAGAAAAGAAAAAATGAAAAGAAAAGAAAAGAAAAAAAGAAAAGAAAAGAAAAGAAAAGAAAAGAAAGAAAAGGAAAGAAAAAACAGCCTCGAGTCTTAGCTACAGTGCTGGAAGGGGCCAGTAGGTCTGGCCTCTGATGTGGAGGAGAGAAGACCCAAGCTAGGAACTTAATTTGCCTAAATCCAGGGGGAGAAGGAGGAGGTCGGTGGGGAATTCAGACCAGAGTGATCATTTCTGACCCCAGACCCACTCCACGTTTCTCTTGCAAGAGTCACAAAGGGCAGAAAGATCAGACCCCTGCCCAGGCCTGCTGGGACCCAACATTTCCGGACTTTGGAGGGCAGGAAAAAGAAACTGTTCAATTTGTCGATGAGCTGCGGAGAGACGGAGGGTATTGCCATGCCAAGTCCACCAAAGGCATAAACAGCAAACAGACGCATGTCCTGCAAACTGAGTTTTCGGACAGCCACGTGGCCACATCAGGGTTTCGGGTCTGCACTCACGGTCAGAGCGCTGGTGGGGACCCGAGGCTTTCGCGCTCTCACCAGGTGTGAGCCTTTCACCTGCAGTCTCTCTTCTAACCCTGGGGTAGGCACTGGGGCTCAGGGAGGTGCAGAGAGAGCAAGTGACAAGAGCTGGCCTTTGTGGGGACCCGCCGGAGGGGGACGGTCTTTGCTGTGAGATTCAGTGTGGGCGATGGCCAGTGAGGCCCCCAATCCGAGCAGCACACCCTGTAATAGAGCACAGAGGTCCCACGCACTGTTCCCGGGAAAGAAAAGACAACACAAGGGAAGGCCATGCTGTGTGTTACCCGCAGTGCCCCGGAACCACAGAGATGGAACAGACAGGTCACGGGGAGCTCAAGGATCAGGCCGCTTGGGTTCTGATCCGGCTCCTTCTGCAACGTTCTCCATGTGGTACGTCACTTCTGTGAGTCTCCGTTGCCTCACTAACCAAACGGGAGAATAACTGCTCTCCCCTCGCAGGGAAGTCAGGGGAATGAAATGAGCAACGCCGTGGTAGCACTGGGCCTAGTGCAGGCCTGCAGTGAGAAGGCGCAACCCCCCGGTGGGAGACTTGGACGACCAGCGCTGTGGGGCTGGACGCACCAGGGAAGGCCTTCGCGGAACACCCTGAGGGATCGGTGTTTGTGGTGGGGCAGACACACAAAGGCATCGTCTCCAGGCTGGGGAAGTAGGATGGGAAAAGATAAAAAATAAAAATGAGAACAGGAAAGTGGACCTCGGGAGGCTTTTCTGGAGAGTCACACTGTTATTAATACTTTTAAGGATGAACTGCTGTAATGACCACACAATTCCTGTTTCTCCTCAATTTGCCAACTCTGTGGAATGACTCTGTGTTGCCATGGAGGGGTCGGGGGCGATACTTGCCCAGCTCTATACAGACATGCGTGGAGCCAAATGTTCTCATGAAGTCTTTTTTTTTTTTAAGAATTATTTATTTAATTCCATTTGCTATTATTATTATTATTTTAATTTGACCATAAAGACACACACACACACACACACACACACACACACTCACAAAGAGAGAGAGAGAGAGAGAGAGAAAGGGAAAGTGTTAAAGCAAGCCTCCAGGTCCAGGACTCAAACCGTGGCTGGGCCATGTGGGAATCTAGCACCTTTAACCACCACGCCACCTGCCAGCCCCTCATGAGATCTTTTCTTAAAATGTGTTATAGGGCATGTGTACCTGCAGAGAGAGAGAGAGAGAGAGAGAGAGAGAGACAGCACCCCCATGGGGTTGGTCACGCAGCAACCCCTCCTCCATCTCCTGTTCGGATTTTGGACATGCGCACATGTACACTGGGCATGCTTCTTGAACTGCAGGGTTTAGGGCTCGAACTGCACTATCATTCACATGGGATGCAGCTGCCTTAACCACCACACCACTGGCTGGCCCCCTATGAGATCATTTATCAGCCAGCGAATGGAGATTAGGACTTCTTTCCCAGAAGAACAATGTTACATTGTTGGGTTTCTGGGTCAACCTCGCAGAAGTTTTATAATGTAGCTAAAATGCTGTGGAGTTGCAGTAGGAAACCAACCTTGATGCCACTGAGGGAGCTAAGCTCAATTAAACCAGATACAGCTGACTAAGAAAGGCGCTTGGGCAGAAAGGCCGGCCACCGCAGATTGCCTTAGGACAAGGTAATGAGCCGGAAGTACTGGAGATTCAAAAGAAGACACCTTCATGATCTCAAAGCCTTTCGGTTTCCAGACCCAGGCACTTGATTGTGGCGACCTGGTTTCCAAACGTGTGGCTTCCCTCTCTCCTCGGCACTGGTCTATCACTAGCGCTGCTCTAATGCTTTCCAGACATGACTAAGGCCTTGCCCAACAAGCGGGTGGAATGAAAACACCAGGAGCAAAGATGCTGATGGGGCCGACGGCACCGAGTGAGGGGGAAGCTTTTCCTGAAGACCTGGGAATAGAATTACGAAGAGGAAGGAGGGTTAAGTTGAAAAAAAGGCCTGAACGCGAGTGAGTGGTTGTCTAAATAGCAGCAGAGGAAGACAAGTGAAGAGAGGAGGTGGTGAGGAAGAGCCGATGCCAGAGTCTGCCCTGGCCACCAGGACATGACGTGGGAGAGACCAGCAAGAGGAGAGAAAACAGCCTGACCACTCACCCCCTACTCCCTCCACTCCCACTTTCCTGCCACTTCAGTCTCTTTTTCGCACCTGCTGGTTGTGGGGAATTTAAATGTAGAAAAGATCCCTACCGTGCATATGTGATGGCAAATACATGGTTGGAGTGGAATCAACTTGTAGCCCAGAGCTGTGAGCATTGAGCCCAGCCCGACGCCAGAGCGTACTGGGACCTGGCCCCGCTGCCCAAGGTCCCCGCCTTCCTCGGAGCCCTGGAGAAGGGATTTCACAGACGCAGGAAGGAACTTGGATTACTGAGTCACTGGGGCAGATGTGCAATGACCAGAGGAAAAACTGCTGATCAGCTCAAAGGGAAAAAAACGAAGACTAAATCCTGCATTTCTTTATCATATTGTGTTTTCACGGACCTAGAACCACCCTCCCACCTTCATGCTTTTGGGTTCTCTCTAATGACTCTAAGTTTCCCTCTCGCTGACTTAGATATAGTTTGATTTTTTTCTTAGTCTGTAAAAACGTTACCAGTTCCAATTTTTTTTTTTTTTAAAGATGTTCTCAATAAAACCTTCAAGTCCTTCCTGTTGCCTTGTTCTAGAAAGTCAGACAATGATGGTTATTCAAAAACGAAAACAAGTTTTATGTCAGCATGTGCTAATAAAACTTGCTTTTACATGGTGACACGCTTTGTATTAATTCAGAGGGTATACAGTACTTTTTTTCCTTTTAAAATTTGCTGCGGGGTGGATGTGCTTGCTGGAGGGAGACAGAGAGAAAGTGTGAAAGTCTCTCTCTCTCCTCCATTCTCCTCTTGGGCTTTTGGGCACATACACACATATACCCTGTGTGGTTTTCAAGCCAGTGGCTTGGGACTCAGACCACAGTCGGCTATGTGGGATCCAGCCGCCCTAACCACCTCTCCACCAGTTGGTCCCTACACAGTTATTTTGAACCATGAACTAGAAATCTGTTTCTCAAAGTCTGCCCCATGGACTCTACTTCAGGGACAACTGGAGCCAGGCGGAGTTCACTGAAAGCCCGATTACTGGGCCTCATCCATGATGAACCCAGTCAGAATGTCTAATTCCCATGGTTAAGACCCCAGATGATCCTACACATGGTGAAGACTGAGAAGCAGAGATAGAGCCCAAGAAATAGAAATGAAGTTATGTCAAGAGCATGACAGAATGATTGGCACACTGCACACAACGCAACATGGTAGCTGTCACCGTCCTTGTGCCACGGTGAAGAGGCACCTGGCCATGCCCTTCAGGAATTTGTGTTTGCTAGCTGTTCACTTTGAAGCTTTCACACGAACTGCAACAAAACTGACAACCCTGGGGACTAAGAAAAGGGCAATAGACGTTTTTTGGTTGTATACCTTCAGTGTCAGAAGCTTGAATCCACATGATTAGCGCATGAGAAAAATCACTTTTAATTATTTGTTGTCTCTGTGTTAGTTCCTTCTCACAGAAGGCTACACGTTGATGGAAAACAATTTCTCTGTGTCTCTCCCAAGATCTGCCACCACCCACCGTGGCACAAGGTCACTGCTTACTGGCGATAGACGGAACATCGAAGCATCCCCTGCCGGCTGTCTGTAATTCTTTGCTAAATTCATAAGAAAAACCCTTGAGGTGTGGTGCCCTCCAGAAAGTCGCAGTGGCTGGATGGAACGCTACTAGTACAGGGAGATGCCTATCTGGCCTCGGAGCTAGCAGTGTGCCCAGCACCATAGTGGTCCAGAGGTGGGCACCCCTGAGCCACCTCCCCAACTCTCACATACCAGCTACTCAAGAGCCGACCAAAAATAACCAAAGTATTTTTTAACTCTATGACTTTATGCTTAACACGGGAAATATGTGAACAGCTCTGACCCAAGTTGTTACCAACATTAATTGCAGAAAGAATGTCTCCATCTGGGGACAGAATGATGTGTCAGCATTTTAATAAGTCAGAGATAGTTAGCGACATCAAAGTGACACCCACATGGCAGAGGGGTGAGAGCTGCCTTTCACCGAACGTCACTGACGCGCCAGGCATGGCACTGGGCCGTGACTTACTCCTTCCACAAACACAAGGCTGGCATTCATGAATAGGGTGGCATGATCTGGAAGTCGTATTCTAGTTAAGCATTAAAGAAGACATAAAATCACTCATAAAAGAAGACTTCCCATGCCATTACGTGTCTGCCTCCCAAAAGTCCCACTGTGGCTTGTGGAGGCTGCGAACAGAGCATTTGTCAGGGGAAGCCTTGGATTCGTTTTATAGGTGTATGTACTTGGCTTGGCTACTAGGTTCTGAGTCCCTGGTGGAAGGGCGTCTTCCTCACTGCCTTACCTGGGCTTTCTTAGATTCTGGATGTGTCTACCTGGTGCCATTCGTCACAGGCCCGAGCTGACAGTCATAGTCATTTTCCCTCTCCTGTGATCCAGAGCCCATATTCTGAATCATCTCCTTACCTGACTCTCTCTCATGCTCCAAGCTAACACTTCCCCTACCCGACAGTGACCAGACAAGCCCACTGGAGCCCACTGGATTATTCAAACAAGTCAGTCCTCAGCGGGTTCCCAGACCCGCCATGCCTTTCTGTGAAACCCCCTGTAAAGGCTACGCCTAGGGCTTCCCCTCACCCCTTCCTGCCTCCTGACTGGCACCTGTGCTACCCCCGTCCCCCGCCCCTTCGTGGCCTCACTCCTTCCTGCCTCCTGACTGGCACCTGTGCTACCCCCGTCCCCCGCCCCTTCGTGGCCTCACTCTTTCCTGCCTCCTGACTGGCACCTGTGCTACCCCCGCCCCCCGCCCTATCGTGGCCTCACTCCTTCCTGCCTCCTGACTGGCACCTGTGCTCACCGCCCCACCATCGTGACCCTGTATGGTGTGTTGTGCAGGTTTCAGGAGCGATGGTGAGTATCTTTCTTTTCTTAATTCTTTTTCTTTTTTTTTTGCCAGAGGGCACACATGCTCCCTAGAGAGGTGTGTGCTCACTGCAGAGACAGACAGAGAGAGGGAGAAAGTATCGCCCATGGGGCACGGTCATGCCACAATCCCTCCTCTTCTGTTTTTCCTTCTTTTGGGATCTGAGGCATACACGCACATGCATTCAGTGGGTTTTTCAAGTTGCTGGGCCTGGGATTTGAACCCAGGGAGATTTGAACCATGTGGGATCCAGGCTGGCCCAGTAACGTCAACCTTTCCTTACAATGGCATTGTCCTCTCCTGTATAAAGGTGATCACTTGGTCACCTTTACCAATTAAGACCAGACCCGGATCAGTCCCTCCGTGCCCCAGCCTGGCCCCATCGCTTTGGACAGGTGGATAAAACAACAGTCTGTTGAAGATCTGTGAAGTGAAAGTGGCCTCTTAACTCTCGTGGTAGAAATCCTGAGTTATAAAGCCTTGCTGTGCCACTGGGATCCGAAGAGTTAGCTGAGGGCCAAGAGTTACCAAAGGGTAAAACAAACAAAAAAACAAAATAGCCAGCCCTTTTAGAAAATGCCCAGGGTTTCTTTAATTCCTTGTTCATTTCACTACGTTTGGTTTTCTTTTTCCTTTTTCTACATTCTGTCTTAAACTCACCTAAAATGACTAAAACGATTCAGTAAGTTCTTGCACACCTGAATGATCTATGTATCAAAAAGATTGCACGTTATATGGGTGTTTTATTTAATCCAACCCAAACCAAAATTTCTAGAAGCAAATAATTCAAAACATGCAAACAGCAAAGGTCAAAGAGAATAATTACTGGCTTGTAGGAAGGCATCTAACAGACATGAAAGGAAAATAAATCAAGGGAAAGTTAGCTTTTCATCAGCCACGGTTGGAAAACGGCAATGAAGGTCCAAACCCAGTGCCTTATCTAGCTGGAACGATTGGTCAGTGTCTCTGTGTCCCGGGTCACTCCTGCAATGTTCCCTTTGCCGGACCCCCTCCTTCGCCTCCCTGATAAGTGAATGCATTTGTCCCAGTCAGCACTGATAAGGTCCCGTGAGATGTCTCCTGCAAATGCCATCTCTCACGCCTCTTTTCCTCGGTGAGTAATTGAGGCATCTTCCTCGTGAAAGGACGTGGGTGTGATTTTAAAGTCAGCAAAGAACTGTAGGCACTTTTTCGTTTTCTCAAACTAGTGGATGTATTAATTCTTTGCCTACATATTTTTATAGTCTCCCCTGTAGTCCTTGATGCCTGGAATGTATATTAGAACTTTTGCTGAAACCACCACATACCTGGAGGTTACCATATCTAACTAGTCACAGATGTAGTATTAAATCCGCCCATTCCTTCCCATCGCCGTGCAGTGTACACTGGAGCCATCGCAGTCTACGTTCCCGGAACAGATGCTGTTCATAAACAAAAAGAATACGTTTTCCAGGCCACACTGCCTTTTCCGTAGTCAGTGGCTACCTATTTGTTTTATCAAAGGCCTCCTGTTTATCATCTAAATATAGGGTACATCTAAACACAGAGTTATGATAGATAAAAAATTCCATGGACAATGCATAATATGAAAAAGCTATGCAAGAATTTGAAAAATTGGTTTACAGCAAAATACACTGATACTTTAATTCTATCTTTGCACAAACTTTTTTTTTTTTTTTTTAGGTTTTGCCATAGGGTGTGTTTGCTCACTGGAGAGAGACAGAGACAGGAAAAGTGAGAAATCACCACCACCCCCCAACACCCCCAGGGCAGATGGCCATGTTACAGTCCCTTCTCGTCCAGTCTCCTCTCAGGATTTTGGGCATGCATGCACATGTGCCTGGCATAATTTTCAAACCACTGGGTCCAGGACTTAGACCATAGTCGGCTATGTGGGAGTCCAGTGTCTAAACCACCACACCACCTCTGGCCCCAGCACAAACTTTTTGAAGTCTCCTTGTATTAGATTAACCAAAAGTGTACATTTAAAAAAATTTTGCCAGGGGACACATGCGCTCACAGAGGCAAAGAGGGAGAGAGAAAGAGAAAGCACCCCCTGTGGGGCACGGTCAGGTCACGCAGCAATCCTTTGCCCTCCAGCTCTCCCTTCTTTGGGGACGTGGGGTGTGTGCATATATGCACCCAGCACATTCCTCAAGGCACTGGGTTTGGGGCTCGAATCACTCCATTTTCCCTATTGGATCCAGCCACCTGAAGGCCCCATCAACCAAAACATAGAAAACATTCCCCAGTTCCTATTCTTTGCTGGCACGTCACAACAAGTGGTTGTGGTATTGGTGCTGTTCTTTTCAGTTGCTCAGCCTTCCTGGTGAGTCCAGCATGAATAGGCACTGGTGCCAGGGAGCCTCTGGAGTTGGTGAGACTGAGGGCTGTGAGGACATACTCTGCTAATGTCAGAGCAAGCACAAGATGTAAATCTGATCCTCAAGCCATTTGATGAACAATTTTAAGGTCTTAACTATGTTTAAGGGAATATGATTTAAAGTTAAATTTCTGAGCCAGCCTGTGGCATGGAAGTGAAGGCAGCTGGGCCCCACGTGGCCAACTGCATGGTTCAATACCTGTTCCCAGAGGCCTGAGAAACACTTTGCGTGTGTGTGCATGCACACCCCAGCTCCTGGGAGGGTGGAGAGGTGGGGAGAAAGGACAACGTTGTGACTGACTCCTCATGGCGGGTGCTCTCTCATAGTCTCTCTCTCTCTCTCTCTCAAGTGAGTGCACATACCCTCTGGCAAGATTTAAGATCAATAAATATTTATTTAAAATAAAATTTGGGGGCCAGTGGGTGGCATAGTGGTTAAAGAGCTGGAATTCCACGTGGTCGACCATAGTTCGAGTCACGGACTCATGAGTGACTTGAAACTCACACCAGGCGCGTGTGTGTGCATGGCCGAAATCCTAAGAAGAGAATGGAGGAGAAGGGGTTGTGACATGGCCATCCACCTTCTTCCTCTCTGTCTCTCTCTGTGTCTCCAACAAACACACACCCTATGGCCAACATCTCTCTAGAAATAAATGAATGAATAAATGTTCAAAGCAGGCATATTTTTTACATTTGAAACAATATAAAGATAATCAAAAGGAATTCCAAAGATGCCAACACAACATCGCTTTGGAAAACAAAGTAGCATCTCCCTCATAAAGGCGCATGATCAGAGGCCGGTATTGTAAGCGCTTTTGTGGCGTACCAATTAAAGACCACGAAACACCTTTAGTGTATCGTTAACTCCCACTGCTACTCGGTAAAGTATATTTATTTAGCATTCCCATTTTCTAGGTTACATGGCTTATTTTGTATTCCATGCTATATTAGACACTACTTCTACTATCTCAAAATACCGACATGCCCTCCTGCAGAATACCTGCATAGATAAGGCTCTTACTCCTCACACCAGACCGGAAGTTTCTTAATAGCAAGATACCTGATGACAACGGCCATTTGTGACATGAATAATGAAGGCTAGAAAGGTCATAATCCGACTCTATTAAAGGATGAATTGACAAATTTACAGACTGGGAGCCAGAAGATGACATGGTGGCTAAGGCACTGGACTCCCACATGGCAGACTGGAGTTTGAGTCCTGGGCCTGGTGGCTTGGTTTCTCATTTTCTGCCGGCCCCCCTCTGCCTCTGGTGAGTGCGTGCACCCTATAGCCAATTTTAAAAATGGTAATAATAACAAATAAAATTAAATAAGTAATTCTTTTTAAAAAGTAAATGTATGGGGGACCAGCAGTTAGCGTAATGGCTATGTCGCTGGACTCCCACGTAGTCGACCGCGGTTTGAGTCCCGGACCCGGCGGCTTAAACTCACGCCGGGCGCGTGTGCGTGCGTGCCCAAGATCCCGAGAGGAGAATGGAGGAGAAGGGATTGCGGCGTGGCCATCCCCCCTGGGGGGTGATTTCCTGCTTTCTATCTCTCTGTCTCTCTCTGTCTGTCTGGCGAGCGCACGCGCCCTATAGCAAAAACCTCTCCAAAAAAAGAAAAAAAAAAAAAAAGTAAATGTATGGACCATTTGAAAAAAATAGTGATTAGCCGTTTGGGGATAGGAACTGAGAGATGTGGCCCGACATCTACACTTAACCAAGTTTGTATACAACGTTGTTGTGGTTTTTGCCATAAGGCACATGAGCTCACCCGAGAGACAGTGAGAAATCACCTCCCCAAGGGCGTGACGATGCTGCAATCCCTTCTCCTCCATTCTCCTCCTGGGAATTTGGGCCCATATGCACAATTGCCCAGGTGTTTTTCCAGCCACCAGGTCCAGGACTTGAACCGTGGTCTGCCATGTGGGAATCCAGTGCCTTAACCTTCATGCCCCCTGCCAGCCCCACAAGCTCTCTCATTCTAATGTGCACCAAGTTGGAGAACCAAGACGGCGACTAGTTCCAACTTGCCACAGACGGGTTCTCTCAGCACTATGTGCTCACTCTGTAGATGGCAACTACAAGGCCAAGGGCAGCCGTGCTGGGGGGGCCTGGTCTATTGGCAGGACAGCACTTCTCGGTTTCCCTGCTGTCAGGAGGTAACGTAACCCCGGGGAAGGAGCAGCTTGGGTTTGGAGTCAGAAAGATTCGTGTGGTCTCAGTGCTGCCATTTACAGCTACTCACTGAGGTGCTCGGAGACTCAGTTTCTTTATAACAAACCTTGGTCTGGTTAGAAGAATTAAACGAGATATTGCATGACAGCAGGCAGGACAGAGTCAGCATGTCACAGACAGGAGCTGCTCTCAGGCTGGACCCTTCCCAAAGTTCATGAGACAATGAATGAGACATGGAGTACCTGGCACGTCATCGCACTCTACAAACTGGAGGTACCTTCTGTTTCTGGGGACTAAGTAAGACTTCCGAGCAACATTGTAGGTCCTTCCTCTCCTCCTTTTTTCCCTCCTTCTCTCTCTTCCCTCTTTCCCTTTTTCCTTCCAGAATAGTATTCCAAATATGATGCACATTTCAGGTGAAAACAGAGCCTCAGAGTGCCCCAAAGCTACTACAATTCCGTGAAGAGTTTAGGCAGATGCCTGAAAGGCCAGATATTCCACTAGGGAACTCATAGTGCACAAGATTCCAAGAGAAGGGACCAGCAGTTGGCGTAATGGCTATGTCACTGGACTCCCATGTAGTCGACCGTGGCTCGAGTCCCAGATCCGGTGGCTTAAACTCATGCTGGGAGCGTGTGCGTGCGTGCCCAAGATCCCGAGAGGACTATGGAGGAGAAGAGATTGCAGAGTGGTTATCCCCTCTGGGGGGTGATTTCTCGCTTTCTGTCTCTCTGTCTCTCTCTGTCTTTCTGGCGAGCACACGAAAACCTCTCCAAAAAAAAAAAAGAAAAAAAAAAGAGAAAGAAAGAAAAGAAAAGAACTAAAAAAAAGAAAAGATTGCAAGAGAACAAGTTAATGGGAGATTCTTATTTAATGGGAAATGTGATGCCTCAGAGCGGAATCTGAGCATATTGCTCCCTGTGCACGCGCGTGTGCGTGACACCTGTGTGTGAAGGGGTCAGTGAAAGCTAGATTTCAGAGTTTAGAAGAGGAGTTTTGGCCTAATGACAAGGGAATAAAGAATTGTTTTGGAAATCTTGAAAATAATGCTCTGGACTGGGGCTCTCCTGTGGCGAGAGGTTACGTCACTAGACCCTCACAAGGCCAACTGTGGTTTGCGTCTCAGATTGAGTGGCTTGAAAATCACGCCAGGCACATGTGTGTGCATGTCCCAGATCCCAGGAGGAGAATAAAGGAGAAGGGATTGTGGTGTGGCCGCCCCCCACTCCGGCGGCGTGATTTCTTACTTTCCCTCTCCCTGTCTCTGTCTTGTCCTCTGTCCAGCAAGTACACATGCCCTAAGGCAAAAACCTCAACAACCACAAAATCGTCCTGCACAAAACAGCCATCCTGTGATACCCGGGGGTGTTCTTTGAGGTGTCCAGGAGCGTGATACATTTGCATGACTTCTTGTGGCTAGTGACACTCAGGTTACCTGTAGCTAGGACATGACTTCACTGTCTTTCTCCCTTTTCTTCCAAACTTAATGGGAAGGTGCCAAGCAGGCAGCTGGCCAAGCTCAGAGCCACATGACCGTATTAAAATCTCACTGCAAATTTCAGGGCTTTCGGGTTCAAGTACTCTCTGTGAACCTTGAGCCAAACAAACACTTTCTGTCCTGAGCATTCGGAAGAGAGAACCTGGCCCTCTGGGCCTGACTCCCACATGTTCCCAGGCTGACTGTCGCACCGTCGCAGTGGGCGGGCCGCGCAGGGCGTGTGCTGACATACACAGCTCTGCAGCCACTCTGACTCGGTGACAACGCTTCCAGGGAAAGGCAGTGGGGCTACAGCTGTGCTCACCTCCAGTGTCAGTGAGCCACGTGGACGGAGAACCCAGAAAGGGAATGGCAGGCATTAATACGACCCTCAGAGGAGGGCGGCCAGGGAGACCGCAGGGCCCCTGTGAGCAAGGGCATACGGACCGGTTCCTTTACTATACCCAGCATGACGTCACGCATGGCCAACTGCTCACAGGAAAACAATACCTGCTTCCCTTTCCCCATGCCTGACTAGCTTGTATTTATTTACTTACTTTTTTTTTTCTTTTTTGGGGGGAGAGGTTTCTTTCTTTCTTTCTTTCTTTTTCTTTTTTTGCTATAGAGCGCGTGCACTCACCAGAGAGACAGAGAGATAGAAAGCGAGAAATCACCCCCCAGGAGGGATGGCCACGCCGCAATCCCTTCTCCTCCATTCTCCTCTCGGGATCTTGGGCACACACGCACACGCGCCCGGCGTGAGTTTAAGCCACTGGGTCCGGGACTCGAACTGCAGTCGACTACGTGGGAGTCCAGCAACATAGCCATTACACTAACTGCTGGTACCTTTACTTATTTATTGAGAGATATTTTTATTATAGAGCAAGTGCGCTCACCAGACAGAGAAGGTGAAAATCTCTTCTCTTCCATTCTCTTCTCAGGATTTTGGGCATGCACATGCACCCAGCATGAATTTCAAGCCGCTGGATCTAGGACTCGAACCATGGTTGGCCATGTGGGAGTCCAGCGCCTTAACCACTATACCACCTGCTGGTCCTCTGACTAGTTTTTTGTTTGTTTGATTTTTGAGAGGTTTTTGTTACAGGGCACGTGTGCTCACCAGAGAGACAGAGAGAGACAGAGAGATAAAAAGCGAGAAATCACCCCCCGGGGGGATGGCCACGCCACAATCCCTTCTCCTCCATTCTCCTCTTGGGATCTTGGGCACACATGCACACATGCCCGGCATGAGTTTAAGCCACCAGGTCCAGGACTTGAACCGTGGTCGACTACATGGGAGTCCAGCGACATAGCCGTTACACTAACTGTTGGTCTCCCCTGACTAGTTTTTAGAGGACTGACTTGTTTTATCTAAATTCCGATTGCACAAACTAGAAATCTATATTGACTTCTAGAACCGTCTTATATTTCCATGAGGAAAAGGGCCTCGGAACCCCAAATGGGAAGGGTTAGGATTTCCCTGACCTTTGAAGGAAGGAACTATGCTTAGGTAATGGAGGGGACAATGCAGTCAGAGTCCCTCCGACACCATGAAGAAATCCATGCTGTAAAATAAGCTCCAAACAGACTCAGTTACATGTTGTCTTCAATCTGCTTCTGGCCAGGTTCTTTAGGACCAAATGCTCTCCTCATGAGACCTGTAAGTCTGATGCCCTTTCACACAGCTTCGGCATTTCTAGAGAGAATCTAGGGAAGGGCCCAATTGATAGGGCCCAATTGACACCGGACCATTTGTTTACTAAGTGGGCTCAAGGTCAGCCGAGGAGATGGAGTGGCCAAAGTTTGCCCTGCCTGTTAGATTTGGATCTAAAGAGGGACGCTTAATCCACCCTAAAAAACTACATTCATTCTGGAGAAACATTCTTGCATAAAGTGAAGCCAGTGTCACATCCGAAATGCCAAACACCAAACACTAGCAGATGCCAACCTGTCAGAATGATACCATCAGCTCACAGGGCAGCATACTGGAAACTCCGAGGGAAGTGAGAAGGGGGAGATGCATTCAAAATGAGGGCAGTGCGTTGGTGTAGTAAGATCCGCAAAATGGGGGAGAGGTCCCTCGGAAGAATTAGGGTATGAGGCAGAGACATTGTCTTGGGTCTGTGTCTGCTATTTTCCAGGGCTTGCCCCAACTCCATCCTCATTATATTATAGCACGTGTCTCCCAGCACTGTCATTTGTTCTGAATCATCTGGACCGAGATGACAAATGGAATTAGCTTACTGCTTCCTGGGGCATTTTCACTTCTAATTTGTAAATATAGTTTAAACAGGCATTGTTTGAGCGTTTGGTACCAACACAGAAATCTGACAGTTATTTCTTCCTACAATTAGAACATCAATGTTCTTTCTTCATCAAAATAGTTAACAATGGATGGAGGTTGCTGGTTGCAGAGAACAGTGTCAGCTGAAACTCAGAATCTTTTTTTTTTTTTTTTTCCAGAGGTTTTTGCCATAGGGCATATGCATTTGCTGGACAGAGACAGTGAAAAGGAAAATGAGAAATCAACCCCCATGGGCATGGCTACACTGCAATCCCTTCTCCTCTTTTCTCCTCTCTTCTCCTTCTGGGATTCTGGGTATGCACCTACAAGTGCCTGGCGTGATTTTCAAGTCACTGGGTCTGGGACCTAACTGCGATTGGCCATGTGGGAATCCAGTGATAGAACCACTACACCACCTGCTGACCCCAGGCCTCAGAATCTTCATTCTCAACAACTGCAGGTGACGTTCATCTGGACACAGCAGGATCTCCCTTTTCAGCAGGAATGACACTGCAGGGCTACCTCGCGCTCCCTGTTCTAACTCTGCATGTGCAGCCTGCATGCTGTAAGGACACATGTGTCATCTGACCACGAGGCCTTGCTAATCACCAGAGTCTAAATTCAACTCCAGCACGATGGCAGCAACAGACGGCCTGTCACCCCCAACGTCACAGGAATAAGAGCCAACAGAGCAAAGCCATTGTACTTGTCATGGCTAGAAGGAAACAAAGACTTACTACAAGCTAGTGAGAACCAGTGGGGCAAGCCAAGTTGCTCAGTTTTATTCATTTTAAAAGGGCTTCTTGGGAGAAGAAGGTACACTCCCCAGCAGAACTCGCTTGCCCAGAAGAACGGGCAGAAAAGTGAACATGTGCTTGACTGAACTTGGAAAAATAAACGGACACATTAAGAATTGCAAAGTGTAGGACTTCAAAAAGCGCATAGAATTTGCATATTATTTAAAAAAAAAACTGCATGGACTTCAAAACATTTTCTGTCAAAATAAAGTACTGTAATTCTATTCGTCCACACACTTTTTGAAGTCATTGCATACATTCACAATGCAGCTGCAAGGCAACCTGAATGGCCCTGTGAAACCTGCCTCCCAAAGTCAGTGTCCTGTCTCTGCCACAAGGTACCAGGTGCTCACTGACCCCCCGGCGTCCTTGGCCAAAAGGCATGATGGGAAACTAGGCTACCTCGGCCCTTGGCAAGGAATTGAGAAAATACAATTTACCTTTCCATACTGCTTTAATCAACCATTTTAACAACTTAAGTGTGCATTTCAGCGGCATTAAGGATATTCACAGTGTTATGCAATAACATCACTATCCATTTTCAGAGATTTTTCATCATCCCAAATAGAAAACTCTATATTCACCAGACAATATCTTTCCCTTCTGCATTCCTTCCTTCAGCCCCCAGTGACCATGACCTCTCTCCCATTATCTGTGTATAAATGGACCTATTCTAGGTATTTCATACAACTGGAACGCTATGTTTCTCACTTTATGCCTGATTCATCTCATGTAACACACTGTTTTTAAGATTCCCTGCAGCTTTTATCAGAATTTCATTCCTTTCTCTTTCTTTGAGAGATTTTTGCTATAGGGTGCATATACTTGCCAGAGAGAGAGAGAGAGATCACTCCCTAGGGGGATGGCCACTCTGCAATCCCTTCTCCTCCATTCTCCTTTTGGGATTTGGGGCACACAGGCACACGTGCCTGGTGTGAGTGGGCACGCACGCACATATGCCTGGCGTGAGTTTCAAGCTGCCAGGTCTGAGACTCAAACCACGATTGGTCATGTGGGAGTCCAGCGCCTCAACCACTACGCCACCTCCTGGTCCCTTTCATTCCTTTCTAGGGCTGAGTGACATTCTCTTGTAGGTAAACATCATGTTTTGTTCCTTCATCCATCTGTCAGTGGGCACCTGAGTGTGTTCTACTTTTGGCAATGGTGAGTAACGCTGCTGCGAACATGAATGTACAGATGTCGGCCGAAGTTACTCCTTCCGGTTCTCTTGGGTGTATTCCCACAAGCAGAACTGCTGGATTGTGTGCTAATTCTACATTTAGCTTTTCGAGGGATCGCCAAGCTGTTTATACAGAGGTGACATCACTTTACGTTGCCATTTACAATCAATGAGGGTTCCAGGTCCTCCAAATTCTTCCAACACTTGCTATTTTGTTTTGTTTTTAAACAGCCACCCTAGTAGGTATGAAGTGGTCTCTCAACATACTTTTGACTTCATTTCATACTTCTTCTAATTTAGTCATCATGAAGAGGTGTGGCCTTTCCTCAGAAATTCCAGCAGCTCCTTCTGGTCAACCAAACAACGCATGTGTGAAGCCTATTTTCTGACGAGTCTCAGTCCTGCTCTGCAGGGATGTCCCCTTGTAGCTGTCACACCACACAGCACACAGACACTGACTGGAATTGTAGAAGGGCAAGCGTCTGAACCAAGAAGAGCACTCTGCACTCCCTGGGGGGCCAGACAAAGGGTTTCTTTCTTTCTTTCTTGTTTAAATACAGCAGCATCAGAACATGGCCATTTAGTGCAAACCTGGCAATTCACCCCTCCAGCCTGCGAACATAATTGAAGTAGATGCTTTAATAGTTGAATCTCTGGAGAAAGGCTTGCTACTTTGGCGATGAAAATTGGGAGGCTTGCTGCTTTGGGGGAAAATTGGGGGAATTGCTGCTTTGGGGGGGATTGCTCTGACCTGACTGTAAGAGCAGTAATTAGCACCTGTGATAACTGGAAAGAGCTGGAAGGTGAACAAGTTGCTCCTCCAAATGATTGGCCAATGGCCAATTAGACTCCTCCAGAAAAGGCCACAGGACAATAGATGCTTTCCCTTAGAGCTGGACATAGCAGAGCTGCAGAGCTGCAGCCAGCATGTCTCCTCGACACATTGTGGCGAGGGTGCCTGACTCTGACTGATGGCAGCAACATTTTGGAGACACAGATTATAGCAGGTCTATTTCTCTTTCTTTCTTTGTGTTGTCGTCATCTTCTTCTTCTTCTAAATGATTTCAGGTTTAAATCTATTCTATCTACATTTCTGTGGGGTACAGTATGTATTTTCAAAGCATGGGTACAGTCTGTACCAATCAAATCATACACACATTCTCATCCTCTTCAGCATTGAACATTACAGTATGTTGTGCACATCTGACAGTTGTTCTCCTAGGTTTTTTTGAAGAGGTTTTTGCTATAGGGTGCATGCGCTCGCCAGGCAGACAGAGAGAGTCAGAGAGACAGAAAGTGACAAATCACCCCCCAGGGGGGATGGCCACGCCGCAATCCCTTCTCCTCCATTCTCCTCTCGGGATCTTGGGCACGCACGCACACGCGCCCGGCGTGAGTTTTAAGCCACCGGGTCCGGGACACGAACCGCGGTCGACTACATGGGAGTCCAGCGACATAGCCATTATGCTAACTGCTGATCCCCAGGGCTTTTTTTTTTTTTAGAAGTATGTTGACTAGTCCACACTTTTTTATTCTGCTGTGGTATGCTATTCCATGACCTCTTCTTCTTATTTGCATGCATTTTTACCTAACCTCAGTCAGAATGGCCATGATCCAAATAACAAGTGCCAGCAAGATTGTACAAAAATGGGAATTCTTGTGAACCACTAGTGAAAATGTAAATTTAAGATAGCCACCATGGAAAACAATATGGAAATTCCTCAAAAATCTAAAAATAAAACCACCACGTGACCCAGCAGTCCCACTCTTGGGTGTTGAACCAAAGACAGGAAATCACTATGCAGGAGAGATATTTGTACATCCATGTTTAAGTAGAACTTTTTTTATAGTGGCTAAAACATAGTGGACTCAACCGAAGCATCCCAAAACCATGACTAGAAAAATGAGGTACATATACATAATGGAATACAACTCAGACATACAGAACAATGGGGTGGAAGAACCGAGAAGACATAATGCTAGTGAAATGAGCCAGTCCATGAAAGACAAATACTGCGTGTACCCACTTAGCATATACCAAATGACCACACTCTATGGAGGAAACCAAAGGTCTCAAAAGCATAGAATTAAGATAATGGTGGATACCAGAATAGTACAGCGGTGAGTGGAGGTAGTTTTGGGGGAATTTTTTTTAATTGACATAAGATGGTGGGAGGTGTTCCTGAATACACATTAGTAGAGAATGACCAGGTATTGTAATCATCTTCTTTTGAGGGCCCTTGAAGCTGAGAGCTTTATTTGATGTTGGACAGATGGAGGGATAAGAGAGTGGAAGTAAGGATCCCACTAGCTTGGCTGTAGGCGCTAGGGCTGGGGTACTGGTGAGGCTATTCCAGTCAACAGCAATAAAAGTCCCCTCTGCAGGTCTAGGGGTCTGATTTACCTCGTAAGTAGATGAGGAATATTAGCGATTGTAGGAGCTTCTGGATAGTCTATAGCAGAGACCAGAAAGGTAGAATTGAACTTGAGAGAGAAGGAGATAAGAGATGGTCTCTTTGAGTTTCAAAGGAGCCAAATTTCCCAGAGAAAGAATCTACTTATCACCATTATCTCCATCTGGGCAGCATTTCCTTGCAAACCTCTTCCTGGTTACTGGTCAAGGATTGGTTGCCATTGAGTCAGCTTATTAACCAGGCTCCAATCAGCTATGCCTGTGGCCTGCATCATATGACATACAACGCAGTCACTTCTACTGAAAGAATAGAGAACAGTTGTGAGATAGAAGGAACAACAGGGAGACCCTGAAATCAAGAGATGCAAGGACCAACAGGCAGGTCCGAGTTAAGCCACTAGACTTGCGCTCATGTGCAGGAACCCCACCCAGCCTGTTGTGGGAGAGATGGGGCTCTCCAGCCCACACAGCATGCAAGCGCAAAGCCCCTTACATCCTACCTGTCAGTTAAACCTCCCTCCACACTGGGAGCAGTTAGGTTTGGGTATACAAGAACCAAACACCTCAAGATAGGAGACTCTGGAGGAATTGTTTTCCCGTAACTCTCTTAGGGGTAAAAGGAGATAGTCTCTCCTCTGAAAACCTGAACCCCTAACTCCTAATGCGGATTCCACACTCCCACCCGCAGCAGAGGAGAGAAATTAGTACATAGTTTACACATGTTACAGAGAAGTACAGGGGTACACAGCTATAAAAGCATTCTCTAAAGAAGTAGGAAGAAGTGAGTATATCACCAGATGACTAAAAATCAAAGCAGAGTCCCAAGAAATAGGAGAAAATCGGGAAATACTTCCCCCTCAAGGATTATAAATTCTCACTGACAATGGATAAAATACAAAAGATCACAGAAATGTCATAAAAATAATTCAGATGGGATAAGCAGATGGTGTAATGGTTACATTGCTAGACTCTCACATAGTACGAGTCCAGAACTCGGCAGATTAAAACTCACACCAGGCGCATGTGCATGTGTGCCCAAGATTGCAAGAGGAGACCGGAGGAGAAGGTTTTGCAGCATGGCCATCCTTTCTGGGGTGGGGGTGATTTCTCAGTTTCTACTTCTCTGTTTCTCTGGAGAGCACATGCGCCCTATAGCAAAAATCTATCAAAAAAAAGAAAGAAAGAAAGAAAGAAAGAAAGAAAGAAAGAAAGAAAGAAAGAAAGAAAGAAAAAGAATTCAGAATATTCATGATAACAAAACACAGCAAGATGCAAGAGAAAACAGACAACCAATTCCAGAGGATGAGAAAATTCTTCCATGAGTTGAAGAAGGAAATTTATAAAAAGATGGACAAACTGAAAAATAATCAAACAGAATTTCTGGAGATAAAGAATATGACACAAGAAATCAAAACCTCCTTCAAAAGTATCAACAGCAGATTAGATCACACAGAAGAAAGAATTTCTGACCTTGAAGACTAAACCTCCAATTTAGTTCAAGTAACCTAAAAGAATAAAAAAAATAGCCATAGCCATTTAAATGAGGACAATATACGAGAAATCCTAGACACCATTAAACAGCTGAATATCCACATAAGTATTCCAAAAGGTGAAGAGACAAGTAAAGGCATAAAAAACATCTTTCATAATACATTAGTAGAAAAATTTCCAAATTTAGAGAAGCACACAGACTTTCAAATCCAGGAGACACAAAGAACACCAAATAGATACAATATAAGAAGATCCTCTCCAAGGCATATCATAACCAAATTGGTAAAAATCAAAGACAAACATAATCGTCTAAAAATGGCAAGACAGAAATGCCAAGTTACTTACAAAGTTTACCCCATTAGACTAATATTGGCTCTCTCAGCTGAAACAATGCAGGCAAGGAAAGAACGGGAAGACATCTTTAAAACTCTGAAAGAAAAACAATTTTAGCCAAGAGTAAGTACTACACCTGGCAAGATTATCTTTCACATAAGAAGGACAAATAAAATCATTTCCAGATAAACGAATGCTGAAAGAATTCACCAAAATGAAACCAGTACTTCAGGAAATGCTTAAATGACTACTAGGCCAGGAAAGCTAAAGGGAGACAAATAGAGCTAAAAGAACATAAAACAACCAGAAAAAAAGGGTAAATCTACACATATGGATAATACCATTCCATGTCGGGACTAAATGCAGATTCAACTATTTTACACACAAGCAAGTTTAAATACAAACTCACCAATTATCTGACAGACAATTGAGTTCACAGGTTTCAATTTATGTATTTATTATAATTATTACTCATTGTATAAAACCAGATAATAGAGGAAAACTCCAAAATGCTACAAGTAGCTGAGTTTTTCTTAGGAATAAATTTGAAGAACTTTGTAAAGCCTACAAATCACCAAGTCACTGACTTTATCTTGTCTTCACATTTAAACATCTCTTTCCAATTTTATTTTGTTTTTGCCTTTTCAATAACTTATTTCTTTTTGCACAGTTCAGTACTATGGTCTTACAAGAACTCACAGTGTGTGAGGAAAAGTGTTCTTTTTCTATTTCTTCCTAGTAAGCTATTATTATGTACAGTTTTACCCATCTCTCACTGGACCAATGATTGATACTCATAGATATTTTTCAGATTATAAACTCTTATTTCCCACAGTATTCTACATGAAAATGATAAATACTTCTTTCATTGGTTATGCTAAATTAGCTGTGTTAATTTGTGAGATGGTTTGTTGCCTGATTTTTAATCAATATGCTTTTCTTTATAACTGTATCTCACAGTAAAGGACATCATAGACAATTTAGTACATATGTGCAGAACATTGGAGTGCATTTTTAATGCTCACAACATTGTATATTGTTAAATGTTGAAGGTGGCGAATATGCTTATATCCTTGATTTGTTTATTACATATCATATGTATGCTTTTGAAGACCATCCTGTACCCTACAGAAATGTGTAATGATCAGATGGAAATCACAAATGACAATAAATATTTAAAGAGGAAACAATAATAGAGGAAAGTAGGCAAGAGAATTTCTTGGAGTTGGGGACTTGTGTTCCACCTATGATTAATGGGATCGATGCATTCATACTGAACTCTGCGCTTATATAAACCAGACAGTTGGACTTGACATTGTCTCCACTGCTGAAAACTTAGAATAGTTTCTGCAGGTTATGAGAATAAGTTATAAAAAGAATTTAGGTCAGATCTTACTTGCATGTACAATTATTCTTAATCATTATTATTAATCATTTATTTACTTTTTCAGACAACCCTTCTTCCCCCTCCCCCTAAAGGGAAAGAAAGAATATCTACATAAACCTCTGGCAGGAAAAAAAACCAAAAAAATAAAAACAACTATAAAATGCTTTCCTTAATAAGTTACCTGAGTCAAGTAGCTTTTTTCTTTCTTTCTTTCTTTCTTTTTTTTTTTTTTCCAGAATAAGTCCAGGTGGAATGAATTCTTTTACTGCAGTGCTGCAGTGCTTTTGTCTAATAGTCATTGAGTGGGAGAAAAAGTTTTTCTCCTCTTTGGAATTCTCACTGGAGAGCTATCAAATTTCAAAGGACCACTTGCATCTCTCTTCTTAAAGATTCAGTCTTGGTTTCCCGCTCTTTCTTCCCTCCTTCTCATCAACAGCTGCACTGAGAGAACTGTCCTCTCAGCTCCTGAGGCTCAGGGTTTTCGGTTAACTTCAGCAGCTCTCCATCTCTCTCTTTTCCCCACAGAGAGTCATTGCTGAGTCCCAAATTCGTACCCTTTGACCCATCTTTTCCGATATATTCCTGCAGTTTAGGCCACAGTCTCCCGTCTGTGGTTCCACACTGGCCTTCCTCTGCTTGCTTAGATTTCCTGCAGAGCCTGAAGAATGGTCTGACATGAATCTCATTTCGAGCACGCCAGTCCTCTGTTCACAAACCTACGATGACAGCTCTGTCCACCTGGAATTCCCGCCTTGCCCGCTTCCTACATTGAAGTTCCTAGTCGCACGCTCCATGGTGATGAGCTCACCCAGGCTCAGTAGGAAGGCCCCACCCCTCACTGCTCTGCAGTCCCGAGTCAGGCCTGCTCCGCAGTCTTTCTGTAGGTGACTGCGCCCCCTCAGAACCACATTCGTGGGCCCCATTCGACCCAACTCCAGCGGCAATCACCCAGCATTAAACCACACACAGATCTGACTTGACCCTGTTCCTTCCTCCTGAGGCTCAGCCAGTCTGCTTGTCCATGGTGCCCGCTGGCTTTTTCTTTTTTTTTTTTTTTTTGGAGAGGTTTTTGCTATAGAGCACGTGCACTCGCCAGACAGACAGAGAGAGACAGAGAGACAGAAAGTGAAAAATCACTCCCCAGGGGGGATGGCCACGCCGCGATCACTTCTCCTCCATTCTCCTCTTGGGATCTTGGGCACGCATGCACACGAGCCTGGCGTGAGTCTCAAGCCACCAGGTCCGGGACGCAAACCTCGGATGACTACGTGGGAGTCCAGTCCAGCAACACAGCCATTACGCTAACTGCTGTTCCCCCCCCCCCCCTTTTGTGAGTAGCTCTTGCATATGACACCAGGAGTCTCCTCAGATCTGTTCACAACTTAGGGAAAGCGGGAAACATTCTCTCTCTCCACCAGAACAGCCCCCTTTTAGACTTGCACCAAGTGTGCATATTCCAGATTCACTGAAGAAAATGAACACTCCCTGACTCTGACCAGAACCAATTACTGCTGACCACCGTGGTTCCCCAGATGCAGCAAATGCACCCTGAGATTGGGCTCAAAGGCATCCTCATCACCCGGGAGGAGCAAGACGTTCCCGGCACCTAGTGAAGTCATACCGTGGACTGATTTACCAGGATTGCTAGAGAATAAAGAATAAAGGACTAGGACAAAGGGCAGCTATATTTTTCAGGAAGTTACTTTGGTTCTAGATGACAAAACCCAGTTAGAACTCTTGTGGTCAGTTTAGCTTGGGAGATATAACTGGGTCACAGAATTGGAGAAAGAGTTGAACAAGCCAATTGGGGAAGTTAAGGCAAGAAGCTGAATCAGAGCTCAAGATTCGAATCCCAGCCAGTCCCAGCATGCCCCGGACTAAAAAGAAAGCAGCGTCTCTGAGACCTACCCCCGAAGACATCTCGCTGTCTGGTACACGCAGCTCCTGGAACAGCAGACGCTCGTCTGGAAGCTGAGTGTCGTTCCAGCACTGACTACAATTCTGTTGCAATAAGAAATTACTTTCATTTTTAGAGAGGAAAAAAATGTGTCTATAGCTAAGAAAGTCAGTGGGTATATCAAATTTTTTAATTTAAACTTATCTACATTTGAATATTATCTCTTTTATTTTTCAGTATAATTGTGCTTTTGACTATTTTCTTGGAAAGGAATAATGATAAATATATATTTGTACTTCTCACACATAATGACGACGGTAGAAATCTTTACAAGTGCCTCAGAACAGATGGCAGTTTTAGAAAGAAAAAATTTAAAAAGATCTATTAGCTATGAAATCCAGATTCCCCTAGGATGAAAAACAGAATTAGTTCTCAGGTAGTGCTTAGAAGGCTTTCACTTTTTCTAATATCTTAAGATATGGATTCTTTTTTATTTTTTTTCATGTACCATGGAAAGATTGTGACAACTGGCAACTCTTGAATACCATAAACTGCAAAAAGATGAAATAAAAAGACTTATTTGATCAAAAGATATGAAGCCTAATTTGAACTGTATTTTTAAAGATGATGCAGTTGATTTGAGACCAAATGGTGCCCATTTCCTGGGTTTTCCAGATGTGTGTGGTTTTCTTGTGCCCATTTTTGGAATCTTTGTCTTCTCTCGTGTTAACCAGGAGAAAGAGGAAGGAGCAATCTCTGATTTTACAAAAGTAGAGATATCTAGAACTGGAAAGCCCTAGGAGGTCATTGTAGCTGAAGCAAATGATTTGTCTGATGTCAGACGGCTGTTTAAGGCCAGCGCAGGAATGATAAGCCATAAGATCCTGTCTACCACATCCATCAAAGGCTAGGCAGCTGTTTTCTTTTCTTTTTCTTTTTTACAGTTTTTATTTATTTGTTTGTTTGTGTGTGTGTTTGTTTTTGCTATAGTGCACATGAGCTCACTGGAGAGATAGAAAGCAAGGAACCATCCCCCAGAGGAGATGGCCATGCCACAATCCCTTCTCCTCCAGTCTCTTCTTGGGATTTTGGGCACACAAGCACACACACCTGGCATGAGTTTCAAGCTGCTGGGTCTGGGTCTCGAACTGTGGTTGACTTAAACCGTGGGAGTCCAGTGCATTAATCACTATACCACCTGCTAGTCTCATATGTTTTTTAGAAAATGACTATTTATTTAATTTTATTTATCCATTCATTTATTTTAATTTGACAGAGAGAGATGCACAGAGAGAAGAGAGGGAAAGTGAGAAAGCAAGCCACCAGGTCTGGTATTCGAACTGTGGTCGGCCATGTGGGAGTGTGTAGCACCTTAACCACCACACCACCTGCTGGTCTCTAGTCTCATATGTTTTAAAGGAATGTTTTGATAGCCAAATTTTTACAAATTCAACATCAGATTTTCTGTATATGTCCATGTGCATCCATAAGAAAAAATGTTTTGATAAAAAAATGTTACCACATTGTACCTACACACAAACAGTTTTCAAGGAAACAAACATGTTTGTCCATGTCCTGCCCTACTAAATGGAAATGACGAAGTCCTTTGTGTACCCCAGAATATGGGACCTAGAGACAGCTAGGGGAATTTTAATAGTTAAACTTAAATGTCTATTTACTGAGCCATCAAATCTGTTTTTAAGTGACTCAATCCACAATTTTGCGTAGGGTGAAGAGAAACTTTTGTCTATCAGCACTAGCTTATTTCAAGCATGAATAAAAAACACAGATATTTAAACCATAGAAAAAAATAAGATGCAAATGCCTAAAGCTATTCTAAAGAATCTGAAAATTTCTCCTATCCATGAGTTGTCAACTTGGCTGGGCCACAGGGTGCCCAGATATTTAGTCAAACGTCCCTCTGAGAGTTTTTTGTGAGTGTGTTTTTAGATGAGAGTAACATTTAAATTGGTGGACTAAGTATAGCTAAGTCCCTAATGTGGGTGACTCATTCTGTCAGCTGAGGTCTTGATAGAACAAAAAGACTGATGCTCTCCTGAAAAGAGAGAATTCCTCCTACCTAACTGCCTTTCAATAGGGACATTGGCTTTTCCCTGCCCTCAGAGTGAAACTGAAATACTGGCTCTCTGGGTCAAAGCCTGCTGGCCATCAGACTGGAACTTTTATCATCTACTCTCGTGGGTCTTCAATTTGTCACTCCTCCCTGAAGATATTGGGACTTGTTTGCTTCCATAAAGGCATGAGTTAATAAACCCTATAATTGAGTTTATAAACCCTATAATAAACCATTGTCTGTCTGTTTACCTGTCTATCTATCCATCCGTCCGTCCATCCATACACATCCTATTAATTCTGTTTTGTTTTTCTGGAGAACTCTGACAAATACATAGAGCAACCTGCACTCTGGTAATAATTATAGGCACCCAAACTGTGGACATGCTGTTTTCACATTTACACAATTAAAAAAAAAAAAAGTAACGGCTTTGACAGCTAGAATGGTAGGTATTTTGCTATTTACTAGTTTATTTTCTTCCAGAATATTACATTCTTATTTTACTCTTTCAATTTTGTTTATAAACTCAAGGTCAGTTTTACAGTGTCCCTCTTTCATACAAGTAATTTGGTTGTCTTTTGGGTATGATCTATATACTTGGCGCTATAGAAAGTGCCTCAAACAGCAACATGAGGGGGAAATCAAGGCCTAAAATCACGGACCCACTGCAAAATGAGCACAGAGTAAGGCCCTAGTCAGTGGATCATCTGCTTTTCTGGCCACCATATTCATGTGAACTCATATTAATTTTTTCTAAAACATTTTTAATTTATATTTAATCATTGTACATCTTTTTAAAAAGAATTGTTTTATTTATTTATTTATTTATTTATTTATTTATGTATTTATTATAGTTTAATTTGCTACAGGGCATATGTGCTCACCACAGAGGGGGAGAGAGGGAGAGAGAGAGAGAGAGAGAGAGAGAGAGAGAGAGAGAGAGAGAGAAAACAAGTCACCAGGCCTGGGACTCAAACCGTGGTCAGCCATGTGGGAGTTCAACACCTTTACCACCACACCACCTGCTGGCCCCAACTCATATTGATCTTTACATTTGAAAATTATTTCTACATTTCTCAGTTAGTGCTTACCATAAGCTTCCTTCTAGTGCAAAAATTCCATAATAAATAAAAGACACAATCCTACTTTCGATAAATTTGTCATCAAGATCAAGAGACAATGGATGAGGCAAGCATTTTACAGAAGCTCTGAGCAGACAGAGCCGATGAGAGCTGTGGAATCATGAAAATGTACTGAAGGGGATGAAATTCCCTTAGTCACAGGAAGGAGACTGCTTTACAGTGAGGGGCAATGCTAGTTTCAAAAAACAAAGATGCAAGTGGGGAACGGTGTGTAGGGGTGGGTGGGGGGAGTAGGGAGTGATAGATTGACACTGAAAATGCCGTCCTGTCCCTTTGCCGCTGGACCATGAGGCTTACTCTCTAGCACCCTCGACGACTTAGTCAGCCTATGCGATGTAGGAGTGACCACGGGTTTAAGTGATGTCTAATCCATCGGATTCTAATGGCATGCTCTGCACATCTGCATGGCAAGAACCTATGACATCACAAGCAAAGTTTTCTCTCTGAAGAGTTTTGTTTAGCCAATTTCTAACAATAATCTAACAATGTCTAGCAATAACAATAATCTATCTCTAATGAGTCTATGTGTATAAATGAACTGCTCTAAAGTGTTAAAAATTGAAATTGTATGGCAAAAAACATGGGTTGCAGAGTAAATTTATAAAATTCTGCATATCTCTACCAATGTTTTAGGAAATAGGACATTTAGAATTAAAAAACATTCTTTGTTTACTGTATTTTATTTGTTATTATTATTTCTAAGTTTGCTCTAGTGCACAGGAACCACAGTCAGCCATGTGGTAGTGCAATGCCTTAACCACCATGACACCCATTGGCCCTGAAATTTAGAATTTTTTAGCTTTATACTGTCACCAAAAATTAAAAGTATGCTAAAATTAAAAAAAATAAAAATTCTCAAGGAAAAGTGAATATGTACAGGGCTGCTTCTGTAGCTCAGTGGTTAAGTTCTGTACATTGGGAGCCAGATCCAACATGGCTGACAATGGTTCAAATCTCAGCTTTGGCAGCTTGGGAAACACACCAGATGCTTGTGTGTGCATTCCCCAAATCCTGATGGAAAGGAGAAATGTATGAGAAAAGATTGCTGTGCAACCACACTCCCTTCGGGGGTGTTTTCTCTCCTGCTTGTGTTTCTGAAAAATGTACATACTTTATGGCAACTAAAAAAAAATTAACATGTGTGTGTGTGTGTGTGTGTGTGTGTATAAACTATCCAAAAAAACATCTAAAAACAAAGTCTACTTATCGTCTGCCTCTTTCTGCATATTGAACTCCCCCCCCATAAGCTTTGAGGACGAATTAGTATAAATGACAGGGGTGCAGGGCATTATCCCAAAGGGAGCATTTTATTGACAGGTAGAAAACAGGCTACTACTGAGTTTAAATGAGCTGCATCAACTGGTCCAATCAATACCTCCTTTTTTTTTTTTTTTTTTTTTTTTTTTTTTTTTTTTTCTTTTTTGGCATAGCTACTGTTAGGATGATGCCAGTAAGCCCATGATGGGAAGATCTATGTTTGGAACGTGCCAGTTTCTTAGCATTAGACTTTGGGGACTTTCAACAGTGACTTTGGTGCTAAGAGCCAAGTCCCAAATCCTGATTGTGAATTACGGCCCACCCTGGGTGGAAATCAGCCTCACTATTGAAAAAAGTCCTCAGTGCTTGTTCCAACTGATAAAAGGCTCTTCCCATTGTTTGCACTGGATGAAGAGGTGTGGGAGATACCCATTTGTTCGAGTCAGCAGATCTGAACTCTATCTGATGCCATGTGATTTGAAATGCTTGTATCCTTCCTCTAAACAAAGAAATTAGATCAGCCTGAGATGTTAGAAATAACTTTCTGAAAGGTTTGCTGATAGATTTCTCTCTCTTTTTAAAAAAATATAGAGCAAATTTCTTTGTTTTGGTAGATTTTTATTGCTTGCTAAAGAGCTCCTGCTGTTCTCTGTCAGAAGAACAGCAGGGTAATATAGTAGAACGAACACCAAACTTGGGGTCCAGGGCCTTGGGTGGGAATTTTGGCTCTTCTCAGTCAGGACCACAGAGTGATGGAAACGCTTTTTTTGTTGGTGATTAGAGTCACACTCGAGGCTCTTCCTCACTCCGACTTATGCTCTGCCAGGTGGAGACGTGACTGGCATCTACTCGCCAAGTTCAGGAGAAGCTGAAGGTTCTCGGCCCAGCACCATCCCCGTCTCCCCTGGACTCTTCCAGTCAGCACACTCTTGCCTGGTTCTAAAGAAGGATGGCGGTAAGACTGTCCATGGCTGGGAAAGTGGGTGTGATGTAGGGGCAAGGCATTATCAAGCTCACCTGGCCAGAAGACTGAAGCATTGTTCTCCAGTGTCATTTGTTAGCAGTACAATCGCCTAAGGCAACTACTTCTGGATGTGGGAAGGGAAAGAGGGGAAAGGTGGTGGAAGATTGTTATTTATCCCCATTGGAAAAAACCTTTCACAGTACCTGGGCCTCACTGGATTTCAGTACATTTTTACTTAAAATTAGTAAAGGTGGAGAGTGGGTCTGGTGGAAAAAGCCAAGTAGGCTGAGAGTGAAAATTATAAATAGGAAGGAAGTTGGAGAGTCGATCCAGCTTTGAGCTCCCAAGGATAGACCATTAGCATTAGAATAGAAAACAGGGCATCCTCAGGGGAAGCCCAGGATAAAACACCACCCTTGGGAGTTCCAGAACACACTGCTGCTCTCAGAACCAGTTGGCCTGAGTCTAACTAAGCTGGAAGAATCCTCACTGCAGGCCTCCCGATTCATTTGTTTACTTAGAGCAAGTGGAGGGATTGGCCTGCTTAGTGTCCAGGTTTTAAATAAAATAGTTTGAACAATAGCTAGATAAAGGCGCTGGTTCCATTTCAGTTTCTTTCTCTTTTAAACGTAATAAGGTTCAGAAATACAATGACCCCAAAGCAGGAACTAGAAGAAATCCATCTGGTTTCCAGGCTATGGAATGGGAAGGAAAAAAAAAAAAAAAAAGACAAAATATAGAGAATTGATCTCAATCCCAGGGAAGAAGATAATATAAAAATAATACTAATAATAATGCTCATTAATGGAATAGCATTGTAGTTTCCCTCTTCAGGGCAAATTAAGCTCTCCATGACAGAAAGGCTTTCAGTCTCTAAGCCCTACAGAGCGTATGGTTGACATGTATGTGGAGGATGTGATGAATGAAGCACTGGGCTGAGGGTTGAGACTGGGATTCTAGGCCAGCTCCGCCTACACTCCATTCCATGTGCTGCATTAAGCCATTTCCTTCTGCGTCGTTTTCCTCCTCTGTGAAATCAGAGGGCTGGGCTGTTATGTCTTTCTGGAGAGGGACACTGAACTTCGGAGAGCTGGATGGCGAGCAGGCGACCTGGAGAAAGCAGACTCAGAGAAGAGCATCCATCTCCCGGCATCCTGAATAGCACCTCTGCTCTCCCTGCTGGGCCTGGCTGCCCCATTTGGCAGCCACTCGCAAAACGACTGCTGTGTTTCCATCTGTCGAATCTCAGCAGAACATCAGGGATAAAGGGTGTGAAATGAAATGCGGATGCTTCTTCCGCGGTTTTTTTAGAGTTGCTACTAATGGCTGTCTAGGGACAAAGATGTTGGAAGACCTCTCTGGAAGTCCCTTCTGAAATACATAAAAATATCCAGAGTTCGCTAGATAAGTGTTGCATAGAACGAGGAATGGCTGCCACCATTCTGTAGCCAGTAACACGGTGGGATTTACCCGAGGGGGTAGGAAGTCATTGCAGATGAGTTCATCACCTGGAACGGCGCGGCAGATGCCAGACGCCTAGTGAGCAGCAAGGCTTTTCTGTAAGCTGAGGCTTTTAAAGCACATACACACACACACACACACACACACACACACACAACCTTTGTTGTACGGAAGGTACTCAGAGTCCATTAAAACACAGTTGTTTAAAAATTCAAAATGGCTAATATGTTTGGTTCCCAATTATGTTCATGAAAATGGTCAAAAAGAATGCATGTGGGGACCAGCAGTTAGCGTAATGGCTATGTCGCTGGATTCCCATGTAGCTGAGCGCGGTTCGTGTCCCGCACCCGGTGGCTTAAAACTCACGCCGGGCGCGTGTGCGTGCGTGCTCAAGATCCCGAGAGGAGAATGGAGGAGAAGGGATTGCGGCATAGCCATCCCCCCTGGGGGGGTGATTTCTCACTTTCTGTCTCTCTGTCTCTGTCTGTCTGTCTGGCAAGCACACGCGCCCTATAGCAAAAACCTCTCAAAAAATAAATAAATAAATAAATAAATAAATAAATAAATAAATAAATAAAAAGATGTATGTTCCACGTAGCACCTGGTCTCACAGCAGCCAAGGGATAGGTTGATGTTTCCCTTCTCAGCCTAACAGGTGCTTATTTAACTCAGTGTCATCCTCTTCAGTGCAGGGGTTATTCCCCACAAAGCTGCTGAGCCTAGAAATGTGATAAATAGCGTTCTGTGTATTTCTTTGTTTCCAAAGCTAATGACGTAAAAAATACTCTAAGACTACATCGAGGTCTCAAACTTGTCATAGACATTGCCTGCTTACTTGGCCGCTGCTTGAGACAATGTTTAGGAGAAAGTGTTTGCAGAACTGGTAGGGACAGCCTAGAGGGTCAGCAGGTAGAAGAGGTGGTTAAGAGAAAAAAAAAAAGGTGAACATCCTTCCTCTTACTCTCCTCGACACCTGAATCTCTTTCATAGTGAAACAAAGGTCCTACCAGCCCACGATAGGGTCCTATCAGATTATGACAGGGTCCTATCAGATCAGTGACTAGCAGGACTCTAGAGACTGTGAGCTAAGTCCCTGTAGGGAATGTGGTCCCTCCCAGCCTCTGGGAATAGCCGTCCTCCAAGGTGGGAGGCTGGGCCACTGCAGCTCACTGTCTGTGTTGGCTTCTGCTCTAATTCACATGCTATTGATAAATACGACGGGGGACTAGAGAGGGAGTTGGAGCCAAACCCCATAGCAAGATTAGCGATGCCACCCTGAGGCAGGCACAGCCCCGGAACATGCGGAACACGTGGCCTGGACCGCGTGGAGACAAGCCCGGCCATGCTCATTAATCTCTCAGGGCTCCCAGCTCACGCAGCGCACAGGTGCACAGGCTCGTCACCATCCGCACGGCTAAATAAAACACTGGCGCTCTGGAGGAGGGACGATATGGGGACTTCAAATGATGGACCGGCGCCCTTGTGAGAAGCTCCTGCTAGTTGATTTCTGACGGTTGTTTGGCACAATTGAAAGAGCACTACACAGAGCTCAGAAAAAACTTTTCAAAAATAGAGGTGATTCTGGATGAGATTCTAATAGCAGAGTGGAATTTCTGTTTAATTTTATCTTTAAAGGAAGAGCCTGTCAAAAACAGGGTTTGAGACGGTGGTTCAAGGTAGGTAGGTGGGAACACATGGGAACTGACGTCAGGTTTTCTCGGAAGGGTGTAGGAGGTAAGAAGGAGGAAAGATGTGAAAAGATGACTTTATCAACAGCCTGAATTTCCTCCTAATAGAGATAATTGTATTTTGAACCTGTTTGAGTGCTTTAAAGTCAATGCACTGCAGGCCTAGATCAAGGGGTATGCTCGGTGCAGCGCACAGAGATCGCTTGGAAGGAGGAAGAAGAGGGGAGAATGGAAACAGGGTGGGACAGGGGTTGCCCAGCGAGTGGTGTGGGCGGGGGGCTTCAAAAAGTTCATGGAAAATGCATATTATGAAACAACTCTGCATGAAATTCAGGGGGAAAATTGGGGGGCACTAAAATAAACCTGTGGTTTAATCCCATTCTTTTCCATGAACTTTTGAAGGACCCACATATATGGGCACCCAAACAAGACCCTAAGCAGCAGGAAGAGCTGCATGCTGGTGTGGCACTATGGCTTCTGACATTTGGTAGCAAGCAAAATAAAGCTTCCGGGAGCCACCATAGCCTCCACAGCTACCCCATAGCTCCTGGATCCCCAGGTCCTGCAAGCAGTAGCCACCCTGCCCACATGCTGTTCTCAACCTGGGGAGATGGTGGCCAACACCGTCACCCTGGAGCGTGAAGCCGGGCCTATGTGTCACATGGCCCACACAGTGAGTGGCATAGAGTCTTCGGAAAGAAGCATTCTCCTTCCTGAAAGCAGGATTGCCAATGGCATTCGAGCCAGCACGTTGGGTGCTTGGCCTTTCTACTCTAACGTTCTGGCTTGTGGCGTGGGATAATCTGTGCTTGCTCGGAGGTGCAGAACTCGAATGTTACAAGAGAGTATTTGGGGGTAGACAAGTCATTTAGCTTGTGAGTGAGCCCGGCTCATTGCTTAGCGATTCCATTTCAACTCAGGTTGTACTCTGTTATGCTCAGTTAACTCTTGTCAGATGCAATAGAAAAGTAAGATGTCCGGTGTGGTAAGTGTCCCCTCTAGAAAGCCAAGTACTCAAGCTAATTTTTCAAGTGAAAAGAAGGTTGGCCCTTAGTACAGCGGTGAAGCCCTGTACTTTGGGAGCAGATCTTGCATGGGGTTGTGGTTTGAATCCCGGCCCTTGTGGCTTGAAAACATACTGGGCATGTGTATGTGCCTGCCCAGGATCCCGATGAGAAGGAGGAAGGGAAGAAAAAGTACTGTGGTGGGACCAGCAGGTGGTGTAGTGGCTAAGGCTCTGGACTCCCACATGGCTGACTGCGGTTTGAGCCCTGGGTCCAGCTGCTTGAAAATAACACTGTGTGTGTGCATGTGCACCCCAAATCCTGAAAGGAGAATGGAGGTACAGGGATTGTGGCATGACCAACCCCCCCTGAGAGGGATGATTTCTCAGTTTCCCTCTTGCTCTGTTTCTCTCTGTCTCTCTGGGGAGCACACATACCCAGTGGCAGAAACATTTAAAAAAAGAAAGAAAAAAGAAAAAATACTGTGGTGTGACCACACCCCATCAGGGTGCTGTCTCTGGCAAGCATACATGCCTTCTGGCCTTTGGCAATTAAAGAAAGAAAATGAAAAGAACCAAATGCTCTAAGCAAGCCATTGGTTTCAACCAGAAAATAGAAATTGTAGGTAAACTGGAATAAGAAAATGATGACAATAAAAATAGCATGAAAAGAATAAGATATAAGAGGGGTTTTCAAAAAGTTTATGGAAAGTATCTACTCATATTACAAAAAAAAAATCTATGCACAGATCAACAATTTTGCACCAGAAATAAAACTATACTTTGATTTCATTTTTCCACACACATGTAAAAATCCCCTTGTTGAAGAAGGAATGTAGAATTTTCAGATACACCCAGGTCCTGGATGTTTGGCTCACTGCCCTTTTTTTTTTTTTTGGAGAGGTTTTTCGCTATAGGGCGCGTGCGCTCGCCAGACAGACAGGGAGAGACATAGAGACAGAAAGCGAGAAATCACCCCCCAGGGGGGATGGTCACGCCGCAATCCCTTCTCCTCCATTCTCCTCTCGCGATCTTGGGCACGCACGCACACGCGCCCGGCGTGAGTTGTAAGCCACCGGGTCCGAGACGCGAACCGCGGTCAACTACGTGGGAGTCCAGCGACATAGCCATTACACTAACCGCTGGTTCCCACTGCCCTTTTTTTGAAGTGGGTACTGGGACCCTACAACCAAGGGCTCTACCTCCAGCTACAGGAAAGGGATGACTCACATGAGTGGGGTTCAAATGTTGATGAACCCCACAGCTAGTCTCGCAGTCTCTCCATGCATCCCATGACATACTCATGCATGGCAACTTTTTGGTAACGCTTGTTAGTGCTGCTTAAAAGATAACGTCTGTGTCGGGTACCCACGTTGGTTTGGATTGGTTTTTGAGTGAAATCGGTGCATATGAGCTGCCTATGGAATGGTACCAGCCAGGCATAAGGCCCACAGCTAGCTCCTTCGAAACCGTCCAGTTCACACAGAAAAAGGGTCTGGCAGGTGGCCAAATGGGCCATGAGCATCTGCTCATATCACTCGGTGCCTCCGTCCCTGAGCCACCAGTATGCCCAGATGCCAGTGCCCCACAGTAGCCCCTTGTCTGTAGCCCTCTCTCACTACCAGAGTAGCACGCTGATATTTAGGGCTTGCCACTGTGGCTAGTGCCAAAGCCAAGGAAACCCCAAGGTCAAAGGACAGTTCAGAGAGTCAGCAAGCGTCAGCAAGCATCAGCAGGCCCATGTTCTTTTGCAAGCGTATTCAAAGGAAGACCGAGGCTAAGACACCCAGACCAGAAACCCGTGTGCACAGGCAGCAGAATCGAGACCTGAACACAAGGAGTCCGACATATCTGATGATCCCCTGAACCACTGGAGGCCAGTACAGCACCCAGGGCACCCCCTCTCACCCTTTGGCTCTCTCCTTGAATTAATGATGTCTTATGTGCTCATTGTCCTAACTGGCTTGCAAAAGGCAAATACTGAAACAAGCTACTTTTTCACCCATTATACTTGGTAGTTTCTGCACATTCATGGTAACACTGCAAAACAAAATAAATGTTTCACAACGATTAAAAAAAAAAAAAATGAAGGGAGGCCGAGTCACGGTGGCACCGCCCTGGTGTGAGGCTCTGCAATGCTGGAGCCACACGGCAGGCTGGACCTGGGGTCCCAGGTCCGCCTGCGCTTGCGAAGCACACACGCCTGTGATTTTAGCTGTCTGGGAAAGGCTGGGGGATCGTGGTATGAGCCCCGATTGAGGATGTTTGCCTCTCTTTCTTTCACGAAAGGAAAAATGTTTTAAAAATCTGAAAGTGTCCAAGGTACACTATAAACTTTTTAGTTGTATAGAATATTGATTTATTGACTACAGCTTTCAATAGTTAGGTTCTCTTCTGGGGGCTCGGGTACCTTTTTGTTTTTAAAGAACGGTTTATTTAATTTTATTATTATTAGTAGTAGTAGTAGTATTTAATTTGCTATAGGGCATATGTGCTTGCCAGAGAGAGTCAGAGAGAGGGAAGGTGAGAAAGCAAGCCAGTAGGTCCAGGACTCAAAATGCGGTTAGCCCTGCGGGAGTTCAGTGTCCCAACCACCGTGCACCTGCTGGCCCTGCTTGGGTATTTTCTTTTTTCAAAAGAATTATCTATTTAATTCTATCCACTATCATCACTATTTTTAAATTTTGCACAGGGCATGTGCACTCACCAGAGAGACAGATAGATAGACAGACACAGAGAGAGAACGTGAGAAAGCAAGCCACCAGGTTCAGAACTCGAACAGTGGTTGGCCTTGTGGGAGCCCAGCGCCTCAACCACCATGCCGCCCACTGACCCTTGGAGGCCTCCGTGGGATTCTGTGTTTACTGCAGCACGTTGCTAACCCCAGGAGGACTTCCCGGGTATGAGGAGGTCTTTCATGGGAAAGAATGGGTACCTCTTTGGGGTTGATCCAGGCTGCCGGGAGCTTGCCTTCATCAGTCACATTGGAGGGAGATGTAAACCTGTCACCTGCTAGCGGAGGGCGACTGTGAGACATGGGAGACACAAAGGGACCTTCGAGTCCCAGATGCAAGGGCGGCTGTCGCGTGTCTAGAGCCCTCGCCCTCTTGCTGAGAGCAGAGCTTTCCCTCTGCCCGTTTTCTCGTCGGTCCTGAGGGACTGCAGGGCAGCCGCGGGAAGAAAGCAGTTCTGCTGCTCTAAACTAAGACACCGAGCTTCGGTGTGAGGCCAGCCGCCCACGCTACCCTGTTTTCTTCTTCCCCACGCACCTCCAGATTTAGCCTGCCCGTCCCTGTCGTCTTTGTGACCCAGCCCCTGCTCGGATTTCTCTTCCCCTGTGCTTCCTGAGGGCTGGAGAAGTTTCCCATCCCTTCCTCCTCCCACACTTCTCCGAAGCCAGCACACCAGGCCCCCAGTCGGCAGCGCAGGGGAGAACGTCTAGTTCTCCCCGGAAATCCGTTCCACTCTAACGGTCTAGTAGGTTGTCCGACCCCTGATGGAGATTTCAGCCCCACTGGATGAGGGCCCTGCTGCCTGTAGTTGTCCCGTCCTTTCCCTGTGTCATTCCCTCTGCCCTGGGACGGTATCTGTCCACCTCTGTGCCCTGGGACTCTGGGTTCATCCCTAGTCCATGCCCCCCATTTTTCTCTGGTGCTGAACTTGGAGTTCCCTACCCTGCCCTGGAGGGATGAGTCCATGGCTCTGGTCTCTCCAAGTTGCTTTTGGATCCCTCCCGCTCCCTCACTTCGGAATCGGTTTTGCTGATAGGCACTTGCTAGTCAATGAGAAAGCAGGCTCCACCCCCGGGTGACTGAACCATGGCTTTCTGACCTACCGCTCTTCATTACTTCCGGGGCAGCGTACCTGGTGCGCCTGTGTCCTCAGTAATGAGTGTCAGTGTCCCAGGGGTCTGTGGGCAGTGCCCCAGCTCTAGCTAGGGCCTGGAGCACCGCCATCTCACCCCATTCTGAGCTTCTTCCTCATCATGTCTGCCATAACTTCGACCACGTGTGCATTTCCTTTCCCACTCGTTCGCACTTCCCTGTCCCGGTATCCTAGCCATTTTCCTGCAGATTAAATGATTTGCTTACGAGGCCAGACCACAAGCTCCTCTTGGGCAAGGACCAAGTCATATATGTCTTTGGGCCATGAGTGCCTGGCACTAGGGGAACATTCAGGAAGTGTTGACGAGCCGCTCAGGGTAGCAGCTGAGTTCTCAGGGAAGAAACCTGACAGCATCCTTTAACCCAGTGGTCCCCAGCCTTCTTAGTACCAGGGACCAGAGTCATGGAAGACAATCCCTCCGTGGATGGGGGTGGGTGGTCTCGGGATGACCCAAGTGTACCCCATTTACCATGCTCTTCTTTTCCACCACTCCCTCATTACAGTGTATGATGAGATAATTACACAGCAGTAGGGTCCGCACTCCCATCAGAAGCCAATGCTGCTGCTGACCGATAGTAGGCGGAGCCCGGGGCAATGGCAGTGATGAGAAGGGGCTGCAAATGCAGACGAAGCCTTGCTCACTCACCTGCCACCCACCCCCAGCCCCATGGCCCATGGACCCCCACCAGTCCATGGCCCGGCCCTCGACAGGCCAGGGACTGACCGCAGTCTGCAGCCCGGGGGTGGGGGACCCGTGGTTTAACCCTCGCCTGGGCTTGGATAGAGCTGTGGTAATAAAAACCAACCAAACCAAATGAGAGGCTATTCTCATCCATCCTAGAGGCTTTTTCTAGGTGTTTTGCTTATTTGTTCCTTTTTAAAGAAAGTGGAATTTTCCCTTGAAACTCATAAAATGTTAAGTCATCAGACAAGCCAGAAGACAATGCTGCTCTCCAGTTCTTCTCGTCGGTCAAAGTCAAGGTGCAGCCGACAGGAGCCACGCAGCCACCAGAGGAGCTGGTCTGTGTCGAAGCTGCCAGGAAAGACGTTGCCAGCGTGGACCATGGAGGGCTCACTCTGCCTCACGGCGTGCTCCCAGCCCACCTCCCCAAGCCCTCCCTACCAGCACAGGTACCAGGACACGGGAGCCTGTGTGTCTCAGAGCAGCGAAGGGCATGAGCCGCCTCCCAGTTCAGCAGGGAGCTGGGCTCCGGCCGCACCACCCACTCACCCCGCCTCGATTTCCTCATCTGTAACTGCCTTACAGAGTTGTTCAAGGGTCAGCGGGAACGGATAAGCGCCATTGCTGTTGTGAAGACGGAAACCTCTAGGTACGCATCACATTCTCAATCTGGCACATAACGAAAACCACGGAATCACTAATACATTATTCATCACACCTTGACATGACTTTTACATAACATTCAGCTGGAGCACTTCGATCTGTTTCTTCTTCATTTGCTATTCTGAGCTCAGAACATAGGAAGACGAGCTCATTAGTTCAACGAGCTGATTTTATTGTTATTTTTTTAAATGAGCATCTGTTTGGGCCAAGGTCTCAGATTCTTGGGTGTGCCCATCTCCTGAGGTTGAGGAATGCATTGATGAAGGCTCAGGGGGTGTCAGGGAATTTCTCAACCAGCTTATTACCGAGGCCGATGACATGCATCTGACGGGTGTCTATTTGGAGACGCTGTGGGAAGGTGAACCAAGCAGGGCTCAGATTTTCCAGGGAGCAACTGTAGAATTTTAATTAGCTTCGAGTCTGTTTCTCTGCTGGAAATAGCAGATCTCTGAGCATTTCTTCAATAACATTACAGTAATTATAACCATTCTGAAAGGAATAATTTACAGGAGGTATTTTTGTAAGCTTAGCAGAACAAAAAAGGCTACATCCGGTCCTTATTTGGAGCCTGCCTGGAGTTACTGTCAAGTAGACGTTTAACAGTATTAGCAGCAAAAACGTCAATCATTTGGCTCATGCACTTCACATTACTCTAACACTGGGCCGACCTGTAGCACTCCCTGTGATAACAGAACGCTTACATCTATGTTGTCTAAATGGTCACACTAGCCACTTGTGGCCATCAAGCATCTGAAATGTGGCCAATGTGGCTAAAGACTAAATTTTGAACTTGATTTAATTTTTTAAAGAGATTTTTGTCTTAGGGTGTGTGCAGTCTCCAGGGAGAGAGAGAGACAGAGACAGTGAGAGGGAAAGTGAGAAATCATCTCTTGGTGGTGGGGGAGGAGGCATGCCATAGCCCCTTCTCCTCCATTCTCCTCCTGGCATCTTGGGCACGCAGGCACATGTGCCTGGCATGATTTTCAAGCCACTGGGTCCAAGACTTGAACTGCAGTTGGCCATATGGGAGTCCATCTATGTAACTGCTATACCATCTGCTGGTCCCTACTTATTATTTTTTTTAATTTTTGCCATAGGGTGTGCGTGCCCACTGGAGAGAGACTGAGACAGAGGGAAAGTGAGAAATCACCCTGCAGGAGGTATTCCCATGCCACGATCCCTTCTCCTCCATTCTCCTATCAGGACTTTGAGCATGGACGCACACGTGACTGGTGTGTTTTTTAAACACGGGGCCCAGGAGTCAAACCACGAAGTCAGCTGTGTGGGAACCAGTGCCTTAACCACCACACCCCTTGCTGGCCCAACTTGATTTAATTTAAAATAGCCGGCATTTGAATAGCTACCTGTGACTAGTGGCTAGCATGCTGGACAGCATAGCACTGAGCTACCTACTGGAGCTCACCCGGGCCACCCTGTCATTCCCCGGCAGGGACCGGCGAAGCCTGAAAGGCACCTGAGGAGCCAAGGAACCCATGTGCTAAAGCCCAGAGAGAGCCTCTTAGTTGAGTCCTCTCCGTTTTCATCCCACAGTAGACCGGAAACATCCCACTGGGATGACAGCAGGTACGACGGCAGCAGCCAGGAATGAAGAGGCTCAACACCAGACCAGGACCAAAAGAGGAAGGAAATCTAGAATGGCTGAGCAGGACAAGCAGCCTTCGGACTTCAAATGCCTCGTACCTGATGCCTTGAACCGTGGAGAAAAGGTTGCGTTCAGGGGTGCGTACCTCAGGAAGGGGGAGAGACCATGAGGACACCTGATACAGGCCCACGTCCGTCAAAGGAGGTGACAACAGTTTGGGTCAGGCCAGCAGGGGAGTGCGGGCTATCTGGAGAAGCCAGCTGCTGACCGCACAGCGCTGCCCCGTAAGCAGCACACTGCAGTGCCCTGTGATGGTCTCCAGCTCTGGGAGAACACCTCAGATCAGCTTGTCCCTCGGCCCCTGGGTCTCAGGTAGCTGGGCCCGCTGCTCCTGCCTCAGTTTACGCAACTTCTGACTCCGTCCTCCAGCTACACTGGCCTTTTATCTGTTTGCTGAAGGTGCCCTGGGCCTTCCTCCACGGAGCTTCGATCAAGGATTCTTACCTTCTACCCTACCCCTCTCCCCAAGCTGCACACGTAGCTCTCAACTCAGAGGCTGCTCCTTGGAAGGCCTCCTGATCCCCACCATCCCACACAGGGAGACCTGGCCCTTCGTTTGTCACACTGTCACCCGAGCCCTTTCCCTAAACACCTGTTTGAACACATATATGTATATATATGTATATATTAGGTCATCGGGAAAGTCATGACTTCTTTTTATATGTTTTTCTATGCAAAAATGTATCACAACTTTCCCAACAACTAAATATATATGTACACACACACACACATATATAAAATAAATCATAATACAGATAATTGATAATCTTGGTGATGTTTGTGTGTGTATATATACATATATGTGTATATATGTATAGCTATATTCATATACACACATATATGTATGCATATATGTATATGTGTATATATGTTTATACATATATATGTATATACATGTGTGTGCATATATGTATATGCTAAGATCATATATATATATATATATATATATATATATATAATTGGTTAGATTATCAGTTATCTGTATTATGTATTCCTCTGTAAACTCCAAGAAAGCAGGAATTGTATGGGATTCATTCACCTTTGCACACCGCTCCCCACCCCCCTCCAGTGTCTAAATTATGCTCAGTAAATGCTAAGTGAAAGGATGAGTGAATTCTGCTTTACTTCTAAGGTTAGTTTTCAGTAAGACAAGTGTCCTCTAATTCCTAATACTTTCACATCTTTGTGAAAAAATCTCTTTAGCCTCTGGAGTGATTGATATTCTGTTTAGGTGCCATTTCGAAGTTCTTAGTACCCAGAAACGTATTGTCATTTCATCCTCGTCCTTGAAAGTTCCACCTACTTCCTATTTTCTCCACTTCCTACCTCGGCCCCCAGTTTCCTGTTTCCTTTAAACCGTTGGAGCGGTGCTGGCAGCTGCGTTGAGTGCCTCTGCGGTTCTTTGCTTAGCAGTGAATTGTCTTGGTTTTTTACAGTTTCCTTCGCTGGATTTTCCTGAGAGCCTCTGAACAGCGTGCTTGCCTGCTTTCCGCCAGGGGAGGTGCCGGGACTTTTGAAATGTGTAAGTTTATTCTTCACCCAGTCTTTTTCTATGATCTTGTCCAAAGACTTTCTTAAAATTTCTGATCTTTCTTTTCCTTAGTCTTTCTTTTTTTATTTTATTTTATTTTTTTTGGAGAGGTTTTTGCTATAGGGTGCGTGAACTCGCCAGAAAGACAGAGAGAGACAGAAAGTGATAAATCACCCCCCGGGGGGATGGCCACGCTGCAATCCCTTCTCCTCCATTCTCCTCTCTGGATCTTGGGCACGCACGCACACGCACCCGGCGTGAGTTTAAGTTACTGGGTCCGGTACCCAAACCACAGTCAACTATATGGGAGTCCAGAGACATAGCCATTACACCAACTGCTGGTTCCCTTAGTCTTTCTTTTTAAAAGAGAATTACTAATAAAATGAAGAGAATGAAATCTAAACTTCTTCACAACTCTTTTTACATTTGAAACAAAACATCATCACAAAAGAAAGATCTCAGTTACTCAGTTTCCAAACCTTCCAGGTTCATTCCTAACTCCATATTTTCTGTCTCATTTCATTTATATCTGAAGAAATCTGTGGTGAAAACCCCCTGTAGGGGAGGTATGGTGGTTAAGGCACTGGACTCTCACACAGCTGACCATGGTTCGAGTCCTGGGCCTGGTGGCTTGAAGATCACACAGGGCATGTGTGTGTGTGTGCCCAAAATCCCAAGAAGAGAACAGAGGAGATGGGATTATGGTGTGGCCAATTCCCTGGGGATTTCTCTTTGTCTGTCTCCTGTGAGAGCATGAGCGAGCCCTATGGCAAAACCTTAAAAAAAACATCCCAAACTCTGTTAGTCCTATTTTCCTTCCCCAAATCCCATCTAGTGGTTATTAGCTCAGGCTTTATGCTCTTTAGAATGAATTTCTTCACTGATTCAATCATCTATCTCTTTCTAATAGAACTTAGTTAATACCAAATTCTTGATATGAATTACAGTTTTGTTTTAAAGAGAGATTTTTGTTATAGGGTGTATGTGCTCACTGGAGACAGAGTAAGAGAGACAGAGACAGTGAGAAGGAAAGGGCAAAATCACCCCTCCGGAGGGATGGCCACACTGCAATCTCTTCTCCTCCATTCTGCCCCAGGATCTTGGGCATGCACGCACAGGTGCCCGGCATGATTTTCAAGCCGCCCGGTCCAGGACTCTAATCGCGGCCAACTGTGTGGGAGTCCAGCCATGTAACCGTTATGCCATCTGCTGGCCCTGAATTACAATTTTTTTTAAGGAAGTACTTATTAAGCATATGCTAGGCATAGTTAGGAGCTGTAGTAGGAAAATGGCCATCAAAGAAATTTTTTAAAAACCTCAAACTCCTCTCCAAATAAACAAAAAACAAAAACCTTTATTCTTATAGAGATTACATTTTAGAGAGGAGTTATAATAAGCAAATGAGCATTTAAAATATAATTTGAGGTCATGATAGAGTCTACAAACAATGCCATATGATAAATGCTATGTACAATAAAAAAATTTGAATTTACACAAAAATACCGGAGGGTCCGCAGTTTGTCCTAGAGAAGGTGACTTTGATTCTCAAGCACAGAGTTCTATCGTAAATGTACTAATAACATCTTGTTTTTGTTTTATTTTGTTTTAATGAAAAGGAAGACTCACTCAATGTGTGGGGTGTCTACCCTGGGCAAGGTACTAACATACAAAGGTCTTTATGTGTAGTATAAAAGCATGGCTTTCAAAATCTTTGTACCAAAATAAGCTGGCACTTTTTCAAAAGCTTATTTATTTATTTATTACATGAGGGCATGCACACAAGAGCGAATGCAACTCTAACGGGGTCCTCATGCCTCAATCTGCCCCACAGCCTTGAACCGACCCTGGGTCATGGGCAAATGCAACCCCAGTGTACTCAGAGGTCTCCAGACTTGAACTGGAAACCTCCCGATGTGGGACTGCTTTACACAGTGTTACATTTACCATTGCGCCCATATCTGGCCCCAAACTTGCACTTTTTTTGTTTGTTTTGTTTTTGCTTTTTTGCTTTCGGGCACATGCCCTGGCCAGAGAGACAGAGAAAAGAGAAAATGAGAAAGCACCCCCTGCAGGATGGCCATGCTGCAATCCCCTCTCCTTCATTCTCCTCTTGGGATCTGGAGCATGCACGCACACTCATCCCATGTGTTTCTCAAGCTGCTGGGTTTGGGACTCTGCACAGTCATGTGGGATCCAGAAGCCTGAACCACTGCGCCAGCAGCCGGCCCCTGAAACTTGTACTCGAATTCTGTTTTTCCACAAAGGTTTGCTCTCCTATGTGCAAAGGATTGCACTAAAGAACAGGAACCCGTCAACAGTCTGACTTCAGGAGAGGAGAGGAGAGGAATAATGGGCATGCACCGTGGCCACGGCCTGGGCAAGGCCCGTGGGGACTGGAGCCCCGCTGCGCCCTTCCCATCATGCCAGGTGACTCCTCTCACCTAGTCAATTTCCTGTGGCTCTAGATGGTGGAGCCCTGGATATTACTATTTTCTTTTCCCCTGGTGAGAACACGTTGGGTGAAACTTAAGCTTCTTCAACAATTTTAAGCATACACTACAATATCGTTATATAGGCGTAATTATAGCAGGTCTCCAGAACTTCCTCACTGTGTGTGACGGCAGGTGTGTAGCATTGGGCAAGATGGCACTGTTAACAGCCTTGCCTCTAGGACACCCAGCCCGCAAGGGGCTCCTCTTTACCTGTTTTCAGTTTGTATGTGTTGAAATAATATGGTATAATTTTAGTATTACTTCAAGAACATTAAGAACCAGAAAAGTAAGTGTACTGTAAAATAACTCATGGGCATGCTGGGGGCATGGTGGTTACAGTGGCTGGATCCCATGTGGCCAGCTGTGTGTTTTGAGTCCCGGCCCAGCAGTTTGAAAAGCACACGGAGCATCATTTCCTCCTCCCCTTGGCAACCACATTCCACGCTCTGCTCCAGTGAATTGGAATATCCAGAGACCTCATCCTGTAAGTGGGGTCCTGCAGTGTCTGTCCTGTGATCGGCTGATCTCACTCAGCACAATGTCCCCCAGGTGCATCTGTGGTGTTGCGGATGGCAAGAGTCCCTACTCTTTTAAGGCAATGCATATTCCACTTCATGTATATGTGTCGCTTTTCCTTTACCCATTCACCTAACGATGAACGCTTAGGCTCATTCCACCTCTTTTTTTTGGGGGTGGGGGGGGGCGGGGAGGTTTTTGCTATAGGGCATGTGCTCACCAGAAAGACAGAGAGACAGAGAGACAGAAAGCGAGAAATCACCCCCGAGGGGGGATGGCCACGCCGCAATCCCATCTCCTCCGTTCTCCTCTTGGGATCTTGGGCACACACGCACATGCACCTGGTGTGAGCTTAAGCCACCGGGTCTGGGACTCAAACCATGGTCAACTTCATGGGAGTCCAGTGACATAGCCATTACGCCAACTGCTGGTCCCTTCATTCCACCTCTTGGCTATTGTGAATAGTGCCGCAGTAAACTTGGGTACAGATATCCCATCAAGATCTTGGTGAAGGTTCTTTGGTGTTTATACTCAAAAGTGGAATAGCTGAAAAATAGTATTAAATTTCTTCAAACAACTAAAAATAGAATTATCATCTGACCTGGCAATCCTGGTTTTTCTTTCACTATAATATTTAAAGGTATATTATAAGGAGATAAGGCCAATTACTCAGAATCATGCACTAGAGTTGAAAGGAACTTCAAATGTTACGGGTCTATTTTACAGATGAGGAAATATATATGCATGTATTTCTGGTTCCTTTCATCTCAGATGAGCTCTTTTCTCCCATTGTTACTGTAGTAACCTCCTGACAATAAACATTTGGAGAGTCAAGTTCAAAATTCAATTAGACCAGCCTTTTATGCTGTTTGGTTATGTGCAAAACAGCTTGCAAAGATAGGGAGGTCCAGCAATGAACAGGATCTAGTTTCAATCTTCAGGGAGTTTGCTGTGTAACACGAGAGACGCGGTCAGTTCAAAGTGAGGGTTGTACACACGCACTGTGGTAAAGGCACACAGACGGTATGGCGAATCCACCCCAAGGGTGTGAATAACTCTGGCTGGAACTAGCCTGCAGACAGAGATGAGGAAGAAAGGGTGTTCGGATTGAGGGAATGAGAAACTAATTCACAGAGGCCTGGTGCTGTATGGCTCATTCAAGAAAAGGGAAATGACTTCAGGAGTTCTAGAGTGCTGGGCTCACAAGGGTCTGAGAAGGTTGCAGCGGGAAAGCAGAGAGAAGGAAGTTCGCCAGGGGCTGCACGTGCCACGCTAGAGAAGTGTGGATTTAATTGAGGCCCCGCGTTTTGAGCAGAGGAGTCATCTGTTAGAAGTGTGCTTTATGATTAAACTCGGAGAGAAAAGAGAAGCTGACTGGTAGTTGGCTGAAAATGGCAGCTGAGTTCTGCCTCCCTGGGTACCTGTGATAATAATAGTGAACGTTGATTGAGCTTGCTAAGGGCTTTGCATACATTAGCTCCTAGAATTGTCACAACATCCCTGCAGGCTAGGAGCTTTTATTAGTTGATTTTACAGAGCAGGAAGCTGATGCTTAGGAGGTGGCGTTACCTGTTAGATGGAGACAGACTGGAGACCACGCGGGTCAGTTTTATTCCTAAATGCACTCTTTGAACTGAGGAGTCATACTGCCCTGTATTGCTATATCCAGTTGGTTATAATTTTTTGAGAGCAGTACACATGGGAGAGGTGAAGATAATTTTTGAATAAGAGAAGATGACATGACAAAGGCAGGTTGATGGCACCATTACAGCCTTGAGCCTGAGACATCTAACCCCTGAGGGGCTCCCCCTGCCTGTTTTCAGTTCATATGTGCTGAAATAATACAGTATAATCTTAGTATTAATTTAAGAAAATTAAGATCCAGGAAAGTAAGTCTGCCATAAAATAATTCACGTGCATGCCAGTGGTATGGTGGTTAAGGCAGCTAGATCCCACTTGGCCAACTGCTGTTTGAATGTCGAACCCAGTGACTTGAAAAACACACTGGGGGGCCGGCAGGTGGCGGGGTGGGTAAGGACGCTGGACTCCCATGTAGCCTACTGCAGTTCGAGTCCCGCACCTGATGGCTTGCTGGCTTGCTTTCTCACTTTCTCTCTCTCTCTCTCTCTCTCTCTCTCTCTCTCTCTCTCATTCTGGCCCTCTCTAGTCAAATTTAAATAAATAAACAAATAAATAAAGTTAAAATAATAAAAGTAATTCTAAAAAAAAAAAAAAAAAAAAACCCAAAAATAAAACCAAAAAACACTGAGCATGAATGCCCAGAATCTTGAAAGGAGACATGAAGGAGAAGGGATTGTGGCATGACAATCCCAATGGGGAAGTGCTTTCTTACTTTCCCTCACTTTTTCTTTTTCTGGTGAGCACATGTGCCTTCCAACAACTTAAAAAAAAAATTCACATAATGCTTTTCAAAGCCTAATGCCAGTGGAATGGTCATTTATTTTTATCACTTGCTATAGTAAATTAACATCATTAGTAAATGTTGTTACAATAAATTAATGACATTAATTGACATTTGTTTTTGATAAGTGTACATTATCAAAACTATTAAAAGTGTAAAATATCAAATGTCAAAATTGACCTTACAATTTACGTGAAAAAATCCAAATGGTGAGTTTATACCCTCTATTCTGAATGGATTCAGACTCGGTGCCAGCCTAACTCGCTAACCCTACTAAGCATCTGCTTCCTATGGTACCAGCTGGAAGGAACACACCACTCCCCCCAAGGACGGATGTCCTCAGGTAGTGAATCCCCATCAGTATTTCTGTCCCACCACGCACAGAACCATTGGTACAGAGCAGTGGAGCCGTTGTTATAGATGACACTTCAGACGTCATCAATCATTTCACAAAGACACTTTACAGCAGGGGAGGGCGTGATAGGAAAAGGCAAACACGAACCTTGTAGAACTTGGCCACTGCAGGAACCAGCAGATGGTGTAGCGGTCACATCGCTAGACTCTCATGCAGTTGACCACAGTTTGAATCCAGGACCCGGTGGCTTAAAACTCAGGCAGGGTGCATGTGTGTGTGCGTGCATGCCAAAATCCCAAGAGGAGAATGGAGAAGGGATTGTGGCATGGCGTTCCCCCTGGGGGCTGATTTCTTGCTTTCTGTCTCTCTGTCTCTCTCTGTCTCTCCAGCGAATGTGCAAAAATCTTAAAGATAAAAGAAGAAAGAACTTGGTCACTGCAAACCCTGCAGTAGTGCCAGAGAATGATTTATGTGGACACTATAGTTCTCTAGGCTTAAATGTCCTGGAAAGAGCTCATTTCCCCATTCTAATTTTCAGTAATTATCCTTCTGGCTGGGCGTGCTAAGTGCATGACCACCTGTTCTATGCTGGGGCCATAGACCAGGTGCAGGGAGCCCTGCAGGCTGCCCTCAGCACCTGCGTCCTAGGCTCTTCTGTGTTCATCATCTGTTAGATGATTAAGTATATAAATTAATTAATGATTGAATGAAATCAGAGGGCACACTATCCAAGAAAGTCAGTCCTGAAGCCCTATCATGGGAATAAAGACAAATCTCTTACTTTATTTTTAATTGCTTGAGCTTAGGATGCTCACGCTCACCTGAGCCTGAGAGAGAGACAGACAGTGAGAGGGAAAGTGAGGAATCACCCCCCAGGGGGAAAGGCCATGCTACAATTCCTTCTCCTCCATTCTCCTCCTGGGATTTGGGCACGCACGCACATACACCTGGCACGAGTTTGAAGCAACTGGGTCCATGACTTGAACCACAGTTGGCCGTGTGGGAGTCCAGCAATGTAGCTGCTACACCACCTGCTGATCCCAAGGACAACTTGCTAAAAACTAAAAAAACTAAAAAAAAAAAAAAAAAAATGTGTTTTAGTCATACTGTTTCATAAAATATTTCATAAAATATCCTATCCTAGAGTGACTGACTTCTGGCTGGGAGACCGTAGTCAGTAGGTGACGTTCCAGGAACGCACCGAGAGCCCTCTCTTGTGATAGGAGTGGTGGCAGATGGGCGGGGTGTCAGGAGAGGACACTTGGCTCCCGGAAGTTGGCTCTTCATTCAAGCTCAAATGGAAGGAGTATAGGCCTCCATACAGCCTTCGGGAGGAATGACGAGGACTGTATCAGAGAGAAAGACTGGGCGTGGGGCAGCAGCAGACACCCCCAGTGAGAGGCTGATAAGAAGGTACCCACTGTCCCCCACATCCGGGTCCTGGTGCACGAGCACCCCGCTGATGTCCACAGCCAGGAGGGAACGATGGCAGTGATCACCTCCTCGCTCAGTTTCCCCTAAGTCCACAGGGGGAGATGTCCGCCACACGTGTCTTTGGTGACAAGTGTCTTCTTCATCAACGCACATGTCAGCCTACATTTCCATGGGACAGAAAATCCTCAGAGAAGCCTAACGACCTTCTACATGCATTCAGAATTTTTTAAAATGAGTAAACAAATTAAAGGAGCTCTCGCGTGCTTTGGACAGATGGCATAATCATGTTGCACAGGGAGTGTCTGGGAGTAGACGTTTTCTGTCCTGAACTGGACGGTGCAGAGCCTGCAGTCCCAGCCCTCCCCTCCCCTCACCCCTGCCCGGCCTGTCTGGGCCAACCTCAGGCTGGAGCAGGAGCCAGAGCAGGAGCCGGAGCAGGAGCCGGGGAAGCACAGAGCTGCCTCCACGGCCCGCTCTCCTCTCAGCATCTTCGTGCTCCCTGGGGTTGCCTCCCCTCCGGCCCCTGTGGTCAGGTATCTTAGTAGACGGCCCCTCTGTGCTCATGACAGCATTCGCTACCGCTGTTCCACCAGAGTGGGAGAATGCTGATGGGCGGGTAAAATCCATCTGATGGTTCAAAGGCCACGAAAGGCTTGGAAGACTGCCTCTGTCAGGGCATTACTTCAAACGCTCTGAAACGCAAGACCAGACTTCCTTCCCTACTCAGGGTCATGGGCTGCAGGCAGTCCGGGACGGGGCTTCTTTTCAGGTGCTTTAGGAGACTACAGGGGCAGAGGGAACAGAGAGAGAGGGAGGCTGACAAGCCAGTTGCAAGTTCCCTCCCCACTTTTCTCTCCTCCCTCTTTTAGAAACCTTGCCCATCTCGAACTTCACTGATATCCTTGTTGCTTTGCCTCCGACTTCAAACCAGGATCCAGCCTGCCCTTTAAGGCGGAGGGCTGGATCTGCCCCACACCTTGGGTGTGTAAACTCAGATCTCTGTCTTCTTACAGAGGAAGCAAGCTTTCCCTTTCCCCTACTCTCAAGTTCCCTACCTAGCTAATGGTGTCATTATTTCCCCAATCTGCCAAGTTTAAAACTTGAAGTTCTCTTTGATTGACACTGCAGCCAGTCACCTCATCATGTTCATCTCCCCATCAATGTCTCCCTCCTTTCTGTCCCTCCCACTCTGCTCTCCGTGCTCTGCCTTAGCTCTGACTCTCATTACCTCAAACTTCAATTATCCAAATAATTAGTCTGCGCCAGCCCCTCTTCCCACAGTTCAAGGGGTGGGTGATGGCAAAAAGGCGTGACGACCCATTTGCCTTAGCCTCTCAGCTGGAGCTGGGGCGAGAGGGAAAAATGGAAAGAGCCATACAATATAGGGCCTATCTGATGCATGACCAGCTGGCGTAGGAACCTGCTGACATATGGACCAGCTAACGTATAGGCAACCTGATGTATGGACAACTAGCCTACAAACCAGCTGATATGTGGACCAGTTTACATATGGATCACTTGATACACAGAGCAACTGAGGCATAGGCCACCTGATGTATGGGCCAGCTGTTGTATGGCCCAGCTGACGTATGAAACAGCTGATGTATGGACCAACTGTTGTATGGACCAGCTGGTGTATGGACTAGCTGTTGTATGGACCAGCTGATGTATGGACCAGCTGACGTATGAATCAGCTGGTGTATGGCCCAGCTGACATATGGACCAGCTGATGTATGGACCAGCTGTTGTATGGACCAGCTGGTGTATGGACTAGCTGTTGTATGGACCAGCTGATGTATGGACCAGCTGATGTATGAACCAGCTGGTGTATGGTCCAGCTGACGTATGGACCAGCTGATGTATGGACCAGCTGGTGCATAAACCAGCTGATGTATGGCCCAGCTGACGTATGAACCAGCTGATGTAAGAACTGACTGATGTAGGGACCAGCTAATGTATGAGTCATTTGCTGTATGGCCCAGCTGATGCATGGACTAGCTCATGTATGAACAGCTAATGTATAGACCAGCTAATAATACACGACCAGCTGATCTATGGATCAGCTGATATACGGACCTGCCACATGGACTGACGACATATGGATGGGCTGACGCAGGACCGGCTGACACACGGAGCAGCTGTGGCTCTCTCCTCACCGTGTGCCTCTATTGTTGGTCACCTGCAGGATAGGAGGCCCTGGGTCCAGGACAGGGGAATACTCATCACCGGCTCTTCAGTCATTCCGCAAATATGCACGGAGTCTCTGCAATGCTCGGTATTGTCCTAGGTACTGAGATAAAATAATGAACAGGGCAGACAGAGCTCCTGTCCTCACAGGCTTACATAGTCCTGTGAGGATTTAGATAAAAATATGTTTATTTCAATAGGCAAAATGTGATGTGGCAAGAATAGAATTTGAATAGACAAAACGTAGGGTGGGAAGTCATAAACTTTTGTGTAAAGAAAAGGGAGTGAAAAGCAAGTGGGACCATGGCCAACGAGCACATGAAAAGATGCCCACTGCCATTAGTCACCAGGGAAATGCAATTCCAATCCACAGCGAGATATCACTTCACACCCACTAGGAAGGCGATCATGAAGAAACCTGGAAAATAAGTGCTGGCAAGGATGTGGAGAGATTGGAGCCTCCTACATTGCTGCTGGGAACGTGAAATGGTGCAGCTGGTGTGGAGTACAGTTTGGCAGTTCCTCAGAAGTTAAACATAGAATTGCCATATGATCCGGCAGTTCCACTCCCAGGTATATGCCCAGATGAAAAATATGGGCAAAAAGGGAAAACTCGTACACCAAAGTTCACAGGCACAATTCACAATGGCCAAATGGTGGAAACAACCCAAATAGCCATCAATCAGTCAGTAGCTCAACAAAATGTGTGTGTGTGTGTGTGTGTGTGTGTGCGCGTGTGCATGCGTGTGTGTATAGTGGGTTTCCATTCAGATGTGGACCAGAATGAACTGCTGACCCAGCTTCGTCAGGGACGAGTGTGGGAAACATGACGCTAAGTGACAGGAGGTCACGTCATGGATGATTCCATTTACGTGAAATACCCTAAATGGGAAAACCCATGGAGATAGAAAGGGAATTAGTGATTCCCAGGGCTGACGGGAGGGAGCAACAGGGAGTGACTGTTTCATGTGTACAGGAATTCCTTTTGGGGTGATGAAAATGTCCTAGAACTATTGATAGATAGTGGTGGTAACTGCACAGTAGGAATATACTAAATGCCACCGAACTGTCCACTCCAAAATGGTTAAAATGGTAAACTGCATGTTATGTGTGTTTTATCTTTTTTTCTTTCTAGAGAGAGATTTTTGCTATAGGGCACGTGTGTTTACCAGAGAGACAGAGAGAGACAGAGAGATAGAAGGCAAGAAATCACCCCCGCTCCAGAGGGCATGGCCACAGTCCCTTCCCCTCCATTCTCCTTTAGGGATCTTGGGCATGCACACACGCGTTCCTGGCATGAATTTAAAGCCACCAGATCTGGGATTTGAACCGCAGTTGACTACATGAAAGTCTAGCTTCATAACCACTGTGCCATCTGCTGCTCCCATTTTACCCTAGCTTTTAAAGAAAGTTAATGAGGATGGTCATAGAGTGCTCTTTGAATCGGAGGGTCAGGGAAAGCCTCGCAGACAAGGTAAGATTTGGGCAGAGCCCTGAACCAAGAGGTGTGGGGCACACAGACAGCTTGGAGCAGTGGTCGTCATAGTCTGACTCCGTGTCTCCCACGATGGCACCCCTGTGCCCAAACCCTCTCCCTGTCTACCCAGCTCACCCCTTTCTGCCTCCCATCAGGCGTGTGCTATTGCCTTGTCCTTCAGACACCCTGGACCGTTCTGCCATGTCTCTCCTCTCCAGAGAGAGTCCTTCAGGTATTTGAGTGCCCTGTGACTCAATTTTTTGGGTCCCACTCCAGAGATCACTTCTTGGGTGCATTTTTTCTTTTTTTAGGTTTTGCCATAGCATGCATACATTCACCACAGAGGACAGAGATGGAGAGGGGGAAAGTGAGTGATCACTCCCCAGGAGGGATGGCTGTGCTACAATCCCCACTCCTCCATTCTCCTCTTGAAACTCTGGGCACACACTCGCATATACCCCATGTGATTCTCAAGCCACCAGGTCCGGGACTCAAACCACAATCAGCCATGTGGGAATCCAGTCACCTTAACCACCATGCCACCTGCTGGCCCCTCTCGGGTGCATCTCCAATGCTCACCAGAGCATGAGGGTTGGCCTCAGACCGAGGGTCTGAGTGTTGAATCTGCACCCATCGGCAGAGTGACAGCAGGCCCTGAGCCTTCTCCACTTCTATTTCCTCATAGGGGAGATAAGGGCTGTTGAAGGAATAAAGCAAGCTGCCCGTGAGGTGCTCCTAGCTCAGGACTCGATGCGCAGTGAGCGCTCAGTAACCACAGCTGCATTACCACTCCCACGGCACCTGTATTCTGAAGCTTGAAATGTCGCACTTCCTCTTCTACAGTCCGACAACGTTTGGCAATTATTTAATGAATGGAGGTGGGGGGCAGGAGACACGATGAACGCCAGGGCTGGAATCCATACTCTGAAACAGCCTTTCCCCCCGGTTTCTGCTCCAGTGCAGGTCACATAGGGGGCACCTGAATAAAGTTTTGACCAACAGCTGATGGATTAACGGGACTCCAACATCAAATAGGAATGAAGTTCTCAAAAGGTTTAAAGGAAAAATAATCTCTCAGGAGAGGTTTATAGATTGGCAAATAAAAAACTGATTCAATCAAGATGAGATAAATGAAAAAATTTTATAGACACAAATATTCACGCACACGCACACACACACACACACACACACACACAAAGCCCACAAAGACCAGGTGGTAGGTTTCTCAGAACAATGGCATGTTCTACAAATGAAGTGTCCCTTCATTTCAGGAGACCATGGTTATCACACCTTAAAAAAAGTTAATGCATTTTATAATAGATTTAAGACAAATTTTTAATGATCTATCACTGCAGAAAGGGATGAATTTAAAAATATATATAAAGATATGAGCTCGTAGAGCTAAATTTTACAAAATTTAGAAGTGGAATATAAATGATAGATATTGGGTTAATGGAAAAGTCATGACACATTTTTGCATAGAAAAACAGAACTTTTCGAATGACTCAATAGATGGATGGAAAGAAAGAGAAAAAGACATAGATAGACAGATGCATAGACAGACAGACAGATGGATGGCTAGACAGATGGGTAAACAGATGGGTAGATAGATAGGGAAGATGGTTAGAAGGATGGGTAGACAGACGAGAGCTAGGCAGGCAGACAGTTAAATAAGATAGATGGACAGGTAGGTAGACAGACAGATGGATAAGTGGAAGAAGGAAAGAGAGGAAGGAGGGAAGGAGAAGAGATGCATAGATATACAGATAGACAGATGGACAGGTGGACAAATGGATAGGTAGATGATAGATCATGTATATTACAGAAAGACAGGTGGATAGAGAGATAGCAGATGCATAAGATGCATAGTTAGACAGATGAAGACAGATGGACGGATAGACAGATAAGACAGATGAGTGGATAGGTAAATAGAAAATGGATGAATTCCGTAGCATCCAATTACATGAAGGGAACCAGTTCAGTTTTAGTTAATAGAAACAAACGATGCCAAGACGGTGCTGGGAGATGTTCCTGTGTGAGCTGGCCATGCGCCCAACCTCAGAGCTCTGCACCTGGCAGTGACCGAGGCCCACCGACTATGGTTTCCCACCCTTACACCTGTCTGTGGCCAAGTGTGATCTGGTGGCTCCGCTGAGGCAGAGCTGTGCCTCAAACACCCAGCCCTTTCTCCACAGGGAAGAGCTGCAGCGGTTTCTCTCCATGCGATTCTTATTTCACCTCTCCCTTCCTCTACCACAGAAGCAGACACCAGTCCCATTCACCAGCAAGAAGCCAGAGGCAGCTGGTGCCTTCCCCAGCTTACAGCCCCGACGTTCTTAATCATTTCAACCACACAATGGCGAAGAGAAGAAAATATTTACCTGAGAAGATTCCTGACTTCTTCAGGAGAGTCTAAAAATTGAATTGTTCCAAAGCAACTCGGAGGCATCTGCTGAGAGTTTTCAAAATCCAAATCTGCCTCCGATAGCTGCTCAGAGTGGAGCTCTGAAAAGAGGCTGCGAGTTATTTTAACCGCAAGGTTCCCAGTCAGGAGGGAGGAGACATGGAAATGAGTATGTCGGCAGACAGAGGAGCCCTTCCACCTCAAGTGAATTCAGCTCTCAGATCTGATGTCAGACTTCAGAAAGATTTGAAGAACTTGCAAACCAACTTTTCCTAAACTAGAGGTTGGATAACTGTGGAAAATTCCAAAGGAGTAAGATAAGACACTTCTGGTCTTTACTAAAAAAAGACATGTTGGTATGCCGTGTTGAGAGCTGTTTGAGGGGGAGCAGCTCTGGGCTGTCTCGCTGGCCAATGGAGCCCTGGGCTTTGGGAGAAGAAAGTTACACCTGTTGACTGCTTTGCTCCATGAAGAAAAGAGCCCTTCTGGGGGTTAAAGTACCAAATGGGCCAAGTCTCCGTGGAATAGTGCGGTAAAGCCTGTGGAGGAGGATGCCACTTGCTGACCATGGTTTGAGTCCCTGGCCCCGAAAACATACTGGGTATGTGTGTAGTGGGTGCCCAGGATCCTGATGAATTGAAGGACTGGAGGAAGGCGATCTTATCATGACTGAGTCCTCTCTCTATCTCTCTCGCTGTCTCATGCATGGACATACTCTATCATGAATTAAAAACTTTTGAAATAATAATAGTAAGCCAACCCTGTAGCTTAGTTGTTAAGGGGGATCTATTTCACATGGCAAATTACCATTCCAATTCCAGTCTCAGTGGCTTAAAAAACAGGCTGGGTAGGACCAGCAGGTGGTTAAAGTGCTGGACTCACACATGGCCAACTGTGGTTTAAGTCCCAGACCTGATGGCTTGAAAATAACCCCCGAGGGATGATTTCTCACTTTCCCTCTCACTGTCTCTGTCTCTCTCCACCAAGCACACACACCCTATGGCAGAAAACAACACCCAAATCTGAAACAAACATGCGCTGCATGTGTATGTGCCCAATACCCTGACAAGATGAAGGATTGGAGGAGAAGGGATTACAGTGTGACCATGCCCCATGAGGGGTTTCCTCTTTCTCTCTTTTTCTCAACACATGTACCGTCTGGTAATTGTAATAATAATAATAATAATAGTACAAAAATAACAAAAGAGCAATACCAAGTCAAATCTTTTGTGTAAAAATGGAACCAGCAACATGAGAATTGATGGGAAGTTGTGGGTAAGGGATTCTGGAATATGTTATGGAGGGTTAACCTGTACGCGCACACATGTGTGTGTGTGTGTATGTGCGTGTGTGTTTCTCACCTCTCAAACAACTTAAAAAGCAAAGCTCCAGTCTCAGGTGGCAAACCTTCTTCTTAGTATTTTGGCAAATACAAACACCGCCTTTGAACATGGAGGAGGATGATCTACTGCACACACAGTCGGCAGCAGGAAAGACGGCCGCCGAAATGGCCCACGGCCCTGTACCGTCAGCCCTTCCCAGATGCCAAAGGGGCTTAACTCCACTTTCGGAAAGCCTCCACAGTGCTGCTAGTAAGCAGGGTCATAACTCAGCTTTACGCAGAGCCTTTCATCTCAGAGGAGCTCGAGGTGCTTTTGCACCAAAATATAAATTATCTTGTGCACAGTCACTTCAGGGACGAAATGCAGCGCCTGCCCAGCGGGAGCTGGCCGAGGTGTCGCGAGTCAGTTTGGAGCCTCGGCTAGACAGAGGGCCAGGCGGCCAGGAGGTGCTCTGCAAGGAAGGCCGCGTGGCTGTCCTGGCAGTGGTGCCTCCCTCTGCAGAGCCAGAGGAACTGAAGTCTGCACCTCACTCTCCCTTCTGAGCCATCCTCTTCCCTCTCCAGCGGCTCTTCCTCCCAGTCCTACCTCCACGCACAGACTCCAAATATGCACCCAGGATGCAGCTGGCACACAGAGGGAGGAACGGTGGCTTTCAAACCCGATCCTGTCCTGCAGAGCTGATGTTGGCAAAACATGGTCCTCCGGGAAATTCAGCTGTCTGCTTTTGCCAATAAAGCTTTATTGGTACACATATATGCACGTCCCTGGCTGTGTTTGCATGACGGCAACGGAGAGGGGTAGGTGAGGCACAGACTGTGGGTGTCCGGCAAAGCCTACGCTATTTACTACGTGGTCCTTTACAGGAAAAGTGGGCAACCCTGCTAGGGAGGGTTTCAGATTCCTTTTGGCTTTATTTTGTTTTGCCTTTTTTTTTTTTTTTTTTTTTTGAGTGGAGGAAAACAATAAGGAATTTCTTTCAATAATTGCTAAAGATTGTATGTATCACCAGCCCATGCTCAGGCCCTAAGTCTCCAACTTCATTATTTCTTCATCACTGAAGACCTTCTACCATAGCTTACCTGGGTTAATGCCCCCCCCCCCCCAACCTGTCAAGGCTGTGTCCAACTTTGTCTCAAATAGGGACCCAGAAGGCCACCTCAGGGCCCCTTTTTGTCACTCCCAAGTGTTCCTGGTCTTGAAAGTCCTCCCTGGTCTTTCCTGGTCTCCCTCCAGGTTTTCCTCATATTTCATTCATTCTTCTCTTAGTTACTGGGTCGTTGGAGAAGTCATGATGCATTTTTGCATAGAAAAGCATAGAAAAACACGCGTCATGACTTTTCCAACAACCTAATATATTCTTGTTATTTATTTATATGTTTGCCTTTCTTATTAGACTGAGGAAGAACTATGTTTTGTTTGAACAAGAACCATGTCTTATTCATTTCTCCCCATATGTCTAGAATCTAATATAGTAAAAGACAGAAGGGGACACTCTAGTAAAGGTTATTACAGAAATAACTCACTCAGTCTTATTCCACCAGAACATAATCTCAAAGGCAATGAACGGAGAGTTGTCTGTGAGCCTCTGAAAGTTAGGCCTTTAAACTGGTCTTTCCAGGGATAAAGCTGATGTAATCCTTCCAAACCTTGTCCCTCTGTGGGGCTGACTTTGACATACCTTTTGTTAGTTGGTCACCTCATTTTGAATGTCTGGGAGAAGTGCCTCATGGTGTAAATATATATCAACAGCAGCTAGAAAGGAGCATCTGCCTACCAGCTAGAGCTGTCAGGAGACTTGGAAGGGTGTACAGTAGGGTGGGAAGAAGCCTGGACATCCTCTGAGTTCCCTCCTAGCCCTAAGGTTTGGTGACAGCCCAGGTCCACTGGTGTGGTGCCATCAGAAGACAACGTTAGCACATAGATAGACAAGGGACACAGGTCCAGAGCACGAAAGGAATCAACCTTTGCATGACGAGTGACATTGCCCTGGTGCCGTGTTGTCCATGTCAGCATCGTCCCCTTGTTTGTAGCCTTTGGTGTGGCCATGGCGTCAGTGTGGCAATGCTGGGAACGTCCGGTAGGAAGCAGAACTTGAACATTTAGCTGAAGTGTGGCCGCATGGCATCTTGCAAACCGTCTTCCTTTGGTAAACGTGGACTGGGCATTGAGTCCCTCTTCCCCAAAGTCAAAGCCAGAACTCTCTTCCCAGGCTCCTGTGCAGCTGAGGTGCAGACACACGTCACAGACTGCGCAGGCAGATGCACTGCCAGACTCAATCGGGAAGACCAGGAAGCGGCTGGAAAGGGTTGACTCTATGGGGGGTCAGTGCCCCATGGCGGGGAGACACCAGCTCTCTGAGGCAGCTGTGGGGAAGGCCAGTCACGGTGTCCTGCATGTGAGTCCGGGCCCTGGCCTCTCCATGTCACTTACATCATGTGCCTGGTTGGGCAGCTTCTGTGCCTGACTCTGGTCCCCAGAAACACTGTGGCCCTCCACACCCTTTACTAATTCATTTTTTTGCTCAAGCTACCTAGTGGTACTGCATGCAGCTGAGAACACACATGCACAGGGCAGATTGGGTGCTTAAAGCAAACCACGTAGCTCCCTTTTGCTTTATTCACCTGCTCTTTCAGAGGGATTTTTCCCTAGTCTCAGTGCTATTTTAAAGGAATATTTGGCAACATGACTTTGTGCAGATCCCTGGCTCACCTGCCTGTGGGTTCCTTTGTCACTCTTGCCCTATTCACTGTGCAGCCTGGGGGCTGAGGGATTTGCCCTGCACGTCGTTTGTTGTGGGGTCTTGTGCTACTGGTTTCCAGCTGGGTTCCACCAAGAAGAAACACTGGTAGGGGAGTAAAAGGTGGAAAGGAAAGAGAAGCCAGGGCATTCCTCCCCACCGTCCACCTCTGTGTCTCCACGGGGCTGCCTCCCCTGCTGCGTGACGTCACTTCTACTGTGACAGGAGCCCTGGGTTCAGTGTCTTCCAGGTGCCTCAGGCTCTGTCCTTCGGCCTTGGGGTAACAGCGGTGTCCTGCTATTGCCAGACTCTCACTAGCCACTCAGCTTCTCCATCGTCTGTGTAGCCAAGCCACTGTGTCAGATTCCCTCTGCAGCTTCTCCATCGTCTGTGTAGCCAGGCCACTGTGTCAGATTCCCTCTGCAGCTTCTCCATCGTCTGTGTAGCCAGGTCACTGTGTCAGATTCCCTCTGTTTTAAATGTCCAACGTGGCCCTCATTTCCCGGCTGGACCCTGACTGATCCGACTCCTGATACCACTCTTGCAGAGGGTCCAAGAACCACATGCACCCACTGGCTGGTGGCAGCTGTCTGGGCGAAGCCTTTGTGCGGTTTGATAGGATTTCTCTTATGACTTTGGACAAACTCATTTGTGCCGAGATGCCTACAATGAGGCGAGTGTTAGCCAGCCATCGACGTAACTCTTCTGGCCTTTTGGGAGAACAAGAAACAGTTTTCAATGAGATTTGTTGATGGAAAAAAGTCATGATTAGAAACAGCAGCTAAATCCTTGCCTCGTTGACCAGAAAAATTCCACAAGGGATAAAGCAAGACAAAGAAAAGATGGATCAGCAAAAGCTGATAAATATTCAGTTTGTAGGAAAATCTCAAAAACATTCACCTGGCTATTAGGGCAAAAAAAAAATACACACTTTCCTTTCTGATTCACGAAAGGAAAACAACTACGTGGAAAGGTACTTATTATGACATTATTTATTAAAAGAAACAAATTTCTGACAATTAGAAAAATAGAAAAAAATGCTGTTTATCATGATAACGTTTTACCTCATGGAATAGTTTACAACTATTAGCAAAAATTATGAAAGGAAGAACCAGTAGGTGGTTTGGTGGTTAAGGCACTGGACTCCCACATGGCCGACTATGGTTTGAGTCTCAGACCTGGTGGCTTGTTTTCTCACTTTCCCTTTCTCTCCGTCTCTGTTTCTGTCTGGTCAAATAAAAAAATAATAGTAGTAATAATTATATTAATGACAAATACAATTAATTAAATAAATAACTTTTAATCATTATGAAAGGAGATGGCAGCTTAGAAAATATTTGCAGCTGTATTAAGTACGTAAAACTAGTAGGCCCAGGTGATGGAGCTGGTCTGTGGCCGCAGCCACTCAGGAGCTGTGAGAGCCAGCGCATGGGCTGGGCTGACACGGGAGAGTGATGAGCTGACATGTTCCAGGGGTGCCAGGCTGGCTGAATTCTTCTGTATAAAACCACCTCTGTGTTTATAAGGGTGTTTGTCCAGAAGTAAGTGTCTTCCCTTCCTTACCCTTCCCTTCCTTTTCCTTTCCTTTCTAATCTAGGGTCACATGATACTAATGACCAGAACACAAGCAGGGCTGAGAGGCAGCCGCCCACCAGGACTGGCGACACATCAAAGGGGCACAGAGGTAATAAAGAGTCTTTTTTTTTTTTTTTTTTTTTTTGGAGAGGTTTTTGCTATAGGGCGCGTGCGCTCACCAGAAAGACAGAGAGAGACAGAGAGACAGAAAGTGAGAAATCACCCCCCAGGGGGGATGACCACGCCGCAATCCCTTCTCCTCCATTCTCTTCTCAGGATCTTGGGCACGCACGCACACGCACCCGGCGTCAGTTTAAGCCACAGGGTCTGGGACTTGAACCGCAGTCGACTATGTGGGAGTTCAGCAACATAGCCATTACGCTAACTGCTGTTTCTGGTAGTAAAGAGTCTTAAAAAGAAAGGCTGAGCCAGCCTTTCTACATGCCGTGGGGTGGTGAAGGCTGCCGGAGCCCACATGGCATCTGCAGTTTGGGTCCTGGATCTGGTGGCTCGCGAGAACTCTGGGCAAATGTGCATACCCTAGATCTTGAAAGGACGGAGAGATGAAGGAAAAGGATTGCAGCATGACCACTCCCCATAGAGGGGCAGGGGCTTTCTCTCTCTCTTTCTCTCTCTCTCCTCTCTCTCTCTTTCTCTGGGGAGTGCATGTGCCCTCCAGCAAAGGTTTAAAAAGAAGAGCAAGAAGAAGAAAAGAAGTGTAATGGTGGGGCCGCCGTGGGGCAGCAACAAAACGTGGTTCGGAACACGATGCTCTGCGAGGCTGACCTGCCAGGAAGGCCTGGTCTAGAGACTCTGAGTCCATGGGCACGTGTGTGCCGTGACCTGGGAACGGGCTGATGCTGGAGGTGGAACATGGCCACCCCCCCTGGGGGGTGATTTCTCACTTTCTGTCTCTGTCTCTGTCTCTCTGGAGAGCACACATGCTCTATAACAAAAAGTTCTCAATAAAGAAAAATACTTCAGGCAGTTGCTAGATGTGGTTCAGCGGAGTGAGTAGCCATGCCCTCGTCCCCCTGTTACATTATGAATTAGTGAGTTTATACAGGGAGTGTTTTAGTTCTATACCAACTATAAACAACATCTAGTAAGTGCTATTACTTTAGCTATTGCTCCGTAAATGACTACCACTAATACGAAGATTAACCTTAATGAGAGAGTGTATGTTCCTAATCTCTCACTTAGGTTACTTTCTGGAGTGAAGCAGGCTCATGCGTCCTTCTCGAGGAATGTGTGTATGCACGTGCGCTCATGCTTCTTCTCTGGGCATGTGCTCCCTGGGTGACAAAGTACAGTTTCCATCTTACCATCAACCAGTCATTTGTTTATTCACTTCATAGGTATTTAGTTATTTATTTTTAACTTTGGGGCTAGAGGGCTCATATCTGGCCAGAGAAAGAGAGCACCCTCCACAGGGAATGATCGTGACTAAATCCCTTCTCCTCCAACTCTCTCTTCTTGGGATTTTGGGCACGCAAGCCCATGTGCCTGGTGTGTTTCTCATCCTGCCAGGACCAGGATTCGACAATGCAATTGGCCATGTGGGGTCTGGCTGCCCTAACCACTAGGCTATGGAGCCAGCCCCATGGCAGTTATTGACTGAGCCTCTGTTACGTGCGTCCTCCATGAAGTTTTCATGTACTGATGGTTCCCGAATTATGATGATGCCACAGATTGAATATGTACCCCTAAACTCATATGTTGAGCCATTGAAATGAAATTAAGAGGGGGAAAATTTGATCCAATTGTAGTGTCAAAAGGTGGGACTTGTGAGAAGAGATTACGATGATGATCAGCAGCGTAGGACCCCCACGATTGATTCTGGGTGGGTTTGCAAGGAGGAGGAAGGAGTGAGACATGTGGACACACCAGCACGCTCTGCTGCCCGCCGCCATGCTGTGATGCAGCCAGAAGACTACCCCCCCACACCCCCGGAAACATCTCTGGGCCGCAGCCCTCCAGACAGAAAGCTGAACAAACCTCTAGTTTCATAAATCATTCCACTTCAGGTATTTCTTGTTATTAGCAACAGAACAGACTAGAACAGATGGTTTGACTTACAATTTTTCATCTTTACGATGGTGTGAAAGTGATGCTCTCGGTGGAAACCATGCTTCGAATTCTGAATTTTGATCTTCTACGTGTGGCGTGATGCTCTCGTGAAGTTGGGCAGCGGCTGCCAACCACAGCTCCCAGTCAGCCAGCCGGTCATGCGCACGGTGGACACTGCATTCCTCAGGGCACTGTAATGTGAATTACACACGCCGTCCAACTCTCTATTATACGGGGTTTGTGCTAGGTGATTGTGCCCAGCTGTCGGCCGGTGCAAGTGTTCTGAGCACGTTTAGGGTAGGCTGGGCTGAGCTGCGAAGTTCAGTACCGTAGGTATATTGCATGCGTTTTGACTCATAATATTTTCAACCTAGGATGAGTTTATCAGATGTAACCCTGCCATAAGTCAATCTCATAGAGATCTGGGTGTTTCCTTACTTTTATATCCTGTATCATAGCCACCTCCAGACTAAATACTCCCAAAGCCTGACAGTTTTTAGTGGCTGGGCCACTCATTTGGTCCTTGGTATCTCAGACTAGCCTTGTAAATGGCTTTCCTTTTCTTTTCTTTTTTTTTTTTTTTTTTTTCTTTTTGAGAGATTTTTGCTATAGGGTGCGTGCGCTCGCCAGAAAGACAGAGAGGGACAGAGAGATAGAAAGCGAGAAATCACCCACCAGGGGGGATGGCCACGCCGCAATCCCTTCTCCTCCATTCTCCTCTCAGGATCTTGGGCATGCACGCACATGCGCCCGGTGTGAGTTTAAGTCACCGGGTCCAGGACTCAAACTGCGGTCGGCTACATGGGAGTTCAGCGATGTAATGGCTTTTCTATGAATGGTTTTCTGTCTGTCTCATCAGAGGATGCCCTTCTCTAGAGCAAGGATTTTATCTTGATTATCTTTGATGTCCCAGTGCCTACCAAGTACATTTATCTACATTTTAGGTTCTCAATAAATGTTTTTTTGATATTGACATCATGCTATTCTAGTAATTGAAAATAAAACGAGTAACTATTAACTGGGAAGTAAAATGTGATGCCTTCGTACTCAGAAACATTTGTTGTGTAGACATACTAAATCACATCTAAGGGCCAAGACTAGCATCTGACGGGCCGGCCCCAGCCCGAGGTGAGGAAGGCTGCAGGCACCCGTCTGAGCGAGCTGGCCACGTGAGTCTGCAGGATGGATCCTGAGCCTCGACCGTGCCTGCATAAAGGAATGGGTGCCACACTTACGGAGGACTTCCCAGACAAGAGGAATGAATGTGGTAATGACGGTGGCCCAGGCTGCAGCTTCTGAGAATGGACAAGCACGTCATAATCAAAACCGTGACTAAGCACTCAGCTCAAGAGAATGCTTTCTGTATACAAGGAGGACTCTTCCAGAGTAGGACAGATGGAAAATGAGAGCAGATATGCAAAACCTCGTTTATCTTGTTACACAATTGACTAACTAAGAGCCATGGTATTTAATTTGGAGGTGGATGTGATGCAAGACACAAAATTAAATGAATTCCCAAATTGCTTTGGGAACAAAAGGCCAGTGTCTCAGTGTAGACGGTGTAACCACGGCCAGATGTCCTCGTGGACTCCCAAGGCCTGAACTCCTGGAGTGCCTCTTAGGGGGAAGCCTTTTGGAGTTTCTGGGATCATAACTACATCCCGGCATCTTCCATCTAAGTACCAAAAATTTAACTTGAGACAAACTCCTTCCAGATCTTTTTGGTCATTCTCAAACCTGACCCGTAATCAGATTTACTTCCTTGAACTTTTTAAACATTTTTTTAAGGTAGTTTTTTGTTTTTTTGTTTATTTGTTTGTTTTGCCTTGGGGCACATGTGTGCACCAGAGAGAAAGAGACAGAGACAGTGAGAGGGAAAGTGAGAAATTACTTCCCAAGGGAAGTAATGGCCATACCACAATTCCTTCTCCTCCTGGGATTTTGGGCATGCACGTACATGTGCCAGGCATGATTTTCAAACCACCAGGTCTGGGACTCAAACCATGATTGGCCATGTGGGAGTCCAGTGCCTTAACTACCATACCTCTTGCTGGCCCTGCTGCAATCTTAAAAAAAAAAAAGTAGATTCTTCCTTGGATTTCACCTCCAGAGATTCTGATACAGTTGATCATTTTTTAAAGCTTCCCAATGGTGGGGCTTGGGGTCCACTGGTCTGACTTTCTTCTAAACTACACTTTGCCAGGAGCCAAGGGCTAGAAAAGAGGGTAGGAAAGAAGGGAAGTCCCTGGCTCACCTCTGATGACGTCATTGGGAGGACAAAATGTGCACATGTGAAAGAGAGAGAATGACGACAGCGAGGAAGGAGGACTCGGGATGAATAGCAGTGTTATGAAGAAGCCCCTAGGCTGGAGAAGAGGTAGGATATTCCTGGCAAGAAAAGCCACAGCAAAGTCTCTCTGAGACTGAGCAGGGAGCAGGGAGGAGGGCCAGCGGACTGAGGTGGAGGGAACACATATGGAAGAAGCTGGAAATAAACCTGACATATAGATATTTAGCAAGTGGCCATGTAATTCTTTTTTAAGAACAAGTACTCATAGACAGTGGCCTGCTGGAAAGTGTGACTTGAATCTCATTCTCAATCATGTTGAAATTATAAGATACTGTAATTGTTGGTTTGATCTCACAGTATCCCACTTTTTCCCCCCATATCTCTCCAACTAGCTCATCAGAATGGCATCCAAGCCCTAAACACATCTCGTTTTTTCCTTTGCAAATACTTCCTGAGAGATTCCAACTCTAGGATGGAATAGCACTTGGGTTACGATTCTAAGAACCACATTTCCATGTGGGCACATACCACTAGCGAGAAGTCCATTCACACGTGATTCTCAGCCCGGTCCCTCTGAGAACACGGCTGACAGAAAGTCCACCTAGGATCGTTACTACAGGGCCTACCCTAACCCAAATAATCCTCATTACTGAATATGGTTAGGGCTGATTTAGGGAATGTGTCTGACCACGTACTTGTGGATCAGCTCTGAGCCAGGCTTGTGATGAGCCCTGGGGTATAGAGTCAACGGACTTACAGCAAGAAGTTCACTCTCTGGCTCGTTAGATTAAGGATGCATCTAAATTTAGAAGTGAATCTAGCACCTTGGACAGGCTCACAAAGGTCATGGGATCCAGAAATGGTGAGTGACAAATAGAAGAAAATGAGTAAGACAGAAGAAGGGCAAAAAGACAAACTCATGACCTTAGTTGAACTGTGGGAGCCAGTTATTAGTATCTAGCTCGTGATGGTGAAAGCAAGCATGAAGCCATGATGGGCCGGGAGCGGAATGGACACTAGTGATGACGTTGTCTCCCTCACCTGTGGCACCAGCAGGAATAGCCATACTGGAGCCATTTCTTGGCAGCTTTGGCTTTCAGGAGTGACGTACAGAAACCAAGAAGGCAAGAACAAAACCAATTCAAGTAGGTTATAGAAATGAGCCTCAGAAAAGAAGTGAAATGATCCCAATCCTTTCCAGGAGAAGAAAAGCTAGAAAAGGGATTTAATAGAGCATTTAAATATAGTAGAGTTATTTTAAGAAGAGAAACACTTCTGTATCTTAGCGTGCCTTAAACGAGAGGAAATGGCTTTCATTTCCAGAAGGGAGATTAATTTACTCACAAGGAAAACTTTCTGACTAGAAAGATTGTTGCAGATCAGATAAGGAAGGACTCAATAGACTCTCCTTTCTGAGAGACCTTTAAGATAAGGAGAAATGGACTGTTGTCTGTGTGGTAAAATTTTGGCAGGGAACAAAGAGGGGGGTGGACTGCACCCTGAAAGGTCTAGCAACTCAGGTTCTTCTTTTTTCTCTCCTCTCCTCTTCTCTTCTTTTCTCTTCTCTTCTCTTCTCTTCTCTTCTCTTCTCTTCTCTTCTCTTCTCTTCTCTTTTTTTCTCTTCTCTTCTTTCCTCTTTTCTTCTTCTTCTTCTTCTTCTTCTTCTTCTTCTTCTTCTTCTTCTTCTTCTTCTTCTTCTTCTTTCTCCTTCTTCCTCTTCTCTTCTCTGCTTTCTCTTCTCTTCTCTTCTCTTCTCTTCTCTTCTCTTCTCTTCTCTTCTCTTCTCTTCTTTTCTCTTCTCTTCTTCTTCTCTTCTCTTCTTTCCTCTTTTCTTCTTCTTCTTCTTCTTCTTCTTCTTCTTCTTCTTTCTCCTTCTTCCTCTTCTCTTCTCTGCTTTCTCTTCTCTTCTTGCTTTTCTTCTTCTTCCTTCTTCCTTCTTTCTCCCCTCCCCTCCCCTCCCCTCCCCTCCCCTCCCCTCCCCTCCCCTCCCCTCCCCTCCTCTCTTCTCTTCTCTTCTCTTCTCTTCTCTTCTCTTCTCTTCTCTCCTCTTCTCGCTTTTCTTCTCTTTTCTTCTCTTCTCTTCTTCTTCTGCTTCTGCTTATTCTTCTTCTTTCTTCTCTTTGGCTTTATGAAGATTTACTTACCAAATATAGGTTGTGGAGTCAGCCCCATAGCATGGTGGTTGACCTAGCTGTGCGGTCTGAGTCTGGACACAGTGGTTTGAGAAACACTCCAGGTTCATGTGCGTGTGTTCCCAAAATCCCAAAAGGAGAACAGAGGAGAAGGGATTGTGGATGGCATGGCCATCTGCCCTGAGGAGGTATGTTCTACTTTCTGCCCTCTTCCTCTCTTCAGGGAGAGCACACTACCTCTGGTAAACTTACCAAAGGATATAGAGATTGTATACATTTATAGTGTACAATGTGACATTTTGATGAAAGCGTACATAGTGAAATGGCAACGCCAAGCTAATGAATACGACCAGCACCTGGCATGTGGAGAGAACTTTGAATTACTCTCTTAGCCACTGTTGAGATGACCGCATGGTTTCACATGGTGTTAACTCTAGTCACCGCCGTGTGCAATAGATCTCGTGGGTTTACTCCTGCTTGCCTGGCTTTGTATCCTCTGACCCACATCTCCGTAATCCCACCCACACAGGGCCCGGTGACCACCATTCGCTCTCCGCTCCTATGAGTCCTACTCATTTAGATTTCACATGAGGAACGTGCAGTTTTTGTCTTTCTGTGCCTGACATAATTTCACCTACATAAGGTCCTTCGGCTCATCCATGTGGTCACCAATGACTGTATTCTATTTTTTTTCTTTTTTTTGGAGATATATTCTATTTTTTACGCATTTTAAAACATGGGTTGAAGGCAGGAGCTCTTTTCAGAGCCAGCCATCTCCTGGAATCTTCTGCTTCTATCTAAACCATGAGCCAGCAACAGCGGTGGCCCCAGGAGCAGGGCTGGAGGCTGGCGGTTCAGAGCCCACTCAGGACCCAGCTCCACTTGGGAATTAGGGTCCGATGCTTGCATTCATGTACCTCCGACTGCCTTGTCCTGACCAGGATTTAAAGCAGCTCAAGGCTGTAATTGATTCTTAGTTTCAAGCAAACCAATACCCTGCCATTCCAGGCCACCAGAGGACTTAGGGCTACACTTGCCTTTTGTTAACCGAAAGGACAACTCCACCCTCGCCCAGTTTCAGGCACAATCAGACCAGTTAAGCAAAAGAAGAATAGTGTATAATCTGGGTGATTGTCAAGAGTCTCCTTATAGCGCCTATCAAAACAAGCCCCATTTCCCCCAGTCTCTGTTTCTAAGAAAGTCACAGCTCAGTATGTTAGAGACAGAGACAGAGTGAGAGACAGAGAGAACAACAGAATTACTGGGGGTGAAGAGGGAGACAGAAGCGAGGGAGAGTGTGAGGAACCACACAGGCCTTTCCAGGGGCAAGAGGGCCCGTGCCCTCCCACCTCGCGGCGCTGGTGTGCAACACTCCTTTTCTAGCAGAACGGGCGTTATGGTCCTGCACCTGGTTTTCAGGCTCCAGACTCAGCAGCGCTATCCTTGGACTGTAAGCACCTATAAAGCAATGTCAGCCTACAACCAAATTAATCTGTCTCATATTGAGTAAAGCCATGACTCCCTGTTGTCCTCGGGAACGGGATGGAGCCAAGCCCTTCTGGTTCCAAACCTCGGCTTTAGAAGTCGTCTCCAGCTGGCGGTCACTCGCGAGCAGAAGCATAAAGCATATGGCTTAAGATTAATAGAGAGCATGTCAATCATTCACCAGAAGTGTGCGTTCTGGAGTCTGCGTTTTAAGTCTGCTCCATGGGCTCTATTTTCCTGCCTTGAAAAGAGTCGTGGATCAAACGGCCCCAAGGCCAGGAGGCAGGAGGCAGCCCCTGCTGAGCTGTGTGATCCGGTCGCTCTGTCCTGGCGCTGACTTGCCGCATGGCTTTGCTGTGCTGGGGGCCCACTAAAGCAAGCTTGACCCTGGAGAGGCCTGCCGTGGGTTCACAGGGCCTGCACCCTGCGCACAGCACTGTGGGCCAACCACTCACAAAAGGCTCTCCGCTGATCCCAGGTGGACCCTGGGAGGTGTACTCCGGAGACCCTGGAGTGGGCGAGGACAGGGACAAGGTCATCTGCAGACCCACCTGGGTCTACCGGAAAGCCCACAGACCACTGGGAGCACTGAGGGAGGGGAGGCCTTGCACCTGCATACTGCTGCGGCCCTGGCCTCTGCTTGAGAGCTGTCAGCGGCCAGTGATGGACCAAAGTCTCTGGGCAGGGAGAGAGAGGAGGAAACACGCAGGCCAGGAAAGGGCGGGCCTCCCATTGTGGAGCTCAGGAAATGCAGGCTTACTTTGAAGCGAGAATGGCAGCTGCCCCTCCGCTCTCCGGACCAGGCCTCCTCTCTGAGACGCTGGTCTAAGACGCAGTCGGCCCAGAGGCCAGGGCTGGAGCACTCCAGCAAGGCTGGCTGGAGACCGATGAGGGGTAGATTATCCTCCACAGGCCCTCATAGGAAACCCAGGAAAGATCCTGCTCTAAAAAGCCAAGAACAGTGCACATATGTGCAAACACACACACACACACACATCCCATGCACAACACACGTCACACACCCACACACATACATTACAAGCACACCACAGGCCATACACGTACACCTATATACCACACTACTGACACACACATGCCCCCGTGCCACACATGTGTCACCCAGCCCACCATAGCACACACACATGCACACACCACTGGCAAACACGCACCTCCACCCATATATAGACACACAGCACACACAGCATGCACCACACAGCACACATGGTTTGAGGCTCACGTTGGAAAGGCAAGGTGGTCAGGTGGAAGGTGACGGGGCTTGCTCCCCCGCTGTGGCCCGTGAGTGGGAACACGGCTGCCTCGGAGAGTCAAGGATGCTCCGAGAGGTGACCACCAGGTCCCCTGGCAGCCTCAGAAACACACTTGGCAAACCCGCTTCTAGCAGCCCCAGGTGTGGGCCACCTGAGGAGCTGAGACAAGAAAGGAGAGGAGGGTGAGGGAGAGCAGGCAGGCCATGTCCCCTGGAGGCTCAGTCGGGCCACTCACCATCGCGCGGTGTGAGGGGAATAGGGGACCAGGACGCGGAAGGGCCCAGGACATCGGAAGCATGTAATGATGATGTAGAAGGCTAATGTTCACTTTCAAAAATAGTTTCTGTGAGGTACCAGCAGTTAGCGTAATGGCTATGTTGCTGGACTCCCACGTAGTCGACCGCGGTTCGCGTCCCGGACCCGGCGGCTTAAACTCACGCAGGGCGCATGTGCGTGCGTGCCCAGGGTCCCGAGAGGAGAATGGAGGAGAAGGGATTGCGGCGTGGCCATCCCCCCTGGGGGGTGATTTCTCGCTTTCTATCTCTCTGTCTCTCTCTGTCTGTCTGGCGAGCGCATGCGCCCTATAGCAAAAACCTCTCCAAAAAAAAAAAAAAAATAGTTTCTGTGACTGTCAAACCCCCCGTGGCCACCTCACTGGGCACACGCAGTGATGCTGTCACCAGCTGCTCTGGGGTGGGGGTACCGTCATGCCCATTCTGCGGATGGAAGCGCAGCAGGGCCACGCAGCCTGCCTGAGGGATGGCGCACATGGCCCCAGCAGGGCCCGGCTGGCGCAGGTCTGTCCAGCTCCGGAGCCCGAGGTCCCTGCCCCTTCCATTGTGTGGGGAGATTCTGGCTGTCCCTGAGAGGAAGGTCCACGTCAGAACGAACCTGTGGGAGCCCAGGGGTGAGGTCACGCTGGCCGATGGGAGATGAGATTTGCTTCTGATGAAATCTGACCCAAAATTGTAAAGCACGTGATTATGTACAGACTTAGAAAACCAAAGATGTCTCTCGGTGCCAGCCACCCCAGCCACCCCACCCACTGCTCGGAGGATTAGCACGATCGGAGCAGCTCGGGAGAGGGCTGAATGCGGCACCCGGGCGCAGGCTCAGCCTGCCAGCGCCTCCCGTCTCTGTCGCCCCTCTCTCTGCCACCAGGAGGGCTCACCTTGCCTCCCCTCACAGGGCCCCTTATCTAGAAAAGGCCGTCTTCTGGAGGGTCAACGGAATGCTTTCTGAGTGAACTTAAAGCCGGCGAGTGTCAGAAAGCTGCCCGTGAAACTGACACTCCGTGTGTAAGCACGGTCACTAGACACTGTTGGCGTCCACGTGAGCATGGGCTCCTGTGGCCGCTGGTCCCCTGAGGCTGACAGTCCAGTGGGGACCATGCTGCGATGTCAGAGGTAGAGCACGGGCCTATGGCACAGGCATGCTCGAGACGCAGCCTGCGCCAGGCCTTCCGTTCCTGAGGAACCGTGACAAGTGTCAGAGCCAGGGCGACCAAGGACAACACGGCAAGGCAACACTTTGAATTTCTTTTAAAAAAGCAAAAGGAACCCAGAAGTAAGAGCCTTGGGGCCAGCCATGGCCTGCTGGCTAAGGCAGCCAGGTCCCACGTGGTCAACCCCACAGTTCCAGTCCTGGACCCAGAGGACTGAGAAGCACTCCAGGCCCATGTGCGTGCGTACCTGAAACCCCAAAAGGAGGGAGAGGTGGAGAGAAGGGACTGCGTGGTGACCATTTCCCGGGTGGGGTGATTTCTCAGTTTCTCTCTCTCTTTCCGTGTCTCTGGAGTGTATGCATCCTCTGACCCCCCCTTCCAAAAATACCTCAGTCAATGAGGAACTGTAGGTCTTTGTAACCCTGACGTCTACCTCCCTGGAAATCACACCTCCTGGGGCTAGCAAGGGGCGCGGTGATTGAGGCTGCTGGATCCCACCCTGCACCTGTGCAGTTTGAGTCCCGGACTTAGCATCTCGAAAAACATGCCAAGGAGGTGTGCGTGCGTGCGTGCCCAAAATCCTGAGAGGAGAATGGAGAAGGGACTGTGGCTTGGCTATTCTCCCTGAGGGGTGCTTTCTCATTTCCCCTCTTCCTTTCTCTCTCTGACAAGTTTACATGCATGATAACAAAAACAAAAAATAAGAACAAAACAAAAAAAAAAAAAAAAGGAAAGAAATCACCTTCTTTTAGGACTATTTTAGGCCTTTACAACTCTGGCTCAAGTGTGAACATAGGTTCCCTCTATTTAGCATTAGGACATTAAATAGAAGGTTGTGGAGAACAAAAGAGAAAAAAAAACAAGGAAACTCACATGCAGTTGGATAACCTGGCATCAAAATACTCATATTCATCTTCTCTGGAATGCCAGTTTCCTGCCTATTTCCAGGAGCCAAGGTTGACTTCAGTGCTGTCACTGTTGGGCGCTTCTTCAATCACGTCTAGACCCCTTCGACCCAACTCAAGGGCAGGAGGTGTAGAGAGGCAGGCGTGTCTTCTCCCTCGTGTCCACGGTCCGGTACTGTGCTCCGTTAGCTCACTCCTCTCTCCCCAGATAGAGCACTGGCTCCATGCTGGACATTTGGATGGGGCTGGAGACGAAGTGATGAAAGCACAACCTCTCTTCTCCTATGGAGCCATGTTGGTGGTCTTCGGGGCTCCTTCCAAGTCACTGGAGGGTCACACTTCTGCCACAATCGGTTCTAATGTTTCTGCAGAAGTCCCTCCTCCACTCACTTCCATCTTTGTCTGAAATGCCAAACACTATGTTTAATCCTCAGAAAGGGCTTGTTGGCCACTTCTGGGTTTCTCTTGGGTGGGGTAGACAGGCAACTGCACTGGATGGCCTGGAGCCCCCTGATTCTAACTATCTACAGCACAGATGGTACGGACCTGCTGTCTCAGCAGAGACATTTCACAAAGGCATGTTTTGTTATCCCTCATTGCAATGCATTAGGCATTGTGGCCATGCCTGCTCCACAAATATGTTCTCTGGGTATCTTCGAGCTACAAAGAAATCCCTCTGGCTTTGGGAATTTGTTATGGGATGTGCTGATAAGACATCTGTACCAAAGTACTGCATAGTCCGGGAAGTCCGGTCAAGACGGAGACCAACGTTACACTGGGTCTCAATTCAACCTGACCAGAGAGATAAGCCCTTTCATGAGTTTCATCAGACCTTTCATGAGTCTAGAGTGGCCAGCTCCAGTTCAGCAGGTGCGTCAGGTGACTGGATAGGAGCAGAGGACCCAGAGGGCAGCTGGACTGGAGAGAAGGGCCAGGGTTTCTTCTGTCTGCAATGTCTTCACACCCACCCCTTCTCTGGAGATGCTCCTCAAAGCCTCAGCTCCCCAGCCCAGCCTCGATGGCGTAGCAGTGCAACTCTCCGCAATGCTGGAAGCCACGTGGAGGACCAGCGCTTGCTTCTCTGGTTGACCTGTGCGTACATGGCGTCCCTGTGGTCCTGAGCCGAAAGGCTGGGGCGGGGCAGATTACAGCATGAGATTCTGTTGAAGGTGCCTTTCTTTCATATGAAAAAAATTAATAAGTAGAAAAAATAAGTCCTAGCTTTGTACTCCGTCCCCTCCCCTACTCAGCTCACCAGCGCCCTGAGGCTCTCAGAAGTCTGAGTTGTGCTCACGACTTCCACCAAGCAATGCGATGGTGGACATCCTTGCATTTGTTTTTTTAAATAAATTTCTTGTAGTAGTTCCTACACATTTATAGCAAACTGAAGCCTGTATCTTTCTTTGTATTCTGGAGTATACTATATTTCATTAGAGTATAGTGATGCTAGGAAGGTAACTTCCCACAGCGTTACTAATTACTATTTTTATTATGTTTAAGACACTGCAATTTTTTTTTTCTTGGTGATTGTTTTGCCTTGTAATTAGATGCTATGAATAAAATAGAGGAGTTTTAATGTGATCTTGGGATTCTCTTTAACAATCTGAATGATGAAAAGATTAAAAAGATGGCAAGGGACCAGCAGTTGGAGTAATGGCTATGTTCTTGGATTCCCATGTAGTCAACCGCGGTTTGAGTCCCAGACCTGGTGGCTTAAACTCACACCGGGCGCATGTGCGTGCGTGCCCAGGATCCCAAGAGGAGAATGGAGGAGAAGGCATTGCGGCGTGGCCATCCCCCCTGGGGGGTGATTTCTCACTTTCTGTTTTCTGTCTCTCTCTGTCCTGGCATGTGCATACGCCCTATAGCAAAAAAACTCTCAGGAAAAAAAAAAAGAAGGTGACAAGATATTAATAAAAGTTCATAATGTTAGTAGAATGTGATTGTCACCTCACCCTCCTAACGCAGTTATTCTCCACTGGTGGCTCCTGAACCCTGGCCACTGCTGAAACCTCTCAGGCCATCTCCTCTCCTACTGACTAGCAGGTTGCTCCCCTTTTGCCCAAGGTTGATATTCATATAGAAGCAATGGCAGGTAAAACCGCTGTGTTTCTGAATGAGCCAAGGCAGCGGTTCCAAACAGTTCTAGCAGCCATGTTTTCACCAACGACACACTCGGGGCTGAGGGGAGTCTCACTTATGGATGAAGTAATGAATATTAATTTTATTACATTTTAAACATTGAGTATGGGGAAAGAGTAATTCAAAGTGCAAGAAACACCAATGAACTTTTTTATTTTTTAAGAGCGATTTTTGCTATAGGGTGTATGCACTTGCCGGAGAGACAAAGAGACAGAAAGTAGGGAATTACCCCCAGGTGGGATGGCCAGGCTGCAATCCCTTCTCCTCCGTTCTTCTCTTGGGATTTTGGGCATGCACGCACACGTGCCCAGTGTGAGTTTCAAGCCTCTGGGTCCGTATTCAAACTGTGGCCACTGCATGGGAGTCCAGCGATTTAACCATTATGCCATCGGCTGGTCCCAAACACCAGTGAACTTTAATGTAACAAAGAATGAAAAGTTTATTGATATGATTTTGCAGGTAACCTTTATGAAACTACCACTTGCTGAGTTTTGATGTAGTTACAGATAAGACCACCCACAATGATCTGAAAGATTAGTAAAATGCTCTGGCCTTTTCTCACTACTGTAGCAGGCACAAAAACCCAGTCATCTTTTTTTTTTTTTTTGAGAGGTTTTTTGCTATAGGGCATGTGTGCTCGCTTGCTGGAAAGATGGAGAAAGACAGAGAGACAGAAAGCGAGAAATCACCCCCCAGGGGGATGGCCACACCGCAATCCCTTCTCCTCTGTTCTCCTCTCGGGATCTTAGGCATGCACGCACACGCGCCAGGCGTGAGTTTTAAGCCACTGGGTCTGGGACGCGAACCACGGTTGACTACATGGGAGTCCAGTGACATAGCCATTACGCTAACTGCTGGTCCCGAAATTTTTTGGTTTTCAAAAATATAGTATCTGTAGAACAACAGGTGACGAGGAGGCACTAGATCCCACATGACTGGATCTGGTGACTTGAAAATCACGTTTTGTGTGTGTGTGTGTGTGTGTGTGTGTGTGCCCCAAAGCCTGAGGAGAATGGAGGAGAAAAGACTGAGTCATGGCCAACCCTTCTAGGGGATTCTCACTTTCCCTTTCTATGTCTTTGGTGAGAGCACACACCTTATAGTAAACACTAAAAAAAAAAAAAAAAGGGAAAAAAAGGTTTTTTTGTTTGTTTTTCTGGTTTTCTTTTTGTTTATGTTTTTAAATGTAAGAATATGTTAAGGTGTTTAAAAGGTAACAGGTACTGTAATACATACTTTTAAAAATTCTCAGTTTTAATTTCTAATGGAATAAATATTGATAGGTTGAAAACCACGTAAGCAAAAGCACCTTGGGGTACTTGACTTTCAAAGGGGTCCTTAGAGCAAGATAGTTGGAAACTCACTAACTTACCAGGCCTGAAAGTCTTGCTTGGGTTAGGACCAGCAGTTAGCAAAATGGCTATGTCACTGGCTTCCCATGTAGTCAACCATGGTTCGAGTCCCAGACCCGGTGGCTTACACTCACACTGGGCGCATGTGTGTGTGTGTCCAAAATCCTGAGAGGAGAGTGGAGAAGAAGGGATTGTGACAGAGCCATCTGCCCCAGGGGATTATTTCTCACTTTCTGTCTCTCTCTGTTTTTCTGGTGAGCACAATAGCAAAAACCTCTTAAAAAAAAAAAAAAAAAAAAAAAAAAAAAAAAGTCTTGCCCAGGTCACTGAGAAGCAGAAGTCTTTGAACTTTTGAACTTTTCCTAACAAGAGCCAACCCAAACTACTGAGAGCCGGAATGACACCCCTCTCTCCACAATGGCCAGCTAGGCAAGCGTGTCAGAGAGCAGGAAACTGAGACTCCAAAGGTGATGTCCATGTACCACTGCTGGCTAAGGTGGCTGGATCCCAGATGGCCAACCATGCAGTTTAAATCCTGGATCTAGAGGCCTAAAAACACAGCAGATGCATGTGCGCACATGCCTAAAAATCTCGAGAGGAGAATGGAGAAGAAGGAATTGCGGTGTGGCCATGCCTCCTGAGGAGTGCTTTCTCACTTTCTCTTTCTCTCTGTCTCTCTCCAGCAAGTGCATGTACCCTATAATGAACAAAAATAAAAGGTGGATGTTGTCCTCACCTTGATAATATATGACTCCTCTGAATTACAGGAGCTGTTCTATACTATGTGTTCTTTTTTTTTTTTTCTTTAGTAGCTTGTGCTTTTTTTAAAATTATTTATCTTATTTTATTTATTCATTCATTTATTTTTTTAATTTGACCAGAGAGAGACAGAGGTTGAGAGTGAGAGAGAGAGGAAGTGAGAAAGCAAGCCACCAGATTCAGGACTTGAACCCTGGTCGGCCATGTGGGAGTGTCCAGAGCCTTAACCACCATGCCACCTGCTGGTCCCAATACTATGTGTTCTTGAAGTTGCATTTCCCAGTTTTTACTTCATACCGGAACACCTGGGCCTGGGCTTTCTGGGTGTGTGGTTCTCTGGTCTCCAGGAGGAAGTTTCTACTATTCTCTCCCAAGTGGGGAAATGCTGTCTGAGGCAGGGAATATGTTCTAGAGAGTCAAGGCAGGCACATGACTTCCTTTCTTCCAAGATTTACCTGCTGAGACTCTAACCAGTACCTGTAAAAGCTGGGTCCAGATATGGACCGAAATAGGTTTGCAGATCAAGCACTGGGCGCTAGCAGTAGAGAGCAGCCCTCAGGCGCCCCCACTGCCTCACACCACATCTACAGAAGCAGTACTAGGGATCAACAGATCTCAGAGTGTGGTCCCAAGTCCAGCAGCCTCCACCTCACCAGAGAACTTGTTAGAGAGGCAGATCAAGGGCCCCGCTCTAAACTACTGAACTGGAAACTCCAAGGCGGGGGTCCCACACCCTAAGAGGCAGGTGCTCTAATCGGCCCCACCAAAGTCTGAGGAAAGCTCAAGTGGGACGGTCCCTACTCTAGATCAAAGGACGAAGGAGGACCTGTTGGTCTCTGGCACCTTCCCACCCACCATCTCAGGGTACCTTACCTTATCCCGGGGGGGGGGGGGTCCTCAACTCCCAGCCGTCTCTCCTACTTCATGCTGTGACAGGATCTCATTTTTTAAAAATTTCCAGAGGTCATATGAGATTGCCAGAGAGTGACAGACAGAGAGGGAGGGGAGAGGGCGAAAGCAGCCCCAGTGGAGTGTGGTCTCCTTTATTTCTTGATCCTGTTGGGATTCGGGGCATGAATATACATGGGTCTAGTGTGTTTGTCAAGCCCGCAGGGCCCAGGATTTGACCCTGTGGTCAGCCACGTGGGATCCAGCTCCCTTAGCCACTAGGTTATGGGGCCAGCCCTGGAAAGATGTCATTTTTAACTGATTGCCAACCTTTCCCAAACTGAAACAAGGCTTGGAGTACTAAGAAATCCCTAACGGTGGAACTGGAGGCAGCCTGCCCTTGCCCTGCTTTTCGTCTGGGATGCTCGCCATGGAGCTCCACTTCATTATGGTTGATCCCTTTGTGAAATGGCTTACCGCTAACTCTGTCCCATACACAACTAGTAGACGCCGCCATGGAGGGGCAAGTGAGCCTCGCACATCTGTCCAGTTTTAGAGCAGGCACTACTAGATGGGCCCCATCGCACTCATTCCTTCCTACTCACTTCTCTGACACCCGAGAAAAGGGGGAGGAACTTAAAGGCTGGCCTTGGAACTCCCATGACTGGGGCCACTTGGTTGACATCTGTTGAGTGCTTCTGGGGTGAATTCGGCATCTTCTCTAGAACTGCAAAGTCTGGCCAGCTGCAAACACACACACACACACACACACACACACACACACACGTACACAGGCCCAGGACATCACGTTTATCACCTCTACTGGGAGAATAATTTAGAATTTGGATTCTTCTGTGGCAGACTCAGAAGCCTAATCCCTGTGGGAAGCACGGCATCACGTCCAGAGCCCATTGGAACCCACGTCCTCACTCCCAGCCATGGCACTGCAGAGGGCAGGCCAAGGGCAGCACCACAGAGAGCTTCCAGAACCATGTGCAGAGGGGGCAGCTCTGTCTTCCCGCATGGTAGACTGTCGGTGCACTGCACAGGACTACCCTGCAGAGACTGTGTTAATTAGCATCTTCTAAGACATGCCACTGCTTGTCACTTCGGTGATCTTTGGTCTGTTTCTCCCAAATAGGTAATAACACATTCAGGATAATCTCACCAATAGGCTCACCATTTGTGAATGCTGGATAAATGCACACCCCTACGCACCCCACCACCTACTTCCAACAAAATTGCTTGTTAACAAAATTCCTGTGGGGACCAGCAGTTATCGTAATGGCTATGTCGTTGGACTCCCACATAGTTGACTGCGGTTCATGTCCCGGACCCGATGGCTTAAACTCACGCTGGGTGTGTGTGCGTGCGTGCCCAAGATCCTGAGAGGAGAATGGAGGAGAAGGGATTACGGCATGGCCATCCCCTCTGGGGGGTGATTGCTCACTTTCTATCTCTCTGTCTCTCTCTCTCTGTCTGGCGAGCGCACGCGCCCTATAGCAAAAACCTCTAAAAAAAAAATTCTTGTGAAGAAAAAATGTATTACTATACATAATTTGGGGGACACAAGGGCTCCTGGCCTGGTTAGGCTGAGACATGTTCATTATGTTGAAAGGAAGCTTAACTTTAAAATATTAAACCAATCTGACTTTCATCCCTTTGGCACCTCAAGAAGAAAAGGATAAAATGGAGGCTACTGGGCGAAGGGATGTCAGCGTTCTTAGCCATCCCGTCCTGTTGAACATCTAGAGCGCACACAAGTCAGCAGATCTTGAGAAGGTGTTTGTAAAAGGCCATATCTATTATGCCACTAACTTCTGGCAGGTCCACCCTAGGTCAGATGCAACATCGTCATGTTCTTAAAGATCTTCAGAGAAAATTTTCATTTCTTCACCTCTTTCTTCTAATGACACGAAAGATATTCTGGGGAGTACCTGCAGCCTCTTCTCTCCTTGTGCTACCACTTTGAGACACACACTGTGTCTTCCCAAAATTCATATGTTAAATCTCTCACCTCCTATTTAGATATAGGACAGATAAAGAAATAATCACAATTAAATGAGGTCATAACGGTGTGGCCTCAATCCTTCAGGATTAGTGTCCTTATAAGAAAAGACACCAGAGAGCTTTCTCCCACTCTCGCCCTCTCTCCCACACACACTCCAAGAAGAGGTTGTGTGAGTACAGAAAGAGATGGCTGCCATTTGCAACTCAGGAAAAATAAAATCCCTCACCAGAAACCAAGTTCTGCTAGACTCTGATGCTGGACTTTCCAGTCTCCAGAACCATGAGAAAATAAATGTCTTTTGTTGAAGAAGTCCCTTCTGTGCTGTCTTTGAGGGCAGTGCTATAAAACTAAGATGATTGCTCTTTCCACATGAAGTGCTATCGAATCAGCCAGGGCTCTTGGTAGCCAGTAACAAAGCTGGCTCTGGCTCTTTGAAGCAAAAAAAGGCTTAAGGAGATATTTGGTGGGGGCCTAGAGGAGCCTCTCAGAATCAGTTGAAAACTTAAGGACAGATGTGAGAACAGTAAGAACCAAGAAGGACCTCCCAAGGAGGAACTGAAGGGCCATTCTAGAAGTCAAAGTCTTTGACTTCTAGAATCATCCCTCAGAGGAGATGGCCACACCACAATCTCTCCAGCTAGAGGCTGAGATGGGAGGATCATAACATGGCAAAAACCCATTCTTCTACATTTCAGTGACCAAAGACACACACATTCATAATCTGAGAGTATTATCTGTAAGACTTAACATTTCTTTTCTTTTTTCTTGTTTTTTTTTTTTTTTTTTTTTTTTTAGAGGTTTTTGCTATAGGGCACGTGCACTCACCAGAAAGAGAGAGACAGAAAGCAAGAAATCATCCCTCAGAGGGGATGGCCACACCGCAATCCCTTCTCCTCCATTCTCCTCCTGGGTTCTTGGGCACGCATGCACATGCGCCTAGAATGAGTTTAAGACACTGGGTCTAGAACTCGACCTGTAGTCGACTGCATGAGAGGCCAGCGACGTAGCCATCTGCTGATCGCAGACATACCATTTCTAAAAATGAAAAAAAAAGAAAAAAAAAAACAGACAAAAGCACTGCCAAACTATGAAACGATGTTTTCCTCTTGTAGAATTTTTATTGTGCGAGTATTGAAGGAGCTGTCTTAGTGTTCTTTAGACAGGAGCTTATAATATATCACTTTCATATGCAAATAAAAAGGAGAGCATAAGAGAAATAAGTAGCACACATCTTCACATTTAGCTCTGACCCTTCCAAATTGCCATTGGATGCTGAGTTGCTGATCATTGTGTTTTCTTCTGTAAGCTATCCTCTGTACCATCAAGAGTTTTCTTGATACTGCATTTCTTAAAAGGACCCATTAAAGATCTAAAAGCCATCAGTGCTGAGCTCCTAAGCTAGCTCAGCCATTACTTGGTTTGTCTTTTTCAGCTTCTGCTTTAGAAGTTGTTAAACCCCGCTAATTCGCTACTTTCCTCTCTCCTCCCTCCCCCGCCAAACAGTTCAGCCCTGGGAGTTAGAAGTGAGTGCCATGAGACCCAGCTGTGGTGGTACACATGACTGAGATGGCTGGCTCTGTAGGCTGGGACCACGTGGGAGCCCCGGGTTTTATTCCCATCCCCTCACCCCCCGAAGACCAAGCGTAGTGGCATGTGCCTGTATTCCCAGCAACTTGGGAGGCTAAGACTGAAGGACTGTGAGCTTGAGGCTGGCCTGCACACCACAGCGAGAAGCTAACAAGAGCTGGGTGTGGTGGTGCACACCTGTAACCCCAGCTGGAGGCTGAGACGGGAGGATCACGACATGGCAAAAACCCATTTTTTTTTCTCTATAGGGTGCATGCGCTATGCCAGAGAGACAGAGACAGAAAGATAGAAGGAAAGTGAGAAATCACCTCATGGGGGATGGCCACGCTGCAACCCCTTCTCCTCCACTCTCCTCTTGAGATTTTGAACACGTACACACATGCCCAGTGTGACTTTCAAGCACTGAGTCTTGGACCAAACTGTGGGAGTTGACCATGTGAAATCCAGCTGCCTTAACCTCCATGACACCTCCAACAGCTATCTTTGTTTTAAAGAAGAAGAAGAAGAAGAAGAAGGAGGAGGAGGAGGAGGAGGAGCAGGAGGAGGAGGAGGAGGAGGAGAAGGGGAATAGGAGGAGAAGGAGAAGAAGAAGAAGGAGAAGAAGAAGGAGAAGAAGAAGCAAAGAGTGCTTCATAATTACCTCTGGGACTTTTCCAGGCTACAGATACCATCTTACAGACTTTGATGCTGGCATTGTTCAGCTTGGTCAATGCCTGCCGGGTCACTACCGACGCCTAGCTAACAGTGATTATAAAACACTGAGTGATAGATGGATACATACTTTCAGAAGCATTGAAATGGTTCTACAAGACTTTTTTTTTTTTTTTTTGGAGAGGTTTTTGCTATAGGGCGTGTGCGCTTGCCAGACAGACAGAGACGGAGAGATAGAAAGCGAGAAATCACCCCCCAGAGGGGATGGCCACGCCACAATCCCTTCTCCTCCGTTCTCTCCTCTCGGGATCTTGGGCACGCATGCACACGCGCCCGGCGTGAATTTAAGCCACCGGGTCCGGGACGCGAACCACGGTCAACTACATGGGAGTCCAGCGACATAGCCATTACGCTGACTGCTGGTTCCCTACAAGACTTTTTAGAATCAATTAAATACAAGATGTGAAGGAGTTCTTTAGACTTAGAAATACTCCCTAATGAGGTGCGTTTTTATCATGTCTTGTCCAGTTACTGTCACACGACGAGGGCAGCAGTACACGTGACTTAACTGGTGCCATTTTGGCCTGGCCATGTTGATATGTTTATTTTGACATATGCTATGATTTGAATGTGACTCTCATGTTGAGGTTTGCTCCCCAATATAAGAGTGCTGAAAGGTGGTGAGAACTTCAAGAGGTATTTGAGTCCTGGGGAATCTCCTTCATGAGGGATTTAATTCTCTCTTGAAGAACTGAGCGAGTTCTCTGTCGTGTAGGACTGGATTAGTCACCAGGAAAGCAGGCTGTTATAAAGCGGGGTGGTCCCACTCACCTTTGCGTGAGCCCACTCCCTGCTTGTACGTGTGCCATGTGATACCACGTTATGGTGCCCACAGGCCCTTGTCATATGTGGCTGTCCAGTTTATTTACTTGTTTTTAATTAATTTTATTTTATTTGTTTAGTTCAGTTTAGTTTTTGCTATAGGGCGTGTGCACTTTCTAGAGTGAGACAGAAAGAGAGGGAAAGTGAGGGCTCATCTCACCAAGGGCGAGGGCCATGGCATAATCCTTTCTCTTCCATTGTCCTCTCAGGATCTGGGGAACAGGTGCACACATGTCCTGTGTGTTTTCAAGCTGCCAGGTAGGTTCCAGCTGCCCGAACCTCCATGCTGCCTGCTGGCCCATGATGGTCCAATTTGGAACTTACAAGCCTTCAGAACAGTTAGCAAAATAAACACACACACACACACACACGCACACGCACACGCACATGTATGAATATATAAACATAAATTACCCATTCTCGGGTATTCTCTTATAGCAACGGAAATGAGACTAAGGCAACGTTCATACTTACTTCATAGCCCTAGTCAGCTTTGTATATTACCAGGACCACAGCCAGTGGACACTCCTCCCATCTCCATCCATCATTCATCCTATTCTGAGCATAACCTGTCCTTCACCCCACGCCTCCCCTCGGCTTGAGCTTCCTTCTAAGGAAAGGTGGAGAGCAGCTGAGGAGGGGGTGAGCTTGTCCTGGTTTGAAAAGCTGACATCAGTGGGCAGGTGGGCCCCCTGAGAAAACCATGGTTTGACTCTACAAGGTGAAGCTCAGGGTTAGGGGGAGTATGAAAGCCAGAAACCACACAGGGCCCCAGCACATGTGAGGAGTCCAGAGAGTCAGGCAAGGTAAGGCACCGGGAGCTCTAATGATCTGAGCACAATGCATCAGTAAGTGTTGATGGAAAACTTCATCTCTTCTCTCCGCCAAAGAAGCTAAGTAGGGCACAGGCTAGCCCAGGTCTAAAGAGCTGCCCCAGAGGTGAGCTATAGCTGGATGAGGGGAAGAGGACCAGGCCAGAAATGGAGGCCCCTTCATCCCAGGGCACACGTGGGATTAACACAGGATCAACAACACTTTGAGATCGTGGGACCATGCCGAGTTCTTTCAGAAGAATTCCTAATCATTTTCCATGGTCACTCTCTGGAGTCACTCTGACTATCCTCCGCGGGATAGCCTAATTCCAGATGTAGAAACACCCCTGGCTGTATTTTCATCTCATGTTGTTGAACCCAATGAAAGATTATGACAACTTGAAACAAAAATGAAGCTTTCTTTAAGGCATGGCCACCCCACCTCCACCCGCACAGCTGGAGTTTCCTGCTAACACGATCCTTGAGTATCTGGAGGTCCTGGCCAACTGACAAAACAATTTGCTCATGACGGTGGCTTAGTGACAGAGAGGAAATCTCATATGGACTGCTGGGGCAGCAAAACCGGTCCAAAGAACACAGCTTTGTGTTACTGTAGCCACAGGGAGTAACTGGGCGAGGGGTCCTTCTATTCACTTGTCAATGTTCCAAAGATGACAAGCTCTACAGGAAGTCCTGGGAGATACATATACATATCTCCCCACTGCTGCGCCTCTTCCATCCTAATCAAGTCCCGCATCACCAATGAGCTTATCCACAATGGGGGAAAAAAAAAGACAAACAAAACCCAGGTTGCAAAACCCTGCACACAAGCGCTTTTGACAGCCTCCCCCAGTGCGCTCCAGGAGGGAGGAAGACCGGAAATGTCCCTGCAGCAGCAGCGGGGCAGGACGCTAGCAGGAAGCGACATGTTTAAGGGATTGTTTTATTTTCAGAGCTCAGTTTAGCTCATTTTGGTTGTCCTTTTTGGTCTGATCAAAAAGCAAGGTTTTTCATCTGTAAGCCAATCTCTTTTAGAAGTTGAAGATAAAGGACGTGGTGGAACAATGCTGCCTAATGAAATATTTTCGAATCTCCTGTGAAATAAACTCAATTCATAAGCAGAAATCATCCAGGGCACATGTACTTCACACCAGGCCAGCATAGCTTCCATGGTTTTATGGGTAATTTCCTTGATGGTATGCCTTCTTCCTGATGGGCCAATTGCTCCCTTGAATACATTACGTGACATCGAATCATCTTTGTGGACTGTATTGAGGAATTTCCTCCTGCTGGCCTTGAAAAGGTGAGTCACCGTATGTGGCAGGGGACAGCAAGCAGCTTCCAGGTGTTCAGAGGGGCCCGCCAGCTGGCAGCCAGTGAGAAAATAAGAACCTCTGTCCTATAATCTCAAAAAATGGAGTTGCACGTAAACGTGGAACAGGACGCAGCAATGCAGAAAGGAATGCAGCCTGCGTGCGCCTTGACGGTACAATTGTTCTCCATCATGAACGCAGCCCTGCGCCATCTTCTCCACACCTGCATTTCGAAGGGCTTTTTATACAAAGTAGATTTTGGTGATAAACACTGCACCAATTTTTTTATTTTTTGAGAAGTTTTTCACTATAGGGCATGTGTGCTCCCCAGAAAAACAGAGAGACAGAAAGCGAGAAATCACTCCCTGGGGGCATGACCACGCCACAATCCCTTCTCCATTCTCCTCTCAGGATCTTGGGCACGCACGCACACGTGCTCAGTGTGAGTTTAAGTCACCAGGTCCGGGACTCAAACCGCGGTCGACTACATGGGAATCCAGCGACATAGCCATTACGTTAACTGCTGGTCCCAGCACTGCACCAATTTAAATTCCTCTAACCAGCCACATTGGAGAACATCCCCCACCCCTTTCTAGCATGTCTTGATGTGAGCATGCCTAATCACTACTGACGCTAGAACTTTTCTGACATTTCCTGGCTACCTGGTTTTCCTCTTCTGCAAAAAGCTTTTTTATACCCTTAGCTCAATTTTCTATTGGGTTACTATCTTTTTAAAAAATTGATTTACGTCGGGACCAGCAGTTGGCATAACGGCTATGTCGCTGGACTCCCATGTAGTTGACCACAGTTTGAGTACCGGACTCGGTGGCTTAAACTCACACCGGGTGCGTGTGTGTGTGTGTGTGCCCAAGATCCCGAGAGGAGAATGGAGGAGAAGGGATTGCGGTGTGGCCATACCCCCTGGAGGGTGATTTCTCGCTTTCTGTCTCTCTGTCTCTCTCTGCCTTTCTGGCGAGTGCACGTGCCCTATAGCAAAAAAAAAAAAACAAAAACAAAAAACAAAAACAAAACAAAACAAAAAAACTCTCCAAGGGAAAAAAAAAAACAAAAAAAAGACAAAATTGATTTATGGAAATTAGTCTATAAATTCTGAATACTAATCCTTTTTCACAGTATTTGCATGTCAGCATCCATAGCTCATTTTTTTATAAAACTTGTTTATGATTGTTTTTGGTCATACAGAAGCTTTTACTTGTCAATGTATAGTTACATTTATTCATTTTATATGTTTTGGTTTGGGCTATTTTTAAAGACCTTCCTCCCCCAAGACTATACAAAAACATTCTTGTATCTCCTTATGATGTTTTACTTGCTTTGTTCTTATCGCTCCACTTTTATCCCACCTGGAGTTGATGTGAGTTATCCACTCCCCCCTGACCCCAGTCTGGAGGCCGCTCTCACTGTTCCCCTAACACTGCTCTGAGCAGGGTCCGCAGAGAGTCAGCATTATGGAATGGAATGCGATTCTGCGGCTTCGATCTGCCTCACTTCTTTTTTTATTTATTTATTTTTTTGGAGAGGTTTTTGCTTTTTAGGGCACATGCGCTCGCCAGACAGACAGAGAGAGACAGAGAGACAGAAAGCAAGAAATCACCCCCCAGGGGGGATGGTCACGCCGCAATCCCTTCTCCTCCATTCTCCTCTCGGGATCTTGGGCACGCACGTACACGCACCCGGCGTGAGTTTTAAGCCACCGGGTCCAGGACGAGAACCGCGGTCGACTATGTGGGAGTCCAGCGACATAGCCATTATGCTAACTGCTGGTTCCCTGCCTCACTTCTCAGCAGCGTTTGTCAGAGCTGAGCACACCTGCTTCCATTTTTAATTTTTTTAAATTTTATTTTATTTCTTTCATGAGAGAGAGATAGGTCCCCCCGTAGGGTCTCAGCACTCTGAGATCCTCCCGCAGAGTCCGGCCAGCCAGGGCCCTAAACGCAGGTACACACACACCGGCCTTGTGTTAGGTCAACCGGAATCCGAACTCCAACTGGCCGTGGAGCCCCAGAGTCGAGCATGCTCACTGTAGCCTCTGCCACTCCATCTGGGTCACACGTGTCTAAACGACACTTCCCTCACATGGCCGCTGGGACATCCTACTGTCCTAGCTGTCTTGGGCTCCTTCCTTGGGTGACCTTCCTCTTCCCCAGCGCTTAATGTTGGTGTTCCCTAAGTTTGTCTGTGAGCCCCTTCTCGCCTGCTGCCGTGGGGACCCAAGCTTCATTTAATCCCCACAATGATTCTTCGTCACAGGTCTGGCCTCCATAGCTTTCCTGATCTACAGTTTTGTGTACTCCAATAACCGTCTACCGTGGCTCTCTGGGTACCTCACAGCCACCCCAGCTAGAAGGTTCTAGACCAAACCTTTGATTCTCATCTCCTGTTCCAAGCCTGTTTCCCCTTCAGGCTTCGTCACTGTCTGCCCCTTCGGCTCAGACCAGACCCCTAGGAGTCATCCTTGAGGTTTTCCTTTCTGCTACCCTGTATGCCATCCAGCAGGAAGACCGCTCCCCCTGCCCCGTCCCGGCCACCGTTAGCCCTGCCTCCACCTCAGCAGCAGCGCCCTGCTCCCATCCTCTGGCCACACAGCTGCAGTCTTCTTTTTAAAAGTGGATCACTGTAGCCTGCCTTAAACTCGTCAGTGGTGTCTCATTGTGCTTAGAACATTCCAACCTTCTCCCCAGACCTATATACCTTGGAGCTTGGGTCTCCATCCCCACCTAAGTCACATCCACCTTACTCCCAGATCTTCCGATCTCCCCTCAGGTCCTAGAACCAACTTAGACCTTCACCACTTAGGGGCTATCTGAGGGGTCTTGAAAAAATTCATTTAAAATGCGTATTATTGGGTCAGCGTATGGTGTGGAGGTTAAGGTGTTGGATTCCAATGACTAGCTGTGCTGTTTGAGTCCTGGACCTGGCAGCTTGAAAACCACACCAGGTGTGTGTGTGTGTGTGTGTGTGTGTGTGTGCACAAATTCACAAGAGGAAAATGGAGGAAAAGGGATTGTTGGCATGGTCATCCCTCTTGGGGGTGCTTTCTCACTCCCCTCCCCGTCTTTCTTGTCTCCCTCCGACAGGCGTAGGTGCCTTATAGCAAAAATAACATAGTATGAAAAAAAATCCATGAATTTAACATTTTTTGCACCAAAATAAACCCATACTTTAATTTCATTTTTCCACAAACTTATTGAAGTCCCTTCATATTTTCTCCCTCGCTATAATCAGTTACCATAACGTTGGTGGCTTAAGACAACAGAAATCTATTCTCTCACAGTTCTGGAGGCCAGAAATCCTAAATTAAGTATTTTCTAGATAAGAAGCTGAGTTTTAAAAAGGCCATGCAGCTTAAAGAACCACTGCCTACAAACCAAAATATCCAGAAAGCACTTTTTTGTAACAACAAATTACTGTCATAAGAACAAAGATCAGAAGAAAATATTTATTGTACAGGGTCATTGGTGAAAAACCTGGACTATAACCAGATCCAAAAAGTGCTATTCCTGTTGGCCAGACCATGGGAAGCACGAATGCAATGCCTGTAGTTTTTTTTTTGCATTCATTTTTACATCAAAGAAGAATTTGAGATTTTAGGACAGGGCTGGTCAGTAAAGATGGCCTTGTAGAAGGAGAATTTCCCTGGACAGAGCTGGACATCCAGTTCTGTGTTTCACTCTGAGTTGCATCTGTTCCTGAGGCTTTCAAATTCACTGAAAAGGGGGATTAGAACTATTTATGACTCTGCGTATAAAACACCACAGGACTAGACCTTCCTCCTGGCCAAGTGCCGGCCACATTTGCACTTCAGTCTGGAGCGGCTCCTTTGAAAGGGCCTGGTTTTCCTCCCGGAGGCTTTGGGATCTGGACAGACACACACTCTGGAGTTATCTCCTCTGAGCAGATAATTCAGGGATTTTCTTATCTTGGTAAACACAGTGATCGTAGGACATCCAGTCACCTCCCCGAAGGACTGGGAAGTCTCAAGGGGGAAAGGCAAGCTGTTACAGGCCTCCTGAGCAAACAGCACAGCCAGAGCCTCCTGGGAGGTTTGGGGTCACCGCAGCCACCCCAAGCCCTACGCCTGCGGTGGTGTTAAACACAGAAGGCTTTCCAGAAGCCGTTTCCACTTTGCTTTGCAGCAGGAGGGCTGGAGTTGGGGACAGCTTTGTCACCGTGTTTCTTGGAGACGGCGATCCTGTGGTTTCTTCAGCACCAGCTCAGCCCACCACTTAGTGTTCTGGGGAAATGCGACTCCTACAGCCACCCCCCACTGAGGTCTCTGTCTCACGCCAGTCTTCCACACTGTTTTCGGAGCAGCCCACATTTTCATCTGCTTTTTCCATACAGCGTCTTCAGTCTCCCACCGCCTCCTGCCTGCTGCCTGGCTTTCTGCAGGGTGCCTGGCTAGAGACAACGGCGAATGCTTCACGCTCTCAGTGAGTCCAGTGGCTGGGACTCTCGGTCGGTCACTGTGAAACCTTTCCTTACTGCAGGGCTTGTCTGACCCCCGCAGAGGCCATTTTCTCTCTGAGCTTTCCAAGAGATTCAGACTCTCCCAAGAGTAGGTCGAGTGACAGAATTTCCCACACCTGTGCGATTAGCACACCTGTTTCTAGCAGTGCGTGGAACACAGTCCTCAGGAGAGTGGGAGATGGTGAAGGTACCACTTGCCGGGTGTCCGCACGTGCCGAGGGCTGCACTGTAGCTTTCGCAGGCATTGCCATTGGTTTTGTCCTTGCTTTTTCCTAAGTTTATTTATTTCTTCCATGATCAAGGGAGACAGGCAGAGAGACAGAGAGACAAAGAGACAGCACTCCCATCAGGATCTGGATGCTGTGATACACCTGCAGCCTAGGGTGCCCGACCCTGGGTGCAGCGTGTGCCCAGCATACTCGGAGAGGTCTCCGGAACCTGGCCACATGGTCAGCCTCATAGAACATCATGTTTTGCTTCTGTGCTACCATCCAGTCCTGCAGGTATGGCCACAGACATCTGCAGGCTCCCTCCCACCCCTGGCCCCGACTGCTCGGCAAGGCGGGAGCCACCAGCCCTGCTCCTCACTCACGGCCACAGCCAAGCCCAGACACTGGGAGCACCCAGACATGGAACCGTCCTACAAGGATATTTTTATGATGATCTTAGAACACCAGGCCATTGTCCTAAGCAAGCAGCAGTCTGCCGTGTGGTGCGAGGCGCTGGTGCACTCTGCCTGCTGCCAGTGAGGTCATGGCGGCTCCAACCATGAGATAAGGCCGGGTGGGGCCTCCAGGGATGCAGCACAAATGCCTCAGTCAGAAGATACTTTGTGTCATGAAAACCCCAGAAATTCATGGAACAAAGATCATTGATGACTGAAGGGGATGAACAGGACCACCTGCAGATCCAAGAGAAATCCCAGAAAGGAACGAGGAAAGGCCAAAGCGGACAGGGCTCCAGGGACAGGAGCCTGTGCTCAGCCACAAAGGCAAGCTGCGGTGAATTTCTGGGTTTGGAGACAGAACTGATTAACTGTACTCTGGCTTTCTTTTTCTTTCTTTCTTTCCCCCCTCTCTCTCTTTTTCTTAAATAGTGTATTTACTTGCTTGTTTATTTTGCTATAGGGTGTATATGCTCACCAGAGGGGAAGAGAGAGAGAGACAGTGAGAGAGAGAAAGTGAGAAATCACCTCCCAGGGGAGATGGCCACACCACAATCCCTTCTCTTCCTGGGATTTTGGGCACGCATGCACATATGCCTGGCATATTTTCCAAGCTGCTCGGGCTGGGACTCAAACCTCACACCAAGCCATATAGGATCCAGCCTCCTTAACCACCACATCATTTTAATAAGCTTTTAATCTTAGAATAAAAAAGTTTATCTTAGATTTGCTATCAATTTTCTGAAAAGTTGCAAAGATGATCTCATAGGCTTCTTTCCTGCTTACCCTATTGTCAGCACTTGTCAAATCAATGAGCTAATTTTTTTTAGATTTTTTTCTATGGAACACATGCACTAGCAGGAGAGACGGAGAGACAGAAAGTGAGAAATCACCTCCCAGGGGGCTGGCCATGCCACAATTCCTTCTCCTCCATTCTCCTTGAGATTTTGGGCATGCATGCACATGGGCCTGGAGTGAGTTTTAAGTCACCCGAGTTCAGAACTTGAGCTATGATTGACTACATGGGAGTCCAGCGACGTAACCATGACGCCATCTGCTGGTCCCTCAACGAACTAATATTAACATACCGTTATTAACTGAGGTCCATATTTCATTCCTGTGTCTTCAGTCTTTCCCCAAGCCCCCTTTCTCTTCTAGGATCTCATCCAGAGTACCACATTACATTTACTCATCAGGTCTCGCTCGCTCGCTCGCTCGCTCGCGCACTCACTCTCTCTTTTTTCCCTCACTTTTTTATTTCTTTTTAGGCTTTTGCCATAAGGCCCATGTGCTTGCCAGAGAGAGACAGAAAGAGAGAAAGTGAGAAATCTCCCCCCAGGGGGAGATAGCCACACCACAATTCCATCTCCTCCAGTCTCCTCTTGGGACTTTGGGTGTGCACACACATGTTCCCAGTGTGATTTTCAAACCAACAAGTCCGGGACTCGAACTGCAGTCAGCCATCTCCAGCACCTCAGCCACTATGCCTCCTGTTGGCTCCAGGCCTCCTTTATTTCTATGCCAGAGGGCGCATGAGCATGCATGCAGAGAGAGAAACAAAGCAACCCCAGAAGGCCTGTCATACCATCACCCTTTTCCTTTTTCCTCCATTCCTGCTCCCTTCACTGACCTGGGCATGCATGCACACGTGCCCAGTGTCGGCCCTAGGGCGGGAGTTCAAACCTTGGCCAGTCATGTCAAATCGGACTTTCTCTGCAAAGTCTTTAGCCCCTGTGCTATGGGGCCAGCCCGCCTTGGCAGTTTTGAGAACATAGACTGAGTATTTTAAAGACCGCCCTGCAGTCTGGGTTTGTCTGATGTCTTCCTCGTAGTTAGGCAGGACTTACGGCTTTGGGGGACAAGAACGCAGAGGTGAAGAGCCGTTCTCTCGCATCACGTCAAGAGCACGTGCGAGCACACGGTGTGGACCTTGACGGCCAGGGTAGGGTGGTGCTCATCAGGGCTCCTGGCAGTGAGCTCCCCCACCCCGCGGGCCCTACTGTTCTGAAGGAAGTTACCGCACAGATCACGCCTAAGGGGCGGGAAATCGTGCTCTACCTCCTCGAGAAGGGGCGATCTACAGAAGCTGTTGGGGATTCTCCTGCATCTCTCCATTTCTTTCTTTCATTATTGATACATTTCAGTGTGACTCGTGTGTGAGAATATGCATAAATGACACTGCGGTGTTTATTCTGTGACTCAAAGTTTTCAGGCCTGGCCATTTGGGAGCTCTTTCAGTTGGTTCCAGTGTCTCTTTAAGGCGTCCCCATTGCTCTGTGTGCATGCATGTGTGCGTGCGTGTGCATATGTGTGTGTATGTGTGAGTGCACCTGTGTGTACATGTATGTGTGTGTGTTTATGTGCATGTGTGTGTATTGTGTGTGTGTGTGTGTGTGCGCATATTCAGTCATTTATTGTGTCTTCATTTTGGGGAAAGTTTCATGTGTTTTGTTTTGTTTTGCCAGAGGGTGTGTGCACTTGCCAGAAAAAGGTATGTGGTCCCACTGCAATCCCTTTTCCTCCATTTCTCCATCCTGTGGGATTTTATGCATGCATGTGTGCATTCCCTGAATGTTTTTTAAGCCTCTGGAGCCAGGATTTGAACCACACAGTCAGCCATGTGAGATCCAGCTGCCTTAACCACCAGGCCACAGAGTTAGTCCTTGTTTTGCATTTTGAGTGCCCTGTGTATACTCTTACTTTTGGCTACTACAAAGTGCTGTAGGTTTATCCTGAATATCTTGTCTCCCAACCCTAGAAACGGCCTTCCTCCAAGAAACCCTGGTGCCTTCTGCTGGAGAATGGAATTAGAAACCAAGACCTAAGGGCTGGATGTCCTTGCCCTTCCATCCGGGCCCACTCAGCAGGCGGAGCCAGAAGTCAATGTGTCTACACTGGCAGAGTGTGGAACATCTGTGTCAGTGTCTCCGACTCTAATCCAGTACTCCACGGATTATTCCAGCCTTCTCTTCTTGTCTGTCTGTAACTCCACAGTCCAACACTGAGAGCCCTTGTGCCCCATCTACCATACATTTATTTTGCTATTCAATTTTAGTATTCTTGTCCAGGGGATTTAGAACTGTTGACCAGGCCAGCGGGGTGGTGCAGTGGTAATGCATCACTCAACACGCATATCCACACGGGAGGCCCGGGCCCAGCTCCCTGCTGACCTGGACACTCTGGCAGGTGTACTCATCATCCTGGCCAGCGGGAATGCTAAGGAGGATCCCAGAGTAAGATCCCGTGGAAGGCACTTGTCTTTCCTTCCCTCTTTCACTCACTATCATGAAAGAAAGAAAGAAACTTAAAATAAATAAATAAATAAATAAATAAACAAACAAACCATGTGCCCAGAGAGACCACTTCCCCAGCTGGAGGGCAATGCTTGAGCAGTTACGTTTGCCTGGGGTTTTCTAATCTCCTCCTTTCCAAAGTGAGTGGGTCAGCCCCGGCTCTCCGTACTCCCTACCCCCTCCAGGGCAAGTATGTCAGGAGTTTTTTTGTTTGTTTGTTTGTTTTGTTTTGTTTTTAAGAATTGTTTATTTATTTAACTTTATCTGTGATTATTATTTTTTTTAGGTTGGCCAGAGAGAGACAGAAAGAAAGGGAAAGTGGAACTCCAACCATGGTCGGCCACGTGGGAGTCCAGCACCTTAACCACCACCCCACCTGTCGCATTTGCAACACTGTTAGATTCTGTTATCAGAAAGAATTCCACCCGGGATCCTCTGACCTCCTAAGTGATGTTTCACACTTGCCTATGTTGAAGTGGACTCTTCGGGCAGCAATGTTCTAGTGGTTTTGACAAACGTCTAGTAGGATGGTCCGCTCTTACAGAAGTCTCACTGTCCTGGGAGATTTCCTGTCCTTCACCATTCCAGTCATTGCCGCTATTTTTACATTCGTTTTTCCATTTTCAAGCTAGTAAATGTTTTAGGTGAATACCAAATAATGACATATAGGAAATCATATAGCAATGTAATTTTAATTGCTTTGTGTAATATATTTATAACAATGAAAGGTTTTTTTAAAAAATAATTATTTTATTTAACTTTATTTATTTTAATTTGATCAGAGAGGGACAGAGTAAGAGAGAAAGAGAGATAGAAAGCGAGAAAGCAAGCCACCACGTCTGGGACTCAAACCATGGTTGGCCATGTGGGAGTCCAGCATCCGTAACCACCACGCCACCTGCCAGCCTCCAATGAAAGGTGTTTTTTTTTTTTTTTTTTTTTAAATAGTGCTATGTTAAAATATGTTTGTTTTGCAGTTTTCATACCTTCTGTCTCATATTAGGTACAATAACTTACAAGCTAAAATTTCTTTGAGACCATGTGCTCTTGCAGAGAAGAGAGCAAAATTCCAGAAACGTCCCTGCTCTGGAAGGGATCAGGGCCTGGCCATGCCCAGCAAACCACCAAACCATGGCAATACAGCACCAGGGTTTAAACAGGAGCTCAGCTCGCCATCGAACCAAGTGACCTTTCAGCACTTTTACAAGTTGGTGGTTTAAAAACTTAGCCAGGCAGCCAACTTTGGCCCCACCCATTTTGTAAAGTCCCAAGTATTGCAAGGAAGGTCGCAAATGCCCACAGGGCAGCCAAGATAGGAGCCACCTGAAGGATAATTTATTTACCCGCTTGCAGTCAATGGCTCTTTTTCATTGACTACAGTTTTATGGTCTCAAGAGCAAATCACATGGCGGTAAAATTTTATGACTTACATTAATTCAGTGTCCTCGGCTGTCATGTTTCTCAACGTGCTGTCAAGCCCCAGGAATGTATTTCAGGCTATTTCCAAGGGAAGCAGTGCAGAGACTTATCAGACAATATTTCTAGCAAGACTTCCTGATGAAGCAGGTGGCTTCTGTCACACACACACACGCACTCCCTCGTATGTTCGAGGCTGGGAGATGCATTTTTTGGGAAAGCAGCCACACCGCAAGGACATCCTTTTGAATGTACTTTGTGATCCCACACTCGAGTTTTCTCTGCTGGAGTCGTTTCAGGCTCCATCAGGCATGGTGAGGGGAAAGCGTGAGCCGGCGGTAGAGAAGGCAGGAGAGGAGGAGCGAGGAGGAGAAAACGGCTAGGAAGAAGGGAGTCGTGAGGTAGAAGGAAACAAGAAGGAGAAGAGAGAACATGAGAAGGAAGACATTTCTTCTGCACTGTTTCAGGTCGTGGGCTGTCACTTGTTCCTCATGGCTACAGACAAGCAGGATGACCAAGTTGACACCAGAGAAGCCAAACGAGGGAGGGAAAATTGGAGAATGTCAAGAAAAATGAAGCCGGAGGCAAAACCCTCACCAGGCAGCCAATCATTTCTCTCAGTGTGACTTCCTTGTCATTTAATGTGATTACATTTGCTGCCTCTACAAAGACGAATGACAATTAAATGTAAATAAGTTATAAAAATAGAAAAATAGAATTGTCTCCAAGACACACTCATATTGAAAATGTAAGTCCAGGACCAGGTGAAGGTATGGTGGTTCAGGTGGCCAACGGTGCCAAGTGAATCCTGGGCCTGTAGCTTGAAAACCCCACCGGGGTATATGTGTGTGTGTGTGTGTGTGTGTGTGCGCGCGTGTGTGCCCAAAATTCTAAAAGGAGAGAGAGATGAAGAAGGGACTGCTTCCTCATTTCCCTTTTCTCTCTTTGTCTCTCTCCAGCGAGCCCAGATGCCCTGGGTAAATTTAAATATATATATAATATAATATAAAACTAGTATGACATATAATATTTATGCATATCTCCAGAAAGCCATGGGGAAGGAAAATTAGGGCTATCAAAAGGGGTAGAAGACTTGCCATCCTAAACCTCTTTGAACCTTTTTTTTTTTTTTTTTGGAGAGGTTTTTGCTATAGGGTGCGTGCACTCGCCAGACAGACAGAGAGAGACAGAGAGATAGAAAGCGAGAAATCACCCCCCCAGGGGGGATGACCACGCCGCAATCCCTTCTCCTCCATTCTCCTCTCAGGATCTTGGGCACGCACGCACACACGCCCGGCGTGAGTTTAAGCCACCGGGTCCAGGACTCGAACCGCGGTCGACTACATGGGAGTCCAGCGACATAGCCATTACACTAACTGCTGGTCCCTGAACCTTTTGATCTGAATCATGAGTACATATTTCCTGACTGAAAATAATTTTGTTTTAAATTAGAAAGCCCCGGTTTTAAAAAAAATGGTTTTTCTGCCTCTAACATACTCTTTCTTAACTAGAGGTGATACATGTGTGATTGGGTATTAATCACTAATCCATAGCGTCCTGGTTTCTCATGCCTTCAAAAGCCTTTCCTCCTTTAAAATGAAAACTGTATTTTATGGGGCTGACATAAAGATGAATATATTAAGCCCGTATATTAAAACACCTTCTCTTCTGATATTGAGAGAAAGTAAAGGATTGCTGTGGCTTGCCGGAGGGCCTGGACACTGTCTCCACGTTGCTTACTGACTCGATCGCCCCAACGATGCCCTTCATCAGCTGATGGGCCTGGACAATGTCTCCACGTTGCTTACCGACTCGATCGCCCCTTCATCAGCTGATGGGTCTAACGCACTCATGTCCTTTGTCACCGCATGGTCACCGTGGCCTGATTCCTGGAGTGCGGGGTCAGTGCCGTCTGTGACCTGGTGTCATCCTCACACTGCTAAGTGCCACTGGTTGAATTTAAACGATCTTCCTTCGCAAGGTCTTTTCTTGTAAATAAGCTAAAGACATATAGCGCTGGTATCGTAAGGTTGACAAAAGCAGCACTGTGGGACTCCAGAGGATGCCTTTCCTCGGAAGGAAGGGTTTGGCGGTCTCCATGTTTCTGCCCGGTAGAGGCGGGTAGATAAGATAGTGAAGAGCACAGTCTTGCCATTCTTTCCTCTGTTAAGACTCTGAGGCCATGGGAATTTAGGGGGGGGGGGGAAAGAAAAGAAAAAGATAAGGCAAGATAAGATTTTTATAAAAAAGCAAATTCCAAGGATTCTCCTTTTCTTCTTGAGAGTTAAGTATTGTCCCTAGAGTCTCAGAATTCTTAGCATTCGTGACGATGACGGCCTTCAGAATAAAATAAGACATTTATTTGCCAGATTGATCTCTTTGTAAACATAGTCCAAGTTCACAAAGGAACCTCAGGATAAGGCCTTTTTAAAAAAAAAAATTTAAGTATTTAATTCAATTTATAATTATTTTAAAAAAATTTTCTATAGAGCATGTGTGTTCACCAGAGAAAGAAAGAAAAAAAGTGAGAAAGCAAGTTGCCAGGTCCAGGACTCAAACTGTAGTCAGCCATGTGGGAGTCCAGTGCCCCAACCACCATGCCACCTGCTGACCCCAAGGATGAGGTCTTTTTTCTTTTCTTTCCTTTTTTTTTTTCCTGAGAGATTTTTGCTATAGGTCCTGTGTGCTCATTGGAGGGACAGAGAGAAAGCAAGAATTCATCCCCCCAGGGGGATGGCCATGCCGCCATCCCTTCTCCTCCATTCTCCTCTCAGGATCTTGGGCACGCACACACATGCACCTAGCATGAGTTTTAAGCTGCCGGGTCCAGGACTCGAAGTGCGGTTGACTACGTGGCAGTCCAGCGACATAGCCATCACATCATCTGCTGATCCCGAGGCCTTTTTAAAAGTAATAAACCTCCCTGACTGCAGCCCTTCTGCAGACTGTGGGAGGACCCTAGCGACAGGGCTGGGAACACCCCTAAAAGCAGGCACCCCAGAGAGCTACGCGGAAAAGACATGCTTAGCGTCTGTATTGCAGCTCCTAGACTCTTCTCCCAGGTCTTTGTATGGCCGAGCCTTGTCTTCAAGGTCTCTGCTCAATGTCCTCCCCAAGAGAACTTCTCTGACCACCCGACCGATCCTTCTTCATGCTGCTCCCGTTTATTCTCCTGAAGGTACATGTGGTCACCTGAAATCACTCGAGTTTTGATGGTTCGTTTGTTCATTTTTCAGTTTATTGACTTATTCCCTCCATAAGTGAGAGAGATGAGGGGAGACAGCGCTCCCAACCGGGGAGGCCACCGTGCGCGCCCAGCCTCCTCCGCCGGGAGGTCTCCGGGAGGTCTCTGGAACCTTCCCAGGTGGGTCAGTCCCGCCGAGTGTACTTCCATCGCCTCCCCCTGGTGTTCTTGCTGTCCATTTTCCTCCACGAGAGTTTAAGCTCCATGAGAGTGGACGTTGTGTATGCCTTGTTCACCGCTGGACTCTGTGTGTCTGGTGGGTGCTGGCGGATGTGTGTGGAAGGAATGAGTCCAAAGCCTCCTCCAGAGAACGCTGGAAACAGACAGCTGAGTATTTCTGGGGAGGAAGCAGGAGTGGTTTACTGGGCCATGGCATGTTCGAGCCCGGGTTAGGGGCTGGGTGTCCTAAACAGGCATCAGACCCCATCCCTCCCTGCACAGGTAAGAAGTACCTCAGGACAGAACCTTCTGAGAGGCAGCGGGCCCAGCTGTTTCCAATTCTCAAGGTAGGCCTCAGACCACAACTTGAAAATAAAGGCGTATGAAAATCAAACACGGTAACACTGAAGTCATCATCTCTAAGATAAAGAACAGTCCGTCTCCTCTCACACAGCTGACGTTAACCCCGGTGAGACCCTCTGAGCACGGTTAGCAAACAAGCAGCTCTCTCCTTCAGAGCTTGCAGACCAGCTAGCGATCTCCTCTCTCCCAGCCCCTTCCTCTGCTTCCCACTCCAGGTTGGTAAAAAGGACTAAAACCTCCTGAGAGTTTACCCTATCTTGGCCACTAGGCTAGGTGTCTTATATTCCCCTTTAATTATCCACTAATTTTTTTTAAAGCAAAGGTAGCTTATTAAGTGAAAATACACTCCCGAGAGGTAGGAACTGGCCCAAGTAGAGAGAGAGAGAGTGGTTCTAGGGCCCCCAGTAGCTACATTCTCTGAGGTTTATAACTTTTTAATCTAGGTCATGTCAAATTATCTGCATTTTACGGAAGGGACACTTAGGCTTAAAGACAGACAATTTGCCTGAGGCCACCCAGCTGATACGGTGGACTTTGGGTGCTGTCTTGGATTTCTGAGGCTGCAACCTGGATTAAGAGATGGTCGTTGAGGGGCCAGCAGATGGCATAATGCTTATGTCACTGGACAACCACATGGCTGACTGTAGCTCGAGTCCTAGACCTGGTGGTGTGTGTATGTACGTGCCCAAAATCCCGAGAGGAGACTGGAGGAGAAGGGATCGCAGTGTGGCCATCCCCTCTGGGGGTGATTGCATGCTTTCTATCTCTGTGTCTCTCCCTGCCTCTCCAGCGAGTGCACGAGCCCTATAGCAAAAACCTCTCTAAAAAAGAAAAGAGAGAAATGGTTGCTGTTTTAATCATGATGCAGAGTGTGTGTGCAAACAAGAGGGAGAGAGAGGCGAGTGCCCACCACGGGGCTCAGTCATGCCTCCATCCACTTCCTCCAGACGTCCAACCCACCTGGATCCTGGGCACGCACACATGCGTTTGGCGTGTTGCACGCCCACCGGACCAGAGACTTGAACCACGATCAACATATGGCTCTCAGCTGCCCAGTCCTGAAGGCTGCTGGCTGTCCTGCCCCACAGATACTGGGCCAGAAGATTCTGTAACTTAATTTCTCACTAATAATTCACAGTAGTCAACATTCAGAAGTTCTCTATATAGATTTACTATAAAAACTCGCTCCTACCCATGGCTATCTAATTTCTCTCCCCAAAGGCCACCGATATCATAAGCTTCTAGAAGATCTTTCTAGACATATTTTATGCATATACAAGTCAATAGAAGTGTGTGTGGTTTTTTGTCAGTGTTTTGCTGTAGAAAAGGAACATATACAGAAAAAGAATTCATTCATCTCTCTTATGGCTTCTGGGTTTTATATCAGAGTTATAAAAGGTTTGGGTTTTTAGTCTCCAGATTAATTCTCTGGCCAAGACTACCAAAGTTAACCCAGCGTGATAAACAACCTCAGAATCTGAGTGGTGATGAAGCTGGTTCTTGTTCACGTCGTATGGACCCTGCCGACATGTGCGTCTCTTATTGCCGTGTTGGGACAACAGTGTGTGGCGTGTTGCATGGCGTCACAGTTCACGAGCCAGAGCAAGTCCCTGCCCCACGTGGGTAGGCCAGAGCAATTCTGGTGGGCACCGAAGCCTGGGAGTGTGTGTGAGCGCCATGATGGCTACCATAGGCTCCTTCTCCTTTTTCTCTTGAGTCAAGATATGTCTTTCGATGTGAGTTCTGCTTTTCTTCTAGTTTTTAAAAAGTATTTATTTATTTCCTCTGTGAGCAAGAGATACGGAAACAGAGAGACAGAAAGACAGTTCCCCTAACCTAACAGGATCTCGGTGTCAGCCCTCCTCCCGGCCCAGCTAGCCTGGATCATGAGGGTGCTCACCTGTGTACTCAGAGAGGTCTCCAGATGTAGATATGTATCCAGAACCTTCCCGTGTGGGTCAGCCCTGTGGAGCATTGCATTTTACAGCTGTGCCACTGCCTCAACCCTGCTTTTTTTATTAACCTCAATGCTACAACTTTCCCCAACCCATTTGCAAGCAAAGAAATGCAATACAGACCCCCACACTAGTAGATTTCTCTGATTGGGCCATGAGATGAATTTGAGCATCTGGGTGGGGGGGGGCCTGTCCGGAGAGAGACGGCCCGTCCTCACACACAATGCACTGTGATCTCCGGGGTCCCAGCCTTTCGCATAGGCCGTTGTTCTGTAAGTATGAGGAGGCTTCAGCCTTCTCACTGCAGGAGCCGCGAGGAGACTATTAACCTCTATCTAGTTTAGCTTTTCTGGGTGCAACATCTGGAACAAATGCATAAATTAATGCCGGCTCCTTTTACATAAAAATAAATAGCCTGTATCCTACAGACCCAGTGAAAGGTACATTTGTTTAGATAGGGAATATTTTGCAGATTTTGCAAAGCCAATAGATCTTGGAGCTTACAACATAAACAATGAGGAAACTAAAATAAACCCGTGTGGAGCCTAAGAGATAGGAACATTCTCCTCAGCATGAATCATGAGCTCATTAATGTTCCTAAAAATGGAAACTAAGTTCATTTTTGCCCCGTCAGCAGCCAGAGGACAGGAGGGACCCAGTACCTGGCTGTGTTCAAATGTAGAATATCTGGAGATGAGAGGTATGTGTGTGTCTTAGTTTTCGGTTTGCTACAGTGCCATCTCTCAGAAGCTCCCCCCAAGTAATTGGGGTTCCTTTTGAGGCTATGTACATGAACATTAAGAGAAATCAGGACCTCCCGGCAGCCTAAGCACAGAAACATACACACTGGGACTTTGACGGAGGGGAGCTGCATTCCAACCAATCCCAGAAACTCTTGAATATTTAGCAAAAGTAAAGAGGGACCAGTGGATGGCATAATGGTTAGCTTGCTGGACTCCCAGGTAGTCGACTGCAGTTCAAGTCCAGGACCCAGCTTAATAACGCACGCTGGGTGTATATGTGCTCCAAATCCCAAGAAGAGAATGAAGGAAACGGGATTATGGCATGGCCATCCCTCCTTGCAGGGGTGATTTCTCGCTTTCTTTCTCTCTGGCAAGTGCACCCATCCTATAGCAAAAATCTCTCTCTAAAAAATCAAAGAGAGAGAAAGAAAAGTAGCCGCGGTAGATAATGTTACTTATTCCAAATATTTGTGCTCCTCTCCACCAGGCTCACCCCCAGGGGGCCCTCTGAGGCACACTGGCTGGTAGGGGAGACTACATCTTGCCCATTGAGGTCAGGGTTCAGTGTGTGATTTTTTTTGTAGGAGGAACTTATTCTATTTCTGAATTGAAGTTCAGCTGGTGTGTGGTTCTGCCATTGTCTGGTTCTCTCTGCCTCTAGACTCAGATAGAGGCTGCTCCTTCAGTCTGTATTGTAAAACAGAAAGTGCAGAGTGAAAACTGGCCCCTGCCGATATGAGCAAGAAATAGATCTTTGGTGTTGTAGGATTATGGAGGCCATTTATTATTGCAATGCAATATAGTTGAAGCTGATGGGTTCAGATATTGGGATCAGAAATACGGTGCCGATCTACCAAAGAGCCTGAGGAACGTCGCATGTTGCCTGTAACAACTTGTCACTGCAACAAGAAAAATAGACCAAATGAACTTGTGGCTTTAGTTAAGAAGTGGGAAAGCGAAACATTGGTAATGTAAGTTTGCTTCTCTCGTGTGCGTGTGACAAGGGCGACAAGAGGACTAACTCCAAAAGTCATTTCCAGTCCGACAGCAAATTGAAAGGGAAATGTGGGAAATTCAAATACTCCAAATAGTCCGAGGTCAGAATTGGGGTATGATGAAATAAGAACTGGTGAAACATTGGAGAAGCCATCCAGCTCTAAATCCCCTCGTTTGCTCTGGATCTCTGGGCCACGTCTTCCTCACCTCTCTGGAGAGGGCAAAGCAGAAGGCGGTGGGACAGGGAGGCCAGCCGCGGTTGAGCCTACAGTCCAGTGTGTGCGCCAGATGCTTCACGCAGAGACACCATGGCCCTCTGCTCCCATCTGCCTCCAGAACACATGGACCAGAACTTTCCTCTCCAGTCAAGAGATTAAAAGATGCCCCAGAGGATCTTACCAGCCTAAGAGGAAAGATCTTAAAATACTGCCTTTAATGGTCCCCCAACAAAGGGTTCCCCTATGTCATACCATAGTGTGAAAAGCAACAAATCTCTATCATGAGCTCTATTATCGGCCTCGTATTTCTCAGCTCTTACAACGTATGGGCTAAGTATTACCAGGCAGCTGGGAAGACTGAAACAAACATATGGCAAAGAATCAGCTTGGAGGAAATAGAGACCATTCACAGAAGAGAAAACTGTGTGTGTGTGTGTGTGTGTGTGTGTGTGTGTGTGTGGGCGCGCGCGCGCGAACTTCACTATACACACACATATGTATATGTACATATGTATATGTATGTATGTGTGTATGTGTGTGTGTGTGTATATATGTATATATATATAGTTTGACTCTCAGTCCTCCAGTCCTGGCAGCTTGAAAAACTCACCAGGTACATGTGTGTGCATGCCCCAAATCCCGATAGGATAGACAAATGGAAGAGAAGGGATTGTGGCATGACCATGTCCCATGGGGATTAGTGCTTTCTCCTTGTCTCTCTTCCTGTCTCTCTGTCTCTCTTGGCAAGCACATGTGTTCTCTGGCAATTTGAAGTAAATATTTTTATATATGTATATGTGTATCTATAAATAATTTAAAACTTTAAAATATAAAAAATATATAATTAATATTTATCATTAAAATTTGTTATATGAGGGACTTTAAAAAGTTTGTGGAAAAGTGGGAGTAGAAGTTTATTTTGGTGCAAAACATTTCGTAATTCATACATAGTGTTTTTCATAGTACACATTTTCCATAAAATTTCGAAGACCTGTCCATACATATTATAGTACAAATAATATCTTCAGTGACATAAAAGAGTATTTTGCATCCATAATGCAAAAATGCTTTTTTTGATGAAACGATTATTCAGACATAAAAGAGATCTTGGAAATCCAAAATATGATTAAAGTCATAGCAATCACAGACACATGGTTGGAGAGCTGGAAGTTAAATGCAAGGACGTCTCCCAGAGATCAGTCAGAAACACAAAAAAGCGAAGAATAGAAGATTGAAGATAATAAAATTAGAGGGCTAGTCTTGGTGCTCAAACACTGATACTTAATAGGAGTTCCAGGAAGGTAGGAGAGAAAATGAGGAACGGAAATTCAAGAAAATTCTCAGAATTGAAGAATGTGAGCAGCCAGCCTGAGAGAGATTCATACCAAAGCACATCATGTAAAATTTCCAGTCCCAGGAACATAAGCAGACCCTGGAAGTTTTTGAGAGTAAAAGGTCACACGGAGGATGGCTATGCATGGCTTTAGACGTTGTAAAAGGGACACTAGAAGCAAGAAGTTACTGCAAAGGAAAATGAAGTCTGACCTGTTACCCTATAGCCAGCAGACCTGTCACTTGAGTGTGGAGGCAAAATAAAGACATTATAGAACATGAGAGGCCTCAAGAAAAGCCTCTTCTATAATAGATCTCCTTTCGTAGGAAGTTACTCCACCCAAACGAGAGAGTAAATCAAGAGAGATGAGGCCTTGGGAAACCCAACCAAGGGAGAGGCCAGGACACCCCTGGAACGGAGAGGGGAGCCCCACTATGAGCGGAGGATGGAGGTACCATCGTCCAGACATAGCAGCGGGGCGCGAGTGAGGGTAGCGTGCCTGGCTGAGCCCAGTGGCACCTCTCCTCCGTGTGCTGCTAGCAGTTCCTCCTCCTCCGCACCCCTCTCGTCCTGCTTGCATCAACTGAGGAGCCTCATTTCCTCCCATTGGGAACGTTTTGCTTTGAGCTCCTCCTGGGAGCTGGAGGTGGGGAGTGGGGAGTTTAGACTGGGAAGGTCTGAGGAACCCACTCGCCCGGCCATGTGGCTGCCCGAGACCAAAACTGCTCCACGAACTGACTGCCCCAGGTTTCAATCAGACCTTGCCCTGGGCCTCCCTTGGAGGGACACTTTCTACACATGGAGAAGAGCTAGATCCAGAGGTTCTTCTCCCAGGAACCAGGTGGCTGGGTTTATAACAGATTTTATTCTTATTTTTTTAGGAAAGTTGCTATGGAGCACGTGCTTTTCCCAGGGAAACAGAGAAACGGGGAGACAGAAAGTGAGAAATCACCCCCGGGGGGATGGCCACGCCACGATCCCTTCTCCTCCATTCACATCTCAGGATTTAGGGCACTCATGCACACGTGCCAGGCATGAGTTTTAAGGTGTGAGTCCCTCAGCCCCTGGTGCGTTGTTGCAAGGCTCCTTCCTGGCTCCCAGAAGCAATGACATGGGTCTGCTCGCACCCCCTAGGCTGAGACCCACCAGAGACCACGAGGAAGGCTGGCGGCATAGAGAGAGACTCCTTCCCTGACCGTCAGCGCTGTCATCGTGAGTGGCTGAGTAGGCATTTACTGCGGTCTTCAGTCAGAGACCCAGGTCCTGCTCCCTCCCCGGGGTCTGCACCCAGGGGCCCACCTTACACAGCAGGTCCCATGCAGCTCTGTGAGCCTCACAGAGGGGACAACATAAGACAAACTATAAAGAGAATCAAGTCAAGAGGGCAGGCAGAAAGATTAGATGGCCTCAAGAAGAGAACTGTCAAAGTCCTAGTCCGAGGAGCAGACGGCCCAGCTTGGTGCCTTTGAGAGCGTGGCTGGGTCCTGAGCCCTCTGCCTACCCACCCCTCCCAGCCCTCCACGACGTCTTCCTGGTCTGCCTCTCTAGTAACCCCTCCGCTCCGACTTCCTGAGCAACTGCACTGCAGAAGCCTCTCCCCCAGCTCAGCGTTCCTTGCTATCTGGCTCCTTAGTCATTCTAAGGCCGCTAACAGGTGGAGTTTCTGCTCTCAGACTGGGTTTCCTGAATCAGAGCGGGGGAGCTGGGGGGCAAAACTGGGGGGATTAAACTCAATTACTAACTTGATCCTAACAAGACAACGTGCTTTCTTATGTAGGAATGCCATCCAGGACAGTCTGGAAAATGAAAACGTTAGGGCCTGACATCACGAAATGCCATGGGTGCAAATCCTTCACAGCTGAGGGCCTGCAAACATTCATTTTCTCAGAAGAAACGTGTTCTCAGGCCAGCCCATGGCCTAGTGGTTAAGAGAGCTGGGTCCCATATGGTTACCACAGTTCAAATCCCGGCCCACATGCTGGATGCGTGTGCACGTGTGCCCAGAACCCAGACAGGAAGAAAGACAGCGTGACTACACCCGGTGGCGGTACTCTCTCCCTCTGTCTTGCTCTTTCGCTCTCTCATGTGTACCCTCTGGCAATAAAAATAATAATGAAAACACACAACCTCTCGCCATGGGGTGCCGCGAGGGACCTATACTCATTTAGCTTTGCCTTCCAGCCTGTGGGAGAAATCTGGCAAACCTCTTTTTCTACGTCCCCATGGCTGCCCGCCTGACTGCCTGGGAGCTGCACAAGGACACTGGGGTTTCCCTGGTCCCCTGAGTCACCGCATGCTGTGACCTGAAGTTGGCTCCTCCTTCCTCCTCCTTCCCACTCCCTGCTCCTTCCCCTCCTCCCACCTCCCACCGGCAAGCTGGAGTTCCTGCTCCCAGAGCCTCCTGCCAGGCCCTGCGGATGCTTCGATGCTCCGGAGATGCCAAGTCTCCGCTGTCCTGCTACCTCAGTGGGACACCAGCTCGCCTCCTCTGTGTTAGATTCCACCAGCAGGAGCCCAAGCACAGCTCACGGCTCACGGTGCTCACAGCCCTGCTCCCAGGGGCCTGGGCCTGGCCCTGAGCCCACAGGGAGCTGCACTCCGAGCAAAGTGATGATAAACAGCAAACTGGACTCAGTCCTCCGCGCTGGCTTCCCTGCAGCCCTGCAGGCCTCTCCCTTGCCCTTGCTCGTCATTGGGTAAAAGTTGCCATGCAGGCACCTTCATTCCCCAGGATGAGTTTTCCTCCACAGATGCCTCACTCACTTAAAAACAGTAAATACAAGGTTTTGAGAAGACCTGCTTGTAAGGTCATCCCTGGAGTGGTCTAGCTTGCACTTGGGCTCCAGCTGAAACTCCCAGTCCGGGTGCACGTGGAGTAAGGAGCCACGTGGAGGGTGCTCACCACCTGGCTTAGGCCCAGGATTGGAGAGGACGGTTCTTGCACCAGCAGACAATTGTGCTGAAGTCTGGGGTCAGAACCGAGGTCATGCACCTTCCTCCCCTGCCTGGGGGAGCTGGCTATCTGCCATCTCTGCCCAGAGAGTCCGGTATATCTGCAGGGATGGTGATCTGTGGGGAGCAAGTCACCCAGGACCTACCGCCTGCGTGCAGCGCAGCCTGCCCTCTGGAAGCCCAGGGCTGAAGACTCGCTGGGCTGCCACATGGGACGTTAGGACAGTACGGAATTGTCCTGAGGGCTTAGGGCCCGGGGTAGGCTTCCTGCTCACGTACCAGGCTTTGGGGGGCGACGGTTCTCTGTTAGACAGCACAGGAAGCCGTCGGCCCTCTGGCTCTTTTGAAGACAGAGAAATCGGGTTTATGTTCTTGGGAAAGAAATGGCGACGAATATGCTTTTCATTACATTACGCAGAGGCAGATGAGTCGAAGGGTCAGGCCCAGGTCTCTGCAGCTGAGCCTTTAGTACCAATTTCCTCTGGAGGGCGGCTCTCCCATGCACAGCACTTTCCCAAGAATTTGACACCGTGCAGCTCAGGACCTGGGAAGGAGCGACTTGGAGAGCCCCGACTTCATTCCTGCCATTGGAGGCCTTGCTGTTTCTGTTTTCCATCGTCCTGGCCATGCAGCTTCCCGCCCTCATCTCCAGAGCCCTGAGGCTTCGGCGGCCCGTCCGCTGTCTGTGCCAGGCTGCCCAGAAGGCAGACCCATCAGCGCATCGCAGCCCGGCGTCGCCCCTTGCACACGGAGGGACGTTTTCGCCATCTGCTTTCAATGAAGTGTGGGTTTTGGTACGTATTATGGAAACAGAAACGGAAAAACCATCGAGGTCCCTCCTGCAAAAACAATCATTATCCCCTGAAATGAGCTCTCAGGAACTTCCGGGTGGAGAGCACATCACTATCAATGAGAAGGAATTCAGACAGGAATTCTGGCAGGGCTGGACAGAGAGGAGAGGGAAGAAGACACGGAATGCTTTGACTCACCCAGCCTTGCAGAAGGGTCCCTGAATGGAGTGAGCAGCCCAGCCCTGCAGCCAAGGCCCTGGAACCCAACACAGCTGGGTTTCTCCAACTGCAGGCTGTGGGCTTGCAGGACTAAGGGGCTGGGAGGGGCTCAGTCGCAGAGGAACGCCAGCCCCCCTCCAGGACCAGCCTCAGCGAAGGCCAGAAATGCCATCTGCTCTGCGGGTCACAGTGTACCAGGGCTGGGCTCTGGCCCCTGTGAGTGCTGGGTGTTCAGAGTCACTGAACAGGGCCTTCCTGGAGGATCTTGCTGCCATTCAACCCGCACACTGAGGAGTGGCTGTGTGTAAGGCGGAAGCCTCAACCAGCGAGTGGTTTAGCAATTCCGGAGAAGTACCGAGGGCCAGCACCACCATGCAGGGCTCGAGTGCTGTGCACAGGGGGTTGGATCTCACCGGGTCCACCACAGTTTGAATCCTGGCCTTGGAGGCCCGAAAACCCTGTCGGCAGAGCACGTGTGTGCCCCAAATGCTGATGGGAGGAGAAGTGGAGGAGGAGGGATCACAGCCTGACCACGCTCCATGGGGGCTGTGTCGCGCCCTCTGGCGAGGGCTTACACCCTCTAGCAAGAACAAAAAAAATAAAGTAAAAAATAAAAAAAGGAAGAAAAGAAGAAGCATTAAGCATCCCTGTGCCCATATGTGCTGAGCTCTTAGCAAAGATGGGGGCGGGGTGACAGAGGGGTCCCTGAAATGGCCTCTGTCCTTTCTCTTCTAGAAGAGTCAGCTCTGCCCTTCCAGAGAGCAGTGTGGGTGATACCCCTGCGTGACTGCAGGTTTGGGGCATGGTTTCCATGAGGGTGCGTGTGTGTGCCTGTGTGCATGTGTGTATCAAAACCTTACTTTCAGGGACCAGCAGATGTCATAATGGTTATGTTGCTGGACTCCCATGTAGTCAACCGCAGTTCACGGCCCGGACATGGCAGCTTAAAACTCATGCCAGGTGCGTGTGCACACATGACCAAAATCCCAAGGAGAGACTGGAGGAGAAGGGACTGTGGTGTGGCCACCCTCCCTGGGGGGCGGGGGTGATTACTTGCTTTCTGTTTTCCTGTCTCTCTCTGTCTCTCTGATGAGCGCACGTATCCTATAGCAAAAATCTCTGAAATAAGTAAATAAAACCTTACTTTTCTATCCTTGCATCGCTGATACTTGAAATTCTACACTTAGGGGCCCATTTTCTTTTCCCTCTCAAGCTGCCGTTACCTCAGAGAGAAACACTTCACGGTGTATCAGTAATTGGCATCACTGGGGAAACGAGTTCATCAGACTGTCCGCAAGAGGAGGCCTAAGGGCGGGAGAAGGGGGTAGATGAGAACACGGAGCACTGCCGGGAGACCGGAGTCCCGGCAAGGAGACGGCACCTACGGAGCGAGGGGACTTGCGGGGCATCCCAGCTTGCCGAGTGACCCACATTTGGGTGCCAACTTCCGAGCAGTTAGGGAGAGTGATGAGTGTGGGAGGAACGCGGCCCCTCACCCCAGAGAACGCAAATTCTATGTCAACGTCAGGAAAAGCCTCCATCGTTAGGTGGGCAGTTTTCTACCACAGGACCCCGGGGTGGGTCTAGTTCTGTCCTCCTTCAAGACACTGTGCTCCCCACCAGTCGGCCTCTCCCTGCGCTGGACAGTGTCCCCATGCTTCCCCTGACTGCTCTCACTGACCCTCATAATCTGGTACTCAACCTTCCAGCCACCAGGGAGCAAGTTCATGAAAGACAGTTTTTCCACAGATGGGGTGGAGGGGGCGGCAAGACAGTTTCTATTTTTATTTATTTATTTTGGAGAGGTTTTTGCTATAGAGCATGTGTGCTTGCCAGACAGACAGAGAGAGAGAGAAAGTGAGAAATCACCCCCTGGGGAGACGGCCACACTGCAATCGCCTCTCCTCCATTCTCCTCTAGGGATCTTGGGCACGCATGCACACGTGCCCGGTGTGAGTTTAAGCCACCGGGTCTGGAACTTGAACTGCGGTCAACTACATGGGAGTTCAGCAACATGGCCATTCCGCTAACTGCTGGTCCCAAAGGGGTGGCAAGATGGTTTCTGAGAGCATCCTTCACAGGTCCCCCAGCTCCCTCACAGGCCCCCAGCTCCTTCACAGGTCCCCCAGCTCCCTCACAGGCCCCCAGCTCCCTCACAGGTCCCCCAGCTCCCTCACAGGTCCCCCAGCTCCCTCACAGGTCCCCCAGCTCCCTCACAGGTCCCCCAGCTCCCTCACAGGTCCCCCAGCTCCCTCACAGGTCCCCTAGATCCCTCGCAGGTCCCCCAGCTCCCTCACAGGTCCCCCAGCTCCCTCACAGGTCCCCTAGCTCCCTCACAGGCCCCCAGCTCCCTCACAGATCCCCTAGATCCCTCACAGGTCCCCTAGCTCCTTCACAGGTCCCCTAGATCCCTCACAGGTCCCCTAGCTCCTTCACAGGTCCCCTAGGTCCCTCGCAGGTCCCCAGCTCCCTCACAGGTCCCCTAGATCCCTCACAGTTCCCCCAGCTCCCTCACAGGTCCCCCAGCTCCCTCACAGATCCCCTAGCTCCCTCACAGTTCCCCCAGCTCCCTCACAGATCCCCTAGCTCCCTCACAGATCCCCTAGGTTCCTCGCAGGTCCCCCAGCTCCCTCACAGGTCCCCTAGATCCCTCACAGTTCCCCCAGCTCCCTCACAGATGCCCTAGCTCCCTCACAGTTCCCCCAACTCCCTCACAGATCCCCTAGCTCCCTCAAAGTTCCCCCAGCTCCCTCACAGATCCCCTAGCTCCCTCACAGATCCCCCAGCTCCCTCACAGGTCTCCTAGCTCCCTCACAGGTCCCCTAGGTCCCTAGCAGGTCCCCCAGCTCCCTCACAGGTCCCCTAGGTCCCTCGCAGGTCCCCCAGCTCCCTCACAGATCCGCCAACTCCCTCACAGGTCCCCCAGCTCCCTCACAGATCCCCAGCTCCCTCACAGTTCCCCCAGCTCCCTCACAGGTCCCCCAGCTCCCTCACAGATCCCCCAGCTCCCTCACAGGTCCCCTAGGTCCCTCACAGGTCCCCTAGCTCCCTCACAGGTCCCCTAGGTCCCTCACAGGTCCCCTAGCTCCCTCACAGGTCCCCTAGCTCCCTCACAGGTCCCCAAGCTCCCTCACAGGTCCCCCAACTCCCTCACAAATCCCCCAGCTCCCTCACAGGTCCCCCAGCTCCCTCACAGATCCCCCAGCTCCCTCACAGGTCCCCTAGGTCCCTCACAGGTCCCCTAGCTCCCTCACAGGTCCCCCAGCTCCCTCACAGGTCCCCTAGCTCCCTCACAGGTCCCCTAGCTCCCTCACAGGTCCCCTAGCTCCCTCACAGATCCCCCAGCTCCCTCACAGTTTCCCTAGATCCCTCACAGGTCCCCCAGCTCCCTCACAGGTCCCCCAGCTCCCTCACAGGTCCCCTAGCTCCCTCACAGATCCCCTAGCTCCCTCACAGGTCCCCCAGCTCCCTCACAGATCCCCCAGCTCCCTCACAGATCCCCTAGCTCCCTCACAGGTCCCCTAGCTCCCTCACAGGTCCCCTAGCTCCCTCACAGATCCCCCAGCTCCCTCACAGATCCCCTAGCTCCCTCACAGGTCCCCTACCTCCCTCACAGGTCCCCCAGCTCCCTCACAGGTCCCCTAGCTCCCTCACAGATCCCCCAGCTCCCTCACAGGTCCCCCAGCTCTCTCACAGGTCCCCTAGCTCCCTCACAGATTCTGCAGCTCCCTCGCAGGTCCCCTAGCTTCTCACAGGTCCCCTAGCTCCCTCACAGATCCCCTAGCTCCCTCACAGGTCCCCTAGCTCCCTCACAGATCCCCCAGCTCCCTCACAGGTCCCCCAGCTCCCTCACAGGTCCCCCAGCTCCCTCGCAGGTCCCCCAGCTCCCTCACAGGTCCCCTAGCTCCCTCACAGGTCCCCTAGCTCCCTCACAGATCCCCTAGCTCCCTCACAGGTTCCCCAGCTCCCTCACAGGTCCCCTAGCTCCCTCGCAGGTCCCCCAGCTCCCTCACAGGTCCCCTAGCTCCCTCACAGGTCCCCTAGCTCCCTCACAGATCCCCTAGCTCCCTCACAGGTTCCCCAGCTCCCTCACAGGTCCCCTAGCTCCCTCACAGATCCCCTAGCTCCCTCACAGGTCCCCTAGCTCCCTCACAGATCCCCTAGCTCCCTCACAGGTCCCCTAGCTCCATCACAGTCCCCCTAGCTCCCTTGCAGGTCCCCTAGATCCCTCACAGGTCCCCTAGCTCCCTCACAGGTCCCCTAGCTCCCTCACAGGTCCCCTAGCTCCCTCTCAGGTCCCCCAGCTCCCTCACTGGTTCCCCAGCTCCCTCACAGGTCCCCTAGCTCCCTCACAGGTCCCCTAGCTCCCTCGCAGGTCCTCTAATTCCCTCACAGATCCCCCAGCTCCCTCACAGGTCCCCCAGCTCCATCACAGATCCCCTAGCTCCCTCACAGGTCCCCCAGCTCCCTCACAGATCCCCCAGCTCCTTCACAGATCCCCCAGCTCCATCACAGATCCCCCAACTCCCTCACAGGTCTCCTAGCTCCCTCACAGAATCTGCAGCTCCCTCACAGGTCCCCTAGATCCCTCACAGATCCCCTAGCTCCCTCGCAGGTCCCCTAGATTCCTCACAGGTCCCCTAGATCCCTCACAGATCCCCTAGCTCCCTCACAGATTCCCTAGCTCCCTCACAGGTCCCCTAGCTCCCTCACAGGTCCCTAGATCCCTCACAGATTCCCTAGGTCCCTCAAAGATCCCCTAGGTCCCTCACAGATTCCCTAGCTCCCTCACAGGTCACCTAGATCCCTCACTGATACCCTAGCTCCCTCACACATGCAGTCTGTTATAGTGCCATGCTCCTATGAGAACCTGATGCCACTGCTGCTGTCCTGGAGGCGGAGTTCAGGAGCCAGCAATGGGGAGCGGCTGTAAACACTGATGGATCTTCACTGGTTTCCCTGTCACTCACCTCCTATTGTTCCTAAGAAGCCACAGATCGGTACCAGTCCATGGCCCGGGGTCCAGGGGCACCAGTTTGTAACAATGTGGCACATGATCATTTTATTTTTAAAGAATTATTTATTTGTGACAAGCAGATGGTATAGTAGTTACATCACTGGACTCCTACATGGCCAACCATGGTTCAAGTCCCAGACTTGGTGGCTTCAAACTCATGCCAGGTATGTGTGCATGCATGTCCAAGATCAGAGGAGGAGAATGGAGGAGAAGAGATTGCAGTGTGGTCATCCCCTCAGGGAGTGATTTTTTTCACTTTCCTTCCTTTTCACTGACTCTCTCTGTTTCTCCCTTAGCAAAAATCTCTCTTAAAAATTATTTCTTTTCTTTTACTTATTATTGTTATTTTTTAATTTGCTATAGGGCAATATGCACTCACCAGGGAGAGAAGAAAGACAGAGAGAGAGAGGGGAAATGCACTCACCAGGGAGAGAAGAAAGACCGAGAGAGAGGGGGGAAATGAGAAAGCACACTGCCAGGTCTGGGACTCGAACTGCGGTTAGCCATGTGGGAATCTAGAGCCACCTTCTGGCCTTGGTACATAGTAATTTTACCTGTTGGTAAAAGAAAGCATATAGACAGCTGAGGGGACAAAGGGACGTAGTACCTCACACTCCAGCCCTGCTGCAGATCCCTGAGCTCCATGACAACCCTATAGTGCGCACACCCATGGCACGACCCAGAGTCTCATCCCAGAGCCTGGTGTGCAGGGAAGAGCCACATTCAGCTTCCTGGGAATGAGTTAGCAGAAGCAACGCTGTAGCAACAGTGACTATTATCTAAGAGACTGCTGCACTTGGGAGACTGACCAGCACGGCAATTTCAAGGCCAGCTCACTGAGCACATGGCCCTGGTGCAGACAACTAGCTCGGCAGTTGCAGTGCTGTGGTGAAGATCTCAGACAGAGAGAAGGTGCCCAGGGCTATGAGAAAGCCACTCTTCTCCACCCAGAGGACAGGGCCTGGGGCCCACCCAGCAGGCAGGTTATTTATTCACTCAACTCTGCAGCTAGCTCTCCACCATCTGCGTGTAGGCCTAGTTAAACCACAGCCCATAGGCAGCTTGTTCCTCCAGGTCTGTCCTGTGCTCAGAGCCACTGCGCAATCCATGGTGACGGGGCCAGGGTTCCGGGAATCCCCCTTTCCCATGTAGGTCCATAGCGAATCCAGCAAAATAGAGACACTGCAGACCAAAGAGTAGGCTCACTCCAGGCACTATCAGCCTAGCTGGTCACTCATCACACGTGTTCCTCCACTCGCCTCCATTACTGACGGCTTGCTTTGGCAAAGCCCGTCGTGAGCAGGGACTGTCCTTCCTGAGTTTAGCAGATCCCTAGGCAGTTCGGAGAGAATGCTGGGCACTCATTAGGGTACCCGGTTCTGATCATTTCAATGGGCGGAAGGATGATGTGATTTGTTCAAAGTTGTGCGAAGAATTAGGCATTTAAGACCAGACTACATCTTTGCTAGAAAGTTTCTTCTCACCTTTAGGGATGCATTTGACTAGTTCAGACCCCTGCATGCTGTTTGGCCACTGGTTCAACTGGAATTCAGGGCTGACTGGGAGTAAGTGAGCCAAGGACCAAGCTACTGACCTGATGGGTGACTGGTGCAGGTAGGGTAGACTGGGTAGACTGGGCAGAGCTCATGTATTCTGGTTCGGCCACCTGGCTCCCGGTTGCTCAGTGACCATCAGTTATGACCCACTGCAGTAGAGCAACTCGTGCGCATGAACGGCGCCACTTAGAGGTTATTCTAAGCACTCCGAGTACGGGAGCTCATTTAACCCTCAAAACAACTGGCTGGGGTCGGTCCCATTGTTACCCCATGTACCGATAAGAAGTTGGAAGCGCAGAGAGGTGCCGTTTCCCCGAGTTCAGACCAGGACTCAGACCTGTCTCGTCTGCTGCATTGGGAATTGCCAGCCATGGTTACCGCAAGCTTTGGCCACCGATGGGGCTGATTTCCTGTTGCTGGATGTGTGCAGCCAACATGTGGAGGAGGGGCCACAGCCCCGTGGGGTGGGTGGGGACTTGGAAACTAAGGAAGGGAAGGGTGACGTGGACCTGGGGTCTGCGTCTCCATTCACAGAGCACGCAGGGAGTGTGTGCAGGGTCTCTGTGCAGCCCCACCTCCCAGCAACAAGCCAGGTCAAGGGCAACGTACACTTTGCCTGTGGGCTACAGTGCATCAACTGAGGCACTAGCCTCATCTCTGGATCCAACGAGGGAACGGAAAGCTAGGAGGACTGCCTGGTTGGGTCATCTGCTCAGACAGGTGACGCAGACCAGAGGAACGCAGGCATGAGTCGGTGGGAGTCCAAACAGTCATAAATCTCAGCTGTCCAATTTCTGAGCCCATTTTCTCAGAGTTCTTTGAACCCCTTTGAGTCAACTCTGGGATGCCCATGAGACTCTGGGAGAGTCCAGCTCCCTGAGGTGAGGACGGATCACCTGTGAGTTTCCAGCCTCATGCGAGGCACCACCGACGCGTCCTTCTAAACCACCACGTCAAAATCGGAGCTTGTGTGTTCAGACAAAGCCTCCATCGTCTTGAATAGGGGCTTCCAGCTTCCGGGCAGGGTGTGGGTCCTCCGTGGACCCTTGAGCCCAGGGGAGAGGAGCACCTTTTGCCCCTGCAGCCCAGCCCTGCCCACCAGGCATGACGACTTCAGGATACATCAGTTAACAAAGGAAAATGTGCGGGGCGCCTGATTTTCCCAGCTGCTTAGGAGGGGAAGGGAAGCTGGGCTCCGGGCATTACACAATGCCATCCGAACAATTCAAGGAACTGTCCCCAGGAAGTGACCAAAATAGCCCAGGGATCGCTGTGCTGGTGGAGGAAAGAAATGGAAGCCTCCGTATCTCCACAGCACAGAGAGGACTCGTTCAGCAAAGCGCTTCCCCACAGCAGGGGAAGCTGGCGTTTGTCAATATTTACTGCAGCGGAGTGTCTGTTAGCTCCCAGGCACAGGAAGGAAAGGTGGGAGGAGGAGGCAGAGCAAAGGCCCAGGGGCTGGGCTGGCTCACCCCACCCAGAGCTCTGCCCTGAACACCTACATTCCCAGCCCCACAGGTTGTGGGCAGCTTCACAGGGGTGGCCGTGGTCACGTCACAGAAGGGCTCCTTCCCCATGTCCCCGTCCCCCCCACCCCTGTGCTACTGATGTCTGGACATTCCCCAGCCCAGCAGGGGAGGCAGGCCAGCAAGGAGCCTCGAGGCCTGCAGTGGATGCTGCCTTGGGGGTGAGCCTGAGGAGTTGAGTCTGTGGCTGGGCTGAGGGGCCTTGTTTGGAAAGATCCTTGTTTGTCGAGAAGTTTGAATACAGATGCTCACTCCCAAGGTCTTACCCCTCTTCCTCTGTTCCAGCAAAGTCCATCCTAATAATCTCTCTGTAAGTGAGTTTTCAAGACCAGCTAACTAAACACCGAGCCCAGGAGAGGGTAAACAGCGGTCTGTTGTCATACTCATTATCCTCGGCTTCAAAGGACTCGAACGTGTTTACAAAAAGAACACCAGCGTTCGCTCTGTTTATTTTAAAATATGGACTTTAATAAACACTCTTTTAAAAAAATATATAGAACAACAACAACCAAATAACACACGGGGAACAACCTTCTTTCTTTGTTTTATGCATCAGTCAAAACATTACACTCCCCTTGGCTTCAGCTTAAATGAGTTTTGTTTCTTCACAAAAGTTCACCGCTTAGAAACCACATACACTTTATTGACTTTGATCTCCCCACGGGCACAGCTTGAGGTTGGTTCAAAGTTCCATGGAGTTAAACACAACCACATGTGACCAAGCGGCTCACGTGGACCCTTGGCCGTGGTCGGAAAGGCAAGGCCAGGATCAGACTCTGTCGGGAGGTGGGCCGTGCCCAGGCGAAGTCCTCAGCCAGCGTGTCCCCCTGCCGGCCCTTCCCAGTTCACCAGCACTTTCTCCGGGATGGAGAGCTGGGCAGACGCATGCAGGCCCTGCTGTCTGTCGGAGGCCAGGGGCTGCCAGCTGCACTGCCTCCACATCTGCATTTCTTTCTTTCTTTCTTTTTTTTTTTGAGAGATTTTTGCTTAAGGGAATATGTGCTTGCCAGAGCGATAGACAGAGAGAAACAGAAAGCGAGAAATCACCTCCCACCACCACCTAAAGGGGATGGCCACGCTGCAATCCCTTCTCCTCCATTCTCCTCTTGGGATTCTGGGCACGCATGCATATGTGTCCAGAGTGAATTTCAAGCCACTGGGTCTGTGAATTGAGCTACAGTCAACCACATGGGAGTCCGGCACCTCACCACTATGCCACTGGCTGGCTCCCCACAATACTCTTTCTAATCCTCCCCAAGTTGGGACGATCGGATAAAAACAAAATCCTTGCCCCTCCCCAAAATAGGAAAATCTTCACCTCTTTCATTACAAGAGATCAGAAGGTCCGACATTTTATACAGGGGTGTGCTGCTACATTGTGAGCCACAGGCTGGGACCACATGGGGACCCCGGTTTGATTCCTAGTCCAACTGTGCTGTGGGGCTGAGGCAGGACAGATCAAGGGAGTGAGAGAGCAAGAATCTGTCTTTAAAAAAAAAGAGTAGGCATTTTAAATCTGTGTGTGCACACACATGCATTTAAACAGGCAAGTAGGTAATCTGTTAGGTGACAGAGACGACAGGTAGGTGTAAATTCAGTCAAGTCCAAGTCCACTCTTCCTGCAAGAAAATTCTGCGTGATTTTCTGCAGGGGCTGGGGCTGCCTGCCTGCCAGCCATTGTTCCCTTGCTCCGAGCTGACTGCCCTGGTTAAATCCCTGAGTTTGCTGGGAGGCCACTTCTGGTCAATGAGACATGATGGTGCTTAGCTTGGGGACTACTGACTGGGCAAGACTTCTGTTCCTGAAATAGAGGGACACAAGAAAAAGACTCTCCTGTTTCTGTCTCTGGGATAGCTGAAGCTGCTGCAGCTGGCTGAAGGTAAGGAGAGCCTTGATCTCTGAGGGCATGGTTAAATCACTAACCTAACCAGCTATTCTGGACTTTCTATTTCAGGAGTAATAAATTTCCTATTACTTCAGTAACTTTATTGGTAACAGCTTTATTTCAAAAATTCATGGGGGCAACAGGCATCGTGGTGGTGAAGGTGCTGGATTCCCACATGGGTGACTGTGGTTTGTGGCCCAGACCCAGCGGCTTGAAAATTATACCAATCTTGTGTGCACGGGTGCCCGAAATCCCAAGAGGAGAGTGAAGGAGAAGGGATCTTGGCATGTCCACGTTTGATTTCTCATTTTTCCCCTCTCTGGAGAATGCACATACCCTATGAAACAAAACCTAAAATAAAAATAAAAATAATATTCTCATATTATACAATTTACATATTTAAAGTGTACCATCCAGTATTTTTAGTATATTCACAGAGTTGCACAGCCATGCTTCCTGTTTAGAACATTTTCACCACCTGCAAAAGAAACCATGCCCACCCAATTCTCCTATTCACTCAATGCCCAAAACCACTAATCTCTGTCTCCATGAAATTGTCTTTTGTGTATATTTCATGTAAATAAAATAGACTGGTCTATAATAGACTGGTCTTTTGTGATTGGCTTCTTTCAGTTAGCATAATGTTTTTAAGGTTCCTCTATACTATAGCATTTACCAGCACTTCATTTCTTTTCATAGCTGAATAATATTCCATTTAATTGATCTACCACATTTTGCTTATTCATTCATTAGTTAATGGCCATTTTGGTTGTTTTCATCTTGGGTTATTATGAATAACCACTATAAATATGGATGTAGAAGTTTCTATATGGTCATATTTTTTTCATCTCTTGAGTATGTATCTCAGAGTAGGATTGCTGGGTTATTTAAGTACTAATGAGTTGGGTTGTCTATTATTTGCTGCCAAAACTATACGAACTAATAACACTTTAAACAACTCCGAGAGAAAGCCCTTGGTCTCTGGACACAGTCAGGCTGCTATTCTCTCTCTTTAATGGTACCAGGAAGAGAATATTCAAGTTTGAGGGTACTGGAGTATTATTTTTAATCTTATTATCTCTTCCTAAGGAGTTTGTCTGATTTTTTTTTTCTTTTTTTGGAGAGGTTTTTCCTATAGGGCGCATGCGCTCACCAGACAGACAGAGACAGAGAGACAGAAAGCTAGAAATCACCTCCCGGGGGGATGGCCATGCTGCAATCCCTTCTCCTCCATTCTCCTCTTGGGATCTTGGGCACGCATGCACACTCGCCTGGCATGAGTTTAAGCCACCGGGTCCGGGACTCAAACCGCGGTCGACTACATGGGAGTCCAGCGACGTAGCCATTACGCTAAATGCTGATCCCCAAGAGTTTGTCTGATTTTTTTTTTTTTTTGGTATAGGGCGCGTGCGCTCGCCGGACAGACAGAGAGAGACAGAGAGACAGAAAGTGAGAAATCACCCCCCAGGGGGGATGGTCACGCCGCAATCCCTTCTCCTCCATTCTCCTCTCGGGATCTTGGGCACGCACGCACACGCGCCGGCGTGAGTTGTAAGCCACCGGGTCCGAGACGCGAACCGCGGTCGACTACGTGGGAGTCCAGCGACATAGCCATTACGCTAACTGCCGGTTCCCGAGTTTGTCTGTTTTTTGAAGTACTTAAAAACAAAAGGCTGAAAAACGTTCCAGCTACAGTCTCCTTTATTAAAGCATATCACCTGCTCCAGAGGCCCCAGAATTTTAGAAAACTATGATGAGATCCACTCAGTGTCTTGTTCAGGGTAGGCCAGTGTAACCTTTCCATAATAACCTGCCAGGTAACCTTAAAGTCATACTTTGGCGGGTTCCTTTGAGCGTGAAAAGACTTAGTGTTTTCAAGTGTTTTCGGAAGTACCAGTAATTCCAAAAGCAATCGTTCCTTATACCTTTCCTTATGAGTTTCCATATCTAGTGATGAGTCATATGTAGAAGTAATTAGCAGGAAATGGGCACAAATTTGGAAAGAAGGGAATGTGCTAGAGATTTATGACTGGTTTCTTTTAGTTAGCATGATGTTTTTAAGGTTCATCCCATATATCAACATTCCATTCCTTTTTATAGCTGAATACTATTCCATTCAATGGATCGATCACATTTTGCTTACTGGCTCGTTAGTTAATGACTCATTCGGGATGTTTCCACCTTTTGGCTCTCATGAATAATGCTTCTATGATTATGAATGTAGAAGTTTCTGTATGGTCATATTTTTTCATGTCTCTTGGGTATATAGCACAGAGTAGAATTGCTGAGTCATTTAAGCAATTATGAGTTGGGTTGTCTGTTTTTCATCTGATCTAGCTTCCCAAAGAATCATTATTATTTTGTCTGATTTTTGGAGTAGCTGAAAATAAAAGTCTGAAAAACATTCCAGCTATAGTCTCCTCCATAGCCCTCAGGATGAAGGGATTGAGACCGAAGAGGCAAAGGCTGTGTCCTTTTCTTTTCTTTCCTTTTTTTTTTTTTTTTTTTTTTTGATAGTTTTTTGCAATAGGGTGTGTACGCTTGCCAGAAAGACAGAGAGAGACAGAGAGACAGAAAGCGAGAAATCACCACCACCACCCCCCCCCCCCGGGGAGATGGCCACACCGCAATCCCTTCTCCTCCATTCTCCTCTCGGGATCTTGGGCAGGCACGCACACGAACCCAACATGAGTGTAAGCCACCGGGTCTGGGACTCGAACCGTGGTCGACTACATAGGACTTCAGCGACATAGCCATTACACTAACTGCTGGTCCCGTAACTGAGCCCTTTTGAAATTCTGTTGCAAGCCATCTCTGATTTCACTCAGAAATGCACAAAAACCATCTTGCTTGTCATCATCACTAATTAATTATGATATGTTTGATTGGTAGACATAGATCATAGATAGGTAGATAGATAGGCATCACCATTATTGTGAGGCAGAGAACTGTGATCACAAATTCAGTTAGAAAACATGGTATAGTGGTTAAAGAGGCTAGATAACCACATGGCTGACTTCATGATTTGAGTTCCAGACCTAGTGGCTTAAGAAACATACCAGACATATGTGCATGTGTGCCCAAAATTCTAAAAAGTGGGAGAAATGGAGGAGAAGGGATTGTGGCATGACTATCCCCAATGCTGGGGGTGAGGGAGCGGCGAGAGGTGCTTTCACACTTCCTGTCTCTCTCTCTCTCTCTCTCTCTTTCTCTCCTTTTCTCTCTCTCTCTCTCTCTCTCTCTCTCTCTCTCTCTCTCTCTCTCTCTTTGGCAAGCACATGTACTCTCTGGCAAAATTTAAAGAGAACAGAAAAGAAAAACATAAATTATACTAGACATTTCAGAAAGGATTTCATAATACAGGAAACTGGTTACATAGGTGCTGAAAGGATGAAAGAGCAAAACATAGATTCTAAAACATCTCAGAAATGAATAACCATGGAAGCTGTTGGAGAGAATATAATGGAATTGGTGATGTTATCAGACTATGAGCTGAGGGAGCCTCACAGGTCTGTAGCTTGGACCTTAGAGAAAGTCCCATCCTGCTCCTATTCAGACACGTGGAGGGAGGAGCCTACTGTGTGCATAAGTAGTGCTGACAGGAACTGGAAATGAGAAGGAAGTCCTTTCTACCATCCTCTTATATCTTCAAAATCTCCACCAGGGCTTCTGATTAACAGACTTCACAGGAAGCTGGTGAAGAAGATTGGGAAATGTAGTCTGCAGTCTTGCCCCCAAATCACACGGCAAAAGATAGAAGAATGGTCTGAGAACTAGTAGAAAATAGGCTAAGTACTCACCCCTGTGGTGAACACATCTATTCTACTCATACTTGAGATTTCATTCAACAATAACAACTTGCTTCTCCCTTACAAGATGCAACAACCTTTCTTACAAATGAAGATACTCTTCTCCTCTTCTCAGGAAGGTGAGACAGAATCCTGACTAACCCTATTGTGAACTCTTCTCCTAAGGTCTGTTATAATACCATCTGAATTCCCATCACCTAGGGACTAAATTGTATAGTTAGCCACCAGCAATCAGGCTATGTAAAATAATATAATAGCAAAAAAGAAAGACAAGACACAGCTGCTAGAGTCCCCATTTCTATAAGAGGATGCATGTCACTGTTGATTTTTGAAACTTCCTTCTTCCATTACTCATTCCGTGTTCCATTTCCTCATAGCTGGCCAGCCTCTTGGTTGTTTGGAGGTCATTGTTTCCTCTGCTTCCATTTCTAGAGGGAATGGATCGTCTATATTTTATTTTTTGTTTAGGTTACTATAGTTTTCCATCAACTCCTTTGCTATGACTGGATTTGGTAGTTCTGAAAGTTGCCCCAAAGAATCTGCTAGGTCTAAATATTGTGCTCCATGCTCCAGTAGTATAGCAGCAATTCCATTTCTGCTTAGTAACCAGGACCAACCATCATGGTCAGTAAAGTAAATCCTTCTTTGCCTGTTAGTTCAGTGGCATGAAGGTCCAAAATGTGCAGGTGGAAGTCTCAACTCTTGATTTGGTGGAATCATTTTTTCCCCTGGTGGAAGCATTTGGCTGTAGTAAACTAAGAACTATCACCCCAAAGTTATTAGGATGGAAAGAAAAAAATTCTTCAAGAGGATTTTCTAGTGATAGGAGCCAAGTCCATGTTTGCCCCGTCATTTCTAGACACTCGTACTATGGTTCTAGGGAAAACAGCACTATGCATTGTAGAATCATGCCCCAACATTTATTTTTAATAATTATCCATATCTCTTTAATTATTTTTTATACATTCAATTGTTATACATCATTTAGCTTGTAAAGAAAATTTACCCAACATGAAATACACTTCAGACCAGTCCGGTTAAGAATACTATACATGTTATCATCAACATGTAATAAACTATCTCTGTGTCTCACAAATGTCTTCCTTCTCTATTTTTTCTCCCTAATTTCCTTCCCTACACTCTTCCCCTCTCTCACCCTCCTTCCACACTGTCTCCAGTGTCCATAACTATTTTCAATGCTTTTATATCCTCCAGTCTTTCAGCGTCTACCATAGAGTGTGGACGGTCGGTATATATTAAGTGGAGACGTACAATATCTCTCTTTCATAACCTGACTTGCTTCACTAAGCAATAAATCTTTAATATTTATTTACTTTCTATCAAATGTCAAGGTCTTGTTTTTTGTTTGTTTGTTTGTTTGTTTTTTTTTTTGGAGAGGTCTTTTTTGCTATAAGGCGTGTGCGCTCGCCAGACGGACAGAGAGAGGCATAGAGACAGAAAGCGAGAAATTACCCCCCAGGGGGAATGGTCACGCTGCAATCTCTTCTCCTCCATTCTCCTCTTGGGATCTTGGGCACGCACGCACACACGCCTGGCGTGAGTTTTTTTTTTTTTTTTGGAGAGTTTTTTTTTTCACTATAGGGCGCGTGTGCTCGCCAGACAGACAGAGAGAGACAGAGAGACAGAAAGCGAGAAATCACCCCCCAGGGGGGATGGTCACGCCGCAATCCCTTCTCCTCCATTCTCCTCTCGGGATCTTGGGCACGCACGCACACGCGCCCGGCGTGAGTTTTAAGCCACCGGGTCCGGGACGCGAACCGCGGTCGACTACGTGGGAGTCCAGCGACATAGCCATTACGCTAACTGCTGGTTCCCAAGGTCTTGTTTTTTATGGCTGAATAGTAGTCCATCAAGTATATGTGCCACACATTTTCAATCCATTCATCTGTTCATGGATATTTGTATGCCCCAACATTTCAGCTGCTGTATACCAACTTGCACAGCTAGATCCCACGTGGCTGATCAGAAGGCAATTCCAATGTCAATTAAACCAGATGTTTCTATTTGACAGGGCACATTATCAGATGTAAATTTCATAGGTATAGCCCACTGCTGCATTTCTGTTGCTATGAAAAGAGTTATTTGGCCAGAGAAAAATTGTGTGATACACCAAGACAATGAATAAAACATTCCACAGGTCCGTGGATGATGCGACTGCAGAAGAATTACAGGTGGAAGACAGATACCCAGGTCCAATAGGCGTCTATTCCAATAAATAGAAATTGCTTCTCTCCTCCTTAATAGATGGGAACCAATGTAATCACCCTGCCTACAGGTAGCCTTCAGGAATGGGACTCAGTATGAGAGGGCTTCAAAAAGTTCAATGAGAAATGGAATTAAAGTATGAGTTTATTTTGACACAACTTTTTTTTTAAATCCATGCACAGTTCTTTTATAATATGCATGTTCAGGCTGACCCTGCAGCTCAGTGGTTAAGTGCTATGCATTCAGAGCTAGATCCCACGTGGCTGACCACAATTCTAATCTTAGTCCTGATAGCTTGAAACACGCACTGGGTGCCCATGCATGCATGCCCCAAATCCTGACAGGATGGAGAAATGGAGAAAGAACTGTGGCATGATCATGCCTCGTTAGGGAAGGCTTCCCATCTCATTCTCTAGCAAGTGCACATACTCCCTGGCAATACAAAAAATATATATATGCACACATTTTCCACAGATCTTTTAAAAACCTTCCCTGTTTCTGTTATTGACGGGTTAATTTTGTGGGAAGCAGTCCATGTTTAGAAGCGATGCTTGGCTCCCAGCTCCACTGATGTGGTTACTTTGTACATAGGCCCACCGACTAAGTGTCCATGTGGTTGAGGTCAAGAGCCAGCCGACATCAAGAGTGTGTCATCTTTCTCCTGAGATTACTGAGAGCCTCTTGTAAATGCCACTCAGTGAACATTCGTGAGGGACAGAAGTATTCCCAAGCTTTGCGTCCATGCTGATACGTACACCCATACCTCTCCCTCAGTTCCTAAGGGGCCAGAGCTCTAGAGCATGCCAGGATGTCATACCCAAAGAGAAAAAGTTGTTGTGCCTTGCAGCTCCTATACTGTCAGCACCTATAGATTCTGAAGATGATACATACCCTATACATTGTAGGCTGTTCTACCAAGAAACAGAGCTGAGGTGGAAAGGTCTGAGCTTGTCATTATCCCTTTGTAAGTTCTCCAGTGCAGTCAGGAGCAACCATCTGGATTCTCCAGGCTTTGCCTTCGAAGGGCACTTTGCTACAAGCAACCACAGATCATTATTAATTCATCAAGATGTCTCTGCATACCGTGGGTTGCCAGGACCTAGGGTTTTATTGGCACGCCACTCAGCACTGCTTCAAGGCCAGAGCTGGAATCAAACTAACCTCAAATTCTCCTGTTTGAGGGTTTGTTTTTTGGGCACCTTTCTCCCTCTCTTCCATATCCTGGGTACTGTATCGGTCAGGTTCTAGTTGAGGAAAGAGAAAGCACATCACGTATTTCAATGCACACAATCAATTAAACAGGCATTGGAAAGCTGAGAGAACAAAAGTGAGTGCTCAGGTACTCAGAGGTTACCCAGAGCAGGAAGTAGCTACCATCTCAGGCTGGGGCTGGGAGGATCAAGGGGAAGGTGTCATTATCAGAACCTAGGTTTTGGAGGGGAGCTCACACTTAAATATCTGGGGTGCATCTACACACCTGATCCTGCAGCACTGAGGACCAGATACCACGTGCTGGAGGTCAGATCTTGAGGGAGAAGCCTTGCAGTGCTGGTGCCTAGATCTCCAAGGAGGGTGTTCCCAGGGATGGCCTTCATCTTCTAACACGGGGCTTCAGTCTGGTGGGTACTGGCACCTCTAAGAAGAAAGTCTGGCCATGGCTTGCATCTCAGAGGTGGAGGTACTCAAGTCACTGATAGGGCTGGGAGTGCATCCCTTGCGTGTTCAAGTGGTCCAGGGCCTGGTTCAGGTGAGAGAGTGATCTGGCCTCTAGTTACTAAGGGAACACACGCAGTGGTTGTCAGCATCTCTGGGCAGCCAAATATGGCGGTGCTGGGCACAGTATAGAAGAGGCTGTAGAAGAGGCTGCCTTCCTCTGCTGCTGCTACAACTGTGCTAGTTGGATTAGAAACTAGAAGGGAAGCCCTTTCCCCATCCTCACCATGGCCAGTCTCCCCTCTTCTTCTTTTTATTTATTTATTTATTTTTTTTTTTGGAGAGGTTTTTGCTATAGGGCACGTGCACTTGCCAGACAGACAGAGACAGACAGAGAGACAGAAAGCGAGAAATCACCCCCCAGGGGGGGATGGCCACACCGCAGTCCCTTCTCCTCCATTCTCCTCTCAGGATCTTGGGCATGCACGCACATGTGCCCGGCATGAGTTTAAGCCACTGGGTCCGGGACTTGAACCGCGGTTGACTACGTGGTAGTCCAGCGACATAGCCTTTACGCTAACTGCTGGTCCCTCCTCTCCTCTTGACAGAGGCTGAAAAGAAGCCTGTTGACAAAGGATTCTGAGATCTGGAGCTGGGGAGCTCCAGACCCAAGCATGGCAGAATGGACTTGGAATGAGAGAGGGCAGATCAGTAAGGGAGACCAGAGAATAGAAGACTTACTGGCAGAACGCCCTGGGTTCTGGCACCAGTCCTGATACTTATTGGTTGAAGAGCTTTAAGAAGTTGCCCAACCTTCCTGTGTCTCCATTTTGGCTTTTAGAAAAGACAGGCCATATCATTGACCTTAGAGTTTGCTGTGGAGATAAATAGAGTGCATATATGTTTAAACCCTTTCTAAAGGCCGTCATTCTAATGTGTAAATTTAAGGCACCATTGTGTTAGCCCAGCTGTGTTGTTCCAAGTGGCAACGGGGAAGTGTAGCTGTCCTAGAACTTGTCATAGGTATGTGGTATTCCCTGCCCGGGGGGCGGAGGGGGAACATGTGATTTCAAGGGCAGCCCAGGGTCATGCAAATGGCAGGCCAGGTGGTACCTCCAGGTCAGACGTCAGTCTGGAAAAACCAATACAGTTTCAAGTCTCAAAACCCAAATTGATACCAGGTGTAGGAAAAATTGTCTGTAAGTCTTTCTTGTTAGAGGTCCTTGGCCCACAGTCAACCCAGGAACAACTGGGGAACGAGATAGAAAATCCAAGACAAAGAGGATGAGCCACATGGAGTGAGCACTTGGGAACTTGCTGCTGGAGCAGAGGGCGGTTCCGGGGCAGCCCCGCCTGGAGCTGGGCAGGGCTGAGCAGGAAGTGGATGGACCGGAAGAGGAATGGTGGACAGCGCCCAGAGAAGCTCTCAGCCTTGCTCCAGGGCTGCTTTGGATGAGTTCTCTGGAGTTTTTACCACGATCCTTCAGCTCATTTCCGTTTTGGGGAACATTGAGGAAAAGCAGTCAGGCCAAGTGTCTTGATGATCCAAAATAGACCAGGACAAACATTTTCCAAGTCTCTTTTCTACCAATTGTGTAATTTTGATCATTTATGAATATTGTTGTGAACAGAATATGCACTTAACTTTTATTTTTTTTAAATTTTTTTGAGAGGTTTTTGCTATAGGGCGCGTGCACTCACCAGACAGAGAGAGACAGAGAGACAGAAAGTGAGAAATCACCCCCCAGGGGGGATGGCCACGCCGCAATCCCTTCTCCTCCATTCTCCTCTCGGGATCTTGGGCATGCACACACACGCATCCGGTGTGAGTTTTAAGCCACCGGGTCCAGAAGTGAACCATGGTCAACTACATGGGAGTCTAGCGACATAGCCATTACACTAAATGCTGGTCCCCAACTTCTTTTTTTCTTTTTCAGGGCCAGTCAATGGCATGGTGGTTAAAGCAGTTGGATCCCACATGGTTGATATTATGGTTTGAATCCAGTACCTGGCAGCTTGGAAAACAGTGCCCGTGCACACATCCACCCAAAGTCCCAAGAGGAGAATGGAGGAGAAGGGATTGCAGCATGGCCATCCTCCCCCCATCCCCCGAGGGGTAATTTCTCACTTTCCCTTTCTGTCTCTCTAGAGAGAGCACACACTCTAAAGAAAACTTAAAAAAATATTTTTTTTAATGACCAGAAAGTGCATGTGTTTGCCAAAGAGAGGGGGAGAAAGAAGGGAAGAGAGAGGGGAAGAAGGCAGCCTGCAGCGAGGCTTAGTCACCCGCATCCCTTCTCCACCTCTCCGTCCTGTCAGGACGTGGAGCACGCACACACACTCACCAGGTGTGTTTTCCAAGCTGCTAGGGCGAGGACTCCAGCTGCAACTGGCCACGTGGGACCTGACTTCCTGTATACAGCACCCAATCGCTTGCCACAGGAAATACACTCTTCTTACAACCGTTTTTTTCTGTGGAAGTAATGGCATCCCATCCTTAGTTGTTGGAAAGGAAGACCCTCCCCTCTATCTGGGAGCAGAACGCTGGACACAATGACAGCCAGACGTTCCTTCCTGACCTAGAGTGAACAATTCACTCCCAGTCATTTCCAGAGAGGGAAATCTCTCCTGAGCTAAGAAGAGTTGAAAAGGCATTTTTCTCCCTTTTCTCCCTTGAGAAATTACATTACCAACTCCAGGGACTGTGATCTTTCAAAAGTCGCCTTCAACAGATGACCTCGATGTCCTTGAAGGGAGCGACTGACCTGCTTACCGAACCCCGGATGCAGTCCTGTGTGCCATGCCAGTTCTTGGAGTGGAAACTCGGGTTGGCGTCTTCTCGTCTACCCTCCTGCTTGCTATAAATCTGTCCCTATAACGTACACCAGGACGGCAGGTGCCAGCTAGGAAGTAGGTTAATGGCTTCCGGAAGCTCCTGATCTGAGCTGCTGACAGAAAGAGCAAAGCCCTCTTGTGGATCCCCAACAGAGAGCCTATAAATTAGCAGGCCAGCTGGAAACCTTGTTCTACCAACATCTCTTTCAGGAGAATGGAGGAGCGTGGAAGATAGGCCCCAGAAATAGTTCATTCCACTTCCTAGCCAAACAGACCGAGTCCAGGTGTTCATACCACGCGCCAGTGCCGACGCTTCAGACAGTTCGGTCCCACGAAGGAGTTCCTGGGTCCGCCATTTTCAGCTAGAAATTCCATGTGCAGGTGAGAGTGGTCCGGGTAGAAGAAACTGCATGAGAACAGGCAGAGAAGCTGGACAGGGGACACCAGGTTTCGAGCGATGCACACAGCAGGCATGACTTGCCCTTCCTCCCAAAGTCCCATTGCAATGATATGAAATGATGTTTTAAAAGAAGAACCTGCTAGCAGTGTTGGAAAACAGGAAAGAGTGTCATAGGCACACTGAAATTTCTCTTATAAGGTGTGGTAATTCACACCGATTGTAATAAGTGAAACGATACACAGATACTTAGAGAAAAAAGTTCTCTAAGGCAATGAGTGTTCATGACCTGGGGTCCCAACTCCTTTTCTCTCTCTCTTTCACATACACATACACATACACACACACACACACACACACACACACACACACACACAAATAAAGATAAATAGGGAGGTAGATAGACGATAGATATTGTCGTATACAAAATTAATACATACTATACTATTAATCTTTTTTTTAATGACTAGAGACTATGTATGCTTACTAGAGAGAGACAGAAAAAGTGAGAGAAAGAGAGAGACGGCACCTTAATAAGGTGTGGTCACACCACAGTCCTTTCTCTCCGTTCTGTTGGGATTTGAGGCACATGGACACAACGGTGTATATTTCAAGCTGCTGGGGCTGGGATTCAAACCACAAGCAAGCCATGTGACATCCAGCTCCCTTAACCACTAGGCACGGGGCCAACCCTAACTTTTTTCCTCCTTAATATATCATACATCCTTCTGTGCTGATACAAATCTAACTCATTCTTTCTTCATTTCTTTTTCTTTGTTTTTCCTTTTGCAAGAGGACATCTGTGCTTGCCAGAGAAACAGAGAGAGAAGGAAAGGAGAACGCAGCAGCCTCCCTGGGGAATGGTCACACCATGGGGGACTCTCCTCCACTTCTACCTCCTATGGGATTTGGGGCACGAGCCCACACAGGACTGGCATGTTTCACAAGCCTCTGGATCTGGGACACGAACCATGTGGTCACCCATGAGGGATCCTGCTGCCTTCACAGGCAGGCCATGGAGCCAGCTTCTGACGAACTCTCGTGAGTTGCTGTAAAGTACTCCACGCCGTGGATGTGCCATCGTTTCTTCACCTTTTCCTGCTGATGGGTATTCCGGTGGATTTTATGTTTTCGCCACAGTAAACAACGAGGCAAGAAACGCCCTTGCACATTCCTTCTTTTGTGTTAGTGCACGCTTCCTAACACTAGGCACACGAACGTGGGACTGCCAGGCCAAATGCAGATGCTGTCAGTACAGCCTGCACTGCCTGGTGACGTTTCGGGTGGTGACAGACTGCATGTACCACAGAGGTCCTGAAAGCCTAGACCAGGCTAGCCCATACACTCCAGGTGTGGGCCAGGCTGTACTACCTCGGCCTGTGCAAGTACGCGCTAGGGCGTGCGCACAGTGATGAAGTCACTAACAATGCACTTCTCAGAAGGTATCTCCCCGGCTGAGCAAAACGCCCTGTATATGTAACCTATACGTCTGCTCTGCTGCTTGACAGTTTACTACCTCTGAATACCATGACAATTTACTCCTAAATACTGGGTTGTCGAAAAAGACGTAGTGTTTCCGTTTTTCTATGCAGAAATGTGTCGTGACTTTTCCAACAGCCCAGTATTTCAGCATGACCTTCTAGGAATAGGGATGATCTCTTGCACAGCTACAGAGCCACTGTCATGCCTCAGATAATTAAAAATAACTTCATCTGGGGCCAGCAGATGGCATAGCAATTACATCGCTGGACTTCCACATGGCCAACCACAGTTCAAGTCCCAGGCCCAGTGGCTTGAAAATCATGCTGGGCATGTGTGCATGCATACCCAAAATCCCAAGAGAAGAAAGGACTGTGCCATGGCCATCCTCCCTGGTGGGTGATTTCTCACTTTCCTTCTCATTGTCTCTGTATCTCCCTGTCTCTCCAGTGAGCGCACATGTCCTAAGGTAAAAACCTCTTAAAAAATAATAATTCCATCTAATATTCAGTTCACATTCAAATTTCCATCAATTGTCCTAAGAATGTCACAGTTTTTCTTTCTCCTAAGCACAATTCAATGTGGGGAGTCCTGCCCCTTTTTCATGAGACATTGGGGTTGAAGGTGTCTAGACATGTTACCTTGAAGAACGGCCTGCATTCCAGTTTCTCTTATTTTTCCCTTCAGGATGTCATTCATTTTTTTTCCTCTGAAAACTGAAAATCAGGGGACCAGCAGTTAGCATAATGGCTATGTCGCTGGACTCCCATGTAGTTGACCGCAGTTCGAGTCCTGGACCCAGTGGCTTAAAACTCACGCCGGGCGCGTGTGCGTGCGTGCCCAAGGTCCCAAGAGGAGAACGGAGGAGAAGGGATTGCGGCGTGGCCATCCCCCCTGGGGGGTGATTTCTTGCTTTCTATATCTCTGTCTCTCTGTGTCTGGTGAGCGCACACGCCCCATATCAAAAACCTCTCAAAAAAATAAATAAATAAAATGTGAAAATCAGGTCTAGAGGCTTGATTAGATTCAAGTTACACCTTTCTGACAAGAAAACAAAAGAAAATGAAGGTTATATGTGATGTTGTATAATAAATACACATTTTTATTTTAAGAAATACTAGACTTTTCCCAAGGAGCGTAGCATGTGTACCCTTCCCAGCTGTGTCTGTATCCCTGCATCTTAACTGCACTACATATAACTGCTCTCTTCATTTCTGCAAATGGGATGGATTTTCCAAAACGGTGTATTTTTGTTCGATTGTATTTTCTTGACTACTAGGAAAGTTCACCTTCTAGTTGCATGTTCATTGACCATTTAATTCTGTGAATTTTATGCTCATAGGCAGTATCAGGGTGATAGAATTCAATGAAAAAGAAAGCTCAACCTTTGTTTATTTTTCATTCATGTAACAATCCACTGAGGGTGTTTGATGGCAGTGTTCCAGATGATTCAAGGATGTGTGCTTTTGCCATTCTTGCGGCTCCACCATTGCCTGGATCTTCAGGAAGAGAGGACAGAAAAATGCCATCCTTTCCCGACCCTCCTTCGCCCTGGCAATGATGCAGTCCCTTCCGTGGGTGAGAACTAGTCCCATGACATCACCCATTTGGGAGCTGGGGCCGAGGAATCTGGTTCCTGATTGGATGGATGCCTGCTTTCGATGAATGGTACCCCCAACAGGATTTTGATGCTGCAACCAGCTTCAACTGGCCCAGTGCTCAGGGAGGTCTCTGCAAGCTCCCCTGGAACCACACCCCATGTGGGTTAGCGTCACAAAGCATCATGCTTACTGCTGCACGCTGCCTGGCCACTATCTGGTGACTTTATACAATTATCTGATGAATGCTAATAGTAAGACGGCTTTCATTATCTGGATATACAGGCATGTCATCTGAAATAAAGGTACTACTGTAGGTATATTGTACTGGATGAAAAAGTGTCTGATGGGTTTGGTAATTGGAGGTCGCTCTTGACTGATTAGTAAGTCTAGGGGCGGGGAAGAAACCAGATCACAAAGAGCAGAGCAAAGTGCCCTTGGAGACGAAGCTACGGCATGTGAGCGTGTGCGAGCTATGGACAGCAATGCAGGACAGGGATGGGGCTCATGCTAAGGGGGAAGCCAGTTTAGAGAAGGTTTTGTTTAGGATAGGGGAAGAGCTGAGCACATGTGCAGGACGCAAGGCCATTGGAGGGAGATCAGTCATGCCAAGGGAACAAGAGGGGGAGGAGATAACTGCTGGAGCCCAGAGGCAGAGGATCCAAAAGGCTCGGCCCCCAGGCCAGCCCACCTTGGCAGCCTTAGGAAGGGAACTGTGAATAGTTGTGCTTTGTCCCCACTTCAAAGAGGAGCTGCAAGAGTGTGTCTTTCCTAACCACCCAACTTCTTTGGCTGTAAATGTAGCCTTAGAGCTGGGACAAAGGACGGAGGCTCTCGGCAAACACTCTTGATGACTGTGAATTATCTCCTCCCACTCTGCAGACATTCCATTCATTCTGAAGCCATCGTGGAGCAGAGTGAGACAGGTGCTACTCTACCCACAGGGCCAGACATAGAGCGCAGATGTGGAGGACAAAACTCGTCAGGAAAGGGACCTGTATTTCCCACTGTCCCCTGTTCTGCTCTGCAGAACCCCAATAGGCATTTAACCCCCAACACTCAAACCAGAGGTAATCACAGTCCCAATGAACCTTCTTCAGTTCCTGGTATCTGGCTTTAGTATTTTTCCTTAAAAATGACCATTGTCAGTCCAAGGAACTTGGAGAAAGAGAACAGACAGACAATGAGATGAAGGGTTTGGGACTTGCCTAAGATTTTCCAAGTATATGGGACTGCCAGTAATCTTTCTCATAGACCTTCCTCTGCTGGTAATGTACTATGTGCCAGGCACTGTCTCAAACACTTCCCAGGTGTGATCTCATTTAATCCTAACACGAATCCTGTGAGGAAGCTCTGGCATAAAGAATATGAGAAATTGGTGGGGTTCCTAACTGGTAGGGCTGGAATTTGAACCAGAGTCTGAATCTTAGCCACTGTGCAAGGCAATCTCTTTCCTTGATCACACTGAAAAAATACATAACCTCATTAGAATCACAGAACTTTATAAAGACATCTCTACATATGGTTAGGAGCCGTTTATGACATAGAAGAGCATGTTTCCAGGTCTTCTTTCTTATTCTATGAAGAATCGTGCAAGTAATTCACATAGACTGGAAAACTAACTCAGGGGCCATCCGAGGGCATGGTGGTGAAGACTGCTGTATCTCATATGACCAACTGCATGGTTCAAATCCTGGACCTGATGGCTTGAAACACGTACCAGGCTTGTATATATGCATGCCCAAAGTCCCAAGAGAAGAATGAACGAGAAAATATTGCAGTATGGCCATCCCCCGTGGGAGGTGCTGTGTCACTTTCCTTTCTCTCTCTGTACCTGTACATGCGCTGCATAACAAACAAGCAAGCAAAAATGAGCCCAGCAATTGACCTGGCACACCGCCGCCATTCTTGCCCTCGATGTGTAGAAAGGCAACTAAGAAGAGACAGAAGAGTTGACATGCCCTCTCTCTGTGCCTCTCTGGTAAGTGCACATGTCCTTTGGCAATGAAAAAGATACATAAATAATTCAAACGTTAAGAAAAAGAGAAGCGATAGAAGATTTGGAAGTGGGCTAAACAGAATGCAGAGGCTACCCCAAATGCATACCACTTCCAGCTCTTCAGTCTCAGCACGAGGCGGTGGATTCTTGGGTTCTAGAGCAATTTTCATCTCTAGAGCACCAGTCCTCAAACTGTCCCAAACTCTTGGGACACACTCATCTCTGGAACTTGCTTAAAATGCAGATTTCTGGGGCTTACCCAGGACCTACTGTCCAATTCTTTCATGTTTTGTGGGGAAGGGGAGAGGCTGCAACCAGAGAACACAGATGTTAGGAAGGTAGGTGATCCTTACAGACACAGAATTGATGACTGGGTATGCCATGGGTTTGTCCTGAGCAGACCACAATTGAAGAGACGTAGAGGTAAATGCCATGAAGTTCAACCATGTGACAAACACAGGCAGAAAGGGGAGGGGCAGGAAATTGAGCAGGTGCATGTTTGCTAATTCTTCATCTTGTTCATTACAATCTGGGGTGGACAAACATGACACAGCAGTTGAAGTTTACTATTTCTAGCTAGCCAGGAAGACTCCAGCATGGGCTAAAAAAGGAATAAATACAAACTAAAGATCAGGTGACTGAGCTAAAACAAGGGGGAGGGAGAACAAAGGATTGATAACAGAGAATGGAACAGATAGGGACAGTGACAAAATGGTTAAATCAAGTTACAGAGAGTTAAACACACTCGACAGTGTTATGAGGGTAACGGATAGAAAAACTGAAAACACGTGGATCCACCTTCCAACTGTCTAGGAAAATAAAACCTGACATAAAATAGCACAAAGAAATACAAAGGAAAAAGAACTTTGCATACTAAACAGGAAAGAAAAAGAGCCCAAGTGCAGAGGGCAGCAGAGGGCAGGCCCACGCATCTGTTCTAGTGCGCAGGACAGCTGCAGTGCTGCCATGGGCCCTCCTCCATGGTAAGGCCGCACAGGCAGGTCCTGGGTTTGCACAAGGGCTCCCTGCACATGCTCACATGCGTGTTCCTGTCTGTGACCCTGGCTGGTTGTGAGGGTGGGGTGCGGAATCATAGCATGAAGACCCTGTTAGGGTGCCTCTTTCCCATTCTCTCTTTCATGGAAGAATAAGCAAATACACTTTTCAAAAAGGGGCTTTCTCACTTAGCAAATACTCCCAGATTGGGGCCAGCAAGTGGCATGCTGGTTAAGGCGCTAGACTCCCACATGACTGACTGTAGTTCAAGTCCCGGAACTGGTGGCTTGATTTCTCACTTTCCTTCCCTCTTTCTCTTGTCTTTCTCTGGTGAGGATGCATGCCCGATAGCAAACTTTAAAAACTAATAACAATAATAAATAAATAAATAAATAAATAAATAATGTTTTAAAATATTTAATAAAAAACTCCCAAATTAACTTAAAATAGCCAACCTAATTACATACTGTCCAAAAGAGAAATATCTCAAATAAACTGAACCAGAAAAGTTAAAAGTAAAAGAATACACCGATTGGTTTCATACTAACAAAACATAAGTAGACCTGATTTCTTTTAATTTTCAATTGCCCAAGGATACTCAGCTGAGGGAGAGAGAGAGGGAGACAGGTAGGGGCGAGCAACCCCTAACGGAGTGTAGTCACATCACAGTCCCTGCTCCTCCATTCCTTCATCCTGTCGGGATTTGGGGCACGCACACACATGCCCATGTGTTTTTTGAGCTGCTGGGGCTGGGACCAACACCACAGTCAGCCATGCAGGGTCTGGCTCTCTTGACCACTAGGCCATGGGCCAGCCCAGGGCTGTTATTAAATAAAATCGTGAAGTAAATTGCTGAGAGGGATGGACAGTCTCTAAAATAGCTCTACTGAACCCCGCCTTTCAATGGGTACGCCCTTGTGTCGTTTCCTCCCCTTGAGTGTGAGCTGTGCCTTGAGACTTGCTCCTAACCCAGAGAAAGTGGCAAAAGCAGTGGACTGTCACTTTTGAGATCAGGTCATAAAAAGACCCTGTTTCCCTTTTTGTCCCTGTTCTCTCTCTCATTCTTCCTCTCATTCTCAGCCCTTGCTCAGGGTGGAGCAGGATGCCAGGCCGGGAACAGCCTCAGGACGCCCACGAAGCAGAGAGCTGGTGTCTCCGGTCACAGCAGTTCGGCCCTGAGGCCACTTGCAGCCTCTGAATGAGCTTGGAAGCAGAGTCTCCTGTCAGCCTTGAGCTGACCACAGCCCATCCTGCCGCCTGAAATCAGTATGGTGAGAGAGCTTGCCGGCTTTACCTCAGAGAGAGTCACAGACACCCAGGCAGACTGCACCCAGAGCCTGACCCACAGAGATCCGAGATAGTGCATGTCTGTTTCAATGCACAGCGTTTGGGGAGCTGTTACACAGCAACAGGTAAGTAAAACACTGAGTATTTGTGACACCCGGTATTTGGCCTTAGGTAAGACTCTGGCTTAAAGAGGGCTTGCACTGACACCTCGGTCTGTACCTGACTAGCTTGATGAGCGACTCAAACCAGGAAGCCCCTCCCTAAGCCCCTGCGTCATGGCTGATCAGCATCTCAGGTTAATCACCGTTGGCCTTCTCATCTTTCAAAAAAGTCATGTCAGATGAGGTGTACGTGGAGGAGTGGGGCCTAACGAAAGACATTTGGAGGAGGGATACAGAGGTAGAGCATTGACGGGATGGGGAGGTGTGGTGTTATCTGTTGAAGATATTTCGATCAACGGGTCTGGGGAGAAATGTTCACATATCGAAATGGTCTCATTGTAAGCCAAACAATATGATTGAAAGTATATACAAAAATAAATAAATAAATAAATAAATGAATAAATAAAAAATTTTAATAAAATAAAAAAGTCATAATAACTCATGCCCTATTTTTAAGAGTTACTGTAGTCACTGGTTGAAATAATATACTTGAAAACTCTTCCAACAAGTGAAATACTAGCCAGAAATGAAATGTATAGATTTTTTTCTTTTTTTTTTTTTTTTTTTTTTTTTTTGAGAGGTTTTCGCTATAGGGCGCATGCACTCGCCAGACAGACAGAGAGAGACAGAGAGACAGAAAGCAAGAAATCACCCTCCCAGGGGTGATGGTCATGCCGCAATCCCTTCTCCTCCATTCTCCTCTCGGGATCTTGGGTACACACACACACGCGACCGGCGTGAGTTTTAAGCCACCGGGTGCGGGACGCGAACCGCGGTCGACTACGTGGGAGTCCAGCGACATAGCCATTACGCTAACTGCTGGTTCCCTGAAATGTATAGTTTTTAAAGCCAGTCCTGGGGCCAGCCAATGGTGTGGTGGTGAAGGTGGCTAGATTCCACATCGTTGACTGCAGGGTTTGAGTCCTAAATCCAGAAGCATGAAAACACATGAGACACATGTGTGCATGCCCAAAATTCCAAGAAGAGAATGGAAGAGAAGGAACTGTGGTGTGGCCATCTCCCCTTTGGGGGGGGGTGTTTTCTCACTTTTTCTCTGTCTCTCCAGTGAGTATACATGCCCTATAGAAATTGGGAAAAATAAATAAATAAATAAAAAAGAAAAAGCAAAAGGCAGCCCTGGCCCTATGGCTAAGTTTTGTTCTGGTCTTTTAGACACATCCGTCCCTTGCACAGTCACAACTGGGCTGTCACATGTAGCCTGGGAAATATGACTGATGGGGCTGCATACCACCTGGCCAGGCTAGAGGCAGCACTGAGGTGCTACGGAAATGCAGTGGGTTGAGAGTCCTTCCCTACCCAGGGGAGGAGCTGTCAGTCTACATCCGGGCATGAGGGATGGGCACTTCCTCCCAGGAACTCTGGGCGCGGCCAAGCCGAGACCTTTCCTGGTTTACTCGTACAGCTGAAGCCTCTTTTCTGCCAAGTGGACAAAGACAGTGCCTGAAGACTTCCTGTAATCTATCCCCTAGAGTGTCCTCCTTGTAAGAAAATACTGAACTTAGAGAGGAAATGTGTTTGCCAAAATAGAAATGATAATTACATCATATAAATCAACATAGCAAGATATGTATGGGATTTCAAAATAACTAAAGAACATTCAGTGAACCACATCTAAATATAATTATATGAATATCTGACTTTGCTCAGTTAATGAATAAGAATTCATCAAACAGCATGTGTCCAAAATGTTTTTGAGCCATTTAGGTATTTTTCTGCATTTTGTGAAATGTCTACAGTGAATTTGTAACATTGTAGTGACAAAACATGGAGAGAATTCAGTTAGGAAAGGATCCTAATAAATAGTGTGCAGTGTATGTTTTTTTGTTTATTTTGCAAAAAGTAACCCAGGAATGATCACCTTGAAGCTGATTAGTGGGTAGGCACAGGATGGGAGGTGGGGATGGGAATGGGACTTCTCATAGCATACCTTTGTATATCATTTTGACTTTTGAAACAGAAATATTTGAACATATGCAGATTCAAAACACACAATTATATAAGTATGAATTTTTTGAAAACCATAAAATTGAATATAAATAGAAGCAAATACATATATACATTACATTGTTGAATATCTACACTGAGAAAATAAGTATTCGAGTAATTTTTTATTCTGACTAGTTCCAGTTCCTTTTGTCTTTGACTGTATATCTGTAATGAGATATACCCTAAGGCCAAAAAAGAGCAGTGAAGAAAGCTGAAACTGTACTCATCGGTTTTGTCGACAATGTAATACTGTCATTCACGACCTGCACGTCACTGGGCCATGGGGTGCCCTGACACTTGTTCAGACATGTTTCTGGTGTGTCTGTGAGGACGTTTCTGGGTGAGGTTAACATTTAACTCAGTAGATTAAATAAAGCAGATCTTCTTCCCCAATGTGGGGGGGCTTTATCTAATCAGTTGAAGAGCTGAGCAAAACGAGAAGGCTCCGTGAGTAAGAAAGAGCCCCTCCTGTTGACTGCTTTTTTTTCCTCTTCAGAGAGATTTTTGCTATCAGGCACATGTGCTCACCAGAGAGACAGAGCGAGACAAGAGACAGAAAGTGAGAAATCACCCCCCGGGGGGATGGCCACACCACAATTCCTTCTCCTCCATTCTCTGGAATTTTGGGCACACACGCACATGTGCCCGTTGTTTCAAGCCCCCGGGTCTGGAACTCAAACTGTGGTCAACCACGTAGGAGTCCAGGGTCGTAACCACTACACCATCTGCTAATCTCCTGACTGCTTTTGACTTTTGAGCTGGAACCTTTTCTTCCTCTGCCTTTGGACCCATCCTGAAACATCAGTTCCTCCTGCATCTTGAGCCTCCCAGTCCTCAGTCTGGAGCGCTATTGGCTCTCCTGGTTTCCGGCTTGCTGCCCGCAGGTCTTGGGATTTGTCATCTTCCATACTTGTGCGAGCCAATTCCTTCTTGTAAGGCTATTTCTCTGGAGAACCCTGAATAGCATATTATTGTCATTCTAAAACAATTCTACTTTCATTATGGGTAAAGCAAATAAGGAAATACATTAATCTACTCAGGAAATGAAATGTTTTTCTGTAAGAGAAAAGGGATGAAAAGAAGGCAAGGGAAGCCCTATACCATGACATTTGCATAGGAAATCTCATGAAGAACTCAGGATTATCTTGAAAATATTCCTGCCAGCTTTGTTCACTGAAATGGCCTAGGAAAGTGAGCACACTCAGCACCCGGATTTTGGTTTCTAAATGCCACTCACCGCTAAGAGGAACCAGGGCTCCGTGGAGAAATGGCTGATTTCATATCTGGGCAGAGAAAGTGAAGATGAGCTTCGGCAACTTGTACCAGGTGGAAAGTGACATGCAAAGACTCACAGGGTCACGTGAAAAGGACATCGGATCCAGCTGGGGAGGCGCCCATGGCTGAATACAGGAAAATTTGAGCATTAGGGAAAAAATGATAGTCATTGTTTACAACAAAGCAAATTGCAAAAGTCATAAATATATGATGATACATAAACTCCATGTGCGTCTACACATGTATGTAAAAGAGAGGGGAAAAGGAGGGAGACAGAGGGCACAGGGAGACGAGGGAGAAAGAAAGCTCTTCTTTTACAGAATGCCAGCGAGAAAGTGGAAAAATGACAGAACTTTAGAAAATCATCATTTTGGGAACGAGCAAGTGGTGTGGTACTTAAGGTGTTGGACTCCCACATGGTCAACTGCAGTTCGAGTACTGAACCTAACAGTTTGCTTTCTCACTTTCTCTCTCTGTCTCTGGTAACCATGTGTGCCCTATGGCAGGTTGTAAAATAATAATGATGATAAATATATAAATATTTTTTTAAAAATCATCATTTTGCAGCTCTGATATAATTGATTCAGGCATGGAAACTAGAGTCTTAAATGGACAAAATTGCTAGTGACAGGGGAGTCACACAATCTCAGTTTATCAATTGCAAACCCCAAAACTTAATCTATATAATGAGGGGATCTGGTGGCCACAACCTTAGCCCCCCCCAAAAAAAAAAATTAAACTTGCATCAGAAACTAACATCATATGCCTCTTGATGTGATGAAATAGCAAGTCCTCTTCATCACCTCTATACTATTTTCACCAAAATTGTTTAAAGTGATTTTATTCATACACATAGACTTTATGCTGAGTTACAGGAAAACAAGAAAAGCTACCAGGATCAAAGTAAGCCACACTCTAAGGAGATAATCAGATAAATCCAGAAGGTACACTATTATACAAGACAGTGGGCTGAACTCTTCAAAAAATACATCACAAAAGGCATAAAAGAAAGTGAGCCATTGGGGCCAGCACGTGGCATGGTGGTTAAGGCACTGGACTTCCACATGGCTAACTATGGTTCTAGTACCAGACCTTGCTTGCTTTCTCACTCTCTCTGTTTCTGGTGAGTGCATGTGCCCTTTAGCAAATTTTAAATAATAATAATAAAATGAATACTTCTTTTTTAAAAAAGAAAGTGGACCCTTTTACAATAAGAAAACTAAAGAAGGATATGATTCATATGCAATGCTTGACACTTAATAGGACCCTGAGCAAACAAATAAATATAGATTCCATAGGAAATGATGTAATCGAGTTGTCGCTAATTGTATTAGGAATGCTAACGTTATTACAACTAGATGGAGGACCCCCTACTTTCCATAACTACGGAGATTCTTGCTGAGGATTTGGAGGTAAACCATCGTTATGGCTACAGTTTACTTTCTGATAATTCGGCAAAGAAAAAATACACAGAGCAGACCAGGTGGTGGCTCAGCAGTGCTGCAACGAGACCATTGTGGGAGAGGTTCCGAGCTTGCATCCTGGGATCTCCATGTGTGCCTGTGACTGAGTCGATCACGACTAGGAGGGGCTCATGGCATGAAAGACCCTGTTGGGGGTCCCCCCAAAAAAAGAAATACTTAAACATTTTTTGCAAGCAAGTGTGTGTGTGTGTGTGTATATATATATATATATATATATATATATATATATATATGAATACATACAGAAGAAAAGCAGAGGGAGGAGAAGGGGAGAGAGAGAGCACACACTAATTAGTGCACAGGAGGAAGAAGAAGCAAATGGAACAGAATCAGTAAATCTAGGCCAAGAGTAGGCAGATTTCATTTCAATCCTTTCCATTTTTCTACATGTTTGGGAGTTTGCAGAATAAGAAGTTGGGGGGAATTATTGATGATAATACGTTGGAAAAATCGAGTTCAGTTGCTGCAGGAAAGATAACTGATTGATCCACCCTCTTAGATAAGAATAGTAACTTCCCCCACAGCTGGGGAGGAACCTGCCCTGTCACTTTCAAGGACTCTGGGAGTCTGAACGTTCATTGCAAAGGGCCAACCTCACAAAAGCAAGGAGCGCCTTTCCAGGGCAGCCAAGTGTTGCGGGGAGGCAGAGCTTGCAGGAAAAGAGGGTCTCTCTTCAGAACAAAGGGCGGGAGGAAAGTATAGCAGCCTCGGCTGGGGAAGATTGAGTGGTACCTCTGTCAGCTGCACAACCAGAGCAAGAAAGCAGCAAAGTCGGTGGGGGTTGGAACATGTGGCTGAAGGAAGCCATGTGGGCTCTGAGCCGGACGCCGCATATGATTTAGACATGGCAGTGCTGCCTCCCCATTTCCTGGGGCTATTTCGGCTCTTGCTGTTAATAAAAGACTTTCTGTGGCCTCTGCATGTATATTGTTCTTTCACCTGTCTCTACCCTCTCCTCCCCCAACATACTTGACTATTGTAAGCCCTCCACTCCCATCCCCCTCCTCTGCAGCACTAAAAAGAAACTACTTTCTGCAATGTTCACTCAAGTTCTTCAGGGTCAGCCTGTCCCCTAAGAGCCTCTTGTGTTACTGGGGATTTGAAAGAACCATGTGTAACCCTTAGAGATTCCCAACTGGGCGCAAAGGATGGTGGTTTCACAGCGTGAACTAGAATCATGTGTCTTTCACATTCATTGCTGGATTGACTTTTCTTTTTGTAAATTGTGAGGGGCTGTGTGAGCCCACTAGAGAGACATAGGGAGAAAGCACCCCCTAATGGAACATGGCCGTGCAGCAGTCCCCTCTCTTCCTTTTCTCCATCTTGGGATTTTGGATGCATACACTGCTGGCCTGCTTTTCAAGCTGTTGGGGTTGGAATTTGAACTGTGGTCAGCCATGTGGAATCCAGCTTCTTTAAGCACTAGGGCATGGGGACTGCCCTGGATTGACTGTTTCTATTTTTTTTTTTTGAGAGAGATTTTTTTGCTATAAGATATGTTCGCTTGCCAGAGAGACAGGGAGACACAGAGAGATAGAAAGCAAGAAATCACCCTCCAGAGGGGATGGCCATGCCACAGTCTGTTCTCCTCCATTCTCTTCTAGGGATTTTGGGCATGCACACCACACGCACCTGGCATGAGTTTTGAGCCACTGGATCTGGCACTCGAACTGCAGTCGACTCCATGGGAGTCCAGTGACATAATCTCGACGCCATCTGCTGGCCCCTCTAATTTTTTTTAGAAGTTCAAACCTAAACAACTCAGAAAACATATGGTCAAACTACGCAGTTTAAACTATATCCATGTCTGATGCTCACCTGTTGAGTTGAGCCATGCACAAAAGAAGAGCAGGTAAGACTTGCTATTGTTTTGGAGCAGCCTGTCAGGGAGAGCAGGCCAGGGCAGAGCTCTGACCCCACCCTTCATTTCTTCCCATGAAATCTGTTCAAATAATCCATTACAGCTTTCCATGAACTGAATCCTATGAAAAATCAGATTATATCTGCGCGCGGCGGCGGGCGCGGGGCTCTCCTCTGCTCCGCGTGCCGCACCCCAGACCGCCCGGCCCCCGCTGCCTCTCCGGCGCTGGGTGTGTCCCGCGCTCTGCGCCAACGCGGGCCGGCGGTGCGGACCAGCCGAGTGAGAAGATGATGGTTACCAGCCCTGCATTACCTCAGGGAAAAACAAGAACTATTCTACCATTCTTAAGGAAGCCAGATACCCAAGGATGACTCACGCTGCAGATCCCCACACCATTCCCGGTAATCACAGGATGGATGCTGTGCCGCATCGGCTGATAACCATCTCTGCTTACCAGAGCCGCTTTCCTGAAACTGTATCCCATGAAGACTCACCTACAATTGCGGAACTGCACGAGACCCACCCTTAACCCAACCCTGAGTAGAATCTATGTTCCCTATTGTAAAAAACTTTATGAGCTGATAATTGGAAAAAAAAAAAAGTGAAGGAACTGGAGGGTATAGTGATGGGGATGGCAACTGCAGATACTGGAGACAGTATGGGAGAGGTGATGGGAATGAGTAATGGAGGGCGGAGGGGAGGGATTCAGGGAACAAACATCACACTTAATAGGCACAAAGATGAAGAGTGGTCTGTTGATGATGATGTACATGGTGATATCATTGTCTTGACTAATGTACACTCTACTCATGCTGGGAAAAACCATGCTGTACACTGTAAAGATGTGCAATGAAAAAAATATATATATCAGCACTCTGGCAGAAGGAGAAAGATCTGAAGATATGATAGCAAAAAGGATAAATGTAGATACCAGAGGCTGTAAGGGAGGGGAGTGGGTGGTGGGGAGTGGGTGGTAGAGAGTGGGCATGGGGGGCAAAGGGAAGAACCATTTAACACCAAAAATGTAGAGTTCTCTGTTGAAAACTATATATGTATATGTATATTGTATACATCATAATGGGGACTTTATGTAAAATGTGAATTTAATTAATCTGAGAAAGAAAAATAAAAGAAAAAAAATCAGATGATAAATGTTATTGTGTTCTGGGATAAGATGGTGCTTTTGCATAGTCCAATAAAGCCCCCATATCCACAGAAGTTCCACGTGCCCAGTGAGTCCTAAATATATAGACTTACAACCTACGATACGTCACACTCCTTTTAGACTAGGGACGCGGCTTGGCTGGATGAATATTCTAGATGGTGTCCCAGGCAGCATAAATCAGCATTTCTCTCACACTGGCTGCTCTGCTGTTCAGAGCCAAACGGGAAGCCCATCTCTACCAGTGTGGTCAAAATCTTATGCCCAGGGGCTGGCCCAGAGCAGTGACTACGTTCTGTCCAGTGGGAGTGAGGTCCCACACAGCTGACCATGATTCTAGTCCCAGTCCAGCAGCTTGAAAAACATGCTGGGCACATGTCATGCAGCCCGGGAACCTGATAGGATGGAGAAATGGAGAAAAAGGGGTTGCAGTGTGGCCATGCCCCAGCAAGGGCTCGCTCTCTCTCTCTCTCTCTCTCTCTCTCTCTCCCTCTCTCTCCCCCCTTTCTCTCCCCCACAAGTGCACACACTTCAGGCAATAAATAAGCAAACCCGATGCCCTGCATTCGGGGCACCATCCTTACGTCTGCATCCTATGGTTTCCTATATCGGCTTCGGTTCTGTGAGTGGAACGCTCCTTAGAATGACGAGTCACTCAGGAATGAAGAGACAATGGGCGAGGCTCAAATGAAGTGGAGGCTGCTGGGACCCCAGGCTCTTCCCACCAGCGGACCCCAGGATGTTTGTGGCCGTTATCAGGGGTCATTTGCTACAGACTGCCAGGACCCCACCCATACTCAATCTAGGAACAGCACAGGTTTGGAAAGCAACTCTCAGCTGGCAAAGCCGGTAGAAGAAGCCACTGTTCTGGCCTTGCAAGACACAGAGGCTGCGCCACAGAGCAAGGCAGTGCCACAGCCCACCCCACTGAAGGGACCGGGCTGTGAAGCTTCTTACCGCCTGTGAACCGTGCCTGGGGACCTGAGAGAACAGGCATGGCCCTGGACACCTGGCACCCCATTTACTCCCTCCCCCTTCAACGCTAGAATGCAACACTGGTATTCAGTTTTACACCCAAGGAAACTGAAGCTTATGGAAAATCAGGAGCCCAAGGTCAAGTAGCTGCAAGAAAATGGCAACCCAGGAGCTAAGAAACTGCATTTGGTTCAAAGTCCTGCTTGCTGCAGCGCGCCCGCAGGGCACAGCCAGCCTTGCCTCTGTTTCCCAGTATGTCACTTCTCCTCTGATCCTTGACGAGGCTGCTCCATGAAGTCATAAAGCATTTTCATTCTCTGGAGGAAAAGAACCTCAGGAACTGAAAGCCATGTGGAATGAGGCCAAAGCACCACTGGAAGACTGCCCGGTTTGATTTTTGGGTCCCTGTGAGAACTGGAGAGCAAATGTCAAAGAACAGATCTTGCCTTCTGGCACCCAAGGATGTCACAAAAATTCATAGAAACTCCTGGAGAAGTCCCTCAGCCCAGGGAAGACTTCTGTAACCCCAGCATTTAAGTGCTGCCCTGGGGCTGGCCAGCGTGGTGGCGGCAGTGCTCACGCCAGTGCCCTGCACGGGGAGTCGGGAGGAAGGACTCCTGCGCGCAGGTGCGGAAGCAGGGCAGCGGGGCCTCCTCCCCTACCTCCCTCCTAACTGGGCAGGTTGCTGACGCTTCCGGAACTGCGCGACTGACAGGCACGTCACACGCTCTGCTCCCCTTGGAGGTCCCCAGTGAACCTGCTCCAGAGCTGAGCTTTTCACAGCTCAGGCTCCTCAGAACAATCCTGGGCATGTCCTAAAATATTTATCTTTCCTTCCAAAGAGTGTTGTTGAACTCCTTTTTTGTCATAATAGAGCTCTAATCCTTTCTTTCCCTTGTGAATCCTTTCCCCCTCCTATGGTGGCATTCTGACACTGGTCTCCTCATCCACGCCATGCTCTCTTCCCCAAGCTTTTGCACAGGCCACGCCCTCTGCCTGGGACACTGAAACACCTGCCCACGCCAGGTCCTTTCCTGGCTTCGCCAACCAGGTAGTTTAGTTATGTCTGAGTAATAAAGCTTTGCTGTGGTGCTCTGTGCTTCTTTAACTTCCAAGGTGTACAGCTGTTGTTTAGTGTCTCTTTTCCAGTAGACCTTGGACTCCATGAGGGCGGGTGCCACATGTGTACGGTCACTGCTCACTGTCTAAACAATGCCCGGCATACAGCATGGGCTCGGTAAATATCTAATGAGTGAACGAATGAATCGCTCTTAAATACTGTTACAGATTGAAGCTGCAACAATGGGAATAATACAATGTCCAGATCTATGCAGTTCTTCACTGTGTAAGAAATGCTTTCCAACCCAGCCCGGGTGGAAAGTCCACGGCGTACTGGCGGCAGTACTGGAAGCCATGTGCTGACGTGATTTTGGGTCACTGGTTGGCCTAAATACATACCAGGTGCCCGAGAGCCTGAGGAGCCGGAGGGCTGGAGAAAGCGGATCGTGGTGGACTGGGACCCTGTCGAGAGTGCTTCTCTGTCTGTCTGTCTGTCACGCATGTGCACGTGCTTTCCATCACTGAGAAAAGGTGTGGGCCAGCCTTGTAGTGCAGCGGTTAGGTGCTCTGCAGAGGAAGCTAGATCCCACGTGGCTGACTAGGGTTCAAATCCTAGCCCCATGCACTTGAAAAACATACCAGGCACACATGCCCAGGATCCTGTCAAGATGTAGAGTTGAAGAAAAAGGTATTGCAGGGTGGGACCAGCAATTAGCGCTATGGCTATGTTGCTGGACTCCCATGTAGTCGACTGCAGTTCGAGTCCCGGACCCGGTGGCTTACAAAACTCACGCCGGGCGCGTGTGCATGCATGCCCAAGATCCCGAGAGGAGAATGGAGGAGAAGGGATTGTGGCATGGCTATCCCCTCTGGGGGGTGATTTCTTGCTTTCTGTCCCTCTGTCTCTCTCTGTCTCTCTGGCAAGCACACATGCCCTACAACAAAAACAAAAACAAAAACAAAAGGTATTGCAGGGTGACTGGCCTTGCTGGGGGTACTTCTCTTTCTCGCTCATGAATGTGCATGCCACCCTTTGTCATAAAGATTTTTTTTTTTGAAGAGGTTTTTGCTATAAGTCACGTGTGCTCGCCAGACAGACAGAGAGAGACAGAAAGCGAGAAATCGTCCCCCAGGGGGGATGGCCACGCTGCAATCTCTTCTCCTCCATTCTCCTCTCGGGATCTTGGGCATGCACACACACGCGCCCAGCGTGAGTTTAAGCTGCTGGGTCTGGGACATGAACCGCGGTCGACTACATGGGAGTCCAGTAGCATAAGTCATTACGCTAACTGCTGGTTCCTGTCATAAAGATTTTTTTAAAAGTTCTTTTACATATACATTTTTATAACCTTATAAAGTATGTGTTTCTTATAGAAGGCTTTACTCACCACATCTTTTTTTTTAAGTTTTTGCCATAGGATGCATGTGATTACGAGAGAGATACAAAGAGAGGGAAAGTGAGAAATCACCCCCCCTCCAGGGGGGTTGGCCAAGCTGCAATCCCTTCTCCTTCATTCTTGGGATTTGGGGCAAGCACCCACATGCACCTAGTGTGATTTTCAAGCCTCTGAGTCCAGGATTCGAACCATGGTTGACCATATGGGAATCCAGCACCTTAACCACCATACCACCTACTTGCCCTAAATCTTTCATTCTCAGGAGTTTAGTTTTGCTTTGGAAGTTGTTGTAAGTCTTCACTCCCACCTTCCTATACTTTTTCATTCATTGGGTCATTGGAAAAGTCATGATGCATTTTTACATAGAAAAATGCATCATGACTTTCTCAATGACCTAATAAATAACATTTCTTTAGCCACCTTACCTAAGATTTCTTATTTAGAGCCCAAGTAAAAAAGTCTGATGATCCCAATTTACTCGTGAGAAAGATAGGGTCCTGTGGCTAGTACAACTCTAGGTCCACACAGAACCTGGGCCAGGTGACTCCACAGTCAAGGTCTCCTTAGGAAGCCACATCACATTCAATAATAGGCCATACCTGAATGCATCATTCCAAGTCCATGTTATCACTGGTGACCAGTCCACAGGCTGAGTCCACCCACAGTCCTGCTCACGCATCCCCGTGGCAGGAGGATGGTAAACCAGAGACCCCCCTAAATTTCCAATCTGTGCAACTCTTCACAGGACAAAATATACTCATTATCAATGTCCTCGTCCTTAGCAGAACCCAAAGGGACAGGAACGAATGGCATGGTGGGCCTTGCTCTTGTCGGGGCCCTGATGAGACTGATTTTGTTGAGTGCACGTGGAAATGATCAATTCGCACCCCAAAGAAAGTGGAAACATAGTTTTGTTTAGTTTGGTTTTTTTGTTTACTTGTTTGTTTTTAGAGATTTTTTGCTATAGGGCATGTGTGCTCGCCAGAGAAACAGAGAGAGACACGTGGGAGTCCAGCAATGTAACCATTACACCATCTGCTGGTCCTGAAAACAGAGTTTTAATGCAGAAATAGAACCCATATCATCCTAAAAGTTGCTCCCCAGACCCAATGTGGTCCTCAGAACACACTTTGGCAATTACTGGTTTGGTAAGATCTTTTTTTTTGAGGAATATTTTTTTATTATTGAGGGTGTGTACACTCACTGGAGAGACCAAAACAGACAGAGACAGAAAGTGAGAAATTGCCACTAGACCACCAGCTGCAAGTTCCCATAGAGATTTTCTTCGGAGTAGATGTTAGCTGTAAAGACGCTGGCTATCAGGAAGACACGGGGCCAGTCAGGGACGTGGGGATTAAGGCACTGATTCCACATGGCCTGCTCTGGGGCTTGAGTTCCAGACCCAGTGGTTTGGAAAACATACTGGGCATTGTGCATGCATCCTCAAAATTCCAAGAGGAGAATGAAGGAGAAAGGATTGTGGCATGGCCATCCCCTCTAGAGAGTGATACCTCACTTTCTTGCTCCCCCTAATTCTCTCTCTCTCCAGTGAACTCATGTATCCAGTAATCAATTTTTTTTTTTTTTTTGGAGAGGTTTTTGCTATAGGGCGCATGTGCTCGCCAGACAGATAGAGAGAGACAGAGAGACAGAAAGTGAGAAATCACCCCCCAGGGGGATGGCCATGCCACAATCCCTTCTCCTCCATTCTCCTCTCGGGATCTTGGGCACACACACACACGTGCCTGGGATATGAACCGCGGTCAACTACATGGGAGTCCAGCGACATAGCCATTACGTCAACTGCTGGTCCCTTGGTATTTAATTTTTAAAAAGAAGAAGACATGGGGACCAGCAGTTGGCATAAAGGCTATGTCGCTGGACTACTATGTAGTCGACTGTGGTACAAGTCCCGGACCCGGCGGCTTAAACTCACGCCGGGCGTGTGTGTGTGCGTGCCCAAGATCCCGAGAGGAGAATGAAGGAGAAGGAATTACGGCATGGCCATCTCCCCTGGGGGTGATTTCTCACTTTCTGTCTCTCTCTGTCTGTCTGGCGAGCACATGCACCCTATTGCAAAAACCTCTCCAAAAAAAAAAAAGAAGACATGAACTTTGGAGAAAAACAAACGCCCAGCACGGGAGTCAAGCGCAACGCTGCTCAGGGAGAAGCCAGCCGTCCTGTCCAATGTGGCCAGGTTGCGCACTTGGGGCTCACAAACTTGGGGTTCACTTAAGTTGAGGGTGAAGAAATGCCAAGGGCAATGGGCCTGCGTGAGCACCTTCCTGAAAAGTGGGGGTGAGGAGCTGGACGTGCAGTTGTCAGGGCGGCTTCTGACGCCCCAGTCTGGAAGGGAGCCCCACCCTTTCCAGTGCTGGCTTCCACATCCGTGCTAAAATCTACTTGTTGTTTATGGTCTTGAGTAGCACATTTCTTTCCTTCTAACCTTTTCTCGAGAGGATGGGTAATGGGAAGCGAAAGGGGGGGGGGGGGGGGGGGTCCAGTAACAATCTAATGTTCCGATAATATTTAACAACCCTTGAATTAAGTGCCTGCACTGTATTGGAGGAAAATATTTTGCTATTGGATTGAAACTTAAAAACCCTTAGAATAACAATAAATAGAGCGCAGTGCCAACTACCCAAAGCGCAGTGAGTGAGTGCCCCAGGGGAGGTCAGAGGGCTTGATCAAGAACTGCAAATGCAAACTTGAAATCTTTTTGAAGTCCTACGCATGTTCTTTGAAATGCATCCAATTTTATGTTCTATCCATTAATGTTTATTTTAATATAAAATAAGGTTCTTTTTCCTCCAAAAAATCTCCAAATTAAAGCCTATGCTTCAGGAAGGTGCAGCAGGGAAACAGCCAGTGTCAGATGCCCAAGGATTTGAATAACCAGCTATCCCAGATCGCTAGGCTCAGGTAGACGGGGCTGGACGGCAGCCTGGCTGCCATGACGGCAGAGACGGTAAGCATGGACCTTGGGCTCTGGGTGCCAACCAGAGGCACTGCAGAGCACCTTCCGTGTTTGTCCCTCCAGGAAAGATCATTCTAACCAGGGACACACACGCAGGAGTCTCATGGGGCTGCCAATGTCCTCGGTGCCCTTGTCACACACTGCATTAGTCCAGAGAGGCGAGTCTGTGATAACAAAGTAGATCCAAATACGCAATTGCTCAACACCGTGGAAACAAAAGCAACAGTCACGGCCGGCCCGTAGTCTGGCGGTTAAGGGAGCCAGATCCCATGTGGCTGACCGTGGTTTGAATCCTGGCCTGATGGCTTGAAAATCATGTCAGGCATTTGCACATGCCTAAAAATCCAAACAGGGTGAAGAAATGGAGGAAAAGGGATTGCACCATGACCATATCTCATGGGAGAGGGTCCCTTCTTCCTCTCTCTCTCCCTCTCTCTCTCTCTCACATGTGCCTTCTGGCAGTTACAAAAAACAACGAAACACAACAGTCCATAGAGGTGAAGGCAGGCAATCATACAAAAACCCAAGTTGATGGCAGCTCTACCATCGTTAACATGTGCCTTGGCTTCCAAGGTTACCTGGGGTTTGCCACCCCAATCCAATTACCCAGAAGAGGAAAGGGACATGTGGGAGTAGGCATGTGAAGGTTTGATAGGCCAGGCTCCACAAGTGACGCGCGTGTACTTCTGCACTTTTCTGTGAGCGCTCAGTCATATGCTCACCCTGAATCACAAGGAAGTCTGGGAAAGGAAGTCAAGCTGAACGTCCAGCCAGGGAGACTTAGGTTTTCTTTGGAGAGGTTTTTGCTATAGGGCGTATGTGCTCGCCAGACAGAGAGAGAGAGACAGAGAGACAGAAAGCGAGAAATCACCCCCCCAGGGGGGATGGCCACGCTGCAATCCCTTCTCCTCCATTCTCCTCTCGGGATCTTGGACAAGCACGCACATGTGCCCGGTGTGAGTTTTAAGCCACCAGGTCCGGTACTCGAACCATGGTCAACTACATGGGAGTCCAGTGACATAGCCATTATGCTAACTGCTGGTCCCATGGGAGACCTAGAATTTACAGAGCAGTACTTTTGGTCACAACTTGTGAGGCCACGAAGTCCTGTGACACTGAGCATGTTAGTTTTAGATAGATTAACTAATAAGATTGCTGCTAATGGCTCACCAGCACGTTTCTGGCTGATCCTAGGTCCTCTTCAATATTTTAATTATGAAAAGAAGATCGATCCCAAACCAATGAGGTACTGGAAAGTATGCTGACGCTCTTTGCACACTCATTTTTCTAAAAGTTTGATTTGATTCAATTCATTCCAGGTCCTCTGCGCTGTTCTGTCACTCCATGGAATTGGTTAGGTGCATTGAATAAAAGGTCTGGAGACCTAGATTTTCTTCCTAAAACTATGTCTTTATTCTCAAACCTGTCATCTATTTCAACCTTTTAAAATTAACTGTTTAACAAGCATTTCTCTAGAATACAAAATAGCAAAATAAAATCCAACATACGTTTACACATACTGTTTTCTGATCTTTTCTGAAACTCAGTTTGCCTTCCTACTTCACTGGTTGGGACGGCGCAAATGCAGCATGTAGCTTTGAGAGTCAGTATCGTCACCATTTACAATATACACCACCAGCATCACATCTATAACAGATCTCCCTCTGAAACGAGATACTTTATACCACATTCAAGGCCAGGACTGGTGTGACTTGTCCTCTGGCTACTTCTGGTTAGAAGGTGTGTTCTATACCTGCATCTCCCAGACAGTGTCCTCCCCTGGGGTGAATTATGTAAACCTTTTTTTCTAAGGCCAAGAGTCACCTTAGATGGCTCCCATCTCCTCATGGGACTTTGCATCCTGAAGGAAAGGACTCATTTCAAAGCACTGGGGCTCAGATATGTCCATCTGCCATTGCTTTTTCCCTCCTCTTAGTGACTCTGCAGCAGCACATCAAGTGTACTCACCCTGAGCTCTGCCTTTAACCATCGCTGAGGCCACCACATCGCACTATCCAGGGACAGTGCAGACAAGTTCCGCAACAGGAAGGCCTTTGTGCACTGTAAGACTTCAGGAAGAAAGCACCTGAACTTAGGCTTTCATGTCTTTGGGGTGCACGCATAGGTGGTTCCTTAAACTCCTTTCCTCCTACAGGAGAAGTCATCGACTGCCATAGAAAAGGGAGAGGAAAAGGACTCTCATGTGTAATGAAATTGCTTGAAAAACCAAACCTTTATAGGCATCTGTTAATATAAGAAAAACAGGAGAAGTATCATTTTAAATGCAGCTTGAAGGAAAGTAAAGGAAACCCCAAAAGTCAGAAACAAAGAGTAAGCTAAAAACCAGATCAGTTTGGGTCTGTGAATTGATACAGTGACACCCCAGAAGTAGGACTACCAACCTCTATAATCTTGAGTCCAAGACAGAAGGCAAAGCTTCAGGCCTAGGTGAGTAAAGGAGAGCAAAACTCCTACAGCAACTGAGGACCCTCAACATATAAACCCCAGCAAAAGATTAGACTAGGTAATTACCCATGTAATATCATGGTAACAAGACAAGAAAACTTGTCAAGACCAGAGTCACTCACCACACTGTGAGTCAGGAATGCAATTTTCCCCAGAAATTCATAACTGCACTTCTTTCAGATTTGGTGTTCAAATTCACATCCTTAACATGGTTCAGAAAACTCAATTTAAAGAAAAAAATATGAAAATGGTTTGAGCCAATAAAACCCCCACAGGGCACTGAACTCAGTCTCTACAAGACTTTGGTGAGGATGAGCTCACAATCAAAATCCTTAAAATGCCTGAGAAAGAAGCCATTATACTTAAAAGCCAGGAAACATAATAAATGATAGTGTTAGAACCCAAGAACTTCATAACATTGGATAAACTTATTAATTATAAAATAAGGATATGATTAATGTCAGAAAGGAAGAAATTTAAAACATAAGAAAATAATAAAGATTATAAACAATGAAATCAGGCAAAAATGGAAAGTAACCAAATAAAAATTTTATCAATAGAAATAAAAATCTAGTCATTGCATTTAAAACTCAGTCTAGGTTTCACCTGATTAGATATAGCTAATCAGAGAATCTGTGAACTGAAAAGCAATATGAGAAAATTATACAGCATGCAAAACATAGATCAAGAGATAAAATATACTAAAATGTCTCTTAACTTCTCTTGGATAGAATGGACATAACCAGATATGCCTAATAGAAGTTGCCGAGAAGTGCTTTCAGGGAATAATAGAAATGAAATGAAGATTTTCTGCCTGCAGATCTCATTCTCAAGTGGAGAGGCAGAAGGGCAAAAGAAGACTGACTGTTCCATGATAGCTAAGAACTAGTACTTTCAGTGAATAAGAGAAATAAAGATTTTCTGTTGAGAATTCTCCCTCCAGATCTCATTCTCAAGTGCCTCCATGCACTGAGTGTCTACATAGGTCTAAGATACAGATACATCCAGGTAATCGGTATCCCAGAAGGGGAAGAGACTAATAAGGGCATTGATAATCTATTCCATGAAATCCTGGAAGAAAACTTTCCAAACCTAGAGAGACATTCAAAGATCCATGCCCAAGAAATACAAAGGACCCCAAATAAAATCAACCCAAAAATATCATCTCCAAGACACATTATAGCCAGACTGACCAAAACCAGAGACAAAGACAGGATACTAAGACTGGCAAAAGAGAAATGTCAAGTTACCTACAAAGGATATCCCATCAGAGTAACAGTAGATCTCTAATTGGAAACAGTGCGAGCAAGGAAAAACTGGGAAAATATATTCAAAGTGTTGAGTGAAAAACAATTTCAACCAAGAATACTGTATATGACAAGATTATTCTTCATATGGGAAGAAAAGACAAGAACATTTTCAGATAAACAAAATTTGAAAGAATGTACTGACACCAGACCAGTTCTCCAGGAAGTTCTGAAGGGAGTGCTATATTAGAAAAACTAAAGTTAGTCACACAGAAAGAGGAGTTGAAAAACAACTAAGAAAATGGCCAGCTTAATGGTAGGGACAAATCCAGAATTGAACGTTATCTTCCAGAATTTAAATGGAAAGATCGGACCACAACAAAAGACAGATTAAGTACATGAGTCTGAACTTGTGAAACAGAATTTTATGACTTTGGACTAAAACATTACTGACCTTCTTCTACGTTTTGTTTTCCAGAGTTAAGGATTTTGTCTTCTCTTGAGTTGGGAAAAGGTCCATGTACCTACTATTTGAACAGAATCCTAACCTGCTTCCAGGCTTTAAGTCTTAAGCAAAGCTCTCTTAATGTTTTTTGATTTTGATTCATGAAAGCTAAAACTTCCTTTCTTAAAATTAAAAATATATTAAAAATATCTATTTAAGGATCACAGTAAGCCATAAAGCCTCAGCTAGGTGCTACTTTAAAGTATATTCATTCTACTCAGAGTTTCATGCCCAAAGTCAAACACATGTTCACAGATATGTAAATATCAGCCGAACTTGCTATTGAAAGTAGTTAGATTCATTAAGATGTTTTGTGAATCAATAAAATTTGGGGGAGAAAAATGAAATGAAAAGCAACTGCAGATACCAGAGATGCGGGAGGAGGGTGGGAAATGGCAGAGGGTGAGAAATGGGAGCGGGGGGAGAGAATATATATATATATGAAACAAGACATGGAAAATTATTGATGATAACATATGATTAAGCCACTATACAGTGGATTCTGAATAGGCAATCACATATTGTACACTGTGATGATGTTCAGTGAATGAATGTTAAATAAATAAACAAATTTAATTTTAAAAATAAATAATTCAAAAAGAAGTTGCAGAAAGAATGGGGAGTGAGGAGTCAATATTCATAGAATTTTGAAAAATTTCTGGACTTACTGAAGACAGGAATATGTAGATTCAGGAACACACTCTAAAGAAAACAAATAAAACAAGTTCACACCTGAACGCATCATGATAAAACTGTAAAACATAAGGTAAAAAGATCTAAAGTAAAGTGGAGAGAATGCATTATGGTTGGCAATAACTTGATGTGTACCTCAAAATAGTTAAAAGGGGGACCAGCAGTTAGTGTAATGGCTATGTCGCTGGACTCCCATGTAGTCGACCGCGGACCCGGTGGCTTAAAACTCATGCCAGGTGTGTGTGCGTGCGTGCCCAAGATCCTGAGAGGAGAATGGAGGAGAAGGGATTGCGGTGTGGCCATTCCCCCAGGGCGGGAGGTTTTCCTCACTTTTTGTCTCTCTGTTTCTCTCTTTCTTTCTGGTAAGCGCACGCGCCCTGTAGGAAAAAAAAAAAAAAAAAAAAAAAAAAAAAAAAAAAAAACCTCTCCAAAAAAAATAATAAAAAATTGTTAAAAAGAAGAATTCTGAATGTTCACAAGTAATGGCAAATGTTAAGATGACCAGTATGCTAATTGCCCTGAGTTAATCATTATACATTGTATTCTTTTTTTTTTTATGTTTTTTCCTTTTTGAGAGGTTTTTGCTATAGGGCACGTGCGCTTGCCAGAAAGACAGAGAGAGACAGAGAGACAGAAAGCGAGAAATCACCCCCCAGGGGGGATGGCCACGCCGCAATCCCTTCTCCTCTATTCTCTTCTTGGGATCTTGGGCACACACGCACACGCGCCCGGCGTGAGTTTAAGCCACCGGGTCTGAGACTGGAACCGTGGTCGACTACATGGGAGTCCAGCGACATAGCCATTACGCTAACTGCTGGTCCCTATACATTGTATTCTTGTACTGAAAAATCACATTGTATTCCCATAAATACATACAATTCTTACATGCTAACACAAGAAAAAAATAAAAGAGCAACTAGCGAGACAAACCTTTGGACTAATAGGAGGTAATACTATAAGAGTAACAATAAAATCAAAAGACAATGGAATATATTGTCAAAGTGCTAAAAAAAAAATGCAACTCTTAATCTAGGTTTCTGCATCCATTGAAACTATTGTCCAAAAGTGAGAAAAAATTAAAGATATTCCAGACAAATCACAACTGAGAGAATTTAGCTCATTAACTCTTGCTGAAAGATTATCTAATGGCTTTTAAAACCCAGAAGAAACAAGCTGATATGAGAAGTAATGGTAGGGACCAGGTGGTGGTACAGCTGTAAAGCAACTGGACCCACATGGGAAAGCTTTGCCTCCCGGGGCCTCCTGAGCATACTGGGTCCACATGTGCGTCCACGGTTCAGGCTGGCTAAGACTGCAGTTGAACTGCAGCATGAAGACTCTATCGGAGGTGACTCTCTGTCTCTGAAGAAAATAAACTTTTTTTAAAAAACAACAATAAAGAATGGAATTGGTAAACATGCAGGTAAATCTAAAAAAGAATCAGTTGTATTTTTTTTTAAAGCCAGATTTTAGGAAAGAGTTACAAAAGTGGAATAAAATACTGGACAGCAATAACATGTTGGATTGAGGGGGTCACCCAGATGGAAAGTAAAGTCTGTGTATTGTGTGAGAGGAAATTTATTTTGGTACCAAAAAAATTATGAAATCCATACATAGTTTTTTTTTTTATCATCTGCATTTTTCATGAAGTTTTTCAAAATAAAATATCACCATAAATATATACAAATTTAATTGTGAATTACACCTTAATAAAGCCAATGGGGGAATGCATTAAAAATAGTTCAAAAAGAAGATAAAGAAGGGAGAAGATGGTTGTCCCCCAAAAGCTCCTTTGTTTCTGAGGCTTCCTGGGCCTCGTGCCACATTTCCCCAGCACCTAGACCAGCTGGAGTCTTGCCTCAACCCCAGCAGTTCCAGCCTTACCTCTCATGGATGTTGGTGCTGCCTGGGGTCAGTGGCCTCCCTTGGTCCAACCCCAGAAGATGCTAAATGACTGAGGGAATCACAGAGGTATTTCCTTTATGTCATCTGAGGAAACGGGCCCAGGTGCACAGTCTATAGTGGGAGACAATCATAACTCATTAAATTCATTTAACAAATGTTTACTGAGCTCATACCATGTGGCAGACACCTTGCTTTCAGGTCATGCAACCTTGAATTCAAGGATATTAAACTCAAACAGCTTCTTCCATCATACTCTTCCAGTGTCTTTGTTGTTGTTATCGCCAAATAAAAATCATAACAATGAAGGTGTGTGTGACAGAGACGTAAACCCTAATTTCCTCCGCTGGCAAGAATAGAAGAACCCCACATCTGTGAATAGGATTTCCCTGATCCATGGATAAGCTCATGCATTTTAACAAATGTCCAATTAATTATTTCCTTGCAGCTAATTTGGAGTCTTCATTGAGTTCCTCAGTCTTTAATCAAGGCTCTGTAGCACCGCTTCCCGTTAGCAAAATAAAGTCTGTGGCACCTAAGGCTGTTCACCTACAAGGTGACTTTCCTGTCTCTGTAATTAGTGAACTGTGAGGTCCATCTGAATGAAGACAGTCCGCACAGCGAAGACTCAGGAAACGTGCCCTGCTGAAAGAACAGTTGTCATCTCCACGTGCCCGAGTCTGATCCAGCAGTCTGAGGATGCTGACAGCTCACTCAGGTTCTACCACGGCCTCAGAAAGTGTCCTTGGCCCTTCTGGCTGCAAACCTGAGCCGATTCTTTGGAGAGAACATGTTTATTTATGTTTTACCTTCCCTGGCTCATCTAGGACCTACTGGATACCTTACAAAGGCAGGGTGTGTAGGTCAGCAGCGCCTAGGACACATCGCAATCAGCGAGCTCCTTGAATTAAAACGATGCTCTCGAGATGGATTTCAGTTTTTTATCTGCTCTGAATTCCACTACTCTTAATTGCTAAGAGGGGCATGATCAATTTTATATATATATATATATACATATACATATATTTGTGTATATATAAAATATATATCTCCAAAACAAACCTAGTAGAACAAATATTGCAGGTATACAACATAATGAAATGTTCTCTGATTAAGATGATAAGCATAGTTGTATTCTTGATTTGATTACCACACACCACAAACATGCTTTGAAAAACCATTTTGTGGGGCCAGAAGGTAGCATAGTTGTTAAGGCACTGAACTCCCACATGGCCAATTGGTTTGAGTCCTAGACCCAGAGGCTTGAAACTCACCCTGGGCATGTGTGTGCATGCATGCCCAAAATCCAAAGAGGAGAATGGAGGAGAAGTGATTGAGTGGCTGTCCCCTAAGGAAGTGATTTTTCACTTTCTCTCTCTGCCTCTCTGGCAAGCACATGTGCCTGATAGCAAAAATCTCTCTTAAAAAAAAAAAGAAAAAGAAAAAAAGAAAAAATCATATTGTACCTCACAAAGATGTTCAACAATTAAATGTAAATCAGAAATTATTTTATAATTTTTTTTAAAAAACCTTAAAAAAAAAAAAAAGGCTGAGAGGCTAGAGAGACCTCAATTAATCAAGGAGTCATTTGATCAAGAAGAAATCAATCTGAAGAAACACAAATACTTTTTTTTAATGACCTTTAATTTTTTATCCCTGGCCTGTGTTTGACATTTAATTCTTTTTTTTTTTTTAGAAGTTTTTGCTATAGGGCGCGTGTGCTAGCCAGAGACAGAGAGAGACAGAGAGACAGAAAGCAAGAAATCACCCCCTGGAGGGGATGGCCACACCGCAATCCCTTCTCCTCCATTCTTCTCTCAGGATCATGGGCATGCACGTACGCATGCCTGGCGTGAGTTTAAGCCACCGGGTCCGGGACTCGAACCACGGTCAACTACATGGGAATCCAGCGACATGGTCATTATACTAACTGCTGGCCCCAACATTTAATTCATTTTTAATGTTTATTTACTTATCTGTTTATCCTACTGTTTATTTGTTTCATTTTATTTGATCAATTTAGAACACATTTAAATTACCATAAACCTCATTGCTGTCAACCCCTACACTCATCTTAACTAAAGTAACTTAAGCTCTGAGTAGATTATTGTTTAACAGGTGTTTTTTCCCCTTTGTAGTCATTAAAGATTTCTATGAAATAATTTCAACCTAAATAAAGAATTCTTTTTCTTGGACTGTGAAGACTGAGAGAAAGGAAGATGCCCCTTTCTAAATAAAGGCTCTCCCGCTGATTTAACTGGCTCAGAGAATCAAGAAGCATGATTGATCTTGACCCTTATCTCTCCCCCCGCCCCCCCCCCCCCCCCCCCCCCGCCTTTCTCCCTCATATGAAGAAACTCCCGGGCAGCTGGAAGTGAGATTCAGTCATCTTCCCTGCAGGGCCTAATGGGTCCGTTGGAGGCTAGCGAACGTCAGATCACAAATGTAAAGGAGTGGAGGGAGTTTGGCAAGTTTCCTATCTCTTCTAGCTTTATCGAAGCAAAGGAATAACTCTCCTCTGAGAAAAATGTGAGATAAAATTGTTTTTTAACAATTCACCATCTTTTCCCCACAGACATTAGCAAGAGTCAGAGCCATAGTCTCCACCATCTTTACCTCCTCCAAGTAAACCAGTGGGGAATGGGACTGAATAGTGCAGTGGGCAGACTTTGTGGGCCGTGACAGACAATTTCCAATAAACATGTGTTTCACGAGAAGTTCAATATGTTCTGCTCTGTCACATGGAATTTCAGAGTGGTGACCCCAGCTGTTCTTTGCTATTGCCGAGACAACCAGCCTCTGACAGGCTGGGTAGGACGGGCTGGAAGCAGAGCCAAGCTGCCTTGGACAAGCCATTCAGCCTCAGTGCATCGGTGGAATTCAGGGCACCGGGGCAGGAGGTTTATTTCCTGTCACACGGGGTTGGACTGCAGAGCCTTCTGTGGACGCCAGCCACTCCTGCCCCAGTCCCTCTCCAGCATGGGAAGTTGTGTTCACATGGATTTCATTGGGAAAATGCTCATGATTTGTCAAGTGAAAATTGCGGAGCCTAAAACTTTTTACCAACATTACTCTCTCAAGAGACTTGAAGTAAATATATTAACAGTGGCTAGTTCTGGGTTGGAGATTATATGTGATTTTTTTTCTCCTTTTTTATTCTTTTTTTTTGGAGAGGTTTTTGCTATAGGGTACATGCGCTAGCCAGAAGGACAGAGAGAGACAGAGAGACTGAAAGCGAGAAATCACCCCCCAGAGGGGATGGCCACACTACAATCCCTTCTCCTCTATTCTCCTCTGGGGATTTGAGTATGCACTCACACGCGCCCAGTGTGAGTTTAAGCCACCAGGTCCGGGACTCGAACTGCGGTTGACTACATGGGAGTCCAGCGACATAGCCATTATACCAACTGCTGGTCCCTCTCCTTTTAAAATGTGTTTTCCATGTTTAAAATTGTCTACAATGAACATGGATTATATTAATAATTTTTAAAAGATAAATGAAAGGAGGATGGTAGGCTTCAACTGCACATAGAAGCAGCAAAGGGACTCCTCGCAGACTACAATCATGTTAAGTTCTTAGGAAGCTAGGACATTCTAGGGGCCTATTCCTAGAAGGGAGATTCTTAAGTCTTTCAGAAGCACTACAGAGAATATTCGACTAAAGCCACCCAACACTGACTGTCCGTCCCAGGAAGAAAGCCATTAGATAGTCAAGCTGCAGGGAAAGAAACAACTACTTTGACTCTCCAAAATACGTAGCTCTTATGCCACAGTATGAGGGCAACTTTGCTCCAAACTCTTCTACACTAGCCAATGAGCCAGCCGATGTGTTAAAGAAAACAACAAAACCCTGAGCTCCCTCTGCAGGCCTTCGATAGTATTAACCGACCATCTTCCCGTGCTCAGCCTTCTTGAAAGAATCCAAGAGCTCAGTCAACAAAGTTACAGTCTTTTCTTATGAGAAATTGAGACAAGTGTGAGTTCTATGGAGCAGAGCAAGATGCAATATTTTAAACAACTATATAAAATAGAAACAACCTTTGTCATTTCAGATCCATGAAAGAAATCAGCAGAGTGTGACCAAAATAGCATTACCAATTAGGAAGTCCAAATCCAGGCTGCAAGGCATTATTTCCAGCTCCAATAGCTTCTCTCGTGTTAAGCTGCTCTCATGAAGAAGGTGGCAAAAGGTGGCAGAAGCGCACAGAATCCATTATCCTCTCTTGCACCTGTAAATGTTAGTTCCTTGGTCACTCTGTCCATTCATTCTCTTCATGAATAAAATGAGATGGGGCTCGAGCATGTTGTGAGGTTCCTTTAAGCTCTAACTGAGAAAGAGCAAAATGCTGTGGTAAGCATAGGTATTTGTTACCAAAGGATGTGGAAATATTAGAGTGTATGACCTCTGTTGGTACAGGGGCTACAATCAGAAGACCCGCGGTCCGGTTCCATCTCGGTGAGATTGGGGGTGGGTTGTCTTACCATTCTCAGCATCAGTCTGTTTGTCTGTAAAACTGAGAATACTAAAAACAGTCATCAAAAGACATAACGGAAGAAAAGCCTCTATTTTCATAGTACCACTAAAACAGATAAATGCCTACGAATAAGCTTACTGAGAAGTGGGCATGCTTTATTTGAATAAAACTTCGAATACAGTGTGGAGGGAGACAAAACAAAATCTAAACAGATGGGAAGGTAAATGAGTCTATTCCTTTAGGACGGTTTCAGGAAACGCACCTACCAGGTTTTGCTGGGACTTGGCAAACTGATCCTGAAGTTCGCATTTGAAAGTAAGTAAACTAAAAGAGCTAAGGAGGTTCTGAAAATTAGAGTAATGAGAGAGAAACCAGCCCTGTCAGATATAAAACAGATTATAAAGTTATAATGTTAAGACAGTGTGGTATTGACATATGAACAGACAATCAACAGAAAATAAAAAGTCATATGTAGACCTCCAATAGATGTTGAAATTTATTATATACAAAGGTAAGATTTAAAATTCACAAGGGAAAGGGAACCAGCAGTTAGCGTAATGGCTATGTCGCTGGACTCCCATGTAGTCGATCTTAGTTCGCGTCCCGGACCCGGTGGCTTAAAACTTATGCCGGGTGCGTGTGCATGCGTGCCCAAGAACCCGGGAGGAGAATGGAGGAGAAGGGATTGCGGTGTGACCATCCCCCCTGGGGAGTGATTTCTTGCTTTCTGTCTCTATGTCTCTCTCTGTTTGTCTGGCAAGCGCACACGCCCTATAGTGAAAATCTCTCCAAAAAAAAATCACAAGTGAAAGATGGATTACTTAATAAACATTGGTGCGATTCATGCCTAGCCATCTGCAAAAGCGAAATTGGATTGTATTCTGTATACTATCCTGATAAATTCCAAATACCTCAAAGTCTTATATGTAAGCAACAAATTCACCAAGTATTAGGATAAACAAGGAGGTAGTTCTAAAATAATCTTGAAATGAAGAAGACTTTCTCAACTCAAAACAAAAAATTAATGTATTTTGACACACAAAAATTAAAATCTTCCACATGGCAAAAAACACCACAGCAAAGTCAAAAGATAAATGGTGAATAAGGAAGCACTTCAGAGTCAAGTAGCTCATCTCCATGTTCTCATGAAGAAACAGAAAAGACAATATCAATTTTTATAAAGTATACAAAGAGTTCACACAATCAGACATTTAAATAAATCTATAACTTTAAAAAATATTCAACCTTGGGACCAGCAGTGGCTATGTCGCTGGACTCCCACGTAGTCGACCACAGTTCGAGTCCCGGACCCAGTGGCTTAAACTCACACGGGGCGCGTGTGCGTGTGTGCCCAAGATTCCAAGAGGAGAATGGAGGAGAAGGGATTGCGGCATGGCCATCCCCCCCGGGGGGTGATTTCTCGCTTTCTGTCTCTGTCTCTATCTGTCTGGAGAGCGCACGCGCCCTATAGCAAAAACCTCTTCAAAAAAAAATTCAATTTTATTCCTAGGGGCAGGTGATAGCACAGCAGTAACGCAACTGGAGCCCACAAGGAAGAGGTCCTGTGTTTGCAGCCTGGGACGTCCTTGAGCGCTCAGGCTGGGGCACGCCTGTGACCCAGGCCAGCTGGAACCGGGAGTAGATCATAACATGAAGACCTTGTTAGGGGTGGTGTCTCTGTCTCTCTCTCTCATGAGAAAAATAAATGAACTTTAAAATGTAAATATAGGGGCCAGCAGGTGTCGTGGTTGTTAAGGCACTGTACTCCCACGTGACTGATTGGGATTCAAGTCCCGGACCCACTGGCTTTAAACTCACACCAGGCATGTGTGTGTGCATTCCCAAAATCCTGAGTGAAGAAGAGAAGAGAAAAGAAGGGTTTGTGGCATGGCCATCCCCTCTGGGAGAATGATATCTCACTTTCCCTCTCTGTCTCTGTCTGTCTCTCTCTCCAGTTTTTGCACTGTGACAAAAACAATTTTTAAAAAAAGTAAATACAAAGTACAACTATGACATCATTTTTTTCCTCTATATTAGCAAAGGAAAAACTTGGCCACACACTCTCAATGAGACTATAAAGTAACAGATACTCTCATGCATTATTTTTTTAACAATTACTTTATTTAACTTTATTTATTTATTTATTTATTTATTTATATTAATTTGACCAGAGAGGGACAGGATGAGAGAAAGTGAGAAAGTAAGCCAGGACTCGAACCGCGATCGGCCATGTGGGACTCCAGTGCCCTTAATCACCACACCACCTGCCAGACCCCTCTCATTCATGGCAGGGCAGTTTGGGAGAATTCACAAAATTACAATACGCAAAAATTTTTTGAGAGCGATTTTTGCTATAGGCCACATTTTGCTTGCTGAAGAGACAGAGAGAGAAAAAGTGAGAAATTTCCCCACAGGGGAGATGGCCACAGTGAAATCCCTCCTCTTTCATTCTATTCACAGGATTTTGGGCAAACACGCACACGTGCCCAGCAGGAGTTTCAAGCCACCAGGTCTGGGTCTTGAACTGCATTCAGCTATGTGGGAACCCAGCATCTTAACCACTATGCCACGTGCTGGCCCTTGCACAAAACTTTTGATCCAAGAAGTCTAATTCTAGGGACTTACCTACATTAATATGTAAAATGAGTGACAATGGTACAATGATATGTACAGCATTGCTTATAAATAACTGCAAAAGACTGCAAACCATATGTGACAAAAAGAGTCTGGTTAAATAAATGATCATTTATCCTTTCCATGGAAATTTATACAAATCTAGAAATGAATGAGGAAATCCTTAGTTACTGATATAAAATAATTACCTAAATACAAATAAATGGAGGATGGGACCAAAAAAGTGGAAAAAGAAAATATACACAAACATCTTGGCAAAAGTATAAAAGGTATCGGAGAAGAGGAGTAAGAAGCTAACAAGATTGAATGCCAGTGGCAAGGAAATCTAGTGGCATGGGACAGGGTAAAGGAAGACTTTTTTTTTTTTTTTTTTTTGAGAGGTTTTTCCTATAGGGCACGTGCGCTCGCCAGACAGACAGAGAGAGACAGAAAGACAGAAGTGAGAAATCACCCCCCAGGGAGGATGGTCACACCGCAATCCCTTCTCCTCCATTCTCCTCTTGGGATCTTGGGCATGCACACACACGCACCTGGCGTGAGTTTAAGCCGCAGGGTCGGGGACTCAAATCATGGTCGATCATGGGGGGGACCAGCAGTTAGCGTAATGGCTATGTCGCTGGACTCCCACGTAGTCGACCGCGGTTCACGTCCTAGACCCGGTGGCTTAAAACTCATGCCGGGCACATGTGCGTGCATGCCCAAGATCCCGAGAGGAGAATGGAGGAGAAGGGATTGCGGTGTGGCCATCCCCCCTGGGGGGTGATTTCTCGCTTTCTATCTCTTTGTCTCTGTCTGTCTGGTGAGCACACGCGACCCATAGCAAAAACTTCTCAAAAAAAAAAAAAAAAAAAAAAAACATGGTCCATCGCGTGTGAGTTCAGCGACATAGCCATTATGCCAACTGCTGGTCCCAAAGGAAGACTTTTCCCTATGTGTGCCTTCACTGTATGTCCTTGGGTAAATTGGGAATTTGGGTCTACATGAAAATGTACCTCAAAATAGTGAAATCACATGAAATGGGCTATACTGTAGGCTAAACTTCGGGAGAAAGGTCGAAGGTGACCATCTGCATAAAGCGCATGGCACGTACACAGGCAGTCATCAACAAACGGTATTGAACACTGAGTAACATCGCCCTCCGAATGCGGACTACTTCTCTTCGTAGTAGCAACTGTCAGCGCCATTGGCCCATCCCCGCCCAGGAAGGGCCTCCCCAGGCGCCCAAGGAGGTCTCTCACTGGCCGTCCTCTCTGTTCCCTCTTATGTTACATTCGTTCCTTAAATACAAGGTGGACTCTCATCTAGCTCCCAGCTAGACTTTTATTTTAAAAGACTGAAAATGGAGACTCTACTTTCATTAAATTCATTCCAGGAAGATGGATGGGCACAACTGTCTTTGAGAGACCTTCTCCAAGGTTTGAAAGCAGAAACTAGGAGAACTCGGACTCTAAGAGACGCTGGAGAACGCGCCCGCGGAGTCTGCGGTGCGCTCGCACGGGGTGTTCACCCGGCGAAGGCGACGGCGCTGCTCCACGACTTTTCAGGCAGAAGCGGCGGTAAAGGCCTGTCCGGGGCCCTGAGCGCCACTCCAGCAGATGCGGACCATGTGTTAGGCAGCTGAGGATGAGGCGGGATTGAGAAGACTGGTTAGAGGACAAGCGAGCCCTGCCGTGTTCGAAACCAGGGTCCCTGCGGACAAGTACAGGAGTTCACAGAGAGACTGTAGATGACTATCTCTATTGAATCTGTATCCAAAAATTAAACTTGCATTTTACATTTTATTGGATTTGATTTTTCTAGTAATTCTTTTTTCTTTTTGTTTTATAGAAGTATCGGTCAAAAATAGGAAATTTTAAAAACAAAAGAAAACAAAAAACCAGAAACACTAGTTCTTTGCCAGGTATAGTTTGAGATGAACTCTTCTGATGCGCATTTTTTTTTTCTTTTTTAAGTTTTGCTATAAGGCATGTGCACTTGTCAGAGAGAGCGGGTGAAAAACTAAGAGAGAAAGGGAAAGTAAGAAATCATTCCCCGAGGGGATGGCCTCACCCCAAACTCTTCTCCATTTTTCTCTTGGGATTTTGGGCACACACGCACACACATGCCCAATCTGATTTTCCAGCCACTGGGTCTGAGACTCAAATCACTGTCAGTGGGCCATATGGGACTATTAAAGTATAAATCCAGCGCCTTACCTCACACCGCCTGTTGGCCTCAGTGGTCCAGACTTTCATCCGTGCAGAATGACTGTGAAGTTCCCCCAGACCAGTGGCATCCAACAAGGGAGCTGCTAACCACATATGGCTACTGAGCACTTGAAATGTGACCAGTCTAAGTTATCGGGACCAGCAGTTGGCGTAATGGCTGTGTTGCTGGACTCCCATGTAGTTAATTGTGGTTCGAGTCCTGGGCCCCGTGGCTTAAACTCACGCCAGGCGCATGTGTGTGCGTGCCCAAGATCCCGAGAGGAGAATGGAGGAGAAGGAATTGTGGCGTGGCCATCCCTCCTGGGGGGTGATTTCTCACTTTCTGTCTCTCTGTCTCTCTCTGACTTTCTCGTGAGCGCACACGCTCTATAGCAAAAACCTCTCCAAAAAATAAATAAATAAAAAATTTTTAAAAAGTAAAATAAATTGGGATGTGATGGAAGGGTAAAATACATACCAGATTTCTAACACATGGTTCAAAAAATGTGTAGTATCTCAATTTTTTATAATGATAATATGTTGGAATGATAATAGGTTAGACATATGGGGTTTAATAAATTATATGATCAGGTTTCAGCTCTATAACATGAAAAGTTACAGAGATGGGTGGTGTCTGCACGTTGTGGGTGTCCTGAACTCCACTACCCTATACACTCGATCTGGCGGTGCTGATAACTTTTATGTTTATGTCTATTTTACCACCACAAAAAATAAGAAACTGAAATCATTCATTTCACATGCTTCTTTCTCCTTCTTACTGAGGCTAACAGAACATGTGAATTGCATATGTGGCTTGTCTTTGTGGCTCCCGCCCTGTCTCAATGGGACAGTGCTGCCGGTGCCTGAGACCCTCCTCCTCCTGAACCAGTGTGTAGTGTCTCATCTCACGGCTCCACATTCAGCTCCAACGTCACCTCCTCAGGAAAGTCTCTCAGGAACCACGAAGGAGCTCCAGGGCCCCCTTCCCCTCAGCTATGCTCTGAGAGTGCTTGACCCCTCCTTCACGCATGGCGTGGTGGATGCTGTGCGCGTGCAGCCTCTTATACTGCACGGTCAGCTCCCTGGGGGACTGTTCACAGACGCTGTGTCCCCAGCACCTGGCTTGTACCAGCGCTCGGCTTAGCCTTGTCACAGGTGCTCCGCTAACCTGGGTGACGAGGGGGCTGAGTGGATAATCTCAGTTTCAGATACCCCAGCAGATAGCTCCTAGCTCCTCTTTTTTTTTGGAGAGGTTTTTGCTATAGGGTGCATGCGCTCACCAGACAGACAGAGAGAGACAGAGAGACAGAAAGCGAGAAATCACCCCCCAGGGTAGATTGCCACACCGCAATCCCTTCTCCTCCATTCTCCTCTCGGGATCTTGGGCACGCACGCACACGCACCCAGCGTGAGTTTAAGCCACCAGGTCCGGGACCCGAACCGCGGTCGATTACGTGGGAGTCCAGTGACATAGCCATTACGCTAACTGCTAGTCCCTCTTTACATTGACTTGGAGACCTGCTAGTTGAATGGCAATCATGATCGTTAGGCACGAGAGAGAGATTTGCCTATCTCCACGGGTCATTACTGAACAGGTAGCTTTAAAGTTATCATTCATTCAACAAAGATGACAAATACAGGGGACTGCTAAAAGTTCCTGAAAAATGGAATTAAAGTATAAGTTTATTTGGGTGACTAAAAGGATGAATCCCTTGGGACCGGCAGGTAGCATGTGGGTTAAGGTGCTGGAGTCCCACATGGACAACCATGGTTCGAGTCTCTGACCTGGTGGCTTGTTTCTCACTTTCCCTCTCTCCCTCTCTCTGGTCAAATTTTAAAAATAATAATAACAAATAAAACTTAAATAAATAATTCTTTTAAAAAGTGATGAAACCCATGCCTGTTTTTCATATGCTCATTTTCCACCAGCTTTTTGAAAACCCCTTCGTATTTAGAGTACATTGTAGCATTGGGGAAAGAGTGAGTCACAAAAGGGCCCTGCATTTAAGGCACTTATATTGCATAAGAGAGTGGGGAGACAAAAATAGAACAAATAATCAAATGAGGAGGGGAAATACATAATCAATAATGTACAGAGAATGAAAAAAAGGTGGTGTGACAACGGTGAAAACAGTGAGTGGCTGCCTCAGTGGTCAGGGAGAGCCCCCTGAGGAGGTGACTGTTAAGCTGAAAGAGGACAAGAAGCAGCTAGTGACACAAAAATGAAGAAAGACGCCAGCAAGTGGCGTGGTGGTTAAGGGTGCTAGACTCCCACATGGCCGACTGCAGTTCAAGTCCTGAACCGGACAGCCTGCTTTTCACTTTTCCTCTCTCTCTCACTCTGTCCTTGTCTGGTCGAATAAAAATAAAAATAAATACATAAATAAAAAAGTTAAATAATTCTTGAAAAGAAAATGAAGATGGAGACCTGCAGTGGGCATAATGGCTACGTTGCTGGACTCCCATGTAGTCGACCATGGTTCGAGTTCCAGACCCGGTGGCTTAAACTCATGCTGGGCTCATGTGCGTGCGTGCCCAAGATCCCAAGAGGAGAATGGAGAAGGGATTGCAGCGGGGCCTACTTGGGGGTGATTTCTCGCTTTCTGCCTGTCTTTCTGGCGAGTGCACACACCCTATAGCAAAAAAGCTCTCCAGAAAAAAATAAAAAGAAGAAGAAGATGATGCATATAGGAGGCAGAGAGACCAGTTAGTGCCAGTCTCCTGAAATAGAAACAAGGCTGATAGCTTGAGGTAAAGAAAATGGCAGCAACAAATTGAGAGAGAATTGGAGGAAGAATTTGTTTCTAATAATATGGGAAGCGTATTGAGCTGGAAGTCCCTGAAACAACAACTGAAACATCAACTGAAACAACAAAAATATTGGTTAAAAAAAAAAAACAACTTTTTTTTTGAGAAATTTTTGCTATGGGGCGTGTATGCTCACTAAAGAGAGATGATGAGACAGAAAGTGAGAAATCACCGCCCCAGGGGGAAGGCCATGCCACAATCTCCTGTCCTCCATTCTCCTCCCAGGGTTTTGGGCACACATGCAACATGCCTGGTGCAAGTTTCCAGCCACCGGGTCCAAGACTCAAACTGCGGTCGGCCACACAGGACTCTAGCCCCCTAACACTACACCACCTGCTGGCTCCTTGGTAAAATATTTTTGTAACTCTTTTAAATGAATTAACTGGCATAAGTGAGATCATAAGAAGACAAACTATAATGAAACAGGCTCTTCCCTCCAGGTTTCTGCCGAACCTTATAGACTGGCCTGCTTCAGTGCCAGGTGGGCATGAGGACAGGAAGTGTGGTGGATAAGTTTATGTGTCAAGCTTGCCTGAGCCACGTTGCCCAGATAAGTAATCAAGCACTCTGTATGATTCTGGAAGCATGTGAGTTAGAAAAGTCCAAACCTCGTGCCAGCTGCTGTGGTAGGCGGGAACGCAATGCTCCATAATGCTGAAGCCATATGGGAAGGTCCCAAGTTCATCTCTCAAGCCCTCCCTGTCTGTGGTGAGCATGTATACAAATCCCTATTTGCCTGACTGGCTAAGGCTGGAGGTGAAATGCAGCATGAAGTTCCTGTCTCTCTTTCATAGAAGAAATAAATTTAAAAATTTAGAGGACCAGTAGATGGTATAAGGGTTACGTTGCTGACTCCCACATAGTTGACTGCGGTTCAGATGCTGGACCCGGAAGCTTAAAACTCATCCTGGGCACATGTGTGTGCATGCCCAAGATCCCAGGAGGAGAATGGAGAAGGAATTGCAGCATGGCCATCCCCCTGGGGAGTGATTTCTCACTTTCTGTCTGTCTCTCTGTCTCTCTGGCAAGTGTACGTGCCCTATAACAAAAATCTCTCCAAAAATATATAAATAAAGAAAAACCACCAAACTCAACTTCTGTCACTGTGCACCCACAATACAGATCACGCCTGTGATTCCAAAATGTGTGGAGATTCCTCCCCATCAGGAAGCAGCCATCGACTCCACGGGTGGCGCCAGCTGGGCACCCTCTAACCCATGTCAATTCTGACCGTATCCATGTGGAAACAGCGTCAGATTGTACAGGCCGAGGGCCCAGTCCCACAGGATGGCCCCCCATTTCAAACCCAGTTGCAAATCTGGACCTCAGACACTTTTGATCAACCAGCTGTAAGTCGGGGTTGCCACAATGGTCTCCCCTTTCCAGGGTTGAGTCATTCGCTAGAGTAAGTCACAGAACTCAGGGAAATGCAGACTCACAGTTCCTCGTTTATTATAAAGGGTATCCGAAAGAACCTAAGTATGCACCCAGATGACGCGCCACATAGGGTGAGCTCTGGGACGGGTGCTGAGCACAGGCGCCCCCGTCGCTGCATGGCTGAGGTGCACCACCCCAACCCCGGCACGTAGGTGAGGTTCCTGTTCACTTTCCTGCAAGTCTCTGTGTTCTGCTATCCAGAGACCCACTGCACCCTGTCCTCTTGGGTTTGAGAGTTTTTCAATAATCATTTTTATTGTACTTTCTCATTCCCATGTCATAGTCCGTCTTTGTGGGATAGAGTTTGTTTTTTAATGTTAAATGGGTATACAATGTGTAACAATTGAATCAAGGAAATGAACAGGCCCGCCATCTCCAGCAGTTTCACTACTGTGCTGTGCGTATGTGACATCTGCTCTCGCAGGAATTTTGAAAGACATGTTGAACTGTCACCGATTTTATTGTGCTGTAACGTTCTGTCACCTGCTTCACTCATTTACAAGCACTCGTGTCTGTGGGCCAAGCTCTCCCCAGCCCCTCACCCCCTTTCCTACCCAGTTTCTGGTGTCCACCATTACACTCTCCACCTTTTCATTTCCACTGAGGGAAGACATCGGGTCTTCGTCTTTCAGAGCCTGGCTTATTTCACTTAGCGTTATTTCTTCCTTTTGAGGTTTTTTTTTTTTTTTTAATTTATTTATATATTTTACTATTACTATTCATACATTAAATTGCTATATATCATTTAGATTGGGAAGAGACTTTACCCAGCATGACATACACCTCAGTCCAGCCCTGTTGAGACCACCATACACAGAGACTTCATTGCGTCAGCAGGACAGAAGCATGGGCGGCCACGTAGAAATGTGCTTGGGGCCCAGCCGCAGAGGCACAGGAGGCAGCGCACCGCAGCGCTGTACTGGAGCCAGACGGGAGGCCCAGGCTCGGAGCTGGCTGACCTGAGCAGGTGTGTGCACCCATGCACACTCACGTCCTGGCTGGCTGGGGGCTGGGGCGAGGGTTGTGGTGTGGCAAGACCCTCTCCAGAGTACCTGTCTTTCTTTCTCTGTCTCTCTAAAATAAGCAAAGCACAACGGAAGAAATCTACTTGAACCAAAGGGCAAGATTTTATGTCGGTAGGCGGAGTGGGGAAGCCCAGGAAGGCCTGTCAGTGCAGCATTCCTTCCTCCCAGCTGTGGGCAGTACTTCTCTGGGATGATGGTCTTGCAATTTATTATCAGAAAGGAGAGGGGTGGGGTAGCAGATGGTATGGTGGGTAAGGGAGCTGGACTCCCACATGACTGACAGCAGTTCGAGTCCCGGACTTGGCGGCTGGCTTTCTCACTTGCTCTCTCTCTCTCTCTTTAACTCTTTCCCTCTCTGGTCAAATTAAAAAATAAAGTTAAATAAAATAATTCTTTAAAAGGAAGGAAAGAAAGGCAGGGGAAGGCCCAGCCATGATGGCACAGGAGATAGGCTGGAGCCACGCGGGAAGCCTAGGTTCAGTTTCTGGACCAACCTGAAACCGCCAGGGCCGTGGCAGGAACCTGTAATCCTGCCTAACTAGTAGGCTGGGCAAGTGGATGAGACCTGGCGAGACCCTCACAGCTCCTCGTCCTCTACTCAACTTTCTCTCTCTCTTTTTTGGAGAGGTTTTTGCTATAGGGTGCGTGCACTTGCCAGAAAGACAGAGACAGACAGAAAGCAAGAAATCACCCCCCCCAGGGGGTGGGGGATGGCCACAACCCAATCCCTTCTCCTCCATTCCTGATCTTGGGCATGCCTACTTAAGTCATTTAAAGAAAAGGCAGAGGAAGATTAGAATTTCCATGATCTGCCTTAGGGTTGGTTTCTACAGCCTTTCCCAGGGGAGAAACAGGCACAGGAGAAACAAAAGGCTGGCCTCCCTGAGCATGAGAGACTGCCCTCGGGCTTCTGTGTAACAGCGGTTCTGGTTGTCAGCAAACTGCCTCGGGCCTCACTGCCACTCTTCCCTGGGCCTGCTGGTCTCCCCTGTCAGATTTCCCACTCACCGAGACTCAGCGATTATTTGAGCCAATTCCTCAAATAAGTCTCTTTGAACACACGGGCGCGTGCATACACACACACACGCGCGCGCACGCACACACACACGCACGCGCGTGCGCACACACACAGACACACACACACACACACACCTTTTGACTTTGTTTCTCTGGAGAATGCTACCTACCGAAGGAGGTTAAACCTAATAGACAGGGAATCAAACAGGTGAACCATTACCTAAATCTGAAATGTCAAGGAGGCATAAACTTGGGGGGACAAGAAACAAGCTCACCACACAGAAAGGAATGGCAGGGATGCAAGTAACTTGGACACGAGGTGGTGTTGGGGCTGGGAGGATAGTCTGAGAATTCATAAGCATAAGCCACTCCTTATTGGGTCTACGTTCCAAATTTATGTCATCTGTATGATCCAAAAACGATTTTTAAAAATAAATATATATTTTTTAATTTTGATAAATTTAGCTATAGTAAAATTCCTTCTCTGTAAAATATGATTCTATGGGTTAACAAGCGTAGAATAGTTTACCCACTGCTACAATCAAGACACCAGTGTTTCGCTCCTCAAAACGTGCTACCACTTTGTAGTAAAATTCTTCCTCCACCACTGAATCTTGGCAACCATTGATTTGCCCTGCATGGGTATAGTTTTGCCTTTTTCAGGATATCATGCAAGTAGAAGAACAGTAGACTACATAAACTTTCGGTTCTAGTTTCTTTAAGCAAAATGTACTTGAGACTCCCACATGCCGTTTCATGACTCAGTAATTCATTTCTTGTTGTAGCTAAATAGTAACCCATTGCATAGATGTACCACCATTTATTTATCCATTTATTAGCTGAAGTTTCCAAGTTTTCATGCTTATCAACAAAGTGCCTCTCTCAGACATGTGGTTTGCAGATTCTTTTCCCCCTAGTCTGTGGCTTTTTTTTTTTTTTTAATCTTAACAGTGTCTTACCAATAAATGTTTTTAATTTTAATAAAATTCATAATTTTTTCTTTTATGGGTCATGTTTTTGGTATATCTAAGAACTCTTTACCTAATTCAAGGTCATAAAGGTTTTGTTTGTTTGTATTTTAATTTTTGCTAGAGGGCATGTGCGCTTACCAGAGACAGAGAAAGAGCGGGGAATCACCCCAATCCCTTTTCCTCCATTCTCCTCTCCAGAGTCTGGACACGTCGAGTGTTTTTCAAACCACCGGACCCAGAGCAACGTGGGCTCCAGCTACCTGTTGGCCCAATTTTCTTACAATCTTTCTTTCAAGAATTTAAATACTTTTATGTTTGATGTTAAGGTTGATGATCCACTCTGAGTTTTTGTATAAGCTGTGAATTATGAGATTCTTTCTGTTCTTTTTCTTTTTTTGCATATATAGACATCCAAGTTTTCAAGTGCCATTTGCTGTGTAATCGTCTTTGTCATTGTCTTTGTCTTCTGAACTCTATTCTTTTTATTAATCTATTTGTCAACCCTTTCACCAATAAAACACTGTCTTGGTAATAGTAGTCTTGAAATAAGATAGTGTGAGTTCTCCAATTTTTTCTTTTATTCTAGAACTGACTACTCCAGTTTCTTGCCTTTTACATATAAATTGTCAGCTTGTCGATATCTACAAACATCCTGTTGAGATTTTGGTTGGAGTCGTATTGGATCTATAGCCAATTTGGATAGAATCAATGTTGGAGTAATATTGAGAATTCCAATGCATAAGTGAGGTATTATCTCCATTAATTTTTTCTTGGTTTTGCTTATCAGTATTTTCTAATATTCTGAACTTTTTTCTGTTGGATTTACAGCAAAATATTTTTTTGTATGTGTTCTTTTCAAAACTTTGGATTTCTATTGTAGGATAGATAAAATACAATTAGTTTTTTTAAATTAACTATGCATTCTGTGTTATCTGATAAGCTCATTAGTTCTAGGAGTTTTTATTTTGTTTTTTAGATTCTTTAGGATTTTCCATATAGACAGTTATATTGTCTATGAATAGATTCCTATTTCCTTTCTAATCTTAGATTATGCCTCTTATTTAGTTATTACTTATTTAATTTTTGCCTTATTGTGCTGTCTAGGGACATCAAGTTAATTGCCTTATTGTACATCTTAGAGAGAAAGCATTCAATCTCTCACCAAGAAGTATATTAACAGCATGACTCTGAAGATGCCTTTCATCAGGTTAAGAAAGTTCCATGCTATTCCTGGTTTGCTGAGAGATTTTGTCATAAATGAATGTTGAATTTTGGCAAAAGTTTTTTCTTCATCTATTGAGATGATCATGTTTTTCTTTAAATTTTTAATACAATAAATTCCACTGATAACTTTGGTTAAAAAAAAGAAATATTTAATTTTATTTCTCGTTATTATTTTTTTTTCTTTTTTTATTTGCTACAGGGCACATGTGCACACTAGAGAGACAAAGACAGAAAAAGTGAGAAAACAAGCCACTAGGCCTGTACTCAAATCATTGTTGACCATGTGGGAGTCCAGTGCCTTAACCACCATGCCACCTGCTGGCCCACACTGATTGACTTCTTAAATTCTAAACCAACCTTGAATTCCTAGATCAAACCCCACTGATCATGCTGGTTTTGTTTGTTTGTTTGTTTGTTTTTACTTGCAATGACTATTTATTTATTTCTACATTTCTGAGGGTTTTTTAGCATTTCTACTTGATTTTTATTGTATCTCTGTTGAAATTGTCTATGTGATCTTGCATGCTGTTAATCTTTTCCTTTAAACTTAAAACAAGGTTATTTTAAATGTTCTGTCTGATGGTTCCAACCTCTGTGTCATACCTAAAACTGGTCTATCGATAGCTTTGTTTATTGGCAGAGGGTTGTTTCTCCATATGCCTTGTAATTTTTCTGTGTTAGCCAGTAATGCTGGAAAATAAATTGCTTCTATGCTTGTAAATGGACTAGAAGTTTTTTTATTAGTACTTTAGTGTTGGCTTTGAGACAGTCTAATCAGGAGCTACTGACTTTAGAGTTAGCTGTGCACCACAGTCTTCAAAGCCCCCTGTCAATAGTTTATATTTAGCGTGATGTACATTTGTCAAAAGATTTTTTTCTTTTCTTTATTTTCAGAGAAATTTTTGCTATAGGGTGAATGGGCTTACTGGAGAGACAAACAGAAAGTGAGAAAGCACCCCCAAGGGGATGGCCATGCCTCAAACCCTTCTCCTCTATTCTCCTCCTGGGATTCTGGGTATGCATGCACACAAGCCCAGCATGAGTTTCAAGCCACCAAGTCCAGGACTCGAACCGTGGTCGACTGCATGAGAGTCTGGCACCTTAACCACTACGCCACCTGTTTGACCCCAGGAGATTTTTTTCAGTGTCGGCTCCTCCTTCAACTTTAAGCCATCCCTTCAGACTGCACCTTAGCGCAGGTCTCTCGCTGCTTGCTCTTATAGTTTCCCAGCAATAGTTCACTATTACTTGACACTTTTTAGCCATGCCGTCGAGGTATAGGGGAGTTATCCTGTGTTGTTCTGATTAAGCTTCGTCTTAATCAGGCACGTGTGTCTGGGTCTGGGTGGGAAGAGTGGGTGCTTCCCAACGCCCCTTGGCTGCCACAGCTATAGTGCTGGCCCAGCATGCATCTTGACCTTCCCCAGAGCAACAGAGTTTCTTTCTCCTCTTCCCTTCCTTCAACTGCAAGGGTATTTAACTAGTGCCCCGCAAGTATCTGTTCCCCCTTCCTCCGAGTTGAAGGACTCTGTTTAAGGGGAAGTACCTGGGTGGGGCTTCAGACCTTCCCGACAGTGGCTGCTCTTCCCCTTGTCCAGGCGTGCACAGCCAGGCGCATAGTCTCAGGACTCTCGTGTTTCATTTCTGGGAGTCTGGGAGGCTTGCGAAAAGAGGCGTATAAATGGATGCAGTTTCCCCTTCTACCTGCAGTCTCATAGGCCCTGCATCCTCTCCCCAGCCATGCTGGCCCCTACTAATTCTGTAGCAATTCAGCTAATTCCTCTCACTGAGAGTTGGCTCATCTACCCTGAATAAGCAGCCTCACATCTCGTCTCTCCCTGCAAGTGTCTGTCTTTCCTTAGATTTGGGGGGAGGTGCTTATTCTTCATCCTCAGCATCATAGTGAGTTTAACAAGGTGTAAACAGGAAGTCTTTTCCAGGTTTCCTGTGGTTTTGTTATGATGGGAACAGTGCTCTTCCAGATCTCTGCATGGTAGGTGGGAGCTGGGTTACAGAGTAAGTGCATGTTTAGTCTTAGTAAATGCTGAGACTTCCAAAGTGACTGCATCGATATCATTTTACACTCCCACCAACAACGTATGAGAATTCTAGTTGTTTCACATCCTTGTCAACACTTGGTAGTGTCAATCTTTAATTTTAGCCAGCCTCTGGTAACTTCTATTCTGCTTTCTGTCTCTATAAATTTGCCTATTCTATGTACCTCAGATGGGTGGAATCTTACCATTTTCTACTGTTTATATCTGCTTATGTAATTTAGCCTAATGTTTTCAAGGTTCACCCATATTTTACCATGTATCAGAATTTCCTTCCTTTCAAAAGTTGAACGCTATTTCATTGTATGTATATAACACATATGATTACATAAATAAAATAAACAAAGTTAAAATGTTTTGTGTAGGGCCGGCAGGTGGCATGGTGGCTAAAGGCGCTGGATTCCCACACGGCCAACCATGGTTTGAGTCCCGGACCTGGCAGCTTGCTTTCTCACTTTCTCTCTCTCTCTCTCTCTCTCTCTCTCTCTCTCCCCCTCTCTGGTCAAATTTAAATAAGAAAATGAATAAATAAATACATAAATAAATAAAGTTAAATGAAATAATTCTTTAAAAAAAATGTTTTGTGTAGTTCAAGAGAGTTTAGACATTGGTAAATTAAATAAATATAAATTTTAAAAGGTAACCATGGAAAGAACAGAAATAGAGTATAAATGCCAGTGTGAATTTAAAAACTTAAATTAAGAAAAAAAGAACAAATAATTTTTTTGAAAAGAGAGATTTTTGCTATAGGGTATGTGCACTCTCCAGAGAGACAGAAAGTGAGAAATCAGGACAGTCTGCTCCATGGCTCCTGAGATCTAGACATGCTGGGAGAAAGGAAGATGTCCCACTCCTAACTGGGCCTCCAGCATACAAAACCCACGTGAACAGCCCTTCTTCAAGAGACAGTCTGCTCCATGGCTCCTGAGATCTAGACATGCTGGGAGAAAGGAAGATGTCCCACTCCTAACTGGGCCTCCAGCATACAAAACCCACGTGGTAGGAAAACCCCTTTCATATCTCCTGTCTCTGGATCAATCTTTGTCTCTCTCTACCTCTCACTCTCTCTCTCTCTCTCTCTCTCTCTCTCTGTCTGTCTGTCTTTTTTTTAATTTTTGCTTTTTAGAATTTTTTTAAGGTGAGGCGTCTTACAGGGCCCCTTGGCCCCTCCCTCCTAGGCCTTTGTTTTGTTAATAATCCCCTCTGCTCCTCCCAGAACAGCCCTTCTTCAAGAGACAGTCTGCTCCATGGCTCCTGAGATCTAGACATTTCTAATTTTTGATTTTTATTGAAATTTTTTTAATATTAATTTTTCTTTTTTAGATTTATTCCAAAGTTTTTCTCTTCTTTTTCTCTGTTTCTTGTCTGTTTTTTTTTTCTGTTGTTGGTGTTGTTTCCCTCTCTCTGCTTCCTTTTCTGCACACTTCCCAACCCTCATATTAAACTTCAAAAGTTTGGGAAGAACCCGACCATCCACCAGATGACTAGAAATTGCTGCAGGACCACAAGAAATATGGAGAAGCAGGAAAATGCCTCTCCTCCAATTGAAATGGATAGCTCTTCTTCATCCACACACAGTTCAAGGGAATTCATGGAAATGTCTGATAAACAATTCAGATCATTCATAATGGCAAAGCTAACAGATCGAAGAGAAGAGAGACAAGGAACTGCTGAAGAGGAAGGAGAAAGGAGTTGAAGAGTTCTAGGAGGTGAGGAAATTCATGCAAGAACTAAAAGAGGAGTTTCACACTTTACAAAAGAATCAGATGGAGCTGTTAGAGATGAAGGCCATAATACAAGAAGTCAAAATCTCCCTTGAAAGTATTAAAAGCAGACTAGATCATTCAGAAAATGGAATCTCTAATGTAGAAGAGAAAATGGCTGGCCTAGAAAGGTCCACCATAAAGACTGAGAAAATGGCCCAAAACTTTGAGAATAATATGCAAGAAGTACTAGATACAATTAAACGTCCAGGGGCGGCAGGCGGGGGCTCCGCTCCGCGTGCCGGCGCGCGGGGGTGGGGACGCGGGCGCAGGGTCTCCACTCCACGTGCTGGGGCGCAGGGTCAGGGCGCGGGGGCTCCGCTCCACGTGCCCTATTTGGTGGTCCGGCCCGACTGGGGCTCTGCCCCACGTGCCGTGGCCGGGGCTCTGTCCCGCATGCCGTGGCCGGGGTCTGCCCTGCGTGCCGTGGCCGGGGTCTGCCCCGCGTGCCTTGGCCGGGGTCTGTCCCGCGTGCCGTGGCCGGGGCTCTGCCCCATGTGCCGTGGCCGGGGTGTGCCCCGCGTGCCTTGGCCGGGGTCTGCCCCGCGTGCCGTGGCCGGGGCTCTGCTCCGCATGCCCTATCCGTAGGTCCGGCCCGACTGGGGCTCTGCCCCGCGTGCCGTGGCCGGGGCTCTGACCCCGCGTGCCGTGGCCGGAGCTCTGTCCCGCATGCTGTGGCCAGGGTCTGCCCCACGTGCCGTGGCCGGGGTCTGCCCCATGTACCATGGCCGGGGCTCTGCTCCGCATGCCCTATCCGGAGGTTCGGCCCGACCGGGGCTCTGCCCCGCGTGCCGTGGCCAGGGCTCTGCCCCCTCGTGCCGTGGCCGGGGTCTGCCCCGCGTGCCATGGCCGGGGCTCTGTCCCGCGTGCCGTGGCCGGGGTCCGCCCCGCGTGCCTTGGCCGGGATCCACCCCGCGTGCCGTGGCTGGGGTCCGCCCCGCGTGCCTTGGCCGGGGTCTGCCCCGCATGCTGTGGCCGGGGCTCTGCTCCGCATGCCCTATCCGGAGGTCCGGCCCGACCGGGGCTCTGCCCCACGTGCCGTGGCCGGGGCTCTGACCCCGCGTGCCGTGGCCGGGGTCTGCCCCGCATGCCGTGGCCTGGGTCTGCCCCGCGTGCCGTGGCCGGGGTCTGCCCCGCGTGCCTTGGCCGGGGTCTGCCCCGTGTGCCGTGGCCGGGGCTCTGCTCCGCATGCCCTATCCGGAGGTCCAGCCTGACCGGGGCTCTGCCCCGCGTGCCGTGGCCGGGGTCTGCCCCACATGCCGTGGCCCGGGCTCTGTCCCGCGTGCCGTGGCAGGGGTCCGCCCCGCGTGCCTTGGCCGGGGTCTGCCCCGCGTGCCTTGGCCGGGGTCTGCCCCGCGTGCCGTGGCCAGGGCTCTGCCCCGCGTGCCTTGGCCGGGGCTCTGCCCCGCGTGCCGTGGCCGGGACTCTGTCCTGCGTGCCGTGGCCGCGGTCTGCCCTGCGTGCCGTGGCCCGGGCTCTGTCCCGCGTGCCGTGGCCGGGGTCTGCCCCCGCGTGCCGTGGCCGGGGTCTGCCCTGCGTGCCGTGGCCGGGGTTGTGCTCCGCATGCCCTATCCAGAGGTCCGGCCCGACCGGGGCTCTGCCCCGCATGCCTTGGCCAGGGTCTGCTCCGCGTGCCGTGGCCGGGGCTTTGCCCCTGCGTGCCGTGGCCGGGGCTCTGCCCCGCGGGCCGTGGCCAGGGTCTGCCCCGCGTGCCGCATCAGCTGATGGCCGTCTCTGCTTTCCTGAGCCGCGTTCCTGAAACTGTGTTCCATGGAGATTCACCTACATTTGCGGGGCTGCACGAGACCCACCCTTGGTCCAGCCCTGAGTGGAGTCTACGTTCCCTATTGTTGGGAACTTTATGATCTGATAATTTGAAAAAAAAAATCATGTTTATCATAAAAAATAATTAGAATAATAATAATGATTGGGGGAAACATAGGAAAGATATTGAATGTTGAAGCGGGGAGATTAATGTCTCTGTACTGACTGACATGCATGGCATTCCCTTTTGAAAAAGCAATGTAATACACTGTAAAGTTATATGTAATTCAATGTAATAAAAAAATAGACAATAAAAAAAAAAAAGAAAAGAAAAAAAGTGAGAAATCACCCCTGAGGTAGGGGGGAAGGCCACATTGCAGTCCCTTCTCCCTTCTCCTTTCAGGATGTTGGGCACACACACACACGCACCAGGTGTGAGGTTTAAGCCGCCATGTCCAGGACTTGGTTGACTACATGGGAGTCCAGCAATGTAACCATTATGCCATTTGCTGGTTCTAGAACAAATAATTTTTTTTTTAAATAGAAAGATCACAAGTACAAAAACAAGATGATGGAAATAAGTTCAAAGCTGACCTCACATGTCTTCTGTCCAGTTCAAGTGCCCAGAATCCTAAAGGGAGAAATGGAGGGAAAGAGACTACGTATAATCACGCCCCACTGAGGGGGTTGCTTTCTCCCTCTCACTCTGTGTCTCTGTGTCTCTCTCTCTGGCAAGCACGCATAGCCTTTGGCAAATAAGAAATAAAGGAGAAAAAAATTTTAAAGAAGTTAGTTCAAATATATCAATAATGAGAATAAAAATGTCTATGAAACAAACTCATCGGCTAACAAACAGAGGTAAGATTTATGGGCAAATATCGCAACATGGTGTCCACAGGGGACACACGTGAACACTGGAACACAGAAATGCTGAAAATAAAAAGACCAGAGGGGCTGGCCCCATAGCCCAGTGGCTAAGGGCAGCTGAATCCGATATGGTCGAACGCGGCTGGAGTCCCAGCTCCAGCAGCTTGAAAAATGTGTCAGGGCTTCCTTTCGGCTGGGACTGCCATCTTCCAGTAATTCACCAAAATAACACAAAGGGAAAGAGGAGAGGCACCCGACACATGTTCTCTAGGCCTTTGAGAAACCATGGAGTGGTTCCTTTGGCAACATATATGCGAGTCTACAAGGAAGGTGATATTGTAGACATCAAGGGAATGGGTACTGTTCAAAAAGGAATGCTCAGGGACCAGCAGTTAGCGTAATGGCTATGTCGCTGGACTCCCATGTGGTCGACTGCAATTCGACTTCCAGACCCGGTGGCTTAAACTCACGCCAGACGCGTGTGCATGCGTGCCCGAGATCCCGAGAGGAGAATGGAGGAGAAGGGATTGCGGTGTGGCCATCCCCCCTGGGGGGTGACTTCTGGCTTTCTGTCTCTCTCTGTCTCTCTGTCTTTCTGGTGAGCGCACGCGCCCTATAGCAAAAACCTCTCAAAAAAAAAAAAAAAAAAAGGAACGCCCCACAAAATGCTACCATGGCAAAACTGGAAGAGTCTACAGTGTTACCCAGCATGCTGTTGGCATTGTTGTGAACAAACAAGTTAAGGGCAAGATTCTTGCCAAGAGAATCAATGTGCGTATTGAGCATATTAAGCATTCTAAGAGCAGAGATAGCTTCCTAAAATGGATAAAGGAAAAGACCAGAAAAAGAAGGAAGCCAAAGAGGAAGGTTCCTGGGTTTAACTGAAGCGCCAGCCTGCTCCACCCAGAGAAGCCACTGTGTGAGAACCAATGGAAAGGAGCCTGAGCTATTGGAACCTATTCCCTATGAATTCATGGTATGATGGGTGTTAAAAATAAACTAATCTATAGTCTATTTTTTAAAAAAAAGTGTCAGGCACATGTGCATTCATCCCCTAAGTCCCAACAGGATGGAGAAGTGAGAAGGGATTGCTGTGTTACCACATCCCATTGGAGTTGCCTTCTGCCTCTCCCTTTCTCTCTCTGTTTTTCTCTGGTGAGCACATGCACCCTCTGGCAATTAAAAAAAAAAAAAACTTTAAAAAATGGAATAGAGAATGGCATACCAGTAAAATACCACCTGAGAGAAACCTGAGGTTGCTATAGTAACTGCACACAAGACAGACTAGAGTGGAGCACATAAGAAATAAGAGTAAGGGCCAGCCTGTAGCCTAGTGGTTAAGGTGGCTGGATTCCACAGGCTAACCTCATGGTTCAAGTCCCAGACCCAGCATCTTGGAGAACATACCAAACGTGTGTGTGCACATGTCCAGGATTCCAAAAGAAGGGAGAGATGAAGAGAGGGCAGTGTGACCACGACCTGGGGAGGGGCCTTCTCTATTTCCTCCTCTCTCTGTTCCTCTCTCTCTCTCTCTCTCTCTCTCTCTCTGGAAGTGCACGTGCCCTCTGGCAAGGTGAAACAGAAAGAAAGAAAGAAAATAGCCACTACGTCAGGATAAACCACATATAATAATTCTAAAGTTTAAGAAAACTAAAGAAGCACCAACACTATGCAAATGAGAACTACTGAACTCTAGGATGAGGTTAGAGATTCCACACACCTTTTTCTCTCTCTAAGAGTTTTTTTGCCTCAGGGTATGTGACTCACTGGAGAGACAGAGACAGAGACAGAGACAGTGAGAGGGAAAGTGAAAAATCATCCCTCGCCCGCAAGGAGGATGGCCACGTGCAATCCCTTCCCCTCCATTCCCCTCCCGGGATCGTGGGCATGCCTAGCCACAGTGAAACCCCAGACTCTCTCCTCCCCCGTATCCTGTCATCGTTTTTGACCCAAACACCTCAACTGTGTACATAATCAAATGTCTCATGCCCTCTCGGTCATGGGTGCGGGAAGCATCATCAGTTTGGACACCTGAACCCAGCTGGGTGGGGAGGGAACATGGCTTCTGCAAGTGAAGCGGTCCAGGCGAGGGTCTTACTCAGTGGTTCTGCTGTGTCGCAGGGGACCGCGGCCCTGGGGTTGTGGAGCATGGTGGCCCTGGGTAAGATACGTCGGCAGGGCCCACATTACATAGTGCTCTTGTATGCCAAGGTGGGGAGTTTGGGTTTTATTCTCAGAGTAATGGAAAACCATGGAGGAGTTTTAAACAGGGCCAAAGTATGACCTGGCTTAGCTTTCTAAAAAGGTCAGTCTGTATAGTCAAATCATGCCCACCCCCCAGAGTCACGTGTTGAGGGTCTAACTCCCAACTTGACCACATTTAGGTCTTTAGGGAAGGAAGTTAAGTTAAAAGGAGCTCGTAACCGTGGGGCCCTAATCAAATAGAACTGGTATCTTTGTGAGGAAAGGAAGAGACACCAGAGATCTCTCTCTCTTTCTCTCTCTGTGTGTTCATATGCCTGGACTGAGGACAGGGCATGAAAAGACAAGTGAGAAAGTGGCTTCTACAAGTCAAGAAGAGCGGTCTCAGCAAAACTCAGCCTTGACGATAGCTTGACCTCGCACTTGTAACCTTCGCAACTGTGGGAAAGTACGTGTCTGTGGCGTAAGTCACCCAGACTGCGGTGGCGTTCCGGCAGCCGGAGCAACTAGTACGCCGACTACCGTGTGACAGACGAGGCGGAGTCACTGCCGGAAGCGCGGAGAGCAGTAACCAGACGGCGGTGGTGGCTCGAGCCAGAGCATCGGGTGGAGAGGATGAGAAGCAGGTGCTCCCGGGCTGTGCGCTGCAGAGTGGCTCGCGAGTCATGCTCAAAGATTGGAGCTGCCAGGCGAGGGCTATAAAGGAGTCGGATTCTAGAAGGATTCGCAGGTGCATAAGTCAGGTCAGCTTACCCTTTTTAATGTGGACTTTAAGAAAAATCACTTGGCTAAAAAAAGAAATAGAAATAAGCTAAAAAATGAACCAGAAGATATTTCCAGATAGAAGAAACAGTGAGGCTTCGCAGGTACCGACTGTCATTTTTATAACATTATGGAATGTATTTTTACAACGATTACATCATCAGATGCTATAACCTCAGAGCAAACTGGAGCAACAGCAACTGAGACAGAAGCGACTTTTCAGTTCTCCAAAGTCAGGTGTCATTGCTAAGAGATCTTCAACAAGTTCACGGAACATGGGCTTTATGAAAAAAGTTGCATGGATGTCAAAGCATTTTGCACCAAAAATAAACTTATACTTTAATTCCATTTTTCTCTGAGCATTTCGAAGTCCCTTCATATGTTTCCACCACACGGTAACCAACGACTTATTGTTGAGCAAAGGAAGAACGCATTGTACGTGTACACGATGACGCAGGTCGACCTGGCTCTTAAATCATTTGAGCGCATATGGGGGTCATTACCATTTTAATGAGCTTCTAGACATCTCTATGAAGCCACTGTTCTGGAGCCAAATTACAGTCCTCGTTTTGTTCTTACGTTTTCAGAAAACACAAGCCCTTAATAAGATTTCTAGCCCACAGCAGCATGGCCTGATGCAGCAGCAGAATCAGAAAGAAGTAATTCATTTTTTATGACAAATTAAAGATCTTCTTTAATTCATTTTTGAATGAGGGAGGAAGTAGAATGTTAAAGCTGGTCCAAAGAGCATTTGAGAAGTTACAGGTGTGCAGACAATGTCACCAACTAAGATCGCTGAGTGAGACATCGAGCTGGGTACTGTCTCACAGATTCACGGACTGTGACTCCTCGGGTCCTCTGTCTGACTGGAGCAGCCATTGTTTCCATCCGGACAAACGTCTACAAGTTGCCCCTCCAGAACTGTAAAGTGCCAAGCACTGTACTTCTTTTGTCTCTTTCCAAGTTTCAGATAATACATATTTTATAACAAGTTTTACAGTCAGTTCACAGAAAAAGAAATACAAATGGTCACTAGACATACATTAGAGGCCTTGAAAACCCCACCCTTTTTAAGCTACCAGATCAGTAAAGTTAAAAAAGAAGATAAGCAGTACAGTCACTGATGTGGAGGTGAAGGCACTGGATCCCACATGGCCAACTGTGCAACTTGAGTCTCAGACTTAGTCTCTTGAAAATCATGCCGGGCGTATGTGTGTGCATGCCTAGAATCCAGAAAGCAGAATTGGGAAGAAGGGACTATGGTAGGGTCATTCTCCCTAGCGGATGATCTCTCACTCTGTCTATCTGTCTCTCTGTAAGTGCACATGCTCCATAACAAAAAGACCAAGAAAAAAAAAAGTACCAGGCTGACCCTGTAGCATGGTGGTTAAGTCCTGTGTACTGGGTGCCAGATCCCACATGCCCAACTGCAGTTCAAGTCCCAGCCCAGTAGCTTGAAAAACACAGCAGATGGATGTGTGTGTGTGCTCCAAATTCTAAAGGGGTGGAGAAATGAAGAGAGGAGGATTAGGCCTTAACCACGTCTCACTGGGGGATGCACTCTCTCCCTCCTTCCCCTCCACCCCCGTCATGAGCATGTATGTTCCTAGCAATAACAAAAATTACAATGTAATACCAATTATTAGAAAAGTTGTGAGGAGGGACCAGCAGTCTGTGTAATGGCTGTGTCGCTGGACTCCCTTGAAGTCAACTGTGGTTTGAGTCCCGGACCCAGTGACTTAAACTCACGCTGGGCACGTGTACGTGTGTGCCCAGGGTCCTGAGAGGAGAATGGAGGAGAGAGGATTGAGGCGTGGCCATCCCCCCTGGGGGGTGATTTCTCTCTTTCTGTCTCTCTGTCTGTCTCTGTCTGTCTGGCGAGCACATGCGCCCTATAGCAAAAACCTCTCGAAATGAAAAGTGTGAGGAAAAGGCTGCTTTTATACTTTGACTAGTATATAAACTGGTGGCATAATTTAGTCTAATATGTAGATTTAGGAGGAATATATTGAAGAAAAACAGCAAGGGCATAAATGTTCAGTGTGTATCTCAACAGATTTTCAAGAGTGAACATATCTGTGTAACCAGCATCCTTTCATGTTTTAGAATCTAAAACAGATGGAATCATTCGTCTGGCTTTCTTCACGACACGGTTTTTAAGCTGCATCACTGTTGTTGTCTGTAGTCATAACGCATTCATTCTGTTTCCTAGTATTCCACTGTATGAGTAAACCACCACTGCACTTTAAATGGAAAAAGTGCACTCCATTTTATCCAGCAATACTTCTGTAAGTTGATCCTTTACAAACATTCTACCTAAATATGGAAAAGAACGATAGATTATTTCTAATTGTGAAAAACTGAAAGCAACCTAAACTTCCCTTTCTTTCTTTAAAATCTTGCCTGAGGGCCAGAAGCCAGGACCAGCCAATCAGCAGTCATCTATATCTGAGTTCTGAGCAGCCCCATTTAGGGCTTAGGACACCAAAGATCTTCGGCCCAGACTTCACCCTCCTGACCCCCAGATCTAGCCAGGAGCCAGGTTAGAGCATCCTATTTATTCTCTCTACATATATTTTTAATTATTATTTTTAAATTTTTAAACTTCTTGGCTCTCTGCTGCTCTTTTGTCTTGCTAATTCTTACCTTTCCCCTGCCCCCATTGGACAAGCCAATCAGCAGCCATCTATATCTGAGTTCTGAGTGGCCCTATTCATGTAGCATGCTAGCATGCATGCAATTTTCATTTTTTTGCTTTAAATTTTTTTCTCTTTCTCTTTTTTTGGCTTTTTTCTTTTCCCTTTCTTTTTACCTTTTTCACTTTTCTTTTTTCTTAAATAATTATTTTATTTAACTTTATTTATTTATTTATTTTAATTTGACCAGAGAGGAATAGAGAGAGAGAAAAAGTAAGAAAGCAAGCTGCCAATTCTGGGATTGAACCATGGTTGGCTATGTGGGAGTCCAGTGCTCTTAACCACCACACCAACTGCCAGTCCCCCCTTTTTTACTTTTCTGCTCAGCCTCCACCACTGAGTTTCTAGACAGGTCTAAGTGCTCAGTAGCCAGATATCTGAATACTTTTAGAGTCAGATTAATCCTCGATTTCCATTGAATCAGTTGCTCAAAGGTAGAAAAACAACATTGTTTAGAGACTGCAGGTCACCTCCTCCTACATTCCTCTGAATGCTCATATTTAACTCCAAAAACTATGAAAAAAACATATAATCCATCAGATGACTAGAAGCCATTGCAGAGGCACAAGAAATATGAGAAACCAAGAAAATATCTCTCCTAAAGGGAAAAGAATAACTCCCCTTTCTCCACAGACAATACAAGGGAACTCGTGGAAATGTCAAATAAAGAATTTAAAATATTCATAGTGACAAAGCTAACAGAGATGCAAGAGAAAAGACAGCGAACTCCAGAAAATACAGGAGAAAAGAGACAATGAGTTCCAGGAGGTGAGGAAGTTCTCGCATGATCTAAAAGAGGAGATACACATCATAAAAAAGAATCAAATGGAATTGTTAGAGATGAAGGCTATAATACAGAAAATCAAAACCTCCCTTGAAAATATCAAAAGTAGATTAGATCATGTACCAGACCAAATCTCAGATGTAGAAGCTAGACCCTCTGACCCAGAAAAGTTCACCAAAAAGGCTGAGAAAATAACCAAAAAATTGAGAATAACATACAAGTAATACTAGATACCATTAAATGCCCAAACATCCAGATCACTGGTATGCCAGAAGATGAAAATACTAATAAAAGCATTGATAATATATCCCATGAAATCCTGGAAGAAAACTTTCCAAACCTAGAGAGGCACTCAAATATCCAGAACCAAGAAATACAAAAGACCCCACATAAAATCAGCCCAACAAGATCTTCCCCAAAGCACATCATAGCCAGATTGACCAAAACCACACACAGAGACAAGATACTGAATTCAACAGGAGAGAAATGTTAAGTTACTTTCAAAGGGTATCCCATCAGGCTAATGTTTGACCTTTCATTGGAAACAATGCAAGCCAGTAAAGAATGGGAAAATATATTCAAAGTGTTAAGTGGAGAACAATTTCAACCAAGAATACTATACCCAGCAAGTTTATCTTTCATATGGAAAACAAGTCTAAAACATTCTAACATAAACAAAACCTAAAAGAATTTACCAACACCAGACCAGCTCTCCAATAAGTGCTGAAGGGAGTGCTATACTAGGAAAACTAAAGTTGGACACACAGAAATAATAGCACAAGAAACAACCAAGAGAATGGCCAGCCAGATGGTAGAGACAAGGCCGTGGTGAATGTTAACTTTCAGACTTTAAATGGAAAGAGACTACAGTAACACTGCAAATTCAATAAGAGAGATTAGTTATGTGAGTCTGAGCTAGTGAAATAGAATTTTTTTACTTTAGACTAAAATATTACTGATTTTCTTCAATGCTTTGATTTCCATATTTAAGGATTTTTGTCTTCTCTTGAACTGTTGACAGGTTCATCTACCTACTATTCAAACTGAATCCTAATCTTTTTCCTGGCTTTAAGTTTTAAGCAAATTTCCCTTACCATTTTTTGATTTTGATCTATTAAAACAAAAAACTTTTGGAGTCCCTGTGTCGCCGGCTTGAGCATCCTAGGACACATCAGACATTTTGCAAGGATGCCTGAAATAAATACTGACCACCTTGATGGGAAACAGGTACAACTCCTGGCAGAAATGTGTATTCTTATTGATGAAAATGACAATAAAATTGGGGCTGAGACCAAGAAGAATTGTCATCTGAATGAAAACATTGAGAAAGGATTGTTGCATCGAGCTTTTAGTGTCTTTCTATTCAACAGTGAAAATAAGCTCCTGCTACAACAGAGATCAGATGCTAAAATTACCTTTCCAGGTTGTTTTACCAATACTTGCTGTAGTCATCCATTAAGTAACCCAGGCGAGCTTGAAGAGAACGATGCCATTGGAGTAAAACGAGCAGCACAGAGGCGTTTACAAGCCGAGTTAGGAATTCCCATGGAAGAGGTTCTGCCAGAAGAAATGAATTATCTAACACGAATGTACTACAAAGCTCAGTCTGATGGTATATGGGGTGAACACGAAATTGACAACATCTTGTTGGTGAGGAAGAACGTAACTTTGAATCCAGATCCTGGTGAGATTAAAAGCTACTGTTATGTGTCAAAGGAAGAACTGCAGGAACTTCTGAAAAAAGCAGCCCTTGGTGAAGTTAAGCTAACTCCATGGTTTAAAATTATTGCAGATAATTTTCTGTTTAAATGGTGGGATAACTTAAATCATTTAAATCAGTTTGTTGACCATGAAACAATTTATAGAATGTGAAAGCATTGATGAGTGATTACTGAAAATATTCTCTACTTAGTAAATTTAGAATGGTTTTTGTTTTAAATTTGGTTCCTTTAGGAGAACTTTCATATAATACTTTATAATTGGAGTTTGTGTAGGAAAAAAACAATTGACTTGTAATTTTGTATCACATACTGCATATATATGTGCTACTCTTTGTAAAAGACATTTATAAGAAATACTGTAAAGTGAGAGAGAACAATAAAAATTGACCCTGTCCAAACCCCCAGTTAAGACAAATTTGAACAAATAAATGAAGTTTTCCAGTTTTAGTTTATTGTAAAAGACATTTTCAGACACATATAAAGCACTCTTCTGTTCACCAAATATTTTATATAATTTTTGTCAATGTCTAGAAAAATAAGTAAAAGAAAGTATTTGCTTGGCTACCTCAAACCAATCTAATTAACAGACCATAATAACAGATTAAACTGGCAGTCTAGGCCTAAGGGAAATTAAGTGCTAAATGTTCTAACTTCTATCATTCTAGAAGTATCATTTTGAAACTTAAAGGCAATCATTGCTTTTGGTAATGAGATTGGTTAGCTTAAATCTTCTAAAGTATTTACCAATTACAAAAATCTGAATTTTCAGAATTCACATGGACAGAAAGACTACTCTTAAAATAGAGTCTTACTCTACAGTTGGGTTTCTAGCCTTGGTATTATTGACATTTAGGTTGGATAGTTCTTCACTGTCGTGATTCATCCTGTGCATTGTAAGATTTTTAGTAGCATCTCTGGGCTCTGCACACTAAGTGCCATTAGCACCCTTTCTCCCATGACAACTAGAATTACACCAGGTAGTGCCAGATGTCCCCTGGGAAGGCAGTCACTTATGAACTGCTGTTTCATAAAGGCAGACCACATTTTTTTGGGGAAAAAAATAACAGAAAGGCTAATATCGATGTTAAATAGATTCAGGTTGAGGGATATATGTATGTTATACTTAAAATCATACCTTGATTAATGTACTTTTTAAAGCAAATTTCTCAAGTTTGAAATCATAATTTAGCTTTCCTGTATAATAATGAATAGTGAAACAAAAGTTTCTTTAAAAATCTTTCTAAAGTTTTACAAAGTGAATAATTAATTTCTTGTTAAGTCTGAATAATTAATTTATAATTTCAGGCAAGACCATGTAGCAAGTATTTATTTTATTGAAAAGTAAAAGCAATAAAGAAAATTACCATATTTAAAAAAAAAAACTTTTTTTAAAATTAGAAAAAAAATATTAATCCCTATTTAATGACTGCAGTAAGCTATATAGCCCCAGCAAGGTACTATTTTATAGTATGTTCGCTTTCCTTACTGAGATTTATTCCTAAAGTCAGTCATGTGTTCATAGATATGTATATATCAGCTGTGCTTGCTAGTGAAAGTTTTTAAATTAAGATCTTTAGTGAATGAACAAAATGTGAAAAAAAAAAAGGCATTAAAAACAACTGTAGAGGGACCAGCAGTTAGCGTAATGGCTATGTTGCTGGACTCCCACGTAGTAGACCGCGGTTTGAGTCCCGGACCAGGTGGCTTAAACTCACGCTGGGCGCGTGTGCGTGCGTGCCCAAGATCCCGAGAGGAGAATGGAGGAGAAGGGATTGCGGCATGGCCATCCCCCCTCGGGGGGGGGGGGGGTGTGATTTCTCGCTTTCTATCTCTCTGTCTGGCGAGCGCACGTGCCCTATAGCAAAAACCTCTCCAAAAAAAAAGGCATAAAAAACTGTGGATATCAGAGACTGTGTGTGTTGGGGGGAGGTAAATTGGCAGAGGGTGAGAGGTAGGGAATCAAGGGGGATAAGCAAAATATATAAGAAACTAGAAATAGAAAATTATTTGTTGATGATAACATGTATGGTAATATCCTTGATTGAGCCAATATACGATATTTTCTGGATGGAAAATCTCATTTTGTATACTGTATTGATGTACAGTGAATGAATGTAAATAAATAAAAATTTTTAAAAATTAGGAAAAAAGATTTTTTTCTTTTGGCCTGAGGGCACATGCACTGCCCAGAGGCAGAGAGAGCGGGAAAGTGAGAAAACACCCCGGATGGGGAATGGTCTCACCACAATCCCCTCTCCTCTACTTCTCTCTTCCTCCAGGATTCTTGGCTTGACATGAGCCCAGTCTGTCTTCACGACACCAGGTCCAGGACTTGAACCATGCAGTTAGCCATATGGGGACCAGTCACCCTGACATCATGCCACCAGCTGGCCCAGTTCCTTAGATTTCTAATAACACAATCCATCTAGATTCTGTGTGGGATGGGGTGGGACTATGGGGAAAACAGAATTTTCCAACTGAAATTGTTCAGATAAAATAAACGCCAGTCCTTTGAGACCATAAATAAATAAATCTAATTTCCATAAAAGTGAAACTTTAAGAAGTCATTTAGTTTCTATAAATACAATAAGAATAGGGACCAGCAGTTGGCATAATGGCTATGTCGCTGGACTCCCATGTAGTCGACTGTGGTTCGCGTCCTGGACCTGGTGGCTTAAAACTCACGCTGGGTGCGTGTGCGTGCATGCCCAAGATCTCGAGAGGCAAATGAGAAGGATTGCAGCATGGCCATCCCCCCTGGGGGGTGATTTCTCGCTTTCTGTCTCTCTGTCTCTGTCTTTTGGCAAACACACATGCCCTATAGCAAAAATATCTCAAAAAAAAGACAATAAGAATAAACAGCAAATTTTGTGAATTATACTTCCAGAATATAAGCAATATCCATGTACCTGTTTCTATGTACAAGAGCCTATAAGAGGATATGGGGGGGTGGTGGTGCATGGGTTTCCAAATTGTTGCACAAAAATAAACTTGAACTTTACCTCCATTTTTCCACAAGCTTTTGGAAGTGCCCTCGTACATTACTTCCACTCTAGCCTATTCCATGGGCCTCTCTAGGCTTCACTAGGGTAAGCCTCCTGACTGGTGTCCCTGCTCTGATTGCTCCACAACTCGTCCTCCCAAGAGCAGCCACGGTGTATGTTCTCAGGTCTAATTTGAATCATGTTACTATTGTTCCCTTGCTCTCGTGGCCTCTGTACCCTATGTGGGCCAGCTGGTGGTGTAGTGGTCGAGGTGACTGGATTTGACACAGCCAACTGCATGGCTCAATTTCCAGACCCTTGTGGCCTGAAAAACATGACAGGCACATGTGTATGTCTGCCCAGAATTCCAAGAGGAAGGGATGAGAAGGGACTGCATGTGGCTACGCCCTGGGGACTGCCCTCTTACCTTCCCCTTCCTCTGTCTCCAGTGACTGCAAGAACCCCACAGCAGATGAAAACAAACAAGACATACCTATGGGAGCCAGCCCCTCCTTGTCCCAGTGGCATCTCCTTCCTGCACTCTCCTGGCTCACTGTGCTCCAGACCTACTCAAACTCATCACACTCGCCATTCCCTTTGCCGGAATGCTTTTTCCTAGATCATCTCAAGACAGTCTTTTATGTCACTCACATCTAAACTCAGATGTTATCTTTTCAGAGTTCTGATCAGTCATTCCCCCTCTAAAATATCACTCATCTACTTTCGGACAATTTAGTCATTATCTGAAATAATTATTGTTTATTATCCATTTTCTCCTGTCTAGAATGTAAATGCAATGAAAGCAGAAACCTTGTCTGTCTTCACCAGTGCCTAGAGCTGTGCCTGGCCCAGTACAGGCACTTAAATATTTGGTGTCCGATGGAAATCATTTACCTTGACTTCTTACTTTCTAGAGGCAACTTGGCAAATCCCAACTGGGGTCTAACATGCTAAATAAAAAGGATATATTCTTTTTTTATTTTACTGGTAGGAGAAGAGAAAATATAGAGAAAGCAGGGACATTGTCCTGTTAAGTTTGCAAAATCTTTGAACATGATGCAGTAATTCTTCCAGCCCCGGTTTTATCATCTGAACTGAACCAACTCTGACTTATTCCCAGAAGTCTGGGCCAACTGCTCTGGTGGTGCACTCTGTAATTCAGAAAGTACAACTGCAAAAACATAATGAGGGACAGTCATACAAAAAGAAAAGGTAATGGGATAGATAAGATATAAATGCCTGGAAATACTTGTCCTACCTGGGGCTTACAGTTTTTGAGTTCACATACTTCCCAGCTTATGCTTGTTTTTGTAAATTAATTAATTAATTTTTTACTTTGCATTCTTTCACTGAACATCATCACAGCATACAAAATGTGATTTCCCATCCAGAATACACTGTATAGTGGCTTAATCATACATGTTATCAACAAATAATTTTCCATTTCTTGTTTCTTATATTTTCCCCCATTTCCCACCCTCCTCCCACACTGTCTCTGATATCTGTAGTTGCTTTCCATTCCTTTTTATTTTTTCTCACATTTTATTAATTCACAAAATATCTTACTGAGTCTAATACTTCCAATAGCAAGTTTAGCTGTGAACATATGTTGACTTTAGGCATGAAACTCTATGAGTAGGATGAATATACTATAAAGTAGCACCTAGCTGAGACTATATAGCTTACTGTGGTCATTAAATAGGTATTTTTAAATTTATTTTTATTTTTATTAGTTTTTAGAGGTTTTTGCTATAGGGCGTATGCACTCGCCAGAAAGACAGAGCGAGACAGAGAGATAGAAAGCGAGAAATCACTCCCCAGGGGAGATGGCCACATTGCAATCCCTTCTCCTCCATTCTCCTCTTGGGATCTTGGGCACGCACACACACACGCCAGGTGTGAGTTTAAGCCACCGGGTCCAGGACTCGAACCACAGTCGACTACGTGGGAGTCCAGTGACATAGCCATTATGTCAACTGCTGGTCCCAATATTTTTTTTTAATTTAAAGAAAAGCAGTTTTAGCTTTAATAAATCAAAATTAAAAAATGTTAAGAGAACTTTGCTTAAGACTTAAAGCCAGGGGGACCAGCAGTTAGCGTAACGCTATGTCGCTGGACTCCCATGTAGCCGACCACTGTTCGAGTCCCAGACCCGGTGGCTTAAACTCACGCTGGGCACGTGTGTGTGCATGCCCAAGATCCCGAGAGGAGAATGGAGGAGAAGGAATTGTGGCGGGGTCATTCCCCCTGGGGAGTGATTTCTCGCTTTCTGTCTCTCTGTCTCTCTCTGTCTTTCTGGGGAGTGCACGCGCCCTATAGCAAAAACCTCTCCAAAAAACAAAACAAACAAAAAAAAAACTTAAAGCCAGGAAGCAGGGTAGGACTCTATTCAAATACTAGGTACATGGATCTGTCCACAACTCAAGAGAAGACAAAAATCCTTAATTCTGGAAAACAAAGCATAGAAGATCAGCAATGTTTTAGTCCAAAGTCATAAAATTCCATTTCACAAGTTTAGACTCATGTTCTTAATCTATCTTTTGTTGTGGTCTGACCTTTTCATATAAATTCTGGAAGATAACATTCAACTCTGGACTTGTCTACCATTATACTGACCATTTTCTTAGTTATTTTTCAACTCTTATTTCTGTGTGTCTAACATTAGTTTTCTTGATATAGCACTCCCTTCAGAACTTATTGGAGAACTGATCTGGTGTCGGTAAATTCTTTCAGGTCTTGTTTATCTGAGAATGTTCTTGTCTACTCTTTCCATATGAAGGATAACCTTGCTGGATATAGTATTCTTAGTTGAAATTGTTTTTCATTCAACAATTTGAGTATATTTTCCTATTTTTTTCCCCGCTCACATTGTTTCCAATTAGAGGTCTGTTGTTAGCCTGATGGGATATCCTTTGTAAGTAACTTCTGTCTTGCCAATCTTAGTATCCTGTCTTTGTCTCTGATTTTGGTCAATCTGGCTATAATGTGTCTTGGAGAAGATCTTCTTGAGTTGATTCTACTTGAGGTCCTTTGTATTTTTTGGGTATGGACCTTTGAATGCCTCTCTACATTTGGAAGATTTTCTTCCAGGATTTCATGGAATAGATTATCAATGCCCTTATTAGTCTCTTCACCTTCTGGGATACCGATTATCTGTATGATTGGATATTTAATGGCATCTAGTATTTCTGATATATTATTATCATTTGGGAGGCTATGTTATGTCTTCTTGGTGGATTTTTCTAATCCAGCAATTTTGTCTTCTACATCTGAGATTCGATTATCTGTATGATCTAGTCTGATTTTAATACTTTCAACGGAGGTTTTAACTTCCTGTATTATAGCCTTCATCTCTAACAATTCCATTTGATTCTTTTTTATGGTGTGTATTTCCTCTTTCAGATCTTGCAAGAACTTCCTCACCTCCTGGAACTTGTCGGTTCATTTGTTCTGCCTCTTCTGGAGTTCATTGTCTCTGTTCTCTTGCATTTCTGCTAGCTTTGTCACTAAGAATATTCTAAATTCTTTATCAGACATTTCCATGAGTTCCATTGTACTGTCTGTGGATGAAGAGGAATTATTCTTTTCCCTTGGAGGAGAGGTATTTACTTGATTTCTTCAAAAAAAAAGTTAATTAATAAGTAATTTTCTAAATGGGCAAATGGCCTGAATAAAGAGTCTGCCAAAGAAGACATATCAACGACCAATGTACATGTGAAAAAATGCTCAGCATCTAAACATTAGAGAAATTAAAATCATTAGATATTACATTATTACAATGTAATATCTCACCATAGTTAGAGTGGATAGGGGGAACCAGCAGTTAGCGTAATGGCTATGTCGCTGGACTCCCACGTAGTCGACCGCGGTTCGCGTCCCGGACCCGGTGGCTAAAACTCACGCCGGGCGCGTGTGCGTGCATGCCCAAGATCCCGAGAGGAGAATGGAGGAGAAGGGATTGTGGCGTGACCATCCCCCCTGGGGGGTGATTTCTTTCTGTCTCTATGCCTCTCTCTGTCTGTCTGGCGAGCGCACGCGCCCTATAGCGAAAATATCTCTCTCAAAAAAAAAGAAAAAAACAGAATGGATAGGAAATCAGTGTGTTGTAAAGGTATTTGCACCATTATGTTTATTGTAGAACTATTCACAATAGCCAAGACTGGAATCAGCCTAAGTGTCCATCAACGGATTAATAGATTAAAAAAAAATGTGGTACACACACACACACACACACACACACACACACACAGTGGAATACTATGCAGTTATTAAGGGAGGAAATCCTGCCATTTAAGTTAAATGGACAAGCCAGAATGACATTATGGTAAGTGAAATAAGCTGGGCACAGGAAGACAAATACCACATGTTCTCCCACATATATGGAAATTGGTAAAGAAAACAAGACCTCATAGAAGTAGAGCGATGGAAATGGTAAAGACATATCATGTTAATATTAATCAAAACAAATTTGGAGTAGCTATATTAATATCACACAAAGAGAAAAAGAAATATTAGAGCAAAGAGCATTACCAGGAATAAAGATCATTTCATAGTAATGAACAGAACAATTCATCAAGAGAACATCAAAACATTTCTATATCTAATAACAGAGCTTCAAAGTACATGAAGTAAAAAACAATAAAACAGCATTGAGATATAGAAAGATTCACAATTATAGTCAGAAATAATTGACAAAATAAGTACATAGAAAATTAGAACACTGGAAACCAATTTGACCTTTTTGACATTTATGCAACAATCCACCATGAGTAGCAGAACACATATTTTCAAGAACATATGGAAAAATCATCAATCGAGATAAAATATATTCTGGGCCATAATCCAAACCTTAATAACTATGAAAGAAAAGAAAGTATACAAACTCTGTTCTCTAGCCACAATAAATTTTGAAATTAAAGAAAGAGATCAGAAAAAAATTCTAAATACTCAAAAATTAAACAACATACTTTGAAACAGTCTGAGTCAAAGTTTCAAAGAAAATTTTAAAATATTTTGAATTAAATAAAAATTAAAATAGATTATAGCATGGAAAGCCGCAAAGCTTTCTAAATTGAGCCAGAGAAGGGCACAAAGTGGGCTTCTGTCATACAAGTGTATCTGAAAACAAGACTGGTCTGAAGGACTACTTCTGTGAAGATATGTACCCAGAAATTGTCCCATCAAACAACAACAATGATGCCAGTAATAAGTGCAAGGACAAAAGGTAGTATCAGTTTGCTCTTGTTACTAAACTGAAAATGATATAACCCTCATCCTTTCTTGCTTTAAAAGCATCCAAAGATCTACGAGACTTCGATGCACATGTCCAGGGCAACTTGGATACTGTGGTACCTCGGCATCCACCCTCTACCTTGGCCCAAATAAACCACTTACTTGGCCTTCATTTTTCTCTTAGGTCTACATTTTGAAGGTAAATGAAGAACCAATCAGCTGAAGAGACTTATAGCAAATAAATTGCATTTGTAATGAAATGTTTCCCATGAAGAAACTTCAGGTCCATACACTTTCACTGGTGAATTCTACCAAGCTTTTTATTTTTTATTTTGCTATAGTGCATGTGCATTCATGAAAGAGAGAGAGAGAAAAAGAGAGAGAAAGCATCCCCCTGGGGGGAAGTCTTCACCAATCCCTTCTCTATTCTCCTCTTGGGATTTCTTTTTGGGCATGCATGCACATGCACCCACTGTTTTTCAAGGGCCTGGATCCAGGATTCAGTCCATGCAATCAGCTATGTGGGAGCCGGCAGTCTTAACCACCATGCCATTAGCTGGCTCTGCCAAATTTTTGAAGAAGAAATAATATTCATTGTACACAATCTCTTTCTGAAAATAGAATACTTCCCAACTCATTTTATGAGGCCAGTATCACCTTGATACCAAAACCAGGCAAAAACTTTACAAGAAAATTACAGACCAAAATCTTTAAAAAACGTGGATACAAAAACTCTAAACAAAATTTCAGTAAATAAAGAACATAGAAAGACTCAAGAGCAAGTGAGGGTCATCACAGGAATGAAAGGCTAATTTAAAATTCAAACATCAATCAATGTTATTCATTGTATTAACACACTGTAAAATCAAAACCATGTGAGCATCTGAAGAGTTGCAGAATGGAGGAGTTCGACCCGGCGAGGCCCCAGGATCTGTCTGAGCCCCCCGACATTTGAGCTCTGCTTCCGGTCAGATCAACATGCTGGCAAGGCCACTGTTGTGCACCCCCTGACCTTGGAACAAAGCTTGGGTCAATTAGCATGTCAGCAACTGCTTGCTATTTGCTGCAGAAAACTGGTAGCCTTGCTGGGAAGCAACCCCCCTCTGACTCCCCAATTTACTACTATAAAAGAATTACATAGCTCTCTTATACATCCTGAGTATATGATAAAATTTTCCAGGAACTCCCCCGACCGCTCCCCTTTGCTATAATCACCTACTATTAATTAAAATGCTTTGGGAACCAGCAGTTAGCATAATGGCTATGTCACTGGACTCCCACGTAGTCGACCGCGGTTCGCGTCTCAGACCCGGTGGCTTACAACTCACGCCGGGCGCGTGTGCGTGCGTGCCCATGATCCCGAGAGGAGAATGGAGGAGAAGGGATTGCGGCGTGACCATCCCCCCTGGGGGGTGATTTCTCGCTTTCTGTCTCTATGTCTCTCTCTGTCTGTCTGGCGAGCGCACGCGCCCTATAGCGAAAAACCTCTCCAAAAAAAAAAAAAAAATGCTTTATCTCCATGGTCACAGTAGAGGGTGGGCTGAAGTTCTATCTAGGCAGAAATAATCTTGACCTTTGGAAGGTCCTTCAAAATACATTTAAGGTAAACTTAATCCTTTCTTTACTTAAAATAGGATTAGGCCAAAACTGGCCCAGGACACCTCCGCCCTCACCAAGCGAAATAGATAAATATTTTAGGACTCCTCAAATCAAGTTTTAGATCCCTATAAAACTATGTAAGTATCATTCTTTATTAAGGTCCAGAGGAACTAATATCTATTCTTGAGATTTTCTTTGCTCAGAGCCATTCCTGGTAATCACAAGATGGCTGCTGCGCTGCATCAGCTGATAATCATCTCTGCTTACCGGAACCGCCTTCCCAAAACTGCATTCTATGAAGACCCACCTACAATTCCATGGAGACCCACCTACAAACGCAGAACTGCAGTAGACCCACCCTTAATCCAACCCTGAACTGCACGAGACCCACCCTTAATCCAACCCTGAATAGAATCTATGTTCCCTATTGTTAAAAACTTTATGAGCTGATAATTGAAACACGTAGCCCCTCTCCCTTTACTTGCATGTAACACATTTTCAATAAAAAGGCACAATGATTCCTAGCAGTTGTCACTCCCCAGAGAGCGATCTCTGGGGGGTGTCTGGCATAGGACGTGCATGAAAAGGCACTGAGGCCTCTGTCTTCTGTTCACCTGCGCCGCCTCCGTCGAGATAACCCACCCACGCCGAGGCTGGTCCCCGGCAGCAGAAAATGCATTTGATGAACTTCAACAATCTGATTAAAACAAGCATATATGAAAATACAGAAAATCCCTCTCATCTAAGTAGGAATAAAAAGGAGCTTTCTGGACCTGTTCAGGGAGGGAAGCCACAAAATCTCTAGCATTAATATAACATATAAAGGTAAAAGAAAAAATTATTTTTCACTAATTTGAGGAACAAGTCAAAGTTGCCCACTTTTATGAATACTACTCAATGTTGTACTGAAAATTCTAGCCAGTGTAATATGATAATAATAAATGAAAAGTATCCAGATTAAAAGCAAGAAAACACACTATTTGTATATGGCATGAAGGAAATCCATTAGAATCTACAAAAAACTATTGTTGCTAGTGCAAACTTAGCAAGGTCGAAGAATACAAAATTAATATACAAAAATTTACTGTATTTTTTTTTTTTTGGAGAGGTTTTTTTTTGCTATAGGGTGCGTGAGCTCGCCAGGAAGACAGAGCGAGACAGAGAGATAGAAAACGAGAAATCACCCCCCCCAGGGGGGATGGCCATGCCGCAATCCCTTCTCTTCCATTCTCCTCTCAGGATCTTGGGCACGCACGCACACGCGCCCAGAGTGAGTTTAAGCCACCGGGTCCGGAACTCGAACTGCGGTGACTACATGGGAGTCCAGCGACATAGCCATTATGCTAACTGCTGGTCCCACTGTATTTTTATATACTAGTAACAACCACTCATAGATTGAACTTTTTAACAATATCATTCACAAAAACATCAATAATTTGAAATACTTAGGAATAAATGTGACAAAAATGTGCAAGGCCTATTCTCTGAAAGATATGAAACCATGCTGAGAGTAATTAAAGACCTAAACAATGATAAACCATGTTTATAGATTGGAAAACTCAAAGTGAAGACCTCAGTTTACTCCAAATTAATAGTCAATGCAAATGCAAAGAAATTCTCAGCAAACTTTTGTGTAGAAACTGACAAGTTACTCAAAAATTCATAAGATAATACAAAGAATACTTTTGTTTTAAGAAAAGAACAACCTTGGAGTGTTAAACAATACTTGATTTCAGGATTATTGGTCAAGATGATATTGATGTAATGAAAGTAACTCATGAAGAGCTAACTCATAGCTATCTACTTCAGTAGAAAAAAATAAACTAAAAACAGATTCAAATATATATGGACAATCCGAACATATATGGACAACTGATTACTTTTATTGAAGTAAAATTCAAAGTTCACCATATTTTTAAATGTACAATTTCACAGTACATAGTATATTCATAATGTTGTACAGTCATCAATACTACTGAGTTTCAGAACATTTCTTTCACCCCAAAAGAAACCCCATTCCCCCTGTCTTCCAACTTCTCAATATTCTGCCTTTTCTGAATATTTGATATAAATGAAATCATATATATACCTAGCTTCTTTCATTTAGAATGACATTACAAAATTTTGCATTAGTATTAAAATAAATATGTTAATATACAAAATCATGCATTAGGATTTCATTCCTTTTTCATTGCTGAAGAATATTGCATTGTACAGATATAACCCATTTTGTTTATCCATTCATCAGTCCATGCGTACTAGTATTTGTTTGAATACTGTTTTCAAATCTTTTGGATACATACCTCAGAGGAATTCCAGGTCACATTGATAGTTCTGTTTATTTTTTAGAGGAAACACCAAACTCTTTTCCACAGTGGCTGCATCATTTTACATATCCACCACTAATGTCTGAGAGTCCAATTTGGATTGTTTTGGCTATTCAGTTCCTTGTGATTCTACTTAAATGTTAGAATTAACTTTCAATATCTGCATTAAAAGGTATTGAGATATTGATAAAAACTGCATTAAGTCTTTTTTTTCTTTGGTTTGGCAGAATTATCATCTTCACAACATTAAGTCTTTAGTAAAAGGCGAAAGATTTATGCGATCTGAAGAGAAACCAGAGTATACAACATTAAGTCTTTCAAACCAAGAACATGAATTGTCTTTAATGTCTTTTTACTTATTTAGGTCTATTTCTTTCAGCAACATTTTATAGTTTTCAGTGTACAAGTCTTGTGCATCCTTGCTTAAACTTATTCCTAAATATTTTATTCCTTATAATATAATTAAAAGTGAAATTTTCTTAATTAGGTTGTTTCTTATGATAGTATGTTTCTAGTATATAGATTCAACTAATTTTTGTGTATTGATCTTTTATCCTGTAATATTACTAAATTAATGGTTTTAGCTGTAAGAGACTTTTGTGGATTAAACAGGATTTTCTATATATATAATCATGTTATTTGCAAACAGAAATTTTTCTTTCCAATTTGAATGCCTTTTTCTTATGACTTTTTCTTACATAATTGCTCTAGCTAGAATTTCCAATATGATGTTGAATAGAAATGGAAAAGTGGTCATCCTTGTCTTGCTCCTATTCGTAGGAGAGGCTTCAGGTTTTTTTGTTTTGTTTTGTTTTTTAACCACTGAGTATATTATCTGCATGTTTTACAAAAATGTCCTCTGAAGTTTGAGAAAGTTGCCTTATATTTCTAGTTAGCTGGGTGTTCGTTTTTTTTTTTTTTTTTATCATGAACGAATGTTGGATGCTTTTCAAATGCTTTTTCCATATTGACTGAGAAAATTTTAAGTTTTTCATCCTTAATTCCATGTATGCACTGTATTGACTGTCTTTTCATGTGTTGAGCCACCCTTGAATTCCTGGTTCAGATTAAGTCCACTTTGATCATGGTGACTAATTGTCTTAATATCTTGCTGGGGCTTGCTAGAATTATGTTGAGAACTTTTACATATACATTCACATGGAATACAAGTTTTCTTTCTTCATGAGTTACTTTCATTGTATGTTTGTGTATGTTTGTTTCTGGAAATTATGCATTTCTTCTAGGGTATCTAATATAATGGTGTACGATTGTCAGTAATGATCTTTTTCTTAAGTTTACTGTAGGGCGTGTGTGGTTGCCAGAAAGAGAGAGAGAGAGAGAGAGAGAGAGAGAGAGAGAGAGAGAGAGAGAGAAATCACCCCATTGCCCATGCAGCAATTTCTTCACCTCCATTCTCCTCTAGGACTTTGGACCTGCAAGTATACACACTCAGTGTGCTTTTTAAGCCACTTGGCTTCAGGACTTGGACCATGCAGTCTGCCATGTGTAATCTAGCCTCCTTAACATTCATGTCACCTTCTGGCCCAAAACATCCTCTCATAATCCTTTTTATTTCTATAAAGTTAGTAGTAAAGTACCTACTTACTAAACTACTCATTTTAATAAACGTATTCTTCTCTTTTCGGTCTAAATGTTGTTTCGCTGACTTTTTATAAGGCCCAACCATTTCTTCAATTCATTTTATTGTTCTAGTTCATTTTTGTTTTCATCTTTATTATCTCCTTCTGCCATCTTTGGGTTTAGTTTGTTCTTTTGTTATTTAGTCTCTTGGGATGTGAAATAGTATTATAAATTCTAAGATATTCTTTTTTAACAAAAAGTTGATTTTTCATGCAAGTAAGAGACAGAGACAGAGAAAAACACCCCCCACAGGGCCTGATGCAATCATAGCTAACCCCCACCCAGCCGTCCCAGTCAGTCGGGATCATAGGTGCTTTTGGTTCAATATTTCTTTGGCTGCTTGTCCTTCTTGGTCCTTCATGGTTCCACACAAATTTTAGAATTTTTCTATTTCTATGAAAAATGTTGTTGAATTTTTCATAGAAATTGCACTGAATCTGTAGATCATTTTTAGTAATATTTTAATAATGTTAATTACTCCCATGAGCTTAGAATATCTTCCCATTTATTTGTGCCTTCTTCAGATTTTTTTCATCAATATCTCATAATGTTCAGTATACAGATCTTTCACCTCCTTGGTTAAATTTATTCCTGAGCATTTTACTGTTATTGATGCTATCATAAATGGGCTAGTTTTACCCTCATTCTGTTAATGTAGCATATTACACTTCTTGATTTGTGTATGTTGAAGCATCTTAGCATCTCAGGCAGAAATTCCACTTGATGGTATTGTTCGTGCTTTATATGTGCTGATGAATGTGTTTGCTAGTATTTTGTTAAGGATTTCTCCATCTATGTTCATCATGGACATGGATATTGGTGTTCATTTTTTTTTCCTTTGTTTTTGTAGTGTCCTTGTCTGACATTGGTATCAGAGTAGTGTCAGTTTTGTAAAATGAATTTGGAAGTGGTCCCTCCCCTGGAATTTTTTGGAAAACTCTAAGAAGGGTTGGCATTTTTTTCTTTAAAAGTTTGGGAGAATTCACTAGTGAAGCCATCTGGTCCTAGACTTCTTTGTTGGGAAGCTTTTGATTACTGAGCTAATTTGTTCATTGGTCTGTTAAAATTTTTCTATTTCATTATTTAGTCTTGGTAGTTTGTCTGCTTCTATTAGGTTGTTGGGAAAGTCATGGCATTTTTCTGTCTTTCTATGCAAAAGTGCATCATGACTTTCTGAATTACCCAATGGTAATTTGTTCATCTCTTTTAGGTTATCCGATTTGTTCCACATAACTATTAATAGTAGTCTAGTATGATCCTTCATATTTCTGCAGTCCATCTGTTGCAATATTTTATCTTTCATTTCTGATTTCAGTCTGTGAAGCAGGTTTACTAATTGCCATTTACCTGAGTCTGGTAAGTCACAAGTCACACACCAGTTATATGAAGCAGAAGTATTGGCTTGCAGATGGGCAGCAAGGAACAAAATAAGCCTAGCCATTTGTAAGCTGGTCCCCAAGACTCACAAACAATGTTTAGGTGACAGGCCAGCAGATGGCGTAATGGTTACATCACTGGACTCCCATATAGTCAACTGTGGTTCAAATCCTGGCCCCAGTGGCTTAAGACTCACGCCAGGTGCATGTGCATGCATGCCCAAGATCCCAAGAGGAGAATGGAGGAGAGGGGATTGTAGTGTGGCCATCTCCCCAGGGAGTGATTTCTTGCTTTTTGTCTCTCTGGTGGGTACATGTGCCCTACGGCAAAAATCTCTCTTAAAAAAAAAAAAAAAAGAAGAAGGAGGGCCAGCAGGTGGCGTGGTGGTTAGGGACACTGGACTCCCACATGGCTGACCTCGGTTCGAGTCCCAGACCTGACGGTTTGCTTTCTCACTTTCTCTCTCTCACTCTGTCCCTCTCTGGTCAAATTAAAATGAATAAAGTTAAATAAAACAATTCTTTAAAAAAAGACAGAAAAGATGTCCAGGTGAATGAAATCTTGACAGTGTGTGCTCCAGTTGCATTACAGCTAAACAGAGATCTTGAATAGCAGTCTTCCCCAGGTTATGTATCTCAGGGTTACACAACCCACTAGGCAGTTCTGAAGAACGTTCTGCTTGTAGGAGAGAGAGAAACAAAGTCCAGGCCATCTTGGGCTATTCCGTCCTAATTCAAGATATGACATTACCTAGGAGGAATAGGGACAAAGCCTGAGTTGCTTTGGAACGTGTCTCTCTATCTCAGGACACTGCATTCCCAGCACATTCCACATTTATTTTGAGAACTACAAGCAAGCAATGGAGAATTGGGTTGGTCCACATCCATCCTGAGAATTGTCTGGCAGAGCAGAATCTTCTTTTTCTTCCTTGGTCTAACTAAAGCTTTGAAGATCTTATTTATATTTGCAAGAAACATGGGAGCGGGACAGTGGCACGGCAGTAAAACCTAATGCTCTGTGATACTAACCCACATGGGAAAGTTCTGGATTAACATCCAGAGACTCTGCCGAGTACAACAGGCCATAATCCAAAGCTGACTTAGGCTGGAGGTGGATCTCAACATCAAGACTCTGTGATGCTCTCATTCTTTCTCACATAAGAAATAAAAAATTTAAAAACAACAATTACTAGTTTCATACAACTTTCCTATGGTTTCCTAATCTATTTTCTTTAACTTTATCCACCCACCCTTATACTGAGTTTTTAAATACTATATTTCAATATTCAAGAGTTACTTTTTGTCTTAAGTATTTCTATGTATAGGTATATTCTGTCCTTTCATGGATGCATATATTCATTGTTCTTCAAGTACCTTAGGAAAAGTTTATCTTTGGGGAGCTCTTCTTCCTATAGTTCCTGTCCTACAAGTCAACTTTCATGTTGGTTCCTTCCATGTAAGAGGCTCTTCTCAAATATCTACTATATTTTTTTTCTACTGCTGCACAGATTCTCACACACTTTGTAGCTTAAAATACCACAGATGCCCTAAAATCAGGCTGTTGGCAGGGTTGTATTCTGGTGAAGGCTCCTGACTGTTTGCATGCCTTTTCCAGCCTCTAGAGGTGCCTGCACTTCCCGGCTCATGACCACTTCTCTCTTCAAAGCCAGCAGTGTAACATCTTCAATCTCTTCTTCTCATTTCTTCTTCTTTTTTTTTTTTTTTTTTTTTTTTTTCCTACAGGGCATGTGTGCTCACCAGACAGACAGAGACAGAGAGACAGAACGCAAGAAATCATCCCCCAGGGGGGATGGCCACACCGCAATCCCTTCTCTTCCATTCTCCTCTTGGGATCTTGGGCATGCACACACACGCGCCTGGCGTGAGTTTAAGCCACCAGGTCCGGGACTCGAACCGCGGTCAACTACGTGGGAATCCAGTGACGTAGCCATTAGGCTAACTGCTGGTCCCTCTTCTTCTCATTTCTACTTCCATCACCACATCTTCTTTGCCTCTGACTCAACTACGTTTTTCTTATAAAGATCTTTGTGGGGACCAGCAGTTAGCATAATGGGTATGTCACTGGACTCTCATGTAGTCGACTGCGGTTCGCGTCCCGGACTTGGTGGCTTAAAACTCATGCCAGGCGCTTGTGCGTGCGTGCCTAAGATCCCAAGAGGAGAATGGAGGAGAAGGGATTGCAGCAATGGCTATCCCCCCGGGGGGTGATTTATCGCTTTCTATCTCTCTGTCTCTGTCTGGCGAGCGCACGTGCCCTATAGCAAAAAAAAAAAAAAAAAAAAAAAAAAAAAAGATCCTTGTGAAGGGCCAGCAGGTTGTGGGCTGGATTCCCACATGGTTGACAGTGGTTCGAGTCCTGGACCCAGTGGCTTGAAAATCACACTGGACATGCAAGCATGCATTCCCAAAATCTCAAGAGAAGAAGGGAGGAGAAAGGACTGCAGCATGGCCATCCCCCTACTCACTCTCATTCTCTGTCTCTTTCTCTGTCTCTCTCTCCAGTGAGCACATACGCTCTATGGAAAAAAAATCCTTGTGACTACATTGGGATGTCTGGATAATCCATAATAATCTATCTCAAGGCACCTCGTTCTATCTTCAGTGTCCTTTTAGCTAAGTAAGGTAATGCTCAATTTCTCAAAACTAGAACATAGACACAGGTGGGGCTATTATACAGCCTACCACATCTAATAACCTTGGGCTTCCACTGATGATTCCATGTTTTTTCTTTTTTTTTGGAGAGGTTTTTGCTATGGAGCGCATGCGCTCAACAGAAAGACAGAGAGAGACAGAGAGACAGAAAGCGAGAAATCACCCTCCAGGGTGGAGAACCACACCACAATCCTCTCTCCTCCATTCTCCTCTCGGGATCTTGGACACACATGCACACTTGCCCGACATGAGTTTAAGCCACTGGGTCTGGGACTCGAACCACAGTCGGCTACATGGGAGTCCATCGGCTACATGGGAGTCCAGCGACATAGCCATTGCGCCAACTGCTGGTCCTGATTCCATATATTTTTACTTCCAGCCCTGACCATTTCCAGCCCAGATCTATCATCTTTTTACTTCCAGTTCTGATCTAGCATCTCCTTCAGTTCAGCACGTATGCGAGCAATGTGAGCGGGTCAGCAATCCAGCACTGTGAGTGTCTATTAGAAGAACTGACTTGGTTTGAACGGTTCAGGTCCTTACGCCGTAAGATGGATGTCCCGACCTGCGGGACAGTCGAACAGGTTTCCTGGGGGAAGGAGTGAGAGATGGGACGAAAGGTGCACTATCACAGCACAGAGACGAGGCAGTGTCTCTTCAGGGTCGTCTCTTTATTGTGGGCAGCACGGAGACAACACAGTATTCAGGGTCATCCGGAGACGACACGGCGTCACAGCTCAGGGTCATCCGGAGATGACACGGTGTCACAACTCTTCAGGGTCTTCAGGGTCGTCTGGCGATTATGGGCCAGGGATCGTGGTTATATACACGTTAGTGGGCTGTGATTGGTTGAATGAAAGATAGTAAAAGGTGGTTATGATTGGTTGCTTTGTGGACCAATCATGAGGTGCTGGATATGCAAATCTGAGGGATTCTAAGCTCACTGATTTGCTATGGGAAGTGGCCAGAGTATGATTTTGAAGGTGAGGTAATTGTTTGCTCTCTGAGCCTAAGATGGCAATAGTAAGAGACTCATGAAAAATGGCCTCAGCAGACTCGCTGGTGCACAGCCTCCCACAGATGGATACACAATTTCAGTGCTATCAAGGAAGGTTTTGAGCCAGCTGGTGGCATAGTGGTTAAGATAACTGGACCCCATGTGGCCCACTGTGCAGCTGGAGTCCCAGACTAGGTGGGTTGAAAAACACACCAAGCATGTGTACACATGCCCAGAATCCTGAGAGGGGAATGGAGAAAGAGAAAGGATTGTGTGAGAAACACTGGGCATGTGTGTGTGCCTAGAATCCTGAGAGGAAATGAAGGAGGGATTGTGGCATGGCTACCTCTCCCCGTGGGGGTGCTTTCTCACTTTCTTACTTTTTCTCTCTCTCTGTGCCTCCTTCTGATGAGTGCATGTTTCCTACAGCAAATTTTTAAAAATAATAATAACAAAACAAACAAGAAAGAAAGAGGTTTACTCAGGTATATTTACTTTCTGCATAACAGATTAGCACAATGTGGAAGCTTATTTATCACGGTTTCTACAGCACAGGAATCACCGATTGATTTAACTCATTGTCTGCTCAGGCTCAGAAGGTTGACGTCTGTATGTTCACCAAGATGTAATCTCACCTGAGCTCAGGGCCCTCTTAAAGGCTCAGGCATTTATTCTCTCATGGTCTCCCCCCTCTTTCAGTTAAACTTTGTTTTAATGGGTCTCAAAATTGTGACAAGGAGCCAGCAAGTGGTGTGGTGGTTATGATGCTGGACTCCCGCATGGCCAACTATGATTCGAGTCCCAGACCTAGCAGTTGAAATCACACTGGATGCTTGTGCATATGTGCCCCAAATCCTGAGAAAATGGAGGAGAAGGGATTGTGGTGTGGTCATCCTTCAGGGGCAATTTCTTACTTTCCCTCTCTCGGGCAAGCACACTCACCTATGGCAAAACAAATAGAAAAACAAACAAACAAAAACCTTTAAAAAAAAGTAGTCTGGTGACAGTTTTTTTTGTTTTTGTTGTTGTTGCTTTTTTGTTTGTTTGGGGTTTTTTTTAGGGATTTTTTTGCTATAGGGTATGTGCGCTTGCCAGAGACAGAAAGACAGAAAACAAGAAATCACACTGCAATCCCTTCTCCTCTATTCTCCTCTTGGGATTTTGGGCATACACACACACGCAACTGGCGTGTTTCAAGCCACTGGGTCTGGGACTCAAACTGCAGCTGACCACGTGAGAGTTCAGTGCTTTAACTACTATGCCAACTGCTGGCCCAGTGACAGATTTTTAGTCAAGTTCTTGTCACCAAAAATTCCTAATTTTAAAAACTAATAACTTAAAACAGACAATAAAAAAAGAAACTAAATATGGTGCACAAAACATTCTTCTTGCCTTCCAAAAGTTTTACGCTGTATTATCACTAACTAGTCATTACATTTAAATGGTTAGTTGAAACAAATATTGGGTCCTCAGAAAAGTCATAACTATTTTTCTGTTTGTTTGTTTGTTTTTTCTATGAAAAACTGTGTCAGGACTTTCCCGACAACCCAGTAGTGCTAAGGCTGTTTTTCTCCCACTGACCTAAGACTGGGATGACAGATATTAGGGATAACATCTACTTAGTCTCTGAGCTTTCTGAGCAGACGTGACCTCACCAGCTCAAGTAGCCTTCTCATCCAATGCTTTGATGACATCCGTTGCAAAGGTCTGCCTCATACCAAAATAACCAAAGGAGCATAGTCAGAACTCAGCATGTGCTTGCCAGGAACCTTATCAACAATGGCAGCATTCTAGATTTCAAGAATTTGGGGCAAATTCAGTTCTCCATTTCAGCACAGTCATAAGCAATGCAGCACAGGTACATGTTTTGCACAACTGTTCAGACTTGGCCTGAACAGTTCAGGACAATCGTATGAGCAGTGAAGCCCGTTTCACTTGGTGACTCAGTGCTGTTATCATTAACCATGTTGCCACAACAAGCATCTTTGACAGGTACATTTTTGACATTGAAGCCCACACTGTCCCCAAGAGGATCTTCACTCAAAGCCTCATGGTACATTTCAGCAGACTTTACTTCCATTGCAACCCTGACTGGAGTAAAGGTGACCACCATGTCAGGTTTGAGAACACTGGTCCTCCACTTGACCAACAGGGACAGTTCTCACACCATAATTATGTAGATTTTCTGGAAGAGCAGATGCAAGCACCTGTCAGTTCAATGAGTTGGTGGAAAGATGCAATCCAGAGCTTCAAGAAACAAGATTCCACTGGCACCACCATCTTTACAGGTTACTTTCTACTCCTCCAGCCAAGGCATAGCAGCACTTGACTCCAGAATGTTGTCACCACTCAAACCAGAGACTAGCTCATACTGTGTTGAGGCTGTAGCCAGTTCTCTTAAAGTCGGTGGTGACTTCCTTAACACTTTCCTCATTATCTCTTCTGGCTGGAGAGTGGCTAAGTGGCCTCCATTTGGTTAATATCAACAATTAGCTGTTCCATACCAAGTGTGTAAGCTGGAGAGGCATGTGCACAGGCGTGCCCACTTTGGAGATACTAGCTCCAAATTGCCTAACAATAGAAGCAACAATCAGCAAAGCACAATCCAACTGAGCTGATCCTGTAATAACGTTTGCAACAGTCTGTGTCTTGATGCACCTATGACAGTCACATGAGACTCTATCTCCAGTTTCTGCAGGGAGAGAGCAATGGTGATACCACACTCGTATTTACTTTTAGGCATACCTGAAGGGGCCCTTTCCAATCTCAATTTGAGCCTCCTTCTCAAATTTTTGGATGCTTTCTATTTAATAGTTTTAAGTACATATTAAAAAATTAATGTAATGGCAGTGTAAACAATTGCCATTATGTTGAAAGGCTAAAATTAGTATTTCAAAAATTTACTATGATTGGATATGCTTTTGGTGGCCGTGGAAAACAAGTACTCTACACTTCACAGTGTAGCATGAGGTTTTTTTTTTTTTTTTTTTTTTTTAAAGCAAAACAGATTTTAGTTGTACGGAATTTAAAACAGACTGCAGCTTATGTAGCTAAATTTAATGACCTAAAATATCTTCTCCTAAATCATGCTGCACATATTTTATTAATCTATGAATAAAATTTATTCCTGGATGGTACATCACATATTTAATCAGTCAAATCTTTATCTAGATCAAATATAGGTGTTATTGTTTAGGAAATGAGCACTACAAAAGGGTTTAGAATTAAGAGATATTTTAAACATTATTTAGATTCAAATATTGCTTAACCCGATTTTCATCCTGAAGCATCAAGAAGTTTGAGGCACTGTCTTTGTCTAGAGCAATCAATATCAAAACATCAAATAATTTTAGTTTTTGTATGATTTTGTAAGTTTGTAAAGACTTGAATTGAGGTCTCTGGCAACAAAGTAAAGCCAGTATTTGCAGCAAATCATAAATACAAATTGAAAACCAACTCAAAAAGGTAATAACAGCTGGTTTTAATTGTTACTTATCTGTTACCTACAAAGGTTGGCTCCTAACATAGTTGAAAAACTCAGGGCAGGAAATGGTCAAACATTAGACAAATAACTGACTCATAGAAACACTTAAATTATTTCACCTATGTAAAAAGCGAACTAATTTGTTAATTGATAAAATATCCTGACAATAACATATATTTGAAGTCCAAAAGAGATTTTTCTAAACTCTCTCATAAAATCATAAAATTTTCAAGAAGTATTTGGGTCTAAGATGCTTCATTCTTGGTCTCAGTTCAGACAAATATTTGAGAAAACTGGAAGAAAAATTGTATTTCATAGTTGTTTTTCAATATGGTTGAGAAAAGACACTTTCGCCATTCCTTTTTGGGTATTTGCACACATATTCACACATGGCATACATTTAAACTTTGGCTCGGTTACACAAAACCCTCTGTGAGGGAGTCAGAGTCCAGAAATAAAGGCTGGCGATGCTTGGCCTGTGAAGCAGTGCACAGAACATCCTCAGTGCCCTCCTTTCCTTAGTGGTGAACTAGGCCAGACCTAGCACAGCTCTCTGAAGTCCAACAGCAACAGGCACTATGAGTGAGACATCACCTGAAAGCACCTTCCAGGGTTACAAACTCAAGGCGCAGTACACATTTTCCCGTTAGAGTCAAAATACATCGGCCCGGAAGTGAGAATCAAAGAGAAGTGAATGGTTTCCAAAGTGGCAGACTGGGTAACAGTCACCAACTCTCACTGAAAACAACTAGAAAGGCTGGCCAAAGTTGCTTAAAAGAATCTGAATGCTGGGAACCAGCAGTTAGCATAAAGGCTATGTCACTGGACTCCCACGTAGTCGACCACGGTTCGCATCCCGGACCCAGTGGCTTAGAACTCATGCCGGGCGCGTGTGCGTATGTGCCCAAGATCCCGAGAGGAGAATGGAGGAGAAGGGATTGCGGCATGACCATCCCCCCTGGGGGGTGATTTCTCGCTTTCTGTCTCTATGTCTCTGTCTGTCTGGTGAGCGTACACGCCCTATAGTGGGGAAAAAAAAAAAAAAAAAAAAAGAATCTGAATGCTAACAGGGCAGTTAAAAAAAAATCCAGAACTGCCAAGAAGTAAATTTATACAGGTGAGTCTAGCATTTGGCATTGCTTTTCCCCTAGGGACTGGTGAGGTGGTTCAGAACTGAGCTCAGGTTTCAAGTCTCACAGAGAGAAGACATGAGGTTTGGGCCTACCAAGGAAAGAGGCAATGGTAAGCACTCCTACTTCGACTGGAACCTTCCCCACCACAGTGCTACCTTCTGGGAATAGAAGTCAGCCAGAATCTGGAACTGAATCCAACTTCAAAATTGGAAGCCCTTCCTGGGTTTGATGACACAGGAGCGTGAGTACCCTTACCCACCTTCTGGAAGCAACATTAAGCCTTTCTAAAGGAAGGTGATATTATTCTCCCTTTCAAAGTCATTTCTACTGTTTTTCACACATAGTGTCTACAAACAAATTAACAACCACTAGTAGATATACCAGGAGAGAAAAAAAGAGCATGCAAAATAAAAATAGACCCAGAAGACCCAGATAATTATCAGGCTTTAATAATAATTACAGGCTTTAAAACAACTATGTATAATAAAAGAAGAATCAAGTATCTAAGACTTTTGACCAAAAAAAATTTTAAATTTTGGGAAAGGTACCAAATGGAAATTCTAGAACTGAAAACTTTACTTAAATTGAGAATTCAATAAGTGGGTTTAAAAATTAGACATAAGTGAAGAAAAAATTGATCAACTATATGTTAGGTCAGAAGCAAATTCACAGAATCAAGAGTAAGAATTTTGAATATAGGAAAGCATATAAGAGACCCAGGGAGTTAAGCAATAAGGTCTAACAAATCTAACTGGAATCCTAGAGAAATAAAGGCGAATGAAGTCAAGGCAATTTTTGCTGTTACTGTTAGGTTTCTGCTATATGGCACATGTGCTCGCCAGAGACAGACACAGTGACAGGGAGAGTGAGGAATCACCCCCTGGTGGGGATGGCCCCACTGCAATCCCTTCTCTCGGGAGTTTGGGTATGGACAGGGCATGATTTTCAGGCTGCCAGGCCTGGGACTCGAACTGTGGTCAGCCATGTAGGAGTCTAGCACCTCAACCACTGTGCACCTGCTAGTCCTAAGGCAATATTTGAAAAGAAAATTGATCAAAACCCAATAAAAATGATTCAGTCATAAGTAGTGCTGACCCACTCCAGAGCACATAATCACACGTGTTGACACAATCAGCACAACCCATGCTGTGGGAAGCCCCATCAGAACAACAAACCCAAGTGTTCATTAAATTGCAAGAGATCAAAGATGAAGTAGAAACCTACTCAAAGGTACCTAAAAAACAGGGACCAGCAGATGGCATAATGGTTATGGCACTAGACTCCCATGTAGAACAATGGTTCTGTGATTAAGTGAGGGATCGAAGTTCTTACCTATTAGAGATACTGACATACGTATGAGTGAAATGGTAGAAATGGAATTTGCTTAAAATACTATAAAAGTGGCAATGGGATTATAAGTTTAAAGACAATTTGCCATGTATTGTTCCTATGCATTGTTAAACAGGTGATGGATTTATGCAAGTTTATTACACTTTTCAGTTTGCTTTTGCCTGTGTTCAAATTTCTCCACAATGAAGTTTTATATAATTACTGGTAAGCCTGCGTCCCTCTCAAGATTCTGTCGGCTTCACCGTCTACTCTTTCACTGTCAGCTTTTAAGGTTGTAGGAAATGTGGGAGTGTCTCAGTTTTTTTAGCTCACTTCCTAAGCCAATGTATAAACGTACCGAAGGTTAAAACCCGATTTATTAAGCTGCATTACTCTACGTCAAGAGCCAATAACTTTATGATAGGAAAAGCATGCGAAATGTATGGCTCTCCTTGTACCTAACAAGTGTAACATGTTCAATAATTTTGGTGACATGGAATATAATGCAGATTTAATTTGTAATCTTTTCAGTAGTTTGCTCCATTTTATTTGACAATATCCGGTATAGTAAGTTTTTAATGTGCCACACTTCAAATTAAAATAATTAGAAAAAACCCATAATCGACAGGCTCAGCTGTGGCACAGCAGTAATGTAACACCCCACATGGCCAACCACAGATTCAAATCCCTCAAGTACATCAGCCTAAAATACATCCAGTGATGAGGAGGGGGAAGGCTGGGGAAAAGGGATGGTGGTGGGATGGCCCCTGTTCAGAGTGCTTCTCTTTCTCTTACACATGTGTGCATGCACACACACTATCATTAAAATTTTTTTTTACTTGTCATTAATTTAGACTTGGCCTATTCTAAATTAGGTATTTTACCATATCATGTACTCATCACAGTATATTTTCAGGTTGAAGTTCTATCTTTCTAATACTTTCTTGAAAGCATGTCTCGGCACATTCTAGAAGCTTAGAAACTTTCCTGTGAGAGGATAAAAGTTTCAATATCGGGGCCAGCGGGTGATGTGGTGGTTGAAGCGCTGGACTCCCGCATGGCTGACGACAGTTCAAGTCCCGGTACTGGCAACCTGCTTTCTTACTTTCCCTCTCTCTGTCTCTCCCTCTGTTGAGTGCATGTGCCTTATAACAAATTAAATAATAACAATAAATAAAAATATTTTTTAAAAAAGTTTTAAAAAACGTGAATAAAACTTTTAATCTAGCTGACTCTATTACGAGTTAAAGGTAGGTGGATACACACCCATACACAGATTATATAAAACATAAGCAATCACACTTAAGATATGAAATGTATTTTTTAATAATTTGTGGTGATTTTATATATGCTGTGCCCTATGGTACTAAAGATTAAAGATTTGATATACAACAGACATTTTCTGGGAATTGCTTCATGGGAATTCCAGAGATGTGCTGTAATGTTTATATTCTTTGGAATCTGTATCCACAAGTAATTGAATTCAGCATGGAAACCAACATAAGTCTTTCAAATATTTAAAAGAAATTTACCAAGATCATACCAAGGTGAAAAGTGACTCCTGGTCATGTTTTCATTTCTTTCTAAGTATATATGATGAAGAATTTCTTATTCATAAGGCTTTACATAAAATTCTATGTAAGTCATGACCTGATATTTCCTGTTGAAGGCTTTAAACTACTTAAGCTTTGTTTTCTTATTAAATACTCAAGAGAAAGACTCTTCTGAGGTATATAAAAATCAGTCAGCTTCAGGACCCTTGTGGAATATTTAGCAGCCAAATTTTATCTAACTTAATTACGGGACCTATGGTACTCAAACGTACTATTCAAAAAAAGCAATAGTGATATAAAAATACTTGGTATCAATAGATTATCTGTAAGCACTGCTTTAATTTTGATCATTTTCTTGTATAAGAGCCATGGTTTACAGTGAAAATATACTCAACCAAGGTCAGCAGGTAGTGTAGTGCTTAAGGCACTGTACTCCCACATGCCTGACCACGGGTCAAGTCCTGGACCCAGCAGCTTGTGTGTACCTGGACCCAGGTATATGTGTGTGTGTGTGTGTGTGTGTGTCCAAAATCCCAGGAGGAGAATGGAGAAAGGGCTGCAGCATGGCCATCCCCCCCTAGGGGGGATTAGTGATTCCTCACTTTCCCTCTCACTGACTCTCTCTCTCTCTCTTTGGCGATAGCACATACCTTATGGCAAAACAAAACAAAACAAAAAAAAAAAAAAAAAGAAAAGAAAAGGTACTTAACCTCCTTAAATGGTAATCGGAAGATTGGAAGTTCTTTATGATTTCACTCAACCTTAACTCTTCTGGATGTCTGGTAAACACTACATCCCAACCAATCTAGACCTTCAGATCTCCCAACTTGTTTCCCTCTACCTAACTCCTATTTATGGTGTTACTCTTTCCCAGAGTGATAATCTCTAGGGCTCTCCCTCTATCTACCTACTATCCCTTCAAGACCTGTCCTACCTTACCCTAATAGGCAAAGCCTTTTCTACTCATCCCAGTCAGAAAGTTTCATCCTTTCTATAGCATTCAGAATATTTCATTTCTACGATGTTTCCTAAACAGCCTGAACCAACACACAATGACGGTTACTCACCACCTGAATGCCAAACTGAAAAGGTGAAGAATTGCTACTCGACAAGCTGCATCTGCTTGGTCGCTCTTTCTGCTGTCCTTGATGTAGATATTCAGTGTTTATTTACACATGCGAAACATGCAAATGTAACTTTCCCCTACGATGACATCCACAGGCTGTAGGGAGTTAATAAGACTATATATATATATATATATATATACACATATACATATATTTAATTTACTTAATTTTATTCATCATCATTATTATTTTTTTCTTTGACTAGAGACAGAGAAAGAGAGAGATGGAAAGTGAGAAAGTAGACTGCCAGGTCTAGGACTTGAACTCTAGTCAAGCATGTGGGAGCCAAGCACCCTCACCACTGTCACCTGCTGGCCCCAAAGATTATGTATTTTTAAGACCAAGGAAATTCTAGAAACATGTGATACCTTGAAATGATCTCATTTTGCTCTCACCTGACCATACTGTAGGGTAAAAGATGGGATGCAGCTAGCAGACGACAGCAGGGAGAAAGCCACTTTGACTAACGTGATTTTCTCCTCTGTGATCTCTGAAAGTCTGTAGATGAAATAGATTAGTTTTCCAAGAATATATCAGACAAATTACCATTTCCTAGAATGGCTCTGGCCAATTCTCTAATTTCCTAAAGATAGGTAATAACTCCAGGAATTATGTTAGTGGGCTACAAAATCTGGAATGATGCATAGCTAAAATCAATTTGGTCTCGATATCACATATCAAACTTACTTTATACACTGAAAAAAACTCATTGTAGGGCGACCAGAAGTTGGCATAATGGCTTTGTTGCTGGACTCCCATGTAGTCAACCATAGTTTGAGTCCTGGACCGAGTGGCTTAAACTCATGCCGGGCGCATGTGCATGCATGCCCAAGATCCCGAGAGAAGAATGAAAGAGAAGGGATTGTGGCGTGGCCATACCTCTGGGGGATGATTTCTCGCTTTCTGCCTCTCTCTCTGTGTCTTTCTGGTAAGCGCACGCGCCCTATAGCAAAAAACTCTCAAAATAAATAAATAAAAAATAAAGGGAGAAAATACTATTTTCACCTAATTAAAAAAAAAAGTCATTGTAGAAAAGCTGTGGAATAAAAGCCTAGTAATAGCTAGAAAACAAAAAAACTTGAAAAAATATTTCCTCATTATAATTAAGAAATGGCAATGACAAACAATTGCTGATCATCTTTATGACATAATAAAAATTACTTTTTAAAAATGTGTGATGTGATACACTGAAGATACAAAAAAATTATATCTGTTGGTAGTCTATAAAACAGTATATTAAAAGATCTTTGTAGGGGTCCACCTGATGGTATGGTGGTTAAGCAGTTGGATTCCACATGGTCAATTATGTGGTTCAAGTCCTGGACCCAGCAGCTTGAAAAACATGCCACATGCACGTGTGAGTGCCCAAAACACTTGAAAAGAGAAATGGAGGAAAAGGGATTGTGGTGTGATCATCTCTCACAGAGAGTGCTCTCTTACTCTCTCTCTCTCTCCTTAGTGAGTTCACCTACCCTGTAGCAATGAAAAAGAAAAAAAAAAAAAAGCTTTGTAGGTTAAATTTCATCACATAATTAAATCTTTTTCTGTAAAGTAAAATATTGAGTTGTAAGAAAAGTCAAGATGTATTTTTCCTATATTTTTCTATGAAAAACTGTATCATGACTTTTCCAACAACCCAAGAGATACAGAGTGTCAAACATGTCCTATGAATTACAAGGAAAGAAAGAAAATGCTAATACTTACATAAACTTTATGTGCTTAAATAACCACTTTTGACTAAACAACTACAAAAAAAAAAGTCTAATCAAATATCCATAAAAGATCCTCTTGCTTGTACCTCCCACCCTCTACCATTAACCCTGGCCCCAGTGCAGAGGTAGCTGATGAGAAAACCATGGCCAGAGATTGCCTTGGGACCTCCACTTTCTCCCAATTGTTCTAGCCCTCATAGTTTCCCTACTGTCTTCTTCAGTTGAAACTCTGCTGCCCAGTCCCAGGTACACCTACTCTCAAGAAACTGGGAGGCCAGTGGAATATCCAGTTAGAGTGACAACAGTACAGTTTGCAGGGTGAGTGTTAGGGAGACCAAGTTGCAGAGAGATTGCAGCTCACCTCCTCCCACACGCCTCTGAATGCTCAGAATTAACTCCAAGAAATTAGAAATGTACAACAGCGCAAAGGCACAAGAAATATGGGAAACCAAGAAACTATCTCAACCCCAAGGGAAGAGAACAATTCCTCATCATCCACCCAGTAAGGAAGTACTTGTAAAAATGTCAGATACTAATTTCAGAAAAAGAAAACTGAAAAATACACAAACATATAGAAACTAAACAACCTACTCCTGAATGACTTCACAATCACTGAAGAACTCAAGATTGAAATCAAAGGGTTCTTGTAAACCAGTGATAATGAGTACACGAGTTTCCATAATCTATGGAACACAGCAAAAGCAGTCATAAGAGGTTAGTTCAGAGCAATTACTTTGCATAAGAATAAGATGGAAAGATGGCAAATGGACAACCTAATATCATGCCTCAGGGAACTGGAAAAACACCACCACCAAAAATAAATCAAAAAAAAATGCCAGGAGAAAAGAAATAATAAAGACTTGAACAGAAATAAGTGAAATAGAAAATAAATGAAATATATAGAAAATAAATAAAAGCGAAAAGCTGGTTCTTTGAAAAGATGAACAAAATTGACACCTTATTAACTAGACTAATGAAGTAGAAAGGAACCAGGTAAATAAAATTCACAATGAAACAGGCAATATTACAACAGACATAAGAGAAATATGAAACATCATTAGAGGATACTGTAAGTGACTGTACATCAACAAAAACAAAACCTGGATAAGGTGGACAAATTCATGGACCTGTATAATCTATCAAGATTGAATAAGGAGGATACAGAAAGCCTGAATAGACCCATAATGAGCAATGAGATTGAATTAGTAATACCTTTACAATAAAGAAAAGCCCAGGTCCTGATGGCTTCACTTCTGACAAAACTTTTAAAAAAGAGTTAACCCCCATTCTACTCAAATTATTTCTCAAAAAGGAAGGAACCTTTCAAAAGGAAAGAATCCTCCCCAAATTCATTTTACAAAGCCTCCATCACCCTCATCCCGAAAACAAATAAGGACACGACAAGAAAGGAAAACTACAGACTGGTATCTCTGATGAACACAGATGCAAAAATTCTCAATAAGATACTAATAAATCATACCCAACTACATATAAAAAAGAAGGACATTTAGAAGAAAAATAGAGAGGGAAAGCATTAATGGGACAAAGAAATGTGGTATTATCTATTGACAATAATTTTATAATTTTATCACTGGACTAGGGAGAAATGTTCCTATGTTGAAATATTCACTTTGTAAGCTAAATAATGTGATTGAATATATAAGAGAAAATGAAATTTAAAAAAATGTAAAAAGACTAAACATCACGACTAGGAAGGTTTTATTCCAGGGAGGCAAGGGTAGTTCAATAAAACCATAAACATAATACACCATATTAACAGAAAGAAAGATAAAAACCATATGATCATTTCAATCAATGCAGAAAAAAGCGTTCAATAAAATACAACATCCCTTCATGATTAAAACTCAGCAAAATTGGCATAGAAGGCTCATTTCCCAACACAATAAAAGCCATTGATGAAAAATCCATAGTTAACATTATACTGACTGGGGAAAAGCTCAAAGCCTTCCCACTAAAAACTGGTACAAGACAAGGCTGTCCACTTTCTCCACTCCATGTCTAGCCAATGCAATCAGAAAAGAGAATAAAATAAAAGACATTCAAATAGGGAAAGAAGAGGTGAAATTATCTCTACTTTCAGGTAGCATGATTGTATACATAGAAGACCCAAAGTTACGCATGAAAAAACTCCTGGAAGTAATAAATAAATACAGTAAAGTGGCAGAATACAAAATCAACATACAAAACTCTGTAGCATTTCTATATATGAACAAGGAACTGAAAAAAGTAATCCCATTTACCATAGCTACAAAAAGTATAAGATATCTAGTAATAAATCTAATCAAAGAAGTAAAAGACCTCTACAAGGAAAACTATGAAAATCTTAAAAAGAAATTAAAATAAGACACAAAAAAAGTTGAAGGACATCCATGGGGAGCCGAAGAATAACTATAATCAAATGGCAATTCTGCCCAAATTCATCTACGAATTTAATGCAACCCCAACAAAATTACCAGAGATATTCTTCACAGATTTAGAAAAGACCATCATAGAATTTGGAATCATAAAAGACCCTGTTTTGCCAAAGTTATGCTGTGCAAGAAAGAGTGAAGTAGGAGGCATTTCACTCCTTGATCCCAAAATATATTACAAACTATAATAATTAAAACAGCATGGTACTGGCACAAAAATAGACATGTAGACCAATGGAACAGAACAGAGATCACAAAGGGCACCAGCCAATCCAGTGGAAAAAATAAGTTGCTCTTTAGCAATTGGTGCTGGAAAAACTGGGTATCCACCTGCAGAAAGATTAATCTGGACCCTCTAAATCAACTCAAAGTGGATCGAAGATCTAAACCTGAGATCTCAAACTATAAAACTACTACTGGAAGACACTGGGGAAACTCTTGAAGACATCAGAGTAGGCAGAAACTTCTTAAATAAGACCTCCCAAGCACAGGCAATAATCCCCAAAATAGACAAGTGGGATCATATCCAATTAAAAAGTTTCTGCACAGAAAAAAGACACGATAATTAGTCTGAATTGACAACCCTTGGAATGGGAGAATAATTTTGTAAACTACGCCTCAGATAAGGGACCGATAGCCATAATACACAAGAAACTCAAGTGGTTTGCCTGAAAAAAAAAATGATCAAACCAATTAAAAGATGGGAAAATAAGCTGAACAAACAACTCTCTAAGAAAGATATATGAACAGCCCAAAAGCATATGAAAAAACATCTCTCGTTATAAGGGAGATGCAAATCAAAACTACAATGAGATACCACATAACTCAAGTCAGAATGGCTAAGATTTAAAAAAAAAATGTTTAAGTGCTGGTGAGACTGTCATGAATAGGGAACTCTTCCACACTCTTGGTGGTAACATAAATTAGTCCAGTCACTGTGGAGAACAACACGGAGATCCTCAAAGGTCTACAAATAGAGCTACCATATGTCTCCCAGCAATTCCACTCCTGTGTATCTACCCAAAGGATAGGAGACCGCTCAGTCAGAAAAGGGCTTGCACATCTGTTTATTGTGGTATTATGCAAAATTGCTAAAACATGGAACCAATCCATTGAAAAGTGTGGCACAGGCCTCGGAGCTCCAGTGACCTAGCTTGCGTCCTCCACCAAGTTGGAGCCCCAGTGACCCATGCTTATGTCCTCCACCAGGTCAGAGCCCCAGTGATCCAGCTTGTGTCCTGTGGTTAGAGTTCCAGTGATCAACACTTGCATCCTCCACCACCTCGGAGTCCCAGTGACCCACGCTTGCAGCTTCCACTGTGTCGGAGCCCCAGTGATCCGGCTTGCGTCCTGTGGTTGGAGTTCTAGTGACCCATGTTTGCGTCCTCCACTGCCGCAGAGTCCCAGTGACCCGTGCTTGCAGCCTCCACCGTGCCGGAGCCCCAGAGATCGAGCTTGCGTCCTCCACCACCTTATAGCTTCGGTGACCCAGCCTGTGTCCTCCACAGCCTCGGAGCTCCACTGACCCGTGGTTGCGTGCTTCACCCCATCTCACCCCATCGGAGCTCTGCACTTGAGTCCTCCACCACCGTGGAGCTCCGGTGACCCACAACTGCGTCCTCCACCACGTTGGAGCAGCTGCTGGCTCTGGGACTGTCCACCTTGCCGCCCTCCTCTTGCAGCCACCTCACCCACAAGCATGCCCAGTGCCCCATGCCCCAACTTGCCCTCGCCCCCACGCTCCCCACTCTCCCACCGGGAGTAGCAGAGAGCCAACTGTGATGAAGTTCAAGCCCAACCAGACGTGGGCCTAGGACAGCCAGAGGTTCAAGCAGCTGACAGCGTGCCTGTTCTGGAGCAAGCGGGAGTTCCAGGTGCTGTTGGCCCTAGAGAAGAAGAAATGCATGTGATCCCTCCTGGCATTACAAGTACCTTCAGAGCACACACAGGTGTGTGTTTGATAAATGTTTGCTGACACCTGGATGTCTCACCACCCAGCCCTGGGATGTCTTCTGCTGACATCATGACATTAACCCCTCCCTACATCATTTCAGAAACACAGATTTTATCACATGCTAGCTAAACTGGTAAGTACCTTGATTGTGTGTCTTTGTGAGGAAGTCTCCACAGCTTCCTGAAGTTTTCACTCCTTCCCCGAGGCTAAGAAGAAAATGAATCCTCATTATGCTAGAAAGCAAAGTGCCATCTTTGGGGGAAACCAGCAACACTGTGTTTGTCCCCTGTCAAATGGACTATTCCTTAAGACAGGACGCCTTCATTCCAGAACGTGCCTTGAGAAATACCAGAGAGTGGAGAAACAAGGTGGCCTCAGCCTTCTAGTTCTCATCCAGTGTCCTCAGAATGCTGATGTCCCTTAGGGTCTCTGTGTTCCTTCTCAACTGTCCCAGGCAGACACCCAATTACCAGAGAAATTTGCTGGAAAATGTAAGAAACCACTCATATTACAAACAAACTTCATTATCTTTGAATTAACATAAGAAGGGATATACAAAACAAACAAAAAAATCTATAGCATACCAAATATCTGAATAAGTAAGTGGCTCTCACTGTGTGCTGGTGAGACAACCATGGAACAGGCAGAACCAAAGTGAGATGTCGTACAGCAGTGTGGACAGCCCTTCTGCAAAGTGTGGACTAAAAACGGACGAGATAAAGTTAGAAGCTGAATATATAATACAAATGACCAATAGACCAAATTCATGTAGTACCAGCTCTACATGATATAAAATTATTGTCTGTTTAGATGGGAGATTGAAGTAACAAAATATAGAAGAAAAACAAAACAAACCAAAAATAAGGACAAAAAAACCTCATTTAATTATGGCAATGGTAAGAATGATTGTCTGGGGACCAGCAGTTGGCATAATGGCTATGTCACTGGACTCCCACGTGGTGGACAGCAGTTCGAATCCCAGACCCGGTGGCTTAAACTCACACCAGGCATGTGTGCATGCATGCCCAAGATCCTGAGAGGAGAATGGAGGAGAAGGGATTGCAGCACGGCCCTCCCCCCTGGGGGGGTGATTTCTCATTTTCTGTCTCTCTGTCTTTCTGGCGAGCGCAAGCACCTTATAGCAAAAACCTCTCAAAAAAAAAAAAAAAAAATGGTTGTCTGGTCTTTCCCTCTTGGTACAAATGACTGGAACCTCTGGGCAAAATATAGGAACTACTCTTGGTCTTTGCATTTCCATTTAATCTATAATCAGCTTGTGAAGTTCCCAATACATGTGTGTCAAGATTTTAGATGAGATTGCATCGACTCTAGTTGCCTATCAATTTTAGGAGAGCAGTTTAAATAGGACACCTGATCGCCTGGTGCAATCCATCCTTAGGGTCAGACCATTTTTTCCCCCCAAGAGATTCTGCTACCTCCATTTCTGGCATAAAGACATCTGACTAAGAGTCCCAGCCTCAGAGTTTCTATGAGATAATATGGAGGGACTCTCATTTCCTGCAGCAAATATTTCTCAAGGACAAAAAGGCCCTCTTGTAGTTCTGGAATCCTACAGTGGAAGAGTGTGAGGGGAAACAGATCAAAAATAAAATTGAAACCCAAAACAGTCTTGAATACAATTCCATCTACAGGAGGGCCTCTGTCCGATGTGTGAGTTGCAGAGTACATTTTCTTAAACATATTTTAACCCAGGTCAGAAAAATAGTACTTACTCCAGGGGCACAGATTTGACAAGTCCAAACAGCACCGGAACTGACCCAGCAGGAGGTAAACCATCTTGCCAGGATGAGATGTGTGCATCAGCTCTGCGTGGGGATGCTGGGTTGTGGGTGAGGGGAAGAATACGAGGGCCTAGCACAGGCTAGGAGGAGGAGTGGGGGCAATCTGTTGTAGTCCTGGAAATGGGGATCAGAGCGGACAGGGCGGTGCAGAGGGCTTGGTCTGTAGACCACAGAGGAAGAGTCGGGCATGGAGAGCCTCAAGATTGCATAGTGGTAGGCATTGGAATTAGTCAAGGGTGAGAAACAGGCAGGGCAGAAGAGTGACAGAGACACTGTTATGGGGACTGGTCAGAGGGCTGCCGTATTGGGGAGGAATGGCAGGAAACTGGGTGAGGTGAGGAATGTGGGAAGGAAGAAAAAGAGAAGGTGGCTGGGGTTTGAGAAGGATCATCGTTGCCAGGGGCACTGCTAGATCCTCATCTGGTCGAAATGAGTCCAAATGAGCAACTGGCCAAGTGCACAGAACTCCTCCAGCACTCATGTCACTGCACCCCCCGCATCATCAAGTGACGGAATGCCCACTGTGACATGGGCAGACCCCACCCCACTGGTCTCCAGAGTGGGTGCCCACTGGGACACGGGCAGACCCTGCCCCACTGATCTCCTGAGTGGGCCCCAACCAACAGGAAAACAGTCCCAGTTTCTAGGTTAAAAAGTGACCATAAGAAATAGCAAAGAGTAGAAAGGGAGCGGTCATATTAGTCCCTATTCTTGGGATAACACATAGGTTTATTTTCACTTGGCAAAGATTGGTTATAGGGAGAAGACAGAGGCTGGGGTTTGGGACCTTGGAGACTGTGTGAAGCAAGAATTGGGAAATGAAGTCAGTGTCCCACTGAATTTTTTTTTAACCTCTTTCCTTTTTTCATTCTCTTTTTAAGTTAACATAACAATTGCACATGTCGTGGTGGTGATATTTTTTCCATACATGAATATAATGTGTAATGATTAAAGAAGGATAATTACTAAACAATATTAAAGATAAAAGATCTAATGTCCAATTATGAAAAAATAAAGTGTGGCACATATACTCTATGAAATACTACTTAGCCATAAAAACAAGACCTTAGCATTGGATAGAAAGTGGATGAACATGGACCTTCATGGCTCCTGAGAACTAGTCATTTTAGGGGAAACAGAGAAATGAAGATTTTCCACTGATAATTCAGCCTCCAGCACACGAACTCGCGTGGAAGGAAGACCCCTTTCAAGCCTCCTGTCTCTGTATCTGTCTTTGTCTTTCTCTACTTCTGTCTCTGTTTTGTTTTTGTTTTTTTTTTGTAATTTTTTCTTTACAAAATTTTTTAAGGGAAGGCATTTCTTGGGCTTTCAGGCCCCTCCTTTCCCTTTATCTTGTTAATAATTCCCTCTCCCCCTCCCAACCCAGGAGAGGCAAGGGAACAGGCCTTCTTGAAGACACCTTCATGGCTCCTGAGAACTAGCCATTTTGCGCGGCACGTGGTTTTCTAATTTTTCTATTTTTTATATTTATTTTAAATATTAATTTTTTTTTTGTTTTTCTCTTAGTTTTTTCTTCTCTTTTTCTCTGTTTCTTGGGTTTTTTTGTGGCTGTTGTTTCTCTCTGTTTCCTTTTCTGCACGCTCCTCCATGCTCAGATTGAACTTCAAGTTTGGGAAGAAACACACCGTCCATCAGATGACTAGAAATCACTGCAGGGCCACAAGAAATATGGGAAAGCAGGAAAATACCTCTCCTCCAAGGGAAAGAATAACTCCTCTTCATCCACAGACAGTTCAAAGGAAATCATGGAAATGTCTGATAAAGAATTTAGAACATTCATAATCGTGAAGCTAACAGAGATGGAAGAGGAGAGAGACAATGAACTGCAGAAGAGGCAGAAGAAAGAAGCTGACAAGTTCCAGGAGGTGAGGAAATTCATGCAAGATCTAAAAGAGGAATTACACACTTTACAAAAGAATCAGGTGGAACTGTTAGAGATGAAGGCTATAATACAGGAAGTCAAAATCTCCCTTGAAAGTATTAAAAGCAGACTAGATCATACAGAAAATAGAATCTCAGATGTAGAAGAGAAAATTGCTGGCCTAGAAAAATCCACCACGAAGACTGAGAAAATGGCCCAAAAATTTGAGAATAACATACAAGAAATACTAGATACCATCAAACGTCCAAACATCCGGATAATAGGCATCCCAGAAGGCAAAGAGACTCAGAAGGGCATTGATAATCTATTCCATGGAATCCTGCAAGAAAACTTTCCAAACCTAGAGAGGCACTCAAAGATCCAGTCCCAAGAAATACAAAGGACCCCAAATAAAATCAGCCCAAGAAGATCTTCTCCAAGACACATTATAGCCAGACTGATCAAAACCACAAAGACTACTAAGATTGGCATGAGAAAAATGGCAAGTTACCTACAAAGAATATCCCATCAGACTAACAGCAGACCTCTCATTGGAAACAATGTGAGCAAGGAAAGAATGAGAAAATATATTCAAAGTGTTAAGGAAAAGCAATTTCAGCCAAGAATACTGTACCCGGCAAGATTATCCTTCATATGGGAAGAAAAGACAAGAACATTCTTAGAAAAACAAAACCTGAAAGAATTTACCAGCACCAGACCAGATCTCCAAGAAGTTCTTAAGGGAGTGCTATGTCAGGAAAATTAAATGCAGACACACAAAAATAAGAGTTCAAAAACTAAAAGAAAGTGGCTAACTTAATTGTAGGAACAAGTCTGGAGTTGAATATTATATCCCAGAATTCAATCGGGAAGATCAAACCACAACAGAAGATAGATTAAGTACATGAGACTAAACTGGTGAAATAGCATTCTCTGACTTGACTAAAACATTGCTGCTTTTCTTCTAAGCTTTTTTGTCCGGTTTTAAGGATTTTTGTCCTGTCTTGAGTTGTCAATAGGTTCATATACCTACTATTTGAACAGAATACTAACCTGTTTCTAGGCTTTAAGTTTCAAGGAAATTCCTTACCAGTTCTAAACTGCTTTTCTTATAATTACCAGCTGAATTTGCTACTGAAAGTAGTTAGATTACTTATGAAATTGTGTGATTAACAAAATGTGGGGGGAAAAGGAATTGAAGACAACTGTAGACAGCAGAGATGGTGTGATAAAAGGGTGGGAAAGGGCAGAGGGTCAGACATGGGGTTAAAAAAATATATATATATTATATACATATATTTAATATATGTATATTTTATATATATATATATATATATATATATATATATATATATATATATATATATATATAAAAGAATGGAGGAGAAGGGATTGCGGCGTGGCCATCCCCTCTGGGGGGTGATTTCTCGCTTTCTATCTCTCTGTCTCTGTCTGTCTGTCTGGTGAGCACACGCGCCCTATAGCAAATAAAAAAACCTCTCCAAAAAAATAAAAGATAATTCTTTAAAAAAAGAAACCCTTCGTTACTTTTAAATATTTTCTAAACTTTTGAAATCAATATAGATTTCTAACCCAAGTTTAAAAAACAAATGAGAAAATCTTTAGTTCAAAGCTATTGCTTGTGTAAGAGAGCACTGGCCTGTTTGTTGGTGAGAACATGAAATCAAACAGCACGGACAGTCACAGAATTTACTCGCCTCAGAACTTTACTGAGTTTCTCAAAATATTCCAGGAAGCATCCATTATCATTTCTGAGCTAAAATGTAAATGGAAACCTTTTAGAAACCACTATAAACTATGACCACTATTTTCATAAAAGTCATGGTGCATTTTTACATAGAAAAACAGAAAAATACAACATGACTTTTCTGATGACACAATAAATCTGAATTTTGAGTGGCAAGAAAAATAATTAGATACCACAAACACTGAGAAGTATTATCTAAAAAGAAATAACATTTATGTGCCAGGCTCCTGCCCTAGAACTTATCTAAGTATTTGCAACCATCAGCTGAAGTGGGCAGTATTATCATCCCCACTTTACAGATGAAAACAAATGGGACTCTGAGTGACTTGCCATGGAGTTCTAGTCCATTTTTAAACACTACATTACACAACTGCTTCTAAAATGGAAAGTTACACCACCAGGAATGCAGTGGAAGTTACAGTTCGATATACCTATTTTCTATAAGCAGCAGCGAGTTCTCTAACAAGAAGTAAAGGAATACTGGGAATATCCCATTTTAGTGGAAACAGGGTTTTATTTTGGAAAAAAAAAAAAAAGCTAAATTATATTTTAAAGCAATACATTAGTATTCCCATATATTTGGCTTAGAATACTTAGAATGTGGTCTGTGTCTGCATTCATATTTTAAAGACATAAACATTTTTGAATATCAGTACCAACTTCTTTTAATATATATGAACAATGCTTAAAAAATACAAAAATACATACTAAAGAGTTCTACCAAATTTTGAAGCTTTATTGCATTCACTGTCTACATAATGTACATAACTCAAAGTCCTTTTAAATGTTTTCTAATCAGGGACGGGTGTGGTATCAACAAAAGTTTGATGCTTAAATGATTTTTACCATTCATTCTGCATAGTTTATCTATTTAGTTGAAAGTACCGTCTAATCTTCTTTTACTTGTTCCTGATGGCCGATGTTTTAATAAAGCGCCACTGAGTATTCATCAGATTGAGAGTGTACCAGAACTTCAGACCAGGTAAAAGGGGCCAATGAGACGATCATGAAAAGTAGTATCAAATCAAATTTGAAGCCTATACAAATTTCACACCGATCTTCCAGGTAGTCCACAGGCCATTACGTAGAATAAGACCAGTTCTTAAAGCAAAGTAACAGCCATTATGCCTGGGTACTAACTGTTCTTTTCCCATTGGTGTTTGTGGAATCTTCTGTACTGTTACCTTTTATGGACTCTAACAAGTTTTTAATTCTTTCACTTGCAGGCCTTTTCCTTTTCTTCCCAGCAAGAGACTTATTATTTATCACAGATGGCAGCAGTAGGGATGCCAGCCCCCAGGGCTGATTACTTGATGGAGAAGGTCTATCTTTATCTTCCTGTTGTAAAATCCAGGCACTTTCTCTGGCCAAGTCTACAAACTTTTGCAGTTGGCTTTGACTCACATTTTTGCTAATGTTGAGAGAAGTTTCAAAAGGATTCTGAATATGCAGAGGAGAAGAGTCAGGTTTGTTTTGTTCTTTTCCCTAGAGATTATTACAGAAGAAAAAAATGTAAAATACACCTAACATATGAAGGGTTTAAATATAAAAGTTTGGTTAACTTAATAAAATGTTGAACACATAAAACAGCAGCACTAGCTTTAAAGTTTCTTTCTTTTTTTAAAAATTATTTATTTAACTTTATTTATTCATTCATCTACTTTATTTCGGCCAGAGAGGGGGGGGGGAGTGAAAAAGCCACCAGGTCCAGGACTCGAACCATGGTCAGCCATGTGGGACTGCCCAGTACCTTAACCACCATGTCACCTGCTGGTCCCTAAAGTTTCTTTCTTAAGGGAGTTGCGTATATATATGTGAGTATGTATATGTGTGTATGTTACATTTATGTTTACTTCTGACTTCATTTCATAAGCAAAAGAGAGGGAAGGAGGAAGGAAGACAAAGACATTTCCAGCAGGGTTTCACCACACTGTAATCCCCAGACTTCCAGGTTCAAGGGTGTGTTCCAGTTAACTGGGAATCCAAACCCCAGGCCCTCCTGTATGGCTCCAGCAACATGCAGCAGTGCCCCACCACCTGCACCATCATGACTGGGCCTGTGACTTTTTTCCCATTGTAGATTTATGAGTATTTTTTGGAGAAAAATAACTTAAGCTTATGATATCACTGCTTGGACAAACAGTGGACTAAGTCAACCAATAAAAGATTTTTGTGTTTTTTTTTTGAGAGGTTTTTGCTATAGAGTGCGTGTGCTTGCCAGAGAGAGACAGAGAGACAGAAAGCGAGAATCACTCCCTGGGTGGGTGGCCACATTGCAATCCCTTCTCCTCCATTCTCCACTAGGGGTCTTGGGCATGCACTCACACGTGCCGGGCATGAGTTTAAGCCTCTGGGTCTGGGATTCGAACTGTGGTCGACTATAAGGGAGTCCAGCAACATAGCCATTATGCCAACTGCTGGTCCCAGTCTCAATAACATAATTTTTACCTAACAAGATAGAGCTAGAAGGGGGGAAAAAAAAGAAAAGAAACATGGCAGAAAATAAGACGAAGATATATTTTTGATACCTACTAAAAAATTTATATCATTAGGGGGACTGGCAGATGGTGTGGTGGTTAAGGGTGCTGGACTCATACATGGCCGACCACGGTTCGAGTCCTGAACCTGGAGGCTTGCTTTCTCTCTTATCTCTGTCTCTTTTCTAGTCAAATTGAAAACAATAATGATAAATAAAGTTAAATAAAATTTAAAAAAATTTTAAGTAAAAAAAATTAATATTATGGTAGAACAGAAACACATGAAATCAGAATCTCTGAGTTAAATATACTAATAGCTGTTTCCCAAGGGTGGAATAAGATAGGAGGAGAAGAAACAATGGGTTATTCTTATGCATTCATTTAAAACAAAAGTTTCTATTATATTCCTACAGATGCAACAATAAGACTCTGCCATAGGCAACATCTCAACAGAAATTAAAAGAAAAGCAAGCTATAAATCAAATGACAGCAGTAAGTCATTAGTCTACCTATCTTTTCCTCTTTCAGGTAACACAAATCTTACTTAAATATTATAAAGGCAATGGCCGAGACTTTCCAATGCAAGGAGCCTCTTATTCCTTAACTTCTTTCAGGCTACTGCTCAGTAGGGATTTTGCCTGTCACCTCTAAGCCCCACATCCAAAAGGATAAAGAAATTTGTGGGACCAGCAGTTAGCGTAATGGCTATGTCCCTGAACTCCCATGTAGTCGACCGCGGTTCGAGTCCCGGACCCAGTGGCTTAAACTCACACTGGGCGTGTGTGCGTGCGTGCCCAAGATCCCGAGAGGAGAATGGAGGAGAAGAGATTGCAGCATGGCCATCCCCCCTGGGGACAATTTCTCGCTTTCTGTCTCTCTGTCTCTGTCTTTCTGGCAAGCGCACGCAACCTATAGCAAAAAAAAAAAAAAAAAAAATGTATGTATGGTGACCTTTTTCTTCTATTATTCTGTATCTCTTCCCTCCCCCATCCCTATATGAATTTTTTTAATTGCCAGAAGGTATATGCACTTGCCAGAGAGAAAACACCCCCAACAGAGTGTGGCCATGCTGCACCCCTTTTCCTCCATTTCTCCATCAGGATTTGGGGAATGTGCACACACCTAGTGTGTCTTGCAAGCTGTCAGGACCAGGATTCAAACTGTAGTTGGCTGTGTGGGATCTGGCTCCCTATGCCCTATTTTTAAAACTGTAAAATGACTATAGTTCTCTCCCACTGTGCTAGGGGGCCAGACCCCTATGTTTTTTGTTTTTTTTTTGAGAGGTTTTTGCTACAGGGCGCGTGTGCTCGCCAGAGACAGAGAGAGACAGAGAGACAGAAAGCAAGAAATCACCCCCCAGGGGGGTGGCCGCGCCACAATCCCTTCTCCTCCATTCTCCTCTCGGGATCATGGGCAGGCACGCACATGCGCCCGGCGTGAGTTTAAGCCACCAGGTCCGAGGCTCAAACCGCGGTCGACTACATGGGAGTCCAGTGACATAGCCATTATGCTAACTGCTGGTCCCAAGACCCCTATATATTCTTATTTTATCAAAGTTTCTACAGGCAGGGTAAGAGATATGAAACAATAAAAAGAGAGCTGAATAAACAAAAATGTGCATCTGGACCTATTTCATGAAGCCAGTTCTTATAAGGTTTATAATCAATTATCCAAGTGCTAAACAGAATAAAACCAAATAGAGAGTTATCACAAGTGTCCTCTACTTATAAATAAACTTTGCCTAGGGTGCCGCCTTAACTGGTTTTCTTCTTTAGAAAAATATTTATCATGCCAGCTACTCAGAAGAATCCAAATCATAAGTTCATTTGCTCTAAATAAATTAAATCCTGAGGGTTCAAACTAAAGAAATCACTAGAATCTACCTTTAGGACCTTTATTAAATGTTTTCCACAGGAGTACAAATCCAACTTAAAAACAACTGTAATCTGGCATGTAAATCTATATTGCCAGAAACTCTTCCAGAATACATTCCACATTTTGAAGGGTATTAGCACCGGTGACAGAAGTACTATAGCGAAGCAACAAAGGTAAACGTTAGAAGAGTTGCTTTTTTGGGACCAACAGATGGCATAACGGTTATGTTGCTGGACTCCCATGTAGTCGACCATGGTTCAAGTCCTGGACCTGGTAGCTTGGAACTCATGCTGGGCACATGTGCGAGTGGAGAATGGAGAAGAAGGAATTGCGGTGGGGTCATACTCCCAGGGAGTGATTTCTCACTTTCTGTCTGTCTGTCTAGCGAGCACATGCACCCTATACCAAAAAACCTCTCTTAAAAAAAAAAGAAAGCTGCTTTTGTTCTTCTCGAGAACTATAGTCAAGGTAAATAGCTCCTCCAAGCATCAATTTTCTTGCTGCTACCTATTAATGCAGAGTTAAAATGGAATAACATTTGTTAGGTGCTTTGGAAACTAAACTAATAATACTTAACTAATTATTGGTACTGAAGATAAACAGATACCTAATAAATATTAAAATATTTACCTGTCGAATATTTATGGAATTTTTGTTGAAAGCAAAGTTGCCAAAATATTCAAAGAATTCTATCAGCAGTGACTCTGCAAAATAAACAATAAATAAATAAATAAAACAAGAATAAGAGTAAAGTTTGTTTCAGTAAGAATTTTTTTTAAAAAAAGAAAAACTCTTACCTAGTGTTTCTGTGTTTCCTGAAGGCTTAATTCGATTCAAGTCACAAACAAATGTACAGTTGTTGCCTTCTATTATACATTTATCTTCTGCATCTTAAATAAATGGAAATGAAAAACATTTCACATTGTATTTCTTTCTCTCTCTCTCTCTCTTTTTTTTTATTTTTGAGGTTTTTGCTATAGGGTGTGTGTGCTTGCCAGAAAGACAGAGAGACACAGAGAGACAGAAAGTGAAAAATCACCCCCGAGGGGAGACAGCCACACCACAATCCCTTCTCCTCCATTCTCCCCTCAGGAAAGGGCATGCACGCACACGCGCCCGGCGTGAGTTTAAGCCACCAGGACTCGAACTGCGGTCAACTACACGGGAGTCCAGCGACATAGACATTAAGCCAACTGCTGGTCTCTCAGTTGTATTTGTATTTCAAAGATATTCCCTACTTCAGAAAAAGAATCCATAATTTAAATAAATCAAGTTATAGGTTAATGTGTCTTATTATTAGTCAGTGTTCTAATTACGTTGATGGTTACTAGGACATAAAACTACATTTAAAAATGATTCAAAATTATTTATACTACAGTGAATTTACATTACATTTACTTTACTATACTAAAATTATTGTCTATCAACAATTCAATGATTTCTAATTATTTTTTTCAGGTAATCGGCTTTCTACTAGTAGATAAAAATGTACAAGTTCCCAAATAAAGCAAATTTTGGTACTAGCAATATCTTAATTTACATTTCCACTTCTATTTTACTTATTTTTTTACGCACTTACTCAGTCGTTCATATATGACACAAACTGAATGTTCTATAAAGTTTTAAAACTTCAGGTAATATCTAAAATGCAGAACTCTAGAGTGACTGGAATTCAGTAATTCAGTACGTCAAAGTCAGTAATAGCACACTACACCTCAGCATTCATCTTCCTTACTGGTATTTATATTTTTAGAGGTAATTATTTTCCTGTTATGTATAAATATGCAGCCACATGAAACCCCTTGCCATTCTAAATCTAACTCCCAATATATGATATACAATATGCTCTTTTGAAGGAAGAGCAAACTCCTGCTGTTCAAAAACCCAACCAATGGCCAGCTGCCATCAGGAAGCTATTTGTGAATTCTAGGCGCAGGCTCCACCCTTTTTGCTCCACGTGCCATCTGCACTTACCTGACTGCACTGTGACTTCACTATCACGTGCTGTCTACTCTTCTGCACCAGGTCGGGGACTACAAAGGCTACTGTCCTAGTCACTGCTACCTCTTCCCCCAAGGTGAGGCCACAACCACAGTATCTAACATACAGCAGACATGTAAGCAATAATCTGAATGACTATGGATTATGTAATTTTGAATGGTGATTATAATCACCAGAGAAAAATTAGAAAGAGATAAACAAGGTTCCTTAAAACTGTTATCTCCCATGGGGCTGGCAGATGGTGTGACCACGGTTCAAGTCCCAAACCTGGCAGCTTGCTTTCTCACTTTCCCAGGTCAAATTTAAAAAATAATAATATATAAAGTTGAATAAAATAATTCTTTTTTAAAAAAATCTGTTATCTCTTGGGGCCGGCAGGTGGCATGGTGGTTAAGGATGCTGGACTCCCATATGGCTGCTCACGGTTCGAGTCCCAGACCTGGCAGTTTGCTTTCTCATGCTCTCTCTCTCTCTCTCTCTCTTCCTCTCTGGTCAAATTAAAATAAATAAATAAATAAATAAATAAAGTTAAGTAATAATTATTCTTTAAAAAAAAAAAATCTGTTATCTCCCATTTTGTGTTTTTTTTTCCATTATTTTTCTGTTTAAGACCTGAGTTACAGACATAATTTCTCCTAAATTATCTTAGGTTAATTTTAATTCAAATTTTTCATGTTTTTCCATACAATTTACAGTACACTGAAAACATATATATAGTTCTACTGAAATACACCTTTATGGTACCTGGGCACACATTTTACTATTTCAAGTTATCAGCAGTGTACATATTCTGTGACACAGTCCAGTCATAAAAATAAGGTCACCGGGAACGTCATGACATATTTTTTTCTATGCAAAAATGCGCCATGGCTTTCCTGACAACCCAATGTATTGATGCTCTCTTAGCTACTGTATCTTTTTTCAGGAATGAATCTTCAATAAAAACATTGCTAACATAGGAAAAGGAGATCCACATTAAAATATTCTAGAAATATGTTAAGTTTTAACAGAAACGATTGAAAACGTGAAGAAAAATACGCCGATTTAACACAGGGCCGTCTTCGTTTTCCCAACCCCCTAAAGCATTCAAACCTAGCAGTTTGGTTCTAAATTCCCCCTTCGTTTTCTCTTTCTCCTGTTTTGCCACTGTAATACCGCCTGGACCACACCTACACAAATACAATAGCCTCTAGCCACCTGTGGCTAATATACGGTTAAACTTAAAATGTTAGCTCTTTGGGACCAGCAGAAGGCATAATGGTTATGTCGCTGGACTCTCATGTAGTCAACTGCAGTTTGAATCCAGGACCTGGCAGCTTAAAACTCACACCAGGTGCGTGTGCATGTGTGTCCAAAATCCCAAGAGAAGATTAGAGGTAAAGGGACTGCAGTGTGGCCTTCCCCCTGGGGGGGTGATTTCTCACTTTCTGTCTGTCTCTCCCACAAGCGCACACACCCTATGGCAAAAACCTTTCTCTCTAAAAATAAAAAAAAAAATAAAAATTAGTGCTTCAATTGCTGTAACCATATTACAAGTGCCTAACAGGCAACAGATGGCTAATGGCTGCAGGATGCGCAGCACACACAGAACACTTCCACCAGTGCAAAGTTCTGTTGGACAGTGCTGACTTAGAAAACCGGTTCACAGCCCATTCAGATATATCTCACCCTATTAGTTAGCTTAATCCCGCGGCTCCTTCCTCTGTTGTATGAAAAACTGGCAAAAATTCATAAGCAAAGATGAACTCTCTCAGAACAGTATCACTGTACAATAATTTGTAATTTGTCATACAGATTACTGTTAGAAATAACTGGTATTTCTGGATTACTGGGGACTGTGGTAAAATCTTATCTATGGGTTACACAATTTTTTTTTTTTTTTTTTTTTTCTTTTTTTTTTTTTTTTGGAGAGTTTTTTTTTTTTTTTTTTTTTTTTTTTTTTTGCTATAGGGCGCGTGCGCTCGCCAGACAGACAGAGAGAGACAGAGAGATAGAAAGCAGGAAATCACCCCCCCGGGGGGATGGCCACGCCGCAATCCCTTCTCCTCCATTCTCCTCTCGGGATCTTGGGCACGCACGCACTCGCGCCCGGCGTGAGTTTAAGCCGCCGGGTACGGGACTCGAACCGCGGTCGACTACGTGGGAGTCCAGCGACATAGCCATTACGCTAACTGCTGGTCCCTGGGTTACACAATTTTTAAGGCTAATTTTTATGGTCAAGTAGGCAGAAATCAACATGTCTCAGCCCTGCATATTTTTAACACACAACTAGAACTGATAATACACGTGAATAAATCAAGTTCATACAAAGGCTTAACATATGCTTTTTTTAAAATTTGTCAGAAAGAGCTCACCAGACAGAGAGAAAGAGAGGGAGAGTGAGAAAACACCCCCACGGGGCATGGTCAAACCACCATCCCTTCTCCTTCATTTCTCCATCCTGTTATGATTTTGTGCATGCATGCACACCTGTATTTCCCAAGCCACTGGAGGAGAACTCAAACCACACAGCCATGTGGGATCTGGTTCCCTTAACCAACCAGGCTACAGGGCCAGCCCTTAATATTTCCCCTTGTGAAAAAACACAGTGTAATTATGTACTTTTATAAAAACTGTACTGAAGTTAAACTTGAATAGCAAAAAATTATATAAGTAACTATATTCAGCTTCTATAACATGATTATTAGCAGGATGCTATGAGTCAGTAGTCATTAAGTGGGAGAAGTGAAGAGACAATTCTGCAATACTAATTAATGCAGATTGTTTAATATATATGGGGGGGAGGTGGCAGGATCAGACATTGGCTTAGGCTTATCAACTATATGAGGAATTCCTAACATGAAACTACACATAATGAAGTTAAAAAAAAAAAAACTATTTAGAAAAAAACAGGCTAGGTAAACAAGAAAAAAAACACAAATAGAATATCTGATCTCCTTGAATATTTGGAGAAAAGATTTAGAAAACTGAGAATAAGTCTGAGATTCAATTAATGTTAAGTACATAAATAACTAAGCAAACCAAAAAAAACAAGACACTAAGTAGTATTAAAAACCATTCATTTCAAAGAATATAAAAAGTTGGGCAAAGATGGAATTAATTTGGTAACTAATAATGGTATAACATGGATGAGTCACAGATATATATTTACAGTTTTAATCATGTAAAGGGTACATGCCAAAATTATGATCTAGCTATAGTCAGAACGTAAGTGATAGAAAAGATAGGTGTGGTGTGGGGGCTTCAGAAGGAAGAGTCAATTCTACCTCTTCAATAAAAGGAAGACAAATGGTACCTAAACCCAAAAGTCAAGAACTAGTAATTCAAGCATTTGATTTAAAAACAGCTAAAATATCCAATGAATCAGCTAAGAGTTAGGAGTAGCTGCCCACGAGTACCCACTTTCACCAAAAGACATGTGCCAGGATGTTCATACCAGTAAGGACTTAAATTAGTTTCAAACTACAAATTGCTCAAATGTTCATTAAAAATAGAACTAAAAAATTTCTCATATATCCATATAATACAGCAATGGAACTGAATGGTTCACTAAAAAATATGAATGAATTTCTTAAACATCATGTTGAAAGGGAAAGAGTCAGATACAAAAGAATGCATACTATATGAGACCATTTACATTAAATGACATCAACAGGTGAAAATCATCTGTTAGGAGCGGCTGTGGAGCGGGGGTGGGGGGGGTGGTGGTGTAGTAACTAATACGGGGCACAGCTGGAACTGGTGGTTATATGATGAATACATTGTACTAAAATCCACACATATACCTGTACATACTCACGCTTCTTTTTATTTAAAATATTAATTTTTTATTATTATCATTATTTTAAAATTTGTCATAGGGCACATGTACTCATCAGAGAGAGAACAAAAGAGAAAGAAAGTGAGAAACAAAGCCACCAGGTGTGAGATTTGAATTGTGGCTGGCCATGTGGAGTCCAGCCCCTTAACCACCGTGTCACCTGCTGACCCTATTGTGTTCATTTCAGTTAGGAAAAAAGGGATAAGCTCTGAAACGCACCTGGGTTTGAATCCTAGCTCTAGCATCTTCTGATTATGTTATCTTGGGCAATTTAGGTAGCTTCAGAAAGCTACAGTTTCCTCATCTATATGATGAAAATAATAATGCTGTCTCATAAGGTTTGATGGGAGGGCTAAATAACATGAATTTTTTAGATAAATGCCTAGTAAGGAGCCAGCACTTCATAAAATCTTACTGAGTCATCTGGAGTTACAAACTGAAGCTCGATCCCAAACTGGCTTCCTTGCATCGATACTGCTGAAGAGCCTACCTGGTCATTTCCTCCTCAAATTCCTAATTTGTCATAGAGAAAAAAGTAGACAGATACTAAGCAAAAATACTATCAAACAACATTTATCAAGGAAAATGATTAATAAATACGCATGGCTTTGAAAACTCATGGTAATTATATTCATTCATGTCCTAAAGAGAAAAGAGAGAAGACTGTGTCTAGTCTTACCTGCTAAGGCCTTTAGGGAATCTAGTGTTGGAAGAATAGGGGGTGATCTTCTTTGGAGAAAAAAGATGACCATCATTGTAAGGGAGAAATTTGTAATCCAAGCACCAGGAATACTACTCGTTAATGAATGCGCTCGAGCCCAACATCGTACACTGAACACCAAGGCTCTAACTCTTGAGTCCAAGGCACCGTAAATATAAAGGAGCTCAGAAGTCTTCAAAGCAATCCTTCACAAGGAAAATAATAATGTCAAACCTCAAAACTATGATCCACAGGTAAAATAAGACATGCACATGAAAGAATATTTAATATCTTACTGTAGGTGTATTCAAAACATCATGATCAGATAGCAAAAAGCGTATGTATTTCCATATAAGATTTACTGTATGGTGAAGCAGTGGTAACACAACTGGACCCATGCAGGAAGGTAATCCACTTTCCAAGGATACCCTGTTTGTGCCAAGCACATGTGTGCCTATACTCTGGGCTGGGTGAGGCTGGGAGGAGATGACAATGTGAAGACACTATTGGAGGTATGTGCTATGTCTCTGTCCCTCATGAAATAAATAAATAAAGTTCTAAAAAATTTAATGTAGAACCAGTCAGTGGCATAGTTAAGGCAGCTGGATACCACACGGCCAAATGTATGACTTGAGTCCTGGACCCAGCAGTTTGAAAAACATGCCAGGCATGCATGCCCAAAATACCAAAAGAGAATGGAGGAAAAGGGACTGCATTGTGGCAGTCCCCCCAGGGGGTGCTTTTTCACTTTCTCCCTCTTTCCCTCTGTCTCCAGTGAGTACACGTGCTCTACCGAAAAATTTAAAAAATTAATGTAAATACCTGAATAGCAAATACATTCATTACCATTAAAATATTCTTTTAAATACTGACAATTACAATACAGTTCTAAAACTCAGAATTTTTAAATCAAAGTTACTAAACATGATTTAAGTAATAAGTGAATAATACAAGAATTCTTTATAACTATCAATAAAAACATATATGCACTTATAAATGAGTCTTTGCACTTTGATTTTATACCTTCGTTATCCAGTTCTTTGGTAGACTATAATGTAAACACAAGGGGAACATTCTACTCACTTTATCAAGAAAGACTATAGTCTCAAATTCTTCTAATGCCTAACAGACAAAACTACACAGCTAATGTTTATAAAAACCAAAACCCTCTGAAGATAAAGTGCCTGTTAAAAAATTAAACTATGAAACTTATTTTTGATAAGTTTTATAGTTAAAATTCAAAGAATTACTAATCACAACTACACAGCTAATGTTTATAAAAACCAAAACCCTCTGAAGATAAAGTGCCTGTTAAAAAATTAAACTATGAAACTTATTTTTGATAAGTTTTATAGTTAAAATTCAAAGAATTACTAATCACAAGTATTTTTAATTAAGTTCCTACTAATGAAAATATGCCTTGTAATTTCTGAAAGAACCGACAGAGGGCGCTAAAGCATCTAATAGTATCAACTTAAAACTCTAAAGTACTACCATGGCATTTAACATCCTAAATTTAAAGAGAACAGAAGAAATGGCATAATAGAAATTCACAGGAATTAAGTGTTTTATGTATGTAAATGAAATTAAATTAAGTGGAAAGATAAATATCTAATAGTGAAAGGTATCTGATACAAAGAAACACTGCAAGAGTATAAGAAACCTGAAAGAAGACATTACAACAAAATTTTAAAAACTTGTTCCAACAAGATAAAGAAAATATCATGGGACCAGTAGTTATGTTGCTGGACTCCCATGTGGTCGACCGTGGTTCGAGTCCCGGACCCGGTGGTTTAAACTCACGCTGGGCGCATGTGTGTGCATGCGTGCTCAAGATCCTGAGAGGAGAATGAAGAAGAGATTGTGGCGTGGCCATCAATGCTTGGGGGTGATTTCTCGCTTTCTGTCTCTCTGTCTTTTTCTAGAGAGCACACGCACCCCATAGTAAAAACCTTTCCCCCAAAAAAGAAAATAATATTACTATAAAAAATGTCATTCTATAGTATTTTTACATATTAAAAGAAAATGACAGAAGGTACAAAACATAATTGTATTTTTAAATTAAAATTTGGCCAAAAATATCATACAGGCTTTACTCAATGGGCTGAGAAAATGCATTAGTACATAGCACTGACCTGTTAGTGAACACTTGAGTTTCATCAAACCTGTTCTATATTGCATTCTCTGAATCTATTTTCAGTTGTGATTATTGATTTAACAGAGAATATGATCGAATCAAACTTGAACAAGTGTTTAAAAAAATAAACTCAATTAAAAAACTTTTCTTGGGACCAGCAGCTGGCATAATGGCTATGTCACTGGACTGCCATGTAGTCGATCACGGTTCGAGACCTGGACCCAGTGGCTTAAAACTCATGCCAAGCGTGTGTGCGTGCATGCCCAAGATCCCAAAAGGAGAATGGATTGCAGCATGGCCATCCCCCCTGGGGGGTGATTTCTCGCTTTCTGTCTCTCTCTCTCTGCCTTTCTTGTGAGCACATGTATCCTACAGCAAAAACCTCTCAAAAAAAAAAAAAAAAAAAAAAAAAAAACACACCAAGTTTTTCTCTACTGTGAAACCAGGAAAAGTGATTCGAGTATAAAAACTTGTTGACCACCCCCCACTGTTTACAGGGAAACAGGCTGCTAGGATGATATAACGCATACATACTGAAGAAAAACCATTCCATCTCAAACTGTTCAGACCACCTTCTGACCTAAGCAAAGACCACATTTATTTAATACACAAAGCTAACGCTACCTGGAGGCAATTGAGAGGGCAAAGTGAAGTCGCACTTTATTTTCTAAGTACACCTAGAAGACCTGCATTATAAGTAGGTCCTTTCGACACTTCCCACTACACGAGTAAGCACAATGATAACAGTTCTCAGATGTTATGTTAGCTAGATACATTAACATCTTAACACAAGATCCTAACACTGTCTTTATCAATAGGTATAAGAGAAGGGATTTCATCTACTATTCAAATCAGTGTTCAAATTTTTTAAAAATTATTAAAGCAGGTCTAAAAGAATCCAGAGCCACTATTCTGAACAAGAAAAGCCAAGGTAATATCCAGTAACAGGCACACTTAACGTTACCTATTGTTAGTAGTCAGGTCACACTGAAATCCAGACGCCTGGTGGGAAAATCTCACTAGTGGGCACCGAGCGTTTAATATTTTTTGAACACCCACACAACTGGGGCCAAAGTGGTCAAGGCATTCTCCTATCACAGACAGGATCTTCTGAGTTGCAATCCTTTCCGAAGAAACATTTTTCACTTGGAATTCCATCAGATAATTTCCTAAGGTCTAAGTAATAAAAACATTTGTAAATAGAAGGTTTTTTTTTAAGGAATTTTTTAAATAAATTTTTCTAAAAGAATGGGCTAAATCATTTCTGGCAAAAAGAACCCAAAATAAACAAAATTCTTCATGCAATCACAGCTAAAAGACTTTAAAAAAACCTCAGTTATCTTTTGCTTCTCCAGAATATAAAGCACTAACTTGAAAAATCACTAGCTTTTTATATTTCTATATGTCAGTAAATTAGTCCCATACCCAGCAACTTAAAAAATGTGGGGTGCATGTATGTGCATGCCCAAAATCCTAAGAGAAGAATGGAGAAAATATTGCCAGGTGACCATGTCCCCAGGGGTTGCTTTCACTTTCCCTCTCTATCTCTCTGGGAAGTACACACACCCTGTAGCAAAATAAATTTTTAAAAATGATAAATTTTTTAAACAATCACGTATTACATCAATACTAATAAAAACCTCACAAAATTCAATTCCAAAAAAAATCAATTATCTAATAGACTTTTTAAAAAATTAACTGCCAGAGGGTACCTGAACTCACTAGAGAGTGAGTGGGAGAGACAGAAAGAGCGAATTCCCCAAAAGGTGTGGTCATGCCACAATCCCCTTTCCCTCCAATTCTCCAGTCCATCAGGATTTAGGGCATGTGTGTGCGTGTGTTTTTCAAGTCACTAGGGCCAGGATTCAAATGGCAGATATCCATGTGGCAGCTGGCTTGCCATGCTAGCACTTAACTACTGTACTGCAAAACCAGCCAAAACCTACTATTTTTTCTTTTTTAAATGCCAAAGGGAACATGCAATTGCCAGAAACGACAAGGAAGATGCATAGTCACATTGCAATCCTTTCTCCTCCATTCCATCAGGATTTGATGCACACACAGACACAAGCCAGGCCTGTTTTTCAGCTACCAACGCTGGAATCTGAACCATGGTCGGCCATGTGGGATCTGCTCCCTTAAACACTATGCCGCAAGGGTAGCCTGCCAGACCTATCATTCAATCGTAATGTTTACTTACTTCAGAAATCAACAGTTAGGGGGGCTAGCAAGTGGTGTGGTGGTTAAGAGTGCTGGACTTCCACATGGCCAACCATGGTTTGAATTCTGGACCTGGCAGCATGCTTTCTCTCTCGCACACGTGCGTGCTCACTCTATTCATCTCTGGTCAAAATAAAATAAAATAAATAAATAAGTAAAGTTAAATTAAAAAAAAAAAAGCTACCCACAAAATTAATGTTAAAAAAAGAAAAATCAATAATCAGGGGTAGCCAGAGGCATGGTTGTTGGGGCAGCTGACTACAAAGTTCAAGTCTTCCACCTGGTGGCTTTAAAAGTATGCTGGGCACACGTGTGTGCATGCCCAAAATCTTGAGGACAATGGAAAAGGGACTGCAGTGTGACCATTACCTTTCTCTCTAGTGAGTGCACACACCGTACAGCAAATTTTTTTAAAAAAGAAATAATAAAAAAAAATCAGCAGCTGTAATTTTATGAAGTCCAAGATTTCCTATTTTCGTGTCTTAACTTCAAATTATTATAACGGTCTAAAAGAATATAATTACCTTGTGAGGGCTGACTTTTCCAATTTCACTGAGATCCAAAAACATGTCTAAATCACACCCTAATTTCCCAAAAGTATTCACTGAGGAGCCAAAGGGTCTGACTGTGCAGTCTGGAAAATACGCGGCTGCTATGTCTTCAATAAGGGAGCAGGTGAGATGGCGGAGCCTGGTGTTCTCCTCTGTTAGCTGGAATGCCTTCAAGAGAGCGTTCAGCTGATCATCTATCTAGCTGGCCAAAACAAAACGACAAAATATAGAAGATGTACAGGTCACATAAAACCACTGTTATTTTACTGCTAACGATGTCTTGGCTTTGAAGACCATCCTTAAAAACATGTAATTTTTTTCCTTCAATATCAACAACAGATTTTTTTTTCAGGTTTTTGTCATAGGTGTGTGCACTCGCCAGAGACAGAGAGAATGTAAGTAAAAAACCAGTCCCCCAGAGGGGATGGCCATACCACAATCGCTTCTCCATTCTCCACTTGGAATTTTGGGCACACACACACACACACACAACCCCAGCATGATTTTCAAGACACCGGGTCAGAGACTCTAACCTTGGACAGTTACGTGGGAGTCCAGCCCAGAGCTTTAACCGTACCACCTGCTGGTCCTCAAAAGTAGATTTTTTAAAAAAAAATATGCTTCAAGGGGACCAACAGGTGGCATGCTGGTTAAGACACTGGACTCCACATGGCTGACCACAGTTCGAGTCCCAGACCTGGTAGCTTTCTCTCTCTCTGTTGAGCACACATGCCCTGTGGCAAATAAAAAAATGATAAATAATTCTTTCAATAAACATATGCTTTTGGGACCAGCAGTTGGTGTAATGGCTATGTCACTGGACTCCCATATAGTGGGACTGTGGTTTTTTGGACCCGGTGGCTTAAACTCACACCGGGCGAGTGTGCATCCATGCCCAAGATCCCGAGAGGAGAATGGAGGAGAAGGGATTGCAGCGTGGGCACCCCCCCACCCCGGGGGGTGATTTCTCGCTGTCTGTCTCTCTTTCTGGTGAGCACATGTGTCCTATAGCAAAAAACCTTCCCCCCCAAAAAAAGAAAATGTTTCAAGGGGACCAACAGGTGGCATGCTGGTTAAGACACTGGACTCCCACATGGCTGACCACAGTTCGAGTCCCAGACCTGGCAGCTTTCTCTCTCTGGTGCGCATACGTGCCCTGTGGCAAATAAAAATAATAATGATAAATAATTATTTTAAAAAATATAGTTTTGGGGACCAGCAGTTGGCATAATGGCTATGTCGCTGGACTCCCACATAGTCGACCACGATTCGAGTCCAGGTGTCTGTGTGTGTGTGCCCATGCCCAGAATCCCAAGAAAATGGAGGAGAATGGACTGTGGCATGGCCATCCCCCTTGGGGGGTGATTTCTCACTTTCTGTCTGTCTTTCTGGCGAGCACACAAGGCCTATAGTAAAAACCTCTCAAAATAAATAAATACACATATATGTGCTTCTAAGGCACTGAGGAATGGGGACCAGCAGTTGGTGTAACGGCTATATTGCTGGACTCCCATGTAGTCAACCACAGTTCGAGTTCCGAACCCGGTGGCTTAAACTCATGCTGGGCGCGTGTGTATGCGTGCCCAAGATCCCAAGAGAAGAATGCAGAAGGGATGGCGGCATGGCCACCATCCTGGGAGGTGATTTCTCGCTTTCTGTCTCTCTGTCTTTCTGGTGAGCGCACATGCCTTATAGCAAAAACCTCCCCCCCCCCCCAAAAAAAAAACAACACTAAAGAATGACAAATAAAAGTTGGCTAGAATTAAAACTACTAGTTTTCATAAACAAAGAGTATAAAGTACTGCTTTAGGAAAATGAAAGTAGTAAAGTGCTTCAGAAGATATCAAAACAATCACAAGGCTAGACATTTTTATTTTATTTTACTTGGAGCAGTTTTTGCTATAGGGCGGGTGCACTTGCCAGAAAGAGAGACAGAGAGACAGAAGGAGTAATTATCCTCCAGGGGGATGTCCACACCGCAATCCCTTCTCCTCCATTCTCCTCTCAGGATCTTTGGCATGCATACACATGCACCTGGTGTGAGTGTAAGCAACTAGGTCCGGGACTCGAACCACAGTCGGCTACATGGGAGTATAGCAGCATAACCATTTCGCCATCTGCTGGTCCCAATATCTCTGTTTCTTAAGACTAGCAATTCTGTACATTCACTAAGAAGATTGGTGTTAAGATGATCACATTTTCAGGGACCAGCAGGTGGCATGGTGGTTAAGGCGTTGGACACTTCCACATGGCTGCCCATGGTTCGAGTCCTGGACCTGTTGGTTTGCTTTCTCACTCCCCCCCCCCCCCATGTATGTCTCTTTCTCTGGTCAAATTAAAATAAATTAAAAAAAAAAAAGATAATCACGTTTTGAATCTCTGCACTAGACTTGAGTACTTAAAGTAAAAAAGTCATAGCACCAAATGTCTTAACTGAAAACAGTACTGACAGTAACTGAGCATTCAACTCAAAAAATAAAGAAAGGAAAATCAAGGAAACATAAAGTTAAAAGTTTTTAAAATTAGAAAATCAAACCAATAAACAGTATTTAACAAGTAACACCATGAGTTGCTTCTTTCAAAGGTCCACTAAACCAGCTAAATGTCCGGCAAGTGTAAGAAACCAAGACAAATACAAACAACGTAACGACAGAAAAAAAGACAAAACCAGAAATAAAATACTTTACTATCCATAGAACACAATGTACAATTTTTTGTCATTACATTGAAAAAGGAAAATCTGAATTTTCCAAAAAGGCCAAAAACTTTGCAAAAATGTGGTTACCTCTCAAGAGTGGGGGGCAGCAAGCAGAGGAGGACTACTTTTACATCTCACTGGACAAACTCTGTAGTCTGAAGTTTTTAAAAAGCAATCCCATTTAATAGGCTGTTGGAAAGGTCATAATGCATTTCTTCATAGAAAAATAAATGACTTTCCACACAACCTAATATTAATAAAGATATTAAACTTATAACAGAATATTAGCAGTTTTTTTTTTTTTTTTTTAAGTTTTTTGCTATAGAGCATGTGAGCTCTCTGAAGACAGACAGAGGGAATGTGAGAAATCACCCTCTGGAGGGGGGTGGGGGAATAGTCATGCCATAATCTCTTCTCCAATATCCTCTTGGGATTTGGGGCATGTATGCACACATGCCTGGCATGTTTTTCAAGCCACCAGGTCTAAGACTCAAACTATGGAAGTCAGCCATGTGGGATCCAGTGCCTTAACCACCATATCGACCTGCTGGCACTGTACTAATGTTGTTATTATTTTTTTTTAAACAATTTAAGAGTATGGTGTGATTTCTCAATCAATCACAATTTTTTATCTTTCCCTCCTAATAGTTTTATTTTATACCAACAGGTCTTAATATAATCAAATGGTTCTTTAATATGAATCATTACTTTAAAAGATCAATTTAGTTGTAATAATAATGAAAATTAAAATATTCAAAAGGAGAAACAGATGCTATCTTCCTTCTAGAAATCTACAAATGAAACTACTATAAGGGAAGTAGAGAGAACAAAGATAATGTTTACATCCCAAATATAATTTGCAATAAAATGAAATAAAGCTCAATATAAAAACCTTTAAAAACAAACTGACTTCTTCCAACTATTCTACTATACCCTGTCTTGCTCTTCCTTCAATCTCCTATTTATACTGTTCAACTTGAACAAGTTCTACCATATTTATTTCCATATGACTTTTGAGGTTGACTACTTCTTGTTCCAACTTCAATTCTCTCTTCTTTAGTTTTACACATTCCTTCTATATTGTTTGAAAGACGAAGTTTTGCTGTAAAATCATCAATCTTATCTTTTAGTATATTAAATTGAATAGCCATTTCTAATCAACTGACTTTTAAATCTCCTTGGAAACTAATTTCTCCATTGTCATACTGATTTAATAATTTTTGTCATTTCCAAAAGTTTCATCTTTCTCTAATTCACCATTTTTCTTTATTTCTTGGTCCAAATTATATTCCGGAGATTGTTTAACTCTCTAACTATTCCTTTTCATCCTCAGATGTCTTTTCACTTGATTCTGCACGTCTAATCTCACTTCATTTCCAAATGCAGCAATCCCTGATGTTCAGTCCCTCTGTAGTCTTTTGTTTTGCTAATGTATTTTTAAAAGTGCACTTTGACTAGGGTCTTTCCTAGGGATGCAAAAATGACCTGGCATGAAGAAATATATAACCATATCTTACCACATTAAAAGAAATAGAGAGAGGCCAGCTTCATGGTGCAGCGGTAATGCACGGCTCAAGATAAGCTGGATCCCACATGGTGTCTGCAGTTTCAACACCCAGCCCAGGCAGCTTGAAACCCATTGGGCCTGCACAGAGTGCCCAAGGCCTGCCAGGCTGGAGGACTGAAAGAAGATCACAGCATGACCAGACCCTGTGGAGGGCGCTCAACTCTCTCTCTCTGTGTATGTGCATGTATTCTATAAATAAAGAAAAAAATGAGATTAAACCATGTGATAACCTCATGGTGATATGCCAGTTATCAAGATAATCTCAAATGTCAAAATTCAACATCTACTTGATGTGTTGAACCTGATGAAATTTTCGGACAGCTAGAAACAGAAGAAAACTTTCCTTCATAATGTTATACATCCATCATTACTACTCATCTCTAGAATTCTTCTCATCTTGTAAAACTGAAACTTTAAACAGTAATGTAGCTTGATTACAAGAACTTTCATAGCACATAAAATACTGTCATAGGGCCAGTTCTGTGGTCTCATGGGTAAAGCAGTCAGATTCCACCTGGTGACTGCATGATTCAAGTCCCAGACTTGGCAGCTTTAGAAGCACACTGGGCACACGCATGCCCAAAATTCTGAAAGAAGTAATGATGGAGGAAAAGGGATTGCTTGTGACCATTCCCTATGGGGGAGTGAATTCTCTTCTCCCTCTCAATGACAAGCACACATGCCCATTAGCAAATATATATATACACACACACACGTGAGCGCGTGCACATGCGCTCATAGATATATACATATGTGTATATATGTACACATGTGTATGTGTGTGTATATACATATATGTACATATCTGTGTGTGTGTGTGTGTGTGTGTGTGTGTAATTAATTAAAATAAAATACTGTCATACATATGTTTAACAACTGGAGTATCCCTATAAACTTACGCTTTCTGCATAGCAAAGTAATTCAGAAAGCTTCTTGCTTGAAGGAGGCAAGTGGTGACTAGGCGGTATACTTGGCAGTCCAGAAGCCTGGTTTGAAGGGTTCTTCAGCTTTAGGTTGAAGAAGCGTGACCTGAATGGAATTGCGGCCTCCGTGCCCACGCTGGGGACATGAGCTCCTCTCTGCAGTGAGTCTACACTTTCCTTTTGGCAAAATTCTACAACAGCATAGAGGCCCTGTACCAAGTAGGTAAGAAAAAAACAGAACACACTTCACAATAATATATTTAACAGCTTATTTTAGATCTTATTTCAAACTATAATGCCATGAATCATTACTTAAAAAAATCTATAAATGATACAATTCTAACATGAGCATTGGTTTTCCTCATTTTAAGAGATTAAGAAAAGGAATGCTGGGAACCAGCAGTTAGCGTAATGGCTATGTTGCTGGACTCCCACGTAGTCGACCGCAGTTCGCGTCCCAGACCCGGTGGCTTAAAACTCACTCTGGGCGCGTGTACGTGCGTGCCCAAGATCCCGAGAGGAGAATGGAGGAGAAGGGATTGAGGCGTGACCATCCCCCCTGGGGAGTGATTTCTCGCTTTCTGTCTCTCTGTTTCTCTCTGTCTGGCGAGCGCACGCGCCCTATAGCAAAAAAAAAAAAACCCTCCAAAAAACAAAAAAAAGAAAGAAAAAGAAAAGGAATGCTATAAAGTGTTATCAGTCAAGAGAAGTTAAAAAGAAGGCTGACATAGAAAACTGAAAAGCAAAACGAAGATCCCCTCCCACTTGCCTTTATTCCTAAAATAATGAGAATACCTAAGTATTCAAATAAAGAATTCAGTCATAAATTACTTGTAATTATAAAACACTGACCCAAAATTCCTATTCTTATATTTCCCATTTAAAAAAAAAAAAAAAAACACCTCATTAGAGAAATGTAGATAAAGTGTAGGATATCAAAAGAATCTCACAGAACATACTACAAAAGGCGGCAACAAAAAATAGCTAATGGAGACCTCTATTATTCAAAAGTATGACAGACTTTTTCAAATACTTACAAAACTTTCATAGAAGTAATGATTGCTAATAGGTCCATGTTGCGATAAATACTTGAGAAACTTCTTTTCACTTAGCTTATTTGGACAAAGTATTAAGACGGTCCGCTGTGCCTGTTCTCTTCTTTCTTTTTGCAAATCAGAGAATCTCTTTGTGGGAGTTCTGTCTTCAGCGCCTATGAACGAGACAGAGACGTTTCCAGCACACATGCTCACATACACACGTAAGACGTAATGCATACTTTAATAAGGTATATGAAGACTTTCTATATGACTAAGAACAACTTCATCCCTAATCTCATGTTTGCTTCTCCTCTACAAGGGCTATGCTATACAATTCTATTTTCAACTGTCATTTTACTATTCTCCTGTGACTATCATTAAAACTGTCTCCTTTCTTGGTTTTGATTTACTATTCTTGATGCATAAACTAAAACTGAGTCCCAAACATTTTAAAAACAAAATCAGGAAAGTAAAATCACTCATTTTTAACACGTTCACAAGTATATATATATATATGTATATATATATATATAAGTTTGTACAAATGTTAATATTCCAAAGTCGAAATCATTACAAGCCTGAGTGTAAATATTAATAAACCCACTGTCCACAAAGGGAAGATCAACAAATTAAGAATGAAGAAAAATCACCCAAGTACTAAGAGTATACTAAAGCTAAATACTGAATTTTATTTATTTATTTTTTTGGCTATAGGGAGCATGCGCTCGCCAGACAGACAGAGAGACAGAAAGCGAGAAATCACCCCACAGGGGGGGATGGCCACGCCGCAATCCCTTCTCCTCCATTCTTCTCTCGGGATCTTGGGCACGCACGCACAGGCGCCCAGCGTGAGTTTTAAGCCACCAGGTCCAGGACGCAAACCGCGGTCGACTACGTGGGAGTCCAGCGACATAGCCATTACGCTAACTGCTGGTCCCCAAACACTGAATTTTAACAACTCATTCCCTCCACCAGATATTTACCTTTGAGTTGTGTAGCTTAAAGTGCTTCTTTTAAAAAATCTAGAATGGTAGACTCTAGAGAGAGTATAAACGACCAACTCTGATATCAACAACCTCAATGGAATTCCAAAGAGATTAAGTAGAGTAGAAAATATAACTGATGTATGGAAATCAGCAGAAGCTTTTAGTCTCATTTTATTTTAAAAGGTTATAAAACTGACAGATCAAAGCAGTATTCCAAAGCATCATCTTTTATTTCAATAGACTCCATGACACTCTAGTGAATAAGACAGAGAAATAGGGGTTAATGGCAGTAGGAGTTGGCTGAACCCTAAACTGTGCTCGTAACTTCAGTCTAGAGGGAAGTCTCTAATGGCACACTGAAGAACTCTTGGCCCCGACCTGCTCAACCTCTTTAACAAGTGATCAAACACATCGAACACCTCTCCTATGCTGGCTATGCTAATGCTTCTATCACTAGTGCTAACTCTTTAACATTGATGCCTTACTTCAGGCCTGTATTACCACACGGACTCCTACACTAGTCTCATCCACCCCAGTCTTGTCCTTCGCAAGCCATTCTCCACATTGCTACCCAAAACGATCTTAAAAAAAAAAAGTCTTAGGGGACCAGGAGATGGCCTAGTAGTTATATTGCTGGACTCCCACATGCTGGACTCCACCAGGGTTCAAGTCCTGGACCTGGTGGCTTGAAAATCACACTGGGTACATGTGCATGTGTGCCCAAGATCCTGGGAGGAGAATGGAGAAGGGATTGCAGCATGGCCATTCCCCCTCTGAGGGGTGATTTCTCACTTTCCCTCTCTCTGTCTCTCTCTCTCTCTAGCAAGCACATACGCCCTAAGGCAAAAACCTTCTTTAAAAAAAGTCTTATTTATTCACTTCCCTGCTGAGACTCCTTTATTAGCTTCTCCACTGCTTTCAAGATCAAGAATAAACCAGAGCTGGGGTAGTAAAACTGTTGGCACTTTGTCCCATCTTCCCTCTTCAATGTCAGTTTTTATCATTTCTGCCTCTTGCATTTTTTTACATATGGTACTCTACAGACACAATACTATCACATACTACAAACTTTCTAAGTTTTCTGCCCTCTGATTGGAATGCCCACCTTCTCATTTTCTGTCTGGCAACTCCCATGCATCCTCCAAATCTTGCTCAGTTCTGAAGATGTCTGGCTTTCCATAGTAGAATCTCTTCCACCTCTGGGTTACCTTACTATAAAATCTATGAAAGAATGTAATTCATAGTGTTATGTTTAACATGGAAGAATATCTTCTTCCATATCGAGTACAGGGATTTTTCTTATTCAATTTGATCTCAGTCTGACTTCTCCTTCCAATAGGCTATATCCTTTTCGTCTTATACAGGCTTTTGGCTCTACTGCCTTGACACTCCGTTGTGATGACCACCTACACATTCTTATCTCTGATTTCTACCCTGAGTCTAGGCTAATATCCAACTGTTTACTGTAAAAGTAGAGTCAAACAGTGTAAAATTGTATAAAGTAAGAGTATAAATCCTGGCCTGGTCCTCTTACATTGAAAACAACCAAACATTAAGTTTGGTAGTGATCTTTCTCAGTGTTTTCGAGACATATATTAACATATCCATTAGTATCCACAGATAAAGATCTTTTACACAATTGAAATTGATTTCAGTAATTTCAAGTGTGTAAAAGTAGACATGTATTTACTTCTTGTAATAATTGTGAAAGTATTCTTATATGTGTATCTATCATAGTTTAATCAATACTCTACTGATAGTGAAGAGGCTTGCCATTTTTTACTATTACAAACAATAGTGCAATACCATCTGTACAGGGTATCTTTGCACATGTATACAAGTACAGTCAAATACTGCATAATGATGTTTCGGTCAACAGATGACATATATGACAGTGGTCCCATAAGACTGTAATAGGCTATACCATATTACCTCGGTGTGTAGTAGGCTATACCATCTAGGTTTGTATTTGCGCACTCTATAATGTTCACGCAATGACAAACTCTCCTAACGACAGACTTTTAGAATGGATCCCCATTGTTCAGCAACTCATATCTATGTATAAAATGCAAGGTTTATTAAAATACCTTTTTTGTTGTTTTTTAATCTAAATTCAAGGGGTTATAGTACTTTTGGTTATTTACTGGCCAAAACATATATGAAGTATAGTTCTACTCTGGACGTAATGGCTACAAAGCATTTTATCAATAATAAGCTAGAGAACATTCAGAAAGAAGTAACAAAAAGTCCAGAAGCTGTGATAAAGAATTGCTATAAAGTGGGGATTTAAGGCCCTGGGGAAACAGATTAACGAGGAACTGAGAACTGCCTTCGAATGTAATAGCCCCTTCTCAGTGAGCAGCACATTACAGCTTTCCAAGTACTGTCACACTCTCTTCTGAATCTAGGAATAACATTTTAATGGGTATCATTACAGGTAGAAAAACTGCGAAGTCAAACACAAAAAGCTGGGATGCCTCCTGTAGAGGTTAGCTGTTTTTTGGTTGCCTGGTATCTGTCTGCCTTGTTTTGAAACAGCACAAAACTGCTTTCAAAAAAATCGTTCTACGGGGGTTTTGGTGGAGCTGCCCATACAGTTATTCTAACCCATCACTCGTACTCTACCTCATTAGAGGCCAGGGTTATCAGACTACTTGGGATCTCTCCTCTTGGTTCAAAGGGTAGGCATGAGATCAAATGAAGTTTTTTGTTTGAATTTTTCAAAATCAAGTAAAAGACTATTTCACTCTCCTATTTGGAGAAAGCTGCAAGAGGAATCTGCGTTGATGAGGCCCCTGAACAATAGCTGAGGAAAATAATCCTAACTTGTACTAACTGCATCAATCCAGCACATCTTACAACAGCTACGTGTGACTCTTTCTGGAGGTGGGTTACATAGGTTGGTATATCTTCCATTTTCTCCTTAAGTTAATTTGGGTTTCTTTTACTTGTATCTCAAGAAGTCCTAAGTAATGCACTATATACTCTTTCCAATTCCTACCTGAAAGCAATGTCAAAACTAAGATGACCATGGATATCGTATATTAGTAAATTTTAGTTCATTATAAATATTTTCAACCATTTCGGCATGACCAGAAATAGAACTGGCTGATTCATGAAACAGTGTGTGTTCATCCTTGCTACAAAATATTACAAAGAAAGTTTGACAATGAATTCTCATACTGAATGACAACTGAATGGGGGGAACCAGTAGGTGGCACAGTGGTTAAGGTGTTGGGACCCCACAGCTTGAAAATCACACTGGGTGCCTTTGTGCATGCCCAAATCCCAACAGAAGAATGGAGGAGAAATGTGACCATCCTGGGTGGGGGAGGGGTGTGATTTTTCACTTTCCCAGCAAGCACATCTGCTCTATAGCAAAAGCCCCCCCCCCCCAAAAAAAAAAAACCTGAATTGGGTATTTCTCAAGTTCCTTCCAAATCTAAAAGTACAACCTTCTAAATGAGTATAAGGTGCAGTTACCTTCTCTAATAAAATGGTAAATAAGTTCAAAAGAGGATTTTGTTATAGTGCCTTACAAGAGTCCCCGAATATTTAGTCAGTTACATTACCCTAATGATACAAAATGAAGTATTTCCTTAAAGAAGAAAAACAGCAAAACTGAAGCAAAGAGTAATCAGAAGTGGCTTTTTGTTCTTACCTATGTCACTGAACAGCTGGGTCTATCTGAACTAGCTACTTGGACTAGTTTTCTCATCTATGAAATAGAGTTAATAATAATTTCTTCCTATTCCACGGGATTGTTTCAGGCCTCAAAGGCACTAAAACACTTTCAAACTACTATAGAAATGTTAAATGACGATAGCTTCTTTGGCAGGATTCTTACTCAAACTTGAGGATTACTTAAAATTTTTCAACAAAAACACCTTCTACTACTTTAATAAAGAATCATATAAAGATGAGACCAGCAGTTAGCGTAATGGCTATGTCTCTGGACTCCCATGTTGTCGACCGCGGTTCGAGTCCCGGACCGGGTGGCTTAAACTCATGCCAAGCGCGTGTGCGTGCCTAAGATCCCCAGAGGAGAATGGAGGAGAAGGGATTGCAGCGTGGCCATCCCCGCTGGGGGGTGATTTCTCGCTTTCTGTCTCTCTGTCTCTCTCCTTCTGGCGAGCGCAGGCGCCCTATAGCAAAACCTCTCCGAAGGAAAAAAAAAAAAAGAATCATATAAAGAAATATTTCTCATTCCCTATCAATACAAGTGTTTCAGTCGGATGAAGACAGAAATTTACTTTAAAGGAAAACAGTTTATTTCTTTTGCATACTTTCGCACTGTCCCCAGAAATAACTACATCTCTTGAAACTATAGTTCCAAAGAATGGTAGAAATTAATACCACCTGTATGACAGCTTCATTCCAAATCAAGACTCATTCTACAGCTGTAAAATGAAGACAGGGATATACTTCTTGTGAGACTGTTTTAAGAAGTATAAAGACCATACACGAGCTGTTAGGTCATAAGAAGGATTCGATTATAGCAGGCTTTCCAATACACAAAACAGAACATTAACTTAGAACAGACCACAGCCTGTTCCGGTGGATGCAAATGTTACTATTTCGCTCTTAAAATGGCCAAAAAAGTAAAATAAAAGGCAGTATATTTCTTAAGAAGAACCCTCGGTCACTCGTCATACCCGGTCTCCAGCAACAACTTGCTGATACCCAAATCAGACACGTTTGTGAACGATGCGGCATATTGCCCGCAAATGCCCTAACTACTGGAAACACGACTTCAACACAGTGCCACGGTTACCGCTGCAAGCAAACCGAGTTCTTGGTTTGAAGCTTACGAGGCTGAAACAATTTCACTGCTGTGCACAGAAGTCCCCCCGAAGACCAAAACGTCACACCCGCCACGGCTGCTTCAGCAAAGGCAGCGGCTCGGACCTCCGTGGTGAGCAGGGGAGGACCCGACACTGCTCCCTTCGGGCCAGAGCCTCCCGGGCCTTTTCCACCCGCCACCCGCCACCCGCACGCCTGCGACCCCAGCCCCGGCCCGTCCTCGCCCGCGGGGGAAGGAGCTTCAGGGCCAAGAAAGCGCGGCATCGTCACCTGTCTCCACGCTCCCCGAAGGTTGCTCTTCCTTTCTGAGGTCTGCGGCCACAGTTCCTGCACAACTGAGAAGCCGGACAGAAGGAAGCTGGACCTGACTTCTCTGGGCACACAAGGAAAAGCGGGTCAACAGGCGCACACCGCGAGCCGCCATGGTCAAACGAGTGGAGCGCGAAGATAAAGGTCAGCGGACTTCCGCGCATGCGCCCTGAGGTGGCAGGAACGGGAGCCCTAAAGGGACAAACTAGGCTAAAGTGTTTATGTAGTGGCTTCTGGGATAACTTAAAAATATAGTAAATGACAGCACTCTTTTGCTACACGTTGTTCTAAGTACATGTATTGACTTTTTAATTTAAGTTTTTTTTTTTGGCCGTAAGGTATGTGTGCTTACCAGAGAGACACAGAGGAAAAGAAAGTGAGAAATCACCACCACCCACTCCCAGGAGGATGGATACACTGCTGTACCTTCTACATTCTTTTCTTGGGATTTTGAGCACGCTCGTGCACGTGCCGGGCATGAATTTCAAGCAGCCAGTTAGGGACCTCAAACCAAAGAGTTGGGACCAGCAGTTAGCGTAATGGCTATGTCACTGGACTCCCATGTAGTCAACTGTGGTTCAAGTCCCGGACCCGGTGGCTTAAAATTCACGCCGGGCCCGTGTGCGTGCGTGCCCAAGATCCCGAGAGGAGAATGGAGGAGAAGGGATTGTGGTGTGGCCATCCCCTCTGGGGGGTGATGTCTCGCTTTCTATCTCTCTGTCTCTCTCTTTCTGGTGAGCACAGGTATAGCAAAACCTCTCCAAAAAAATAACCGCAGAGTCAGCCATGTGGCATCCAGCGCCTTAACCACCACTCCATTTACTGGCTCCTGTATTGACTCTTTTTTTTCTTTTTTTTTTTAGAGGTTTTTGCTATAGGGTGCGTGTGCTCGCCAGATGGTGATGGGTATACTAATTACCCTGATGTGATGAGCAAGTACTATATTCAGGAATAAAAATACCACACTGTACTCCATAAAGATGCACATTTATTACGTGTCAATTAATAGAAAAAATACACTCTTCATTAAAAATGCATATATTGAAAATATATTTAAAATGAAAAGTGTATTTAAAAATAAATTGCATGTGATTAAAAATTATATTTTAGGGAACCGGCAGTTAGCGTAATGGCTATGTCGCTGGACTCCCACGTAGTCGACCGCGGTTCGCGTCTCGGACCCGGTGGCTTACAACTCACGCCGGGCGCGTGTGCGTGCGTGCCCAAGATCCCAAGAGGAGAATGGAGGAGAAGGGATTGCGGCGTGACCATCCCCCCTGGGGGGTGATTTCTCGCTTTCTGTCTCTCTGTCTCTCTCTGTCTGTCCAGCGAGCGCACGCGCCCTATAGCGAAAAACCTCTCCAAAAAAAAAAAAAAAATTATATTTTAAGGACAGTGTTTATTTTCAATTTTTTTTAAATTGTGTGGAGGGTCCATGGGTGTTTGTTATACTGGAATTCTGTTTATGGGGGACCAGTGAATGGTTACGTTGCTGGACTCCCACGTAGTCGAACATAGTTCGAGTCCTGGACCCAGTGACTTGAAGCTCAAGCTGCGTGCCTGTGCGTATGTGCCCAAGATCCTGAGAGACAATGGAGGAGAAGGGATTGCAGTGTAGCCATCCCCCGGGGTGTGATTTCTTGCTTCTGTCTCTGTCTCTGTCTCTGGTGAGCGCATGTGGCCTATAGCAAAAGTCTCTCAAAAAAAAAAAAAAAAAGAATTCTGGGGACCAGCAGTTAGTGTAATGGCTATGTCGCTGGACTCCCATGTTGTCGATCGCGGTCCGAGTCCCAGACCCAGACCCGGTGGCTTAAACTCATGCTGGGTGCGTTGTGCTTGTGTGCCCAAGATCCCGAGAGGAGAATGGAGAAAGGATTGTGGCGTAGCCATTCCCTCTGGGGGGTGATTTCTTGCTTTCTGTCTCTCTGTCTCTCTCTGTCTGTCTAGCGAGCACACGTGCCCTACAGCAAAAAAAAAAAAAAAAAAAAAAAAAAAAAAAAAACTCTTCAAAAAGAAGAATTCTGTTTACTGTACACATATTAATAAATGTTTTGTATCTATTCCATTTGTATCTATTCAATTTTAAACCTTTAATAGAAAGTTATGCCTATGATATCTATTTTTTTTTTCTTTTAGATTTTTGCTATAGAGCATGTGCACTCACCAGAGAGACAGAGAGAGAGGAAAAGTGAAAAATCACCCCCCACACACCCCAGAGAGGATGGCCATGCTGCAATCCCATCTCCTCCATTCTCCTCTTGGGATTTTGGGCATGCACGCACACACACACATGCACGCACACGCACACACACACACACAGCCAGCATGCTTTCCCAAGCCACTAGGACTCAAACCTCTCAGGTGGTCACGTGGGATCCAGCACCTTAACCTGGCCCTAATTATTCTTTTTAATGACTATCCTTTTAAAAGAATTTCTGCAAATTTATTTTAGTTTTTCTTCAGTACTTCTGCACATTGCCAGAGAGAGACGGAGAAAGAGAAAGTGAGAAATCACCCCCCAGGGGGGATAGTACACCCCAGGCCCCTCTGTACTCTCTCGTCTTGAAATTTTGAGCTCACACGCACATGGACCCGTCGTGGGCACCTTAACCTCCAGGCCACCTGCTGACCTCACAGATTTTTTTAGTGAGTTGAGGGCTCCGTTAGCTGAGGTGAGGCCCTTCAGGCTTCTCTCCATCTGTCAATAACTGCCCACGTAGATCCTCTCAATCATGAAAAGAAACCAAACTTCCAGGTATACCAAATGTGTTACAGAGAGTAGCCTACGTGTACGTTTACAAAGCTGACCACGTTTTCGACTGTCATGGACTGTTGGGTCTCCTCAAAATGCTATGCTGAAGTCCCAACCCCAGCACATCAGATGTGACCTTACTTGGAAACCGGGTGTTGCAGAGGTAATTGGTGAGGATGAGGTCACGCTGGGTAGGGTGGGCCCTCTAGTCCAAGGCAATGGTGTCATAATAAGAGGATGGCCATGCAAAGACAGAGGCCCACAGGAAGACAGCCACGGGACAGCAAAGGTAGAGATTGCGTTGTCTGCAACTTCAGGCGAAAAATGCCAAAGATTGCCTGCAAGCACCAGAAGTTGGGAAGGGAGAAGGAAGGAATCCCCTACGGGTTTCAGAGATGACAGGGCCCACCCGGTGCCTCAGTCTCGGACTTTCAGCCTCCAGACCTGTGAGACAATAAATTTTATATCTCGTGGTGCTTTGTGACAGCAGGTCTAAGCAACATATTTATTAGACACTCTGCGACGCCAGACCATCGCTCTGGGTCGGATTCTGTCTCTCCCAGCACTACGCCAGTGGACTCATCTGTTCAGAGAGGCTCCAGACAGCTCCAGGGGTGACGGCTCCCTGTTTTCTGATGCTTCGAAAAGTCTAGATGGACACTGTCCACACAGACAGCACTTTCTGTCTCTGAGGAGGGAAATTGGGCTGGGGCTCATAAAAATGGGGGCTTTTAACTAATTTTTTTTAGAAAAATTAACACACAGGTTTTTTTTTTTGCTGGTTTTGTTTATCATTAAAAAGAGTGAAAGGGGCCAGCCTGCAGCATAGCAGGAACACTTTTCTGCAACCCATACCAGAAGGTCCACGGTTCACGGCCTGGGCCTCTATGTGCGTACCAGATGCACGTGTGCCTACAGTCCATGCCAGATGGCCGAGGCTGGGGTGAACTGTAGCATGAAGACTTGGGGTTCCTATTCCTCTGCCTTTCCTTCTCTCCTTGTATTTCTCTCTCTCTCAGAAGAAATAAATAAACTTGGGAGGATAAAATAAGAGAATCTTTTGTACATTCGGAAGACAATAGAAAAATAGTTGACAAATTCTATAACTGTGTTTATATTTTATTGCTACTAAAAATACTCTTCTTTTTGCCATAGGGTGCGTGTGTTCACAGAGGAGAGAGAGAGAGGGAAAGTGAGAAGCACCCCCCTCCAAGGGGAATGGTCATGACACAGTCCCTTCTCCTCCATTCTCCTCCTGAGATTCTGGGCACTCTTGTACATGTACCTAGTGTGATGTTTAAGCTGCCAGGTCCAGGACTTGAACCATGGTCAGCCACGTAGGAGTCCAATACCTTAGCCACCATGCCACCTGCTGGGTCCTAAAAATACTCATTTAAGGTAAACTATTCTTTAGAGAAAGTATGAGCATGTGTGCTTTAAGGCTTGGGTGACCATATATCTGGGTCATTGTAATTGTTGATAGCATCTTCTTTCTCTCGCCAATGTATTCCAATTTGGATGATAAATTATATGGTCACCTCACTAATGTCCAGATTCTGGTTTCCTGTTGGAGTTGTTAAGAAGGTTTTTTGTTTGCATGAGGCATGTGTGCTTGCTAGAGAAACAGAGAGAGACCGTGAGAGAGAAAATGAGAAATCACTCCCTAGAGGGGATGGCCACACTGACCTGAGTTCTCCATTTTCTCCTGGGATTTTGGGCACGCACGCACACATACCCAGCATGAATTTCAAGATGCCGGGTCCAGAAGTAGAACCATGCTTTTGCCATGTGGGAGTCCAGCATTTTAGTCAACACACTACTTACTGGCCCCAACAAGAGTCTTTATGTCAAAGCCCAATATCTTGGCTCGGAGCAGCCCAGGCGGTGGAGGTGGCAGGGCAAATTCTCCTGGTAAAGAAAGTAAAGGCCCTGGGGTTTCAAAAGGCTTGAACTCGTAAATTCTGTGAAGTTGTGTCTTCTGTCTTTGAAATAATAGAAGTTTTACATTGTCCTTATTCTTAAAAATAATGCTTTTCCTCACTCTGTCACTGAATTACTTCACTTTTCTTCTCAAGATTTTTTTGAGAGTTTTTTGCTAGAAGGCACGTGCGCTCTCCAGAAAGACAGAGAGAGACAGAGAGACAGAAAGTGAGAAATCACCCCCAGGAGGTATGGCCATGCTGCAGTCCCTTCTCCTCCATTCTCCTCTCGGGATCTTGGGCACGCATACACACGCGTCCGGTGTGAGTTTAAGCCACGGGGTCCAGGACTCGAACCATGGTCAACTATATGGGAGTCCAGTGACATAGCCATCATGCCAACTGCTGGTCCCTCCTCTCAAGGTTTCTGAATAAATTTGATAGCCCAGGGTTCTCACGCCTTCCCTCAGCCCCAGTTACCACAGAATCTGCCCTCTCATCTGAGACGCACAGCTCTCATGCTGGGGGCCCTGTGGTCTCCTTTATCAAAGGCCTGAGTGTCCAGTAAGAGATTGGACGTCACGTCACATCGTCCAAGGGGACCCACGACTCTTGTGGGTAAATTGCTTTTAGTAAATACAACAGTCGCTTTCTCACAGCCTTTCGATTTACAGACGAGGAATGCTCATATACTTCTTTCACTGGCTTTAGACTGACGTGCAGAAAGACTGACTTACAGGCCAGCTGGATGGACTAGCAGGTAAGCATTGTACATAGGAAGCTGGATCCCACGTGGCTGACTGCAGTTCGAATCCCGGCCCCAGAGGCTTGGAAAACACCTCAGGTGATGCATGCCCCAAGTCCTGACAGGACAAGAAAGTGAAGGAAAAGGTGTTGCAGTGTGATTATGTTTCCTTTCTCCTCTCTTTCTCTCTGGTGAATGCACATACCCTGTGGCAATGAAAAAAAATGTTGAAGTGGTTACTTTATCGGGTAAGCAGAAGTCTTTGTTTAGGGACCAGCAGTTAGTGTAATGGCTATGTTGCTGGACTCCCACGTAGTTGACCGCGGTTCGCGTCCCGGACCCAGTGGTTTAAACTTACGCCAGGTGCATGTGCGTGCGCGCACCCAAGATCCCGAGAAGAGAATGGAGGAGAAGGGTTTGCGGCGTGGCCATCCCCCCTGGGGGGTGATTTCTTGCTTTCTGTCTCTCTGTCTGTCTGGTGAGCGCTTGCGCCCTATAGCAAAAACCTCTCCAAAAAAAAAAGTCTATGTTTATAATTCCATTTATTCATTCCTTTGTTGGCTAAAGTCCAAAGAGCAAATCATCGCTCTGCTCCTCAGGACTTAGCCTAGGGCTTTGAGCAAGGGCAGTCCCTGAATGTTACCAGAAGGTCAGCCCGAGGCATCAGGGGTTGGTGTACGGAGCACTGGCCCGAGAGCAGGAGCCCAGCCATCTAACCCTGCCTCTAGCGGGAACCTATTTAGTCATTAAGAGAGAAATTCACCATCTCGCTTTTGTCATTTTACTCTGCTAAACCCCAGGAGAGGAAGGCAGGTGCCTCTCTACTCTGAGCGGGAACACTGAGAATTCAATGAAGACAGCTTTAGTTAGCATTGTGCGTGAGAAGCCGTGAGTTAGAGAAGGACTAGTTCCTGCCCTCAGGAGTCTGTACTCTGAGGGGAACAGACCATGAGGGAGTAGGGGCAGTCAGGTAAATGCTGAAAGGGGAGGAGAAGCGTAAAGCAGGTGCTCTCCAGAAGAGAGGTGGGTAGCAGTGAAGGACAGCAGGAGGAGTGAGCCCCTGTAACCGGTAGGAGTGGGGAAACCGCATATATGCGCACACACTCACATACATGCTGGAGACTGAGAGCGTTTGGATGCTAGGGACCATGACTGTTTCCCCAGAAGTAAGAGTATGGTAGGTTTGGGACCAGCAGATGGCGTAATGGTTGCAGCACTGGACTCCTACGTAGTAAATTGTGGTTCGAGTCCCTGAACCAGCAGTGTAAACTCATGCCAGGCGCATATGTATGTGTGCCCAAAATCCCGAGAGGAGAATGGAGGAGAAGGAATTGCAGCGTGGTCATCCCCCTTGGGGGGGGGGGGGTGATTCGTGGTCATCCCCCTGGGGGGGGGGTGATTCTCACTTTCTGTCTGTCTGTCTCTCTTTCTCTGTTTCTCTGGCACACATACACGCACTATAGCAAAAATATCTCTTAAAAAAATAACAAAGCAGGTTTATAGCATATCATATTATAGACAGCAGTGAAAAAGTTCTTGTTCCCAGTAGGGCATATGTCCATGAGTTTGAAAACAGTACTGCTGTACCTTTCACTTTTCATTTCAGCACGGGCTACTAGTCTAGTCCTTGACATAAACACTTTTCATTACAATTTTGCATATTTTATGGTTTTATTATTCGCCAGAGGGTCCATGCGCTCACCAGAGAGATAAGAAGGAGAAAGCACCTCCCATGGGCGTGACCAGGATTTGGGCATGCACACACAAGCTCCTGGCATGTTTCTCAAGCCACCAGGGCCAGGATTCAAACCCCAGTCAGCCATGTAGGATCCAGCTCTCTTAACCACCAAGGTCTAAGGCCAACCCCACATTTTAAAAGTTTTTTTTGCTAGAGGGCATCTGCTCACCAAAGAGACAGGGAGAGAAGAAAGCACCTTCCATGAGAAATGGTGATACTGCGATCCCTTCTCCTCCCGTCGGGATTTTGGGCACCCACACACACTTGCCTGGTGTGTTTCTCCAGCTGGCAGGTCCAGGACTCGAACCATCATTCAGCCACGTGAGATCCAGCTGCTTCAACCACCAGGCCATGGAGCCAGCTCATATTTTAAAGTGTAAAGAATTTATTAATATTCTACCAATTCAGAAATAAGGTCAATTTGGACAGATGGTTTGCCTTTTGATTATTTATGAAGCCAGTATTACAAAGAAAATTAAAGTATGAACTGTGTCCACAGTATTTTAAAGAACTTGAAGAATAAGAGTCTTCAAACAGTTTGCCAGTACTTATCAAAATTATACATGCATGTAACCTTTGACCTAGAAAACAGAGTTATTCTATGGAAGTACTTCCTTGATCTTGTAACTGATTTCTTATGCAAAGACATGAGAGCTAACCTAGATGAATACGGAGGCTCTTTATTGATCTGGAATTATCTCTCAGATAGTTTTTTGGGGTCAGCAGGTAGTATGGTGGTTAAGGCACTGGATTCCCAGGTATACTGTGGTTCAAATCCCAGCAGGCAGCTTGAGATCACATGTGCATGTGTGCCCAAAATCTAGAGCAGAGAATGGAGGAGAGGAGATTGCAACGTGGCCTCCCAGGGTAACTGCTCACTTTCCCTCTCTCTGTCTCTCTCTGGAGAGTTCACATGTCCTATGGCAAAAACCTAAATACATATATTTTATACACACACACACACACACACACATATATACATACCAATTATATACATACAAATTATATATACACAAATATGTACATACAAATTATATATACACGAATTATATATATATTTAATATACATTGTTAAAATCGTTAAGTGAAATAATATGCACATGGACACGCACACGTTTGAATGTGTAGAAACTGTCTCTGGAAGGATACCCAAAAACTTGCTATCCCTGGTAGACTTTGGAGTTAGAACAGAATGGCTGGGTCCAGACAGGCGTGGAGCGTGGCTTTATCTGGTCTTTATGAGTGGATTGTAGAACCATAGAATAGGGCGAGACGGACGTGGTACCGTCTGAAATTAAGGGTAGGAAACACGTGCGCTCACGTTCCCCCCGCCCGCCAGGGCTGCAGTATCTGCGCTCTCCGTGCAACCCCTCGCACTCGCATGTCTCAACGCTGGGCCTCCCGGCTCGGCCAGCAGTTCAGCCCAGGAGGTTTCTCATGAGTACCTCCAGATGTCGGCATGCCACCCCCAACCATGCATGGAAATCTATCTAGTCTTAGAGTTTGCCAAGAAATGAAAGGGACAAACATCAATAAACTTGCCGGAGTGGTTTCTTCCGGTTATATTCCACAGAGAGATAGACTGTACCATTGCCTCTAAATGATTATCAACTGTTTCTCCAGTATATATACATATTATCAGTGTGCCAGGAAAGTCATGACCTATTTTTCTATACAAAACTGTGTCGTGACATTTATGTGAAACCTCTAAATGAGATCGTTTTAACACTTAAAACAATGATCGGGACCTCATATGCAGATTGGCAGGGTCATTATCTCTTTCCTAAGGTCTGCTGTCTCAGATTATTCAAAAATCCCAGGAACAGGCTTCTGCCTTCCCAACAGACAGTGCTGTTAACACCAGGATAAAAAACTGATTCATGTGGTCATTTCTGACACTTTCTGCTGCTGCTGTTTCTGTGATGGCCACATGGGGTCACTGTTGCAAACTGGTGGTTTTCCACGGGCCCACGCATAACATATCCAAAGCTGGGATGAGGCCATGCCGGGGTTCTGGGGTGGCTCTGTCCTAATAAAAACAGCTTATATCCATTTTGAACTTACTACGTGCCAGAATTTCGTTGTACTTAATTGCATCGTCTTAATTAAACATCCCAGTATGCCTGTGAATGCTGTTGTCTCTGTTTTATGACACAAAAACTGAGCAAGAGAGGCCAGCAGGTGGCAATGCTAGCTAAGGTGACAGATCCTGACATGGTCAACCAGGGCTGGAGTCCTAGACCCTGCAGCTTGAAAATGACTCTGGGCACGTGTACGTATGTGTCCAAAATCCCAAGAAGAGAATGAAGGAGAAGGGATTGCTGCATGGCCCTCTCCCCAGGAGGTGATTTCTCACTCTCTCTCTCCCTGGTTAGCACACATGCCCTATGGCATAAACCTAAAAAAAAAAAAGAAAAATTGAGGAAGATAAGTAAAATGACCAAGATTCTAAACCTAGTTTGACTTTCTATTCACTATGATTAAAAGTCCACCCCCTAAATAAATTCTTGCTTTTTGATCTAGACATTTCACTTCTAGTAATCTATCCTAATTAGAGACACACATAGAGGTTCACCAACAAAGAGAAGCAATGCCGTATGTGCTAGGAAAATTGGAAGCACTCTAAGGCCAAATAAGAATGCACTAGTCAAGGCAGAACCCATCCACAGAGTGGGATACTCAGAGCTTGACAGCATTAAGTGATTAATATTTGTCAATCATGGTTCTACGCATTTCACGTCTTCATTCGTTAACCCCCACAAACCCCTAGAATGCAGGTATTATATCTTGTCTGGTCTAAGGCATCATCGTTATAAGACGCTCCATTAACTTATGCTTATCTAAGAAAAATGCTGCCACTAAGTCTAAGACTCAATGCTTTTTTATTGCTAATGGTGAGACACTCTCATTTCAGAGAGAGTAAAAAAAAAAAGCTTTATCTTTTTTCTTTCTTTTTTAGTTTGCCATAGAACACACGTGAGAGAGAGAGAGAGAGAGAGAGAGAGAGAGAGAGAGAGAAGGAAAGTGAGAAAGCACCTGCAGCGGGATGGCCATGCTGCAATCCCTTCTCCTCCACTCTCCTCTAGGGATTTTAGTCATGTACACACTCCTGATGTGTTTTCCTAGTCACTGCTGCCTTAACCTCTGCATTACCTGCTGGCCCCAAAATGCAAAATGGTTTATCTTTTTATTTTTTAAGAGAGATTTTTGCCACAGGGCATGTTGTGCTTGCTGAGATTTGGACTGTAGTCCACTATGTGGGAGTCCAGCGACATAACCATTATGCCATCTGCTGGTCCCCAAAATGGTTTATCTTAGAATGGATAAAATGAGTATGTTTAGCAGTGATGACATGACCATCTTTCACTTTGGCCAAAGTCTAGAAGCCTGTAAGTAAGGGCCAGATGGTCGCACATGGTGAGGCCGATTCTCTGCAGACAGTCCCGCGTGGGAAGTGTTCACGGTGGGTCAGAGGCCTCGCTCCCTGTCTGAGGCCACATGCTTGCTGCAATCTGGGCTGGCTGAGGCTGGGGGTGGATTGTGGTGTCGGGGCCCTGAGGAAGGTGCTGTCTCTCTCTCTCTCTGTCTCAGTTTCTCTCATTCATGGAAGAAACAAACTTGGAGGAGGGAAGTGCAGTAGTAACTAGGGTTACCAACAGTTCCAGCTTGTCCAGTACTAAAATCTCCATCTCTTTCCCTCTGAAAGAGAAAAAGTAATTTTTATTTTTTAATTCACTGGAGAAAAGCAGAGAGAGACAGGTGGAAGAGTGAGACATCATCCCCCAGCGGGGATGGGCACACAGTAATTTCTTCTCCTCCAGTCTGTTCTTGAGATTTTGGGCACACATGTACATATACCTGGTGTGATTTTCAAGCTGCCAGGTATAGGACTCGAACCACAGCCACCCATGTGAGAGTCCAACACCTTAACCACCATACCACTTGCTGGCCCCCAAAATGTAATTTTTTAAAAAAACAAAACTACAAAAGACCTTTAATGAGAGAGTAATTCAGACTCTTCAGAACACAGAAAGAACTTTTGTACAGACCTCAAATCATGGGAAAATTTCTGTTAGGACCAAAGAACCTCTTCTATTCAGTGACCTAAAAAGTTTTGTTAATGGAAAGAGTTGCACATCTTCATGACACTATGAGTTGCTATCTGTAAACCAGAACCACTGACAATGTTTTCTTTCCCCTGTAATTGTTGCCTAAGCAGTTGCCACTATCTGGGAGAACATAAAGGAACACTCCGACTTAAATTAATGTACTGGTGCCAATTGTCAAATGTCTTAAAATGCTAGCATCATTTGGAGTGCGACATAGTATACTTACAATCTGGCTCTGTCCATTCCAAGCTAAGTTTTTTTCTCTTTCTTTGAGAATAGGGTTTCTTTTCTTTTCTTTTCTTTTTCTTTTTTATTTTATTTTATTTTTTTTAATAATTATTTATTTAATTTTTATTTATTCATTTGCTTTATTTATTTATTTTTTAAATTTGACCAGAAAGACACACACACAGAGAGAGAGAGAGAGAGAGAGAGAGAGGGAAAGTGAGAAAGCAAGCCACCAGGTCCGAGACTTGAACCGTGGTTGGCCATGTGGGAGTCCAGCACCCTTATCCACCACGCCACCTGCCAGCCCCAATTTTATTTATTTATTTTTTTTTTGAGAAGTTTTTGCTATAGGGCACATGTGCTTGCCAGAAAGACAGAGAGAAACAGAGACAGAAAGCGAGAAATTACCGCCCAGGGGGGATGGCTATGCTGCAGTCCCTTCTCCATTCTCCTCTTGGGATCTTGGGCACGCACGCACATGTGCCCAATTTGAGTTTAAGCCACCGGGTCCAGGACTCAAACCGCGGTCGACTACATGGGAGTCCAGCGACATAGCCATTATGCCAACTGCTGGTCCCGGAGAGTAGGATTTCTAATGTTGATCCAAAGACCTGATTCTTGCTTCAGAAGCATTCGGTAAGTTTAGTAAAATATAGAGTTCTGGGCCAACTTCCCAGATTTATTTCATCTGCGTGTCTAAGGGTAGGGATCAGGAGTCTGCATTTCTTGCTGTGTCTTAGCTGTGTTAGAGCACGAGAACCACAGCTAAACTACTTGTGTGGGGGAGACCCCTGCAAGGCTCTGTTTACTCTTCTCATGCGCTTTCAGAAGAGGTTGTTTCACCACATGAAAACCATCTCATCGAGCCCGGTGGTTATTGTAGTTACTTTTCTCCTTGGAGAACGAGTGAATGCATTTTAGCTGTTAGTATAATATTCTTTTTTTTTTTTTTTTTGGAGAGGTTTTTGCTATAGAGCGCATGCATTCACCAGACAGAAACAGAGAGATGGAAAGCGAGAAATCACTCCCTGCCCCTGAGGGGGGATGGCCACTCCACAATCCCTTCTCCTCCATTCTCCTCTCAGGATCTTGGGCATGCATGCACACATGCCCGGTGTGAGTTTAAGCCACCGGGTCCGGGACTCGAATCGTGGTCGACTACATGGGAGTCCAGCGACATAGCCATTACGCTAACTGCTGGTCCCCATATTCATTTTTTACTGCAGTTGCAAAGTATTATTAATTCATTTATATGTGTTTTTAATTGTGATCCCATGTGTAATGAGTTCCCTGAACTTGGACCCTAACAAGCCCGTGAACTCAGACACCTCATCACCGGTACAGAATTAATAATTTCTAATTTCTATTCTTGCCACATTTTATACCAAACAGATGTTTTCTTTTCTTTTCTTTTTTTTTTTTTTTTTTTTTTGAGAGATTTTCCCTATAGGGAGCGTGCGCTCACCAGACAGACAGAGAGAGACATAGAGACAGAAAGCGAGAAATCACCCCCCAGGGGGGATGGTCACGCTGCAATCCCTTCTCCTCCATTCTCCTCTCGGGATCTTGGGCACGCATGCACACGCGCCCGGCGTGAGTTGTAAGCCACCGGGTCCGAGACGCGAACCGCGGTCGACTACGTGGGAGTCCAGCGACATAGCCATTACACTAACTGCTGGTTCCCCTGTTTTCTTTTCTTTATAAAAAGAAAGGGAGGAAAAGAAAGCAACGATCCTTCAAGGAGGCAATAGGAATGAGATTACTTTTCTTTCTCTACAGGCTTATATGCCCTTTCTCAGCCATATGGAATTGGCTCCCTTAGAAAACTCTACTGTTTTTCGCTGTGAGAAGCAGGGGTGCATGTGCTCACCAGAGAGATGGTGGGACAGGAAGCAACCCCCTCCAATGGGGCGTGGTCATACAGCAATTCCTTCTCCATTTCCGCATCCTGTCAGGATATTGGGCACTGTGCATTTTTCAAGCTGCCGGAACGAGATTTGAACTCCGGTTGGCCATGTGAGATCTGCCTCCCTTTAACCACTAGGCTATGGAGCCAGCTCAGGAAATGCTGTTGCCACCCAGCTACAGTGACACAGTCTTCTGTGGGCAGAAATGCTTGCCAGGGGTTGCAAGGCAAAAGCCACCAGTCTCTGGTTGGATGGGGACCTGCAGGCATTTAGGGAATGGTCTGACCCTCCCACCTCAGCATGGAGCCTGTGTGTTCTCCCTGGGTCAAGCCACTTCCGCTGGGGCTGCGGGAACCCAACTGGGTTAGGAAAAGTTAGCCTCATAGCCAAAGGCTCAAAGATACTGAAAAATTCCTGGTTTTTGTCTGTCTCAGTGTTCTTAAAAATGAGTTCCCCACTTAGCTCTCTGAGATAAGAAAAGAGACCTTTAAATGAACCGTGCTAACAAGGCTGTTAAGATCTGCCTAAAGCCTTTGCAAACTATGTCAAATGTTCAAGAGTTTCCTAGTTGGGTATTTCCTTAAAAATGTTCTGTTTCTTATCAATTTCAGATATTTTTCCAAGAACTCAGGGGAGATTTGTAGTGGGATAATCCAATTCACGTGGTAAAAATGAAACCACTATCATATAGCTGATGATGCAATGAAGCCAGTGTAATAGAAGAGGCACTAGAAGGAAACCGGAAGGCTTGGTATCTTAAAAAGAAAAACCACAGTGATAGGGCTTCAGCCTGCAGTTGGTCGCCCAGGTTTCCCCACACGCTGGCCCGGGTTTCTGTTACTAACAAGAGCCCAGCTCAGCTGCAAGAAAAACCCAACCACCACCGGGCTCTGCGTAGTTCCCCTGCACTGAAGAGGTTAAAGTATTTCATCCTGTGTGTGCCATTTCGTTTCTACACCTTCTCACCGTTTTCTTTTTCTTTTTCTTTTCTTTTTTTTTTTTTGAGCGGTTTTTGCTATAAGGCCTGTGCGCTCACCAGAAAGACAGAGAGAGACAGAGAGACAGAAAGCGAGAAATCACCCCCGGGGGGATGGCCATGCAATCCCTTCTCCTCCATTCTCCTCTTGGGATCTTGGGCATGCATGCACACGTGCTGGTGTGAGTTTAAGCCACTGGGTCTGGGATTCGAACTGTGGCCGACTATGTGGGAGTCCAGCGACATAGCCATTACGCTAACTGCTGGTCTCACTTTCTCATTATTTTCTGCATTTAAACAGTGAAATATTATAGTAGCCACGTTTACTAAGAGTCTTGGCTTTATAAGCAAGGAAACTAAAGTTCAGAGAGATTAAATACTTTTTTTTTTTCAGACTTTTTTGCCATAGGGTAGCATGCTCACCGGAGAGAGACAGAGAGAGAAGAGAAAAGGCTCATCCCCCGGGGGGCATAGCCACACCCTGCAATCCCTTCCATTCTCATCGCAGGGTCCTGGGCACGTACACACATGCACCTCGTGTGTTGCTCAGGCTGCCAGGTCCAGGACTTGAAGTGCACAACTGGCCATGTAGCACCCAGCAGCCTAGCCACCACGCCACCTGCTGGCCTCCAAATACCTTTTTAGAAAATGTATTTGTACATTTTTTCCCCATGAGCAAGAGAGACAGAGAGGCAGTGGCAGCACCCCAAGAGGGTCTTGAGACCAAGATCCACATGCCAGCTTCAGCCATGTGGGTCACTCAGGCAGAATGTCACGTTTACTGCTGTGCCACCACCATCTGGCCCCTCAATGGCTTTTCCAAATCACACAGCTAGTTTAAAAAATAATAACAACTAAAAAGCATCTGGATGTTATGTGACACTAAAATGCATATTTTTGCTTTTATTCCAGACTTTCCATCAGGGAAAAAAAGACACAATGACTAGGTCAGTGATTCTATTTGATTATGACGTCTTTATGGGAACTCTAAAGAACAACATTTCTTTCTATTTCTCTTTTCTAAAAGGAGCTGCCTGCTACAGCAGTAACAGGTCCAAAACTCCGGGCTCTGGGTCCAGTTCTGTTATCTGGCAGTAAACTCTCTCTAAGTCACCCCTTGACCTCAGCATTTATGAAGCTTCGTCATTTATAACGTGAGGGGGGGGGACCATTGTGGATTTGAGAACCTATCCACATCAACTCAGAACGCGACTGAACGAACTGAAATGACAAACAGCTGGGCATCCACCATGACTTTTGACTCACAGGTGGCTGTCACCTGCTGCCCTACCTTTCTGTGAAGGTCACATTCCCAGGTCCTCTCTGATCTCAGTACGGTCTGGTCCAAAAGCACCCCATCCACTTTCGTCACTTCGTTTCCTCCTTGGCCCTGGCCTCGAGCTGTGCTCTTCCCTGTGTGTGCCCTCACGCAGCGTCTGTCTCTCTCCCCTCAGACCGAGCTAGAGGCACCACATCGAGTCTGTGTGCTGTGCTCCCCGGGACTCGGCGCTGCGGCTGACAGTCAGTACACATCCAAATATTTGTTGAATGAGTGACTGAGTAAGCAAACTAGCTTTTTTTTTTTTTTTTTTTTTTTTTTTTTTAAGTTGCCAGAGGGAATGTGTGCTCACCAGAGAGAGACAGAGAGAGAGAGAGTGAGAAAGCACCTCCCCCAGTGGACCGTGGTCACACTGCAATCCCTTCTCCATCTCTCCATCTCGTTGGGATTTGGTACATGTGCACATGCATGCCTGCGGTGTTTTTCTTTTTGTTTGTTTTTTGGAGAGGTTTTTGCTATAGGGCATGTGCACTTGCCAGAAAGACAGAGAGAGACAGAAAGCGAGAAATCACCCCCCAGGGGGGATGGCCACACCACAATCCTTTCTCCTCCATTCTCCTCTCAGGATCTTGGGCACGCACGCACACGCGCCTGGGGTGAGTTTAAGCCACCGGGTCCGGGACTCGAACCTCAGTCAACTACATGGGAGTTCAGCAACATAGCCATTACGTTAACTGCTGGTCTCCCTGGGGCGTTTTTCTAGCTGCTGGCCAGGATTCAGTTAGCCAGGTGGGGTCCAACTCTCTTAGCCACCAGGCTAAGGGACAGCCCCAAATTATCTTAATTTTTTTTTTGGAGAGGTTTATGCCATAGGGCACATGCGCTTGCCAGACAGACAGAGAGAGACAGAGAGACAGAAAGTGAGAAATCACCCCCCAGGGGGAATGTACAGCCCCAAATTATTATTTTATTTTTATTTTTTGGAGAGGTTTTTGCTATAGGGCGTGTGCGCTCGCCAGACAGACAGAGAGAGACAGAGAGATAGAAAGCGAGAAATCACCCCCCAAGGGGGATGGCCACGCCGCAATCCCTTCTTCTCCATTCTCCTCCCGGGATCCTGGGCATGCACGCACACGCGCCCGGCGTGAGTTTAAGCCACCGGGTCCGGGACTCGAATCGCGGTCGACTATGTGGGAGTCCAGCGACATAGCCATTACGCTAATTGCTGGTCCCCCAGCCCCAAATTATCTTTAAAATAGTATGATTGTTCTTTTCTTCTTGCATGCATAGTTAATTTTAGAAGCAAGTGCCAGAGATAAAGATGATAAAATGGTAATGTTTGGTGTAAGGAAAATCTGAAGGATGGTCACTGACATGGTGACAGCAGTTACTATCACTGATCTGAGGGTCAGGACTAGGGGAAAACTTCATTATCTCTATTTTCCAGAATGACTTCACTGGACGAGAATTGTTCTGAAATCAGACTTAAGTCTCAAAGAAGTATAAGCTTTTGGCATGCTCTCTAATTCGGTATTCTTCTGAGACCGGTGCATCAGTGAGGGGTGGGGTGGGAGGGCATCTGCAGCTTCCCCCTTAATTATGAGGAGTCAAGAAGATGCTTCTCATCCCAGCTGCCCCTTCTCAGGAAGTCTGTGCTCCCAGACCATGCGCTGTGGATCTTGCATCTGAGCGGTGAAACTGAGACAGCTGACGAAGCAGTTCACTTTGCTAGAACCACCCTTGGTGGTGGCTTTGGAGCAGGCAAGGAGATGGGGGACAACCTGGTGTGCACTCCAGAGCAGGGCTGAAGGCAGAAGTGTGGAGGGCTGATCGGTGGCTTTGTGATCAACAGCAGTGACTAAGTGGCCCACAGCAACCCCTGGAGAGCCTGAGCCATAGATGTCTCAAGGGAGTGAGTAACTTAGCACCTGCCAGATCCAAGAATATAATGGTCCAATGGCTACCTCATTTTGAAAGCAATAAACGTGGATTGCCCCCGTTTGGTTTTGTGTATTTTCTGAGTGATCCTGGACAGGTAACTTATCTATAAATTTCAGACTTCTCAAATATAAAACAGGGCTATTTTCCGAGTTACTGTATTAATAAAAAATAACTAGCAAGTAAATGAAAGTATTATTTTTCTTTTTTTCTTTTTAATTTGCAGGAGGGTGCATGCACTTGCTGGAGTGAAACAGAGAGTGAAAGAGAGAAGGAAAGTGAGAAAAGAAATTGTTTTTCAAAGGTAGTGTTTTTAGTACAGCATAAATATAGGCATAATTGTTTTCACTTTTCTTCTATTCTCAGAGCTGTAGGTTTTAAAAACTTTTGTTATTATAAAAAATAAAATGAGGGGACCAGCAGTTAGCGTAATGGCTATGTCGCTGGACTCCCATGTAGTCGACCGCGGTTTGCGTCCTGGACCTGGTGGCTTAAAACTCACGCTGGGTACGTGTGCGTGCGTGCCCAAGATCCCTAGAGGAGAATGGAGGAGAAGGGATTGCAGCGTGGCCATCCCCCCTGGGAGGTGATTTCTCGCTTTCTGTCTCTCTGTCTCTCTCTGTCTATCTGGCGAGCGCACGTGCCCTATTGCAAAAACCTCTCCAAAAAAAAAAAATGGGAGCCATTAGATAGCGTAGTGGTTATGTTGCTGGACTCTCACATGGCCAACCACAGTTCAAGTCGCAGACCTGGTGACTTGAAACTCACATCGGGTGCATGTGCATGCGTGCCCAAGACCCCAAGAGCAGAATGGAGGAGAGGGATTGCAGCATGGCCATCCCACCGGGGGGTGATTTCTTGCTTTCTGTCTCTGTCTCTCCAGCAAGCGCATGCGCCCTTTAGCAAAATTCTGTCTCAAAAAAAAAAAAAATAATTAAATGAAACCAAGTTGCTTTTCTTTTTCTTCTTCTATAAAGAAATAAAAGAAGGCTCTGTGTGTTTAAGTGGCTTGACCGTGTCACATGGGCAGAAAATGGCAAGGCGACTGGCCATATTTCTGACTCGGACAGTATTTCCTAGGAACGGTCCCCTCAGCGTTCTGAAGTTTACATCTCCGGGGCCCAAGCCTGCACCTACTGAATGAGAATTTCCCAGGTGATTTTTCTTTTTTTTTTTTTTTTTTAAGGTTTTTACCATAGAGAGGAAAGTGAGAAATCATCCCCAAAGGGGATGGCCATGCCACAATCCCTCCTCCTCCTTCTTGTCCTGGGATTTTGGGCATGCACACACATGCTCCTGGCATGACTTCAAGCCATTAGGTCCTGGACTTGAACCGCAGTCTACCACATGGAAGTCCAGTGCCTTAACCGCTACACCACCTTCTGGCCCCTCCCAGGTGATTATAATGAGGCAAGTGAGAATCCCACTGACCCTAAAACCAGACTGACTTCAGCCTGGAGTTAAGATTGTGAATGATGGGACTAGCAGGTGGCATGGTGGTTAAAGTGCTGGACTTCCACACGGCCATCTGTGGTTTGAATCCTGGACCTGGCAGCTTTCTCTCTCGCTCTCTCTCTCTCTGGCAAATTCCTGTATCATGTTTAATAATAATAATAATAATAATAATAAATACTTACTTTAAAAAAAAAAAAAAGATTATGAGTGAAAGGGCTTCTCCTGCTGCCCCATGGACAAAGTCTCAGTGTTCAAACCGGGATGTTAAATCTCAGGACGGCCCACTGGGGAAAGCTTCCTCCCCAGCTAGCACTCATGCGAACACCTTAGGAAAAGGCCTCAAGCCCCAGCAGCCTCCCACACCCTCCTCAGAGTCTCAGCTTGTTGGCTTCTTGCAGACCCTGAGGCCGCAAAGCAGGTTTCCCTTACGGTTAAGCAAAACCAGTGCTCCGGGCTCAGCCCTCTCCCACATCCCGACTTCCCAGTTAGCTGAAATTTCTTCAGAGCCTTTCTCTTAAGGTTAGAGATCAAAGATTAAAAATAAACCATTTGAAAATGGCCTGAAACTCATTCACATCTTGAGGAGGGGGGCTCAGAGGCTAGAGCCTGAACAGGAAAGTCCACTTCCAGAGGAGAGGTTGAGGTGGGAAAAGGTTCCCAATGACCCCAGGCATTGCACAACTGGCTGGGACAGTGCGGCCCTCCTCACAGGCGCCCACAGTACTGGTGTGCACCGAGGGGAGGGGCTTTGCTGTGGGAGGCGAGGCGGGTGCCTGTAGATGCTGGAAGTTGTTTGAGTTTGGGGTCAGACATGAATTCGAGTCTGGTTTTCTTGGGCACTTAACCTCTTTAAACTCGTGTGCATCCCACGCGTCAATGGCAGATTGCTGTGAGAGTCAAAGAGATAACCCACCTAAAGGGCTTGGCAGAATGCACGGGACACAGCTGGTGCTCCGTTAATGTCATCTGCAGCAGGGCGGGAGTGTGTATGAGGTTTCGTTATTATGAAGTTGATCCATCAAAGCCTCTCCGTACTAAGAAAACTTCTGATGAATAGTGTTCCACAGATTTCATTAAGAAAGCAAAGAAGTGGGAACCAGCAGTTAGCGTAATGGCTATGTCGCTGGACTCCCACGTAGTTGACCGCGGTTCGCATCCCAGACCCGGTGGCTTAAAACTCACGCAGGGCGCTTGTGCGTGCGTGCCCAAGATCCCGGAAGGAGAATGGAGGACAAGGGATTACGGCGTGGCCATCCCCCCTAGGGAGTGATTTCTTGCTTTCTGTCTCTATGTCTGTCTCTGTCTGTTTGGCGAGCGCACGCGCCCTATAGCAAAAACCTCTCCAAAAAAAAGAAAGAAAGCAGAGAAGTTGGGACCAGTGGATGGATGGCATGATGGTTTCATTGCTGGATTCCCACATGGCTGACTGTGGCTCCAGCCCCGATGGCTTGAAACTCAAGCTGGGCATGTGTGTGTGTGTGCCCCAAATCCTAAGAATGGAGAAGGGATTGTGGTGTGACCGTCCTCCCTGGGGAGTAATTTCTCGCTTTCTGTCTCTCCGGTGAGAGCCTGCACCCTATAGCAAAAATCTCTCTCTCAAAAAAAAAAAAAAAAAAAAGAAAGAAAGAAAAGAAAAGAAAAAGAAAAACCAAGAAGTCTTCCCTACCCACAGTAAAGAGATGGCTGTTGGCAGTCGCCTTTAGTATACTGTAACGTAACTGCTATGGCTTGACTGTGCCCTCTCCAAAATTCAGAGGTTGCCACTGTGATAGCATTAGGAGGTGGGGCCTTTAAAAGGTGCTTAGACCAGATGGCTCCTCCCTGTAGGGTAGGATTAAGGCCCTTTCAAAAGAGGCTCAGTGCAGCTTGGCTGGCTTGTCCTTCCACCTTCCTGCTGGTGAGGCCTCAGTCTTGCTCTGGTCCTTCCCTCAAAGGGTGCCATCCCAAGGTGTCATCTTGGAAGTGGAGGGTTGTAGGAAGCCACATGCACCAAAATGGCTGACATGACCTTCATACAAGGACCTTCAAGTATCCTTGTTCCGGGAGTAGACAATTCACCCAGAGACTTCCTCATTCAGGCAAGTCCTCAGTCAGGTCCTCAGTCAGGTCCACGACAATTCCCGCCCCCTTTTCCTACCCTGTATGTAAGAATGTTCTCTGGCCCTGAATAAACGAGCGACTGCATTCCATCTTGAGCTGTGACACTGTGTCGCTCCTGTGCTGTGACGCTGCGCCGGTTCCAGACCTCTGCTCTCTCACTCAGGCACCCTGCCCGATCGTCCCGTGGGCCGGGACAGAGGGTAGCCCTCATCAGACAACCAGACCTGCCAGTGCCTTGACCTCAGACTTCTCAACCTTTAAAGTGGAAATAAACTTCTGTTCTTTATAAATTACCCACTCTCAGGCATTTTGTTTTAGCAGCACAGTAAGAAAGGAAAGGAGAGACCAGCAGTTAGCATAATGGCTATGTCGCTGGACTCCCACGTAGTCAACTGCAGTTCGAGTCTCGGACCCAGTGGCTTAAAACTCACGCCGGGCGCGTGTGCATGCGTGCCCAAGATCCCGAGAGGAGAATGGAGGAGAAGGGATTGCGGCGTGGCCATCCCCCCTGAGGAGTGATTTCTCGCTTTCTGTCTCTCTGTCTCTGTCTGTCTGGCGAGCGCACGCGCCCTATAGCAAAAACCTCTCCAAAAAAAAAAAAAAGGAAGGAAAGAACAAAAACCAAACTTCGTTTACCTCATTTTGCTTAAGACAAAGTAGCATATGAAGACGCCACTCCTGGGCCAGCCCGTGGCCTAGGGGTTAAGGCAGCTGGCTCCACATCGACAGCGGTGCAGGATGAGCCCTGGACCTGGTGACTTGAAAAAACATGCTCTGTACATGCACGTGCGTGTGCAGCCAAAATGGAGAAAGGATTGGATCATGACCATTCCCCATGGTGAAGTCTTTTCTCCTCTCTCTGTCTCACCCTCTCTGTCTCTCTCTGGTGAGCACACATGCTCTCTGGCCAGAAAAAAAAAAAAGGAATGGCACTCCTTTGTAAGTCTGTTGAAACCATCTCATCAGTTTCCTAACGTGTTGCATAGGAAAAGTATGGTTGCAAGGAGGCTAATTATTGTTTTCAAAGAGCATGATATTCTGTTTTGTTTTTTAATGTATGCATTTACACTGGCTGGAGTGGGGATTAGACCACACATGTTTTCCAAACCAGATCCTCCCCTACCCAAACAATAAGTGGTCCTCTCCCTCCCTCCAAAGCCAGTGCCCTGGCTATCCAGCGTTTGCAAGGACTGTGTGGTACTGCGCGGGGAGGGGACTGTGAGGTGAGTAAGTGAAGCACGTCAGATTGCACACGGGCAACCCCCCACAAATCCCACTGGAACTATTCCTTATCATTGGGCTCAGGCAGCTTGCGGGGAGCATCTTGCTGAGCCTTTTCCCCTTTCTCCAAGTGTGACAGATAAAAGCAACTGCATAGGCCACAGGGCAGAGCTTGCTGGGTTCCTAGGAGCAGCCCTGAGCTATGTGGTCATTTCGGAAGGCCACGATTAAGAAACGCTGTGCAAGGAGTTTCCATCTGGGGGGGTGGACAGAGAAGCACACAGCAGCCATGGTTTCTGTTTTAAAGTGTGGTTCACGGACCTCACATTTGGGGAAGTCACAAACCTAAGCAAGTCATTTAAAAATATAACACCATACAGATGAGTGCAACATAGGCACTTTGAGAGACCTAAGTTTTAGTTTACTGCACATGAGAACAGAGGGCCTCGACTCCCATACAGGCCCAGTGCACACAGGGCCTTCCTGTATCAACAGCAGCCAAGGCTGAGTGCACTTAGGAACTCCCTTCCCCTACCTGAGGCTGCCAGGGACTTCTTGCCGCCCTCCCGTTAGCAAGGACCACATCTCTGCTTGGGCCCTTTTCCCTGGTTCTGTTGCTATTCCCATTTGTACACTGAAAGTTGGCGAGGACAGTACTTCTCTGCAAGTAGAGAAGGCACAAGGAAGGAGGAAAAGCAAAGAAGACTGTCCTCATCCTTGTCTGCGCTTTCCCCATCATCTTAGGGAAGCCCTGAAGGGAGAGGGTCATAGGAGCTGAGGGCATAGTTTCACCTGCTGCAACATGACGGCATTCTAGATAGATACCCCTTCCTCCTGAAGGAAGGCAGGTGGGGCCAGAGGTGCCAGGGCCCCCTGCCGTGGCGAGCTCTCTCACCTGGGGCATTCTAGGAGGCTCCTGGAGCAGAGCAGAACTACTGATGCGTCGCGTGGTCCCCATGGGTCTGATGGACATCTCTGATCTACCTTGAGATGCTATGTGAGGCTAAGCAGGTCCCCAGTCAGCCACCAGCTGCAGAACATGCTCTGCTGGACATAGACAGGGGGCCCAGTTCCCACTCGCAATCTCACCAGGAGGTTATGCTTCAAGTACCCCAGCAAGACCAAAGCCCAGGGAGTGGCCGGGGCACAGTATGAGGTGGAGCCGCTGACTCCCACCCCAGGGCAGCCCTGACTACACACCCGCCAGGCCCTTCAGGCGGATGGGCCTTCTGAGCGGCATCCACGCGAACTGCTCTAAGAGGGCATGCGTGTCCTGCGTAGTAAGGCTATCTCAGGCTGGCCCCATGGCTTACTGGGTAAGGGAACTGGAGCTCACATAGCCAACCATGTGGTTCATAGCTCAGCCACAGTGGCTTAAAAAACATGCGAGGCACATGTATGTGCATGTCCCAAAACTCAACAGGATGGAGAAATGAAGAAGAAAGGATTGTGGTAGATTGTGGTTTGACCACAATCCCCCACTGGGGGGGTATGTTCTTTCTTCCCCTCTGTCCCTCTGGCAGTGCATGCATTCTTTGGCAAAATTAAAAAAAAAAAAAAAGAATATAAAGTTTTGTCATTTTGAAACATTTAATATGAAAAAGATCAACTTTGTATAAAATCCACTCATATAAGAAACAAGTATCGGGACCAGCAGTTAGCGTAATGGCTATGTCACTGGACTCCAATGTAGTCGACTGCGGTTCAAGTCCTGGGCCCGGTGACTTGAAACTCACACTGGCCGCGTGTACGTGCGTGCCCAAGATCCCAAGAGAAGAATGGAGGAGAAGGGATTGCAGTGTGGCCATCCCCCCAGGGGGTGATTTCTAGCTTTCTGTCTCTCTGTCTCTCTGTCTCTGTCTGGCAAGCACACGCGCCCTATAGCAAAAACCTCTCCAAAAAAAAAAAAAAAAAAAAAAAAGAAAGAAAAAGAAACAAGTATCAATAAAAGAAAAAGAAGAGCTATTAGATTTTTTTAAAGAATTATTTTATTTAACTTTATTTATTTATTTATTTTAATTTGACCAGAGAGGGGGAGAGAGAGAGAGAGAGAGAGAGAGAGAAAGTCATGATGTATTTTTCTATGCAAGAATGTGTTATGACTTTTCTGAACTGATAGTTTTAAATTTATTATCTACACGTCTCATCCGAAGGTTATTTTTCAGAAATGAAGAGGTCATTATTTAAACATCTTCATTAGTAAGTATGTGTAGCCATTTCAACATAAAACCATATAGAAAAATGTTATGGTCATGAAATCAGATTTAAATTCCTCTTTACTTAAAAAAGTTTAAATAAGGGACCAGCAGTTAGCGTAATGGCTATGACGCTGGACTCCCACGTAGTCGACCGCGGTTCAAGTCCCAGACCCGGTGGCTTAAACTCATGCCAGGCACGTGTGCGTGCATGCCCAAGATCCCAAGAGAATGGAGGAGAAGGGATTGCGGCGTGGCCATCCCCCCTGGGGGGTGATTTCTCGCTTTTTATCTCTCTGTCCCTCTCTGTCTGCCGGGCGAGCGCACGTACCCTATAGTAAAAACCTCTCCAAAAAAAAAAAAATTTTAAATAATAATCTAAAATATCTAAAAATATCTAAATTTTAAATAGGGACCCGCAGATGTGTAATGGTTACATCGCTGGACTCCCACATAGTCGACTGTGGTTTGGGTCCTGGACCTGATGGTTTAAACCTCACACCAGGCACGTGTGCTTGTGTGCCGGAAATCTCAAGAGGAGACTGGAGGAGAAGGGATTGCAGTGTGGTCATTTTCTCTGAGGGGTGATTTCTCACTTTCTGTCTCTCTGGCTCTCTCTGGCTCTCTCTGGCTCTCTGGTGAGCGCACATTCCCTAAAACAAAAATCTCTCTTAAAAAATACATATATATATACATATATATTATTTAAAGTTTTATTCAAATTCTGAAAAACATATAGGGCATGTGTACACCTCCCATATCCCAACAGGATAGAGAAATGGAGGAGAGGAGATTGTGGTGTGACCACGAAGCTTTGGGGTGAGAGGATGCTATGCCTTCTCTCTGGTAATTACACATGCCTATGGCAAATAAAAAATTAAAAAATTTAAAATAAAAACAAAGCAAATTCAGTATTTATTTCCTTTGCTACCCTATGCTTCATTACATTATTGTTATACTTTTTAAAAGTTTATGTATTGGGATTGGCAGGTGGCGTGGTGGTTAAGGCACTTGACTCCCATGTGGCTGACTGCTGTTTGAGTCCTGGACTTGGCAGCTTCCTCTCACTTTCTCTCTCTCTCCATCTCTCTCTGTTCAAATTTAAAATAATAATAAATAAAATAAAATAAAATAAAATAAAAACATTTTTTAAAAAGTTTATTTCTTGAGAGGGAGAAAGACAGGTGGCCTCGACTGGGCTCCCACACCAGGGACCATCCGGCAGTCAGGACCACGATCCACCCACAGACACCCAGCACTGCACAGAAGCACCCTCCCACCCGTGCCAATACCACTGGTCCTTATTACTGGGTCGTCGAAAAGTCATGACAATTTTTTCTATGTTTTTCTATGCAAAAACATGTCATGACTTTTCCATTGACTCAATATAATTAAATATATACTTTTTCCACCAAGCCACATATAAGTATCCCCCAAGTTATTCTAGTTTATTTTATTCATAAGATCCCATATTTCATAAGTATGGGAAAGAGTATCCAATGGTCTATTAGTATAGATTTTCATTTACAGTTACATAGGCTAGTGGGCCATCCAGTAACATGTCCATTGTTGATCATCTTGTTTCTGTGAGTATGTGAATTCAGATTTCCAAACAGGAGTGCAAACTCTTTATTGCCCCAGCTCCTGAGTGAGAAAGTCTCTCCAGGTAAACCATAGCAGGTTGCAATCCCCTTCCCTCATGCATTTTTGTTGACAACAAACAACTTTAAGAAGTCAGTTTGGAGAACTAGCAGATGGCATAGTGGTTACATTGCTGGACTCTCACGTGGCCAATTACGGTCCAAATCCCAGCCCCAGTGTCTTCAAAAGTATGCCTGGCACGCGTGCTCATGGGCTCAAGATCCCAGGGAGGAGAATGGAGGAGAAGGGATTTCAGTGTGGCCATCCCCCCTTGGGGGTGATTTCTCACTTTCCCTCTTACTGTGTCTGTGGTTCTGTCTTTTCAAGCACATGTACTCTAAGGCAAGAACCTCTCAAAAAAAAAAAAAAAAAAAAAGGCAGTTTGGGAACATGCTTTAGGATGACTTTTAGAATAATGCTTGTGCGCATGCATCCTGGCTCCATGTCTTCTCATTGGCAAAGATAAAATCTTAAGGGTTCCTGGGCGCATGCGCGAGCGTGCCCAAGATCCCAAGAAGAGAATGGAGGAGAAGGGATTGCGGCGTGGCCATCCCTCTGGGGGGTGATTTCTCACTTTCTGTTTCTCTGTCTCTGTCTTTCTGGCTAGGGCATGTGCCCTATAGTAAAAACCTCTCCAGAAACAACAACAACAACAAACCTTAACGTTTCAAGCAGTGCCGTGGCGGTTACGATACCTGGATCCCACATGGCTCACTGGTGGGTTCAAGTCCTGGACCCAATAAAAACACACCAGACACTTATGTGTATGCCCAAAAACCCCTAGAGGAAGGAGAAGGGATTGTGGCAGTGGCTATCACCTGTGAATGGTGACTTCTCTCTGTCTTTCTCTGTCTCTTTCTGTGTCTCTCTCCAGACACCTGATGTGCCCTATAGAAAAAATTTTAAAAAGCTCACTTTGTTAGCATGATTATAAAGCAGTAGGATGGCTTTTTGTAAATCTGTGCAAAAAGGGCCTGACCAAAAAAAAATGAAGTCCATGAACTTTTTTTTCAGCAGTTGCTCTCTCCCTTCACTCTCTGCCAGGTTGCTGCATTTAATCTTTGTTAGACTTTAACAATGTTTTTAAAGAAACGCCTAACTCACCCCAGCAAATGCAACCACCTATTGCATAAATCAGGAGAAGCCAGAGAAGAACCACACTAGACCAGCCACTTCACCAGCTTTCTAAAACATGGCTATTTTGGGGAGCCCTCTCTGTAGGAAGTCAAGCTAATCCTCAATTCTCAGCAGATTAGGCGTGGTTTTAATGAGCTCACTCCAGGGGGGTGGGGAGGGGAGTGGTTCCGCGGTTCTATTTTTAAAGTGCTTATATAGATCATCCTTTGTTGTCTAAACAGGACAGAGGAGGGAGAACTGTCTCTCACGTTGCAATCAGAAGTCACAACCTGCGCTGACCTAGTGCCCAGCGTTAAAAAGGGCGACATAGTACTTCAGTTTCAACCGAGACTGGAGTAATCCGCTTGAGCCTGGGCTAAATTCTGTGCTTTGGCGTTCAGGCCACCGGGGCTCTGCTGTCCAGACTGAGCTCAGCCTGCTTTTGCCCTGTCAGTGCAGCAGGGCCCTGGAAGCTGCGTCCCTTCCTCCAAGACCAGGAAGGGCAGCGCCCCCACCCCACCCCAAGATGTAGGGCTTCACTAGTGCGCGGGGCCACTTGGCGATTTCAGATGAAAGGCAAACGTCCCGCGTCGTTCACGTCACAGCACTCACCTAGCTCGGGAATTTAAAATAAGCTTGGGGACCACACAGCGCTGAGTCAGTCCATAGGCCCTGTCTTATTCGCTACTGGGCTCGCTCCTAGGCGAGTTCAGGTCCTACAAGGAGGACTTGCTTTCCGCCTCAGCTAGCCTTTGTCCCTGCAGCAAGTCTCTTGGGAGTTCCTGGGGTCGGAAGAGCAATTCATTTTCCACGGAGAAACTCGGAGAGCTCTAGAGCGGGTCGGACGCGGTGATCGAACTGCAGAGGGAGTGCACGCCGAGGGAGGCCCACTGCGTTTGCCTCTGGGCTCTGCCTCGGAAGCCTAACGTCCAGCTCAGAAGGCGGGCGAGAATGCCACCCCTGCGTCTGGTCTCGGTCGGTGCAGCCTCGCAGAACTGCGTCTGGCTCACAGGAGGCGCTGGCTGGCCGGGAAATGTGGGGGGAGGGGTGGCGGGGTGCCGGGCAACCGCACAGGTGTTGGGAACGCCTGGCAGAGTGGAGTACGTGGAGAGAGGCCCTGTTTCCCTAGAATTCGCTTCCTGCTTCACCTAGAACAAACGTTTTCCACTGAAGAAGGAAAATCCCAGATTGGCAGGGGCTGAGGGTTACGGAGCGGTCGGTGCAGGGACACTTGGTGACGGTGAAGTGGCGCACCGGTTCCAATAAAGACTGAACAAAGCGAACCCGTTCGGGTGCTCTTCCCCCAGGTTTTCGGCCCTCCCTGAGGCAGCCTCTCCCGTGCCTTTAAACCCGAGTCCGTGCGTGCAGTCACTGTCATCGCCTGCGTGTGTAGACCTGAACCGAAATCTAGGCGGGTGGTTTTGCGCTCCCGACAATCAGGCAGATAGAAGTCTCCGGCAGATCCCGCAGATCCGTAGGGACGCCGCGCAGCGCCCCTGTACCCTCTAGGGGCTAGGACGTAAGAAACAAGCCTGGGTGGCCCCCTGGGCAAGCGCCCTCCCCGCCGGAGCCTGGGACACTGGGGTTCTGCCAAGACCGCGAGCACGCTAGGATATGCCAGCTTCATCCCGGACAGAGACAGCGCACGGTCGCCCTTTCAACTCCGCCTGGAGGCCGAACTTTGCACCACGTCCGGGGCAAAACTGAGCAGTGTCCCAGGTCCCCAACTGGGTCCGCCGCTTCTGACCCGGCCCGAGTGCACGGGCGATCCCCGAGTCCAGCGCTTGGCCCGCGCCCCTTCGCAAGCGGCGCTCCGCTCCTCCCCAGTCCCGCCTTCCTCCCCGCCTCGGCACCCGAGGGCAAGCAGGGGGAGGACGGAATTTCCCAGCGCGGGGGCTCCCGCTTCCCTGCAATCGGGCGATCTCTTTCTGTTTACATAGAGAAAGGGGAAATGGAAAAGGCGCGGAGGCGGCGGCTGGAGGCGTCGGATGCGCCGCCCCTGGGCCGGCTCAGACTCGGTGAGTCAGGGGCTCACCCGGGCGGCCTGAGCGCGCAGTCGGCGCCGGCCTCACTCGTCCGCCGGGCTCCGGACGGCGCGCCGCACCCTGGGGCCTGTCGCCCTGGCTCCCGCTACTGCCGTCGCCGGACCTCGATGCGTTGGCGTGCCTAACTCTGGAGGGCCAGCCAGCAGCTGCGCTCTGAGCAGTCGGGGAGCCAAAGCTGGAGCTTTGCGGGGACGCGCGGCGGCCGCAGGTAACAGAGTTCGGGGACTCGGGGGTGTTTTTAGGGTCGCTCAGTTTCTAGGTGCCCCGGGGATTCCACTCAGACACGGAGGGTACCCCCAAGTAGAGGGGCGTACTCCGGGGCAAAAGAGGTGGGCGTGTGCCCGCAGCCGGCGCAGCTGCGCGCGTGTCCTTTGCGCGGGTCGCCGGCTGCAGCCTGGCAGGGCTGGAAAGCACCTTGCGCAAGGGTCTCACGGGGCGCAGACTCGCGACTCCTCCCCCTTCCTCCTCCTTCCCGGATCCGCAGCGCCGGGGCAGTGCAGATCTGGCGGGTGAGCGGGGAAGCAGGGTCCGGCTGTCACCGCCACTGCCACCACGGACGCCTCCCGCACGGCTGCACTCTGGCGAGACCCGGTGAGTGCCCCTCGGTGGCCGGAGGACGCGGCTGCCACCTGCCACCTCCTCAGATGAAGGGTGCTTTTTAAATATACAAACTGTAAAACTCCCTTCGCTTTCAGGGCTGGGAGGAAGGGCATGGGGGTGGCGTGGCGAGGCGGAGAACCTTTCAATGTCTCAAATTTGATTCCATGTTTATACCCAGACCAGGTATATTCTGTCACTGAAGGATGGTCCTAGCAGAACACGAACGCTGGGTTTGCGGTCTAAGAGAGACTACTAGGAGGAAAAAAAAGAAAAAGTTATTTCACAGTTGTTTCCCGGTTGTAATGTGATACCGGGACTCAAACTCCGAAATGTTCCCTAGTGCGGGGCGGGGGACCGCTCCGGAGGACGCTCGGTGCACGCACACTGGGCTTGTCCCCAAAGTTAACAGGAGGCCAGGGCTGTCTTTCAGGGAAACGTTGCGACTTTGTTTCGCTTGTGGAAACCCATATTTTGGTCCTGAATAAAAGGGTGCTCTTGATAGCAACAGGGAATGAAATGCTAAGGCAGTTGCTTTACATACCTGTTGCTTGAGTCTTCTCCGAGTAGGGTAATCCGATTCCAGCCCATGGACAGAAGTTTGAGTGCAGGACATTCCCCAGAGGGACCTGTGGCCTTGGTCTGTACGGAAATCGAGTAGTCCAGGCATGTGGAGGGTTAGGAGCAGAGTCGCTGTGCTTCTGTACTGCTGAAATGCATCATTTAGGGGCTTTCTGAGACAGAGAGATTTTTGCCTTGAGGGGAAATGTGCTATTGTAGAAGGAAAATCTTTTAAATGGGAAGTAACAGAAAGCGTCACCTGCCTTTGTTAGGTGAAGAGCCTGTCTGTACCCTGGCCCTGTTCATTCACACTTGCCAGCAAACATGCAAGCTTTGATGGCCAGTGAAAGTAGCCAAGGGTATTGGGTTCCTGTTTAGGAATAGGATTTCCTCTTGATTTTATTGCTGATCCCTCCAATCATTCGAGGTAAATAATTTTGATTGTAGTTGCTAATCCGTTTCTAAAACCGGCATCATTTTCTGTCCTGTTAGGAAGTAGGACTGTCATGCGGATTTTTATTGTGAACTCTGTCTGGGGACTACCATCTGATGCGTGGTGTCTTTGTTTTTAAGCCGGAATACCTTCAAGCAGCACACTTTCTCTGGATGGGCTTGGATCTCTCGAATACTCCGGATCCATTAGCCTATTGCCTGTATAATTAAGGCCTGAAGGGCTGAGGCTTTTTGCAGGGGCATTTAGCAGGCCTTGGGTCATTAGGGTTGCTAGGAGCACAGCTTTGCCTGACCGGAGCCCTGTGTTGCTAGGGAATTAGCCCAGGGCTGAAGAAAGTGGCAGTGTGGAGTACTCCCCCAGTTCCCCATTGGCTTCCCCCCCTCTCCTCTACCCCTGAGCTCCAAGATCCTGGGTTTGTCTGTGTGTTTAACCTTTGGGGTTTTAAATATAGGTGTTTGAGGCTTTCTACAGCTGAAGGATTTAAAATCTGCAGTAAATTTGAACTGCAGGGGCTTCCCCCCCTCTTTTTTAAAGTCCTGTTGGCACTATCAGGAGGAGCTTTCTTTTCTCTCAAGTCATCCATTTCATTATAGACCATGAAGGAGCCTTGGATCTTTTCAGCCAATGAGGCTCTGAATTAGGCTGGCTTTCTCTTAACTTCTGTTTTTCCAGTAAATTCTACAAGCAGAAATGACAACTAAAAGGCTCCGTGAAACCGAAGTCCAGTGTTCCTCCATTCACCTAAGCAGTTCCTTTCAGAACCCCACAGACTCCAAGAATGTTCATCAGTCTCGTTCAAAGGGACCCAAGCTGGCTGAGGAAAGGCTGCCTTCTCTCTAGATTTGATTTTGGTGATAACAGTCATCAAAGCATTTCATAGACTTCTGCCTTTTTTTTTTTCTTTTTCTTTTTGGTCTTGGTTTAGATACAATCTTCAAAAGCTTACTGTGGAGAACCTGGGGGAGAATAGGTAGCCACATCCCATTTGCAGATAAGCAAGGAGGTTTCTGCAGTGCATGCGAAGGAGTGACTCAGTACCTGGCTTCTGTGTGCACGAAAAGTAGCGCCAAGTGACACAGTTTATATTTACTGAGCTCCAGACACGCACTGAGCCCCGTAAGCACATGAACTCATTTAATCCTCACGACCCCCTGATGAGGTAGGTGCTGTTACGATGGCCACTTTACAGACGGGGGATATTGAGGTACAAACAGGTTCAGGTACTTGCCCAGAGCTATGCAGGCAGTAAATGGGGCGGAAATTTGATGGCGTGCAGTCTGAGTCTAGAGAAAATGTCTTGTCAGTGTATGCGAGAATCTTCTTTAAGTTTGCCTACCGGGAAAATGACTGCTAAATAAGTCAATGAGGACACTACATTGTATGGATTGCTGGTGGCACGGTGGTTAAGGAGGCTGGGTCCCCCATGGCTCACTTCGTGGCTTGAGTCCTTCACCCGACAGCCAAACATGCCCCGTATGTGTGCGTGGTGCCCAAAATCCTGAGAGGAAGATGGAGAAGCGTTGTCGTCTCCCTTGCAGGGTGATTTCTCACTTATGTCTCTCTGGCAAGTGCGTGCACCCTCTAGCAAAACCTGAAAGAAAAGAGAAAAAGGAAATTCGCTTAGAGGCAGACAGCTGGGTCTTGCCTCCTACGGTGTCTGCAGGTGGCCCCTGGTGGAGTACACCCGGAGATTGAAGTAAAGCTCCAGGCTGGTAGGAGGTGTGTGGCTTGAGCACGGAATATGTTCTAAAAGCTTGTGCTTCGAAGAAGCGGAAATATCTTTAGAGATTGTGCTTTTGGGAGCTGGGAGATCTAAGTAAGCAGACATGCTTTGAAACTCCTAGATCTTTTCTTGTTTTCTCCTTTGGAGTAGAGTGGTTCTGAAATTCTGAGTAAAGGCATCACTTTTTACCTCGCGTTAGCATCTTTTTCTCATCTGCGGAGCCCAAGCGTGATCCTTGATCTGCATATAAGGATTGAGAGGCAGTTTTGACTAACAGTCAGCTGGCCTTACTCCTGTCTTCCTATGAGAGATAAGGCTTTCCAGGCCTCTTTCTTCTCCCATGGCTTCTAGATACTAGATTCACCTTCTGGGCCCCATAGGATGTTCGCTTTGTAGTGTTAAAGAATTCTGATCTAAGGAGGGGACAGCTGAATCCCAGGTTATGGGTTTCCCCTTCCCTGTACTTCTCCTTGGCAGAACTGAGATGCCCTCTTCCCAGGGTCCAACTCCTTTGCATCAGAATTATTCCTGAAACTTGAGCCACCATCTTCAGATTTGCTTAGATTACAAATCCTCTTCACATGCATCTGACATTCTGGGCCTGAATTCTATTTGTCAAGTTACTTCCTGAATGTAGCCGAGTAAGTCCCCTGAGGTATAAAACATGAACGCCTTGCCTTAGAGAATCTCGCAGGAAGGTTGCTACTTGAGGTGGGGGTGGGGCAGCTGGGTTATGCGAGGTTGAAAGCTGCTGCAAAGAGCTTTGACTTCTTAAAGACTTGAGCTGCCCTTTATTCGTGCTTCTGTCTAGTGGAAGTCTGTCTGCCATGGCTATAGCAGATGCCCCGACTCGTGAGTAACTAGTACACTCCCTGGGTCTCAAGTTTCCCCTCTGCAAAGTGAGCTGCGCCCAAGGTTATCTAAGGTCCCTTTCAACCCTGCACTGTCTGTCAACGCGAATTCACACACACTGTTGACACAGAGCCCTCGTTTTATAAACAAAGGCATGTAGAAGCCTATTTCTAGCTCCCTTTCGTCGGTTTCCATTGGTCTCCAATACAAATACAAATACGGTAAAGTGAGTATTTGTGCTTTCTTTCAGACTCTCGAGAAAGCGCAACAGTGATGGAGTACATGAGCACTGGAAGTGACAATAAAGAAGAAATTGACCTCTTAATTCAGCAGTTAAACGTGTCGGATGTAATAGACATTATGGAAAATCTGTATGCAAGCCAAGAGCCAGCCGTTTACAAACCCAGTCTGATGACTATGTGTCAGGACAGTAACCAAAATGAGGAGCGTTCTGAATCTCTGCTGCTCAGCGGCCAGGAGGTCCCTTGGCTGTCGTCCGTCAGATATGGAACTGTGGAGGATTTGCTTGCTTTTGCAAACCATATATCCAATACCGCAAAGCGTTTTTATAGACATCGACCACAAGAGTCTGGAATTTTATTAAATATGGTATGTTTGCTTCTGGTCAGTTGAGTGCTGTGTGTTCAGCTTTATAACTGCAGCTTCAATTAATGCAGAGCGATGTTGGAACTTGGTTTTGACTGGCTGCTCGGCATGACTTTTAAAGTGTAGTTACTGGTAAGACTCGTCTCTGATGCTACAGGTGCAAAAAACAGGTTTTATTAAAAGGTAAAGAATCTTGGCTTTGTTTTAGTAGTAGTTCTACAGATAGGTAATTAGGGAAAGTGTGTTTTAATTTAGCAATTTACTAGAACTCCATTCGTTATTTATACAGAAGAGAAAGGTTTAATGAGACCCCTTCACTTCAAGCAAATACACAATCTCTCTAATTAATATTTTGCTAGGGCAACTTATTTGCTCTTTACTTGTTCCATCTAGAAATGTGACATGAATACTGGCTGGATTCGGTTCTTTCAAAAATGTCATTGCAAATAGCTATCCGCAGATTCACTCTCTTTCATTGGCAAAGGATGAATGACAGATGATATGTTTGCTTAGTCACTCCAAGTATGCAAATAATCCAAAATATTGTGGTCACACTTGTCGCCACAACAGCAGATCAGGTGATGTGTTTAGGTGTGCCTGGGAGTCTGCCAGGCCCTCAGTAGGCCAGAGGTGAGCATAGGTAATAGATAAAGGTGATCTAATTTTTTAAAACGCACAGTTTGCAAAGGAGTAGGTGGTATCTTGCAAAACGTGCTTGTTCATGAAACAGACTCCCTTCCCATTGGCAGATCAAAATGGCAAAATGGCTGATGTTGGGGGGAAATCATGCCGAAAGAGTCCAGAGCTTACACAAAGCACTTAATTATTCTGTTTTTTTTTTTTTTTTTTTTTTTTTTTTTTTTTTGCATACCCCATTCATTTAATTAAAAACAACGTAGTAATTTAGGTCAGCTATGTAGTGAATTGCTTTGTTAGAAGCCAGTCGTGTTCAGTATGGAGCAAGAGTGCATTTTGCATCGTCCTGTGACTTGCGTAGAGTCTGATTATACCAGACTGCATTCAGTACTTGACTGAGCATGTCAGAATACTGCTTTTTTTCTTTTTTATTTTTAATAAGTGGGAAGCGATAATCTGAAGTGGGAACAACTGATTTTTCTTAGGTAAAGCATGGCTGGAGAACTCTGATTCAAAATAATATATATGTCTATAATGATGTATTGGGTTGTCGGAAAAGTCATGGCACATTTTGGCCATGAAAAACAGAAAAAAATATGTCACAACTTTTCCAAGAACCCAGTACTTCTCTTTTTCTCTTTTTTAAAATTATATGGGTATTTTAAGTGAAAACATGCTGGACAAATCAGTTGTGTTTTGTAGTAAATATGGAGAGACTTAGAGCTGTTTGACCGTTTACCCAGCCCTTTGACTGATGAGAGACGGGCCATAGAATTTCACAGGAGATGCACAGAAGGGGACTCAGGAAAAATATAAGAAAATATAACAAAGAAATATCCTCCTAGAGTATTTTAGGAGTGAGGCTAGAAAAGCTAATGTAGAAAAGGAGGTAAACAAAGATATTAAAAGGCAATGAGGGGCCAGCAAGCGGGACAGTTGTCAAGGTGCTGGACCCCCACATGGCCGACCACTGGTCGAGTTCCAGACCTGCTTTCTCACTTTTCCTCTCTCTCTCTCTCTCTTTCTCTCTGTCTCTCTCTGGTGAGCACACATGCCCTGTAGCAGATTAAAAAAAAATAATGATGATAAATACAATTAAATAAATAATTCTTAAAAAAAGAAAGGGAAGTGAAAAATATATCAGGAAAGAGTAAAAGGTACAATGTCATTCCTTGCCAGAGAGCCTGCGGGTTCATTTCTGTGTGTAGGAAGGAGAAAATTCTAAAATGAAGGCACATTATAAAGGGAAGGGTCTTGAAAACTTTAAAAATGAGTTTTACCTGACAGATGATAAAGGGTATAAAATTTAAAACAGATCCAAAGAAGAGGACCTTAAGATCCCCAAGAATGCAGACCTGGCCTTGGTGGGCAAATCAACCCAGTGGGTGCAGGCTTGGGGGCCACGCTGGACTTTCCGGTCTGACATTAAAGATCAGATACATCCCTATGATGGGTTGCTTAACCTGTCACAGCTTTGCACGTCATAAAGAATGGCCCAGGAGTTGGAACTGATGTCCTCTGCTCACACACCTGAGACACAGAGCCACAGGAGACAAGGCGTACTTTTGGGTGCCTTCATTGTCACCTGGTGCCCTCCTTGAAACCATCCTAGGTTCTAGACCTTTCTCTCCCCATCACTGTCACCCACTATCCTATCACAGCTTTTCTGAGCTTATTTGCGGCTCTCTCTCTGCTGAAGGAAAGGACAGCTAATTATCTCCCACGCAGATTGAATCCAAGGTGCAAGCTATCTATCAAATGTCTCCACATAGAGACAGAAAACTTCCAGATAGTCACTCGTTCGTTTGTGAGAGAGAACTGGACTGTCTACAGTCTATTAGGTTTTTGCTAGGTACCAGACAGAGAGTGGGGAGCAGCTGGTGTCTGCTGGGAGCCGACTGCTTGGTGCATGCGGGCGGCCAGAGAGCAGGCAACTAGAATACAGGGTGCTGCTCCCATGGACTACTCCCAGGGCGACCACCCCTGCTTGCTCTGGGATGCTCAGCAGGACTCCTGGCACAGACAGGAGTGTGGGAAGGAAGGAGGCTAGCACCCACTTCCAAGAAGAGTGACGCCTAAGCCGAGGTCTGACCGTGGAGTTGGAATCTGCCAGCTGAAGTGGGGAGTGTTCCAGGCGAAGGGAACAGCACGTCAGAGGCCTGGAGGCACAGAGACCTGTGTTTAGGCGGCCAGAACCACAGTGCCATCGAGTTAACTGGGCAGGGTGGAGAACTCGCAATGACAGAAATATCCTGAAGCATAGGCATGTTGAATGGTTGGGTCTGTGTGTGATAGTTCCTAAAATAATATTTGTTAAAAATTCCACCAACATCCAGCCAGACTGGAAAAGAAACTCCAGGAGGCTAATGTGGCAGTTGCTTGTGTAAGAGTGCTACAAGTTGTTTGCGATGGAGACTGATGAATAATCTTATCTGGAGACGAATAATCTAGCATGGGTTCTGAACACTCAGTTCTTTGGTGGCCCATTGTACGGGGAGCTGAAGGGCTCATCGATAGGGCTACCGGAGGCTGCAGGCTGTTCTTTGGGGGTTAGTTATGGAGTTTTGGCTTTTCAAGGTTGAAAAACCTTTACAGGCATTTGCGTCCTACCCTCTGGCTGATGCTCGAATCATTTCATCACCTACGAAAATCGATTGAGGATTTTGGTCTGTGCTTGAAAATCTGGGCATTTAGTTTCCATTCTGACTGTAAGACAGTTCTAGTCCTACTTTGTGGCCAAACAGATGGTGTATATGGTGAGTAGGTAGCGGAGACTTCAGGTCTGAAGGGAAGCATCTGAGTACATACCCCGGCTCTGAAATGGATTAGCTGTGTGTGACCTTGGGCTGGTCTTCTCACTGCATGTGATGGCTTGTCCCCCAAAGTTTCATGTTTTGAAATTTGAGGTTGAGGGGTGGTGAGACCTAGTGGATGGTGATTGGGGTCACAGTCATTGCATCATGGAGGCAGCACTGTGGTGAATAGATTAACGATGTCTCTGGAGACCCAATGAGTTCTAGCTCTCATGAGAAGAAGGGGTTAGTTCTCGCGAGAGCTGGTTGTTCTATAAAAACGGCTAGCTGCTCGCAGCTTGTGCTCTCTCTGCACACACCTGCCAGCCATGGCTGCTGTCAGCCATGCCATGGGCTGGCCTAATGCCAGAACTTTCCAGATGACAGATTTGTGAGTTAATAACTCCCCATTTCTATAAATACTCAGTCTCAAGTATTTTGCTAGCAGTCAGTCTAAGACACCTCTCTACTCCTCAGATTATGCATCAGTAAAATGGTAACAGCACTTAACCCACAAGGCTGTTGTTTGGAACAAACAATAAGTACATGTGACCTGCTCCACATAGTGTGTGTGTGTAATGAATGCAGGTCATTGTGCACAGTGGTTACTCCCCTTCCTTTTTTTTTTTTTTTTTTTGAGAGTTTTTTGCTATAGCGCACGTGCGCTCGCCAGACAGAGAGAGACAGAGAGACAGAAAGCGAGAGATCACCCCGCAGGGGGGATGGCCACCCCACAATCCCTTCTCCTCCATTCTCCTCTCGGGATCTTGGGCACGCATGCACACGCACCCAGCGTGAGTTTTAAGCCACTGGGTCCGGGACGCGAACCGCGGTCAACTACGTGGGAGTCCAGCGACATAGACATTACGCTAACTGCTGGTCCCCTCCCCTTCCTTTTGACAGTCTTCCACTATTTACAAAATGACAGGTTCCCAGATCTTCTCTCTTCTTGCACAAACATTTCTAGCTGTGTCCACTACTTCTCGTGGACTGTAACACTGACTTTTCTTATCATCTGAGTAGTGCCCTCTGGTCAAGTCTGTGCCCCTGACCTTGAATCTGGGGGTCTATTGTGTGACCAGCAGAGGAGGACAGAGCTAGCTTGACCTTTGTTCTACGTAATATGCTCGTGTTAATGCAGCCCAGTGTCATAGCAGCCATACCACACAGGCCACTTGTGGAACTTATTAAAGTCCCTAAGAATTTCCCCAAAGTGCTGCTTCTAGACCCAGTGTTACTTAGTACAGATGACAGTGATCTGGGTAAGGAAATAGAAAGTGTGCTTGTAATGCACACTTGAAGATGACTTGGTAAGTTGAACTGGCAGAGGTAAACAGCCTAGGGTTTCAAAAGATCTTTTGCTAGGGCCCTAAGAAAGAAAAAAAGAAAAAGGAAAAACAAAGTAAATCAACCAAACATCTCAAATCCAAATAGGGAAGTTCTAGAACTAGGGAAAGAACCAGGGACTTTGCAGAATTGTAAGCTCTAAGTTCAGGGTCTACCCTCAAAGTAACCATGGAAGCCTCCTGGGATAACCAGAGCTGAGTGCCCAGAATGTGGGAGGTGAAGGAAACTTGGGCAAAGGGATTTACAGTATTGATCCAAGGAGGAGAAGACAAAGGTGTGCTCAGTGACATGTAAATGTAGGCTTTTAATGACTGGGTTTCATCACAGCTCAGCTTTAATTAGCGCCTCTGGAAGATAAAAGGCTCTTACCCAAAGACTAGGAGATCTATGGCCTTAGGATCAGACAGACCTGAGTTCTAATCCTAACTCCGGCACTGATTAGCAAGTTACTTAACCTTTTGAAGTCAGTTTCCTCATCTGTGAAATGGAGATAAAAATAGGACTTACCTCACACTGGGCAGTCTTACTTACCTTGTGGACTTTGATGAGATAATGTATTAAAGTACTGAGCCCAGTGACTGGCCCATAATTAGCAAAATATTATTATCCTTCATCTTCTTGACAGACTAAGAGGTCACTGGGTCAAATTGGGTTCTTACAGATTGAGGTTGGACAAACGAAAAACCCTCATAGGCCAGCAGGTGGTGTGGAAGTTAAGTTACTGGATCCCACATGGCTGACCCTGGTTGGAATCCCAGACCCAACGGCTTGAAAATCATGGCAGGCATGTGTGCATGCATGTTCAAAAATCCCAAGAGGAGAATGGAGGAGGAGAGCTATCCCCTGGTGAATGATTGCTCACTTTCCCTTCTCTGTCTCTCTCTAATATCTTTCTCTCTTTTTTTTATGTTTTTTTTTTTTTGAGAGATTTTTGCTATAAGATATGTGTGCTCTCCAGAAAGACAGAGAGAGACAGAGACAGAAAGCAAGAAATCACCCCTTGGGGGATGGCCACACCACAATCCCTTCTCTTGCATTTTCTCCCTGGGATCTTGGGCATGCACGCATTCACACCCGGCGTGAGTTTAAGCCACTGGGTCCAGGCCTCGAACCACAGTCGACTACATGGGAGTCCAGAGATGTAGCCATTATGTCAACTGCTGGTCACTCTCTCTAACTCTCTCTAGCAAGCTTACACACTGTGTCTCTCTCTGGGGAACACACACACAAACTATATATATATATATTTCACAAGGGCGAGTTAAACAATGAAACGGTTAAGTGGAGAGTGTCATCAAATTGGATCTATAAATATTTAATAACAAACAGGGCATCAGGCACGTATAGTTGAGTGCTACAAACATGATTCTGTTTGCTGTGGGAAGACACTCTATTTACCAGGTTCTCAGTCTGCTGCAAAGAGAGGCCTACCACAATGAACGGAGTCGCACTTCTTGAAAGAGCTTGTATTTCAAACAAGGCAGGCCCCTGGTCGTGGTTGACATTGACCCATGGCGTTTCCTCCGTTTCTCCATCTTGTCAAAGTCCCTCTCGGGCCCTGCACGGGGGCCCCCACCTGAGAACAGAAGCACTCAGTAAACATTTCGTCTTTACAGTCCATGACCTTGTATCTCTAGATAATGAGAGTTCTTCTCAGCTTCAATCCCTGACTAAGAGTGAGCACATCTGTTTCTGGGATGTGCAGCTAAAATTAGCAGTGATGGAAGGCGAGTGAATAACCCTTATGGCTGGGTCCCAGAGCTAGCTCTTCCTGTGGCTGAGGCCTGAGTGAGGCGTCCCTCCAGCATCTGCAGATGAATCAGCTGTTCATTCTTTTCCCGTGGGGTCGACTTGGGGATTTTGCCACGTTCTTCTCCTTGGTCTCCTGTATTTGACATAACGTCATGTCTTTTGACAGTTTCATAATTCCCAAATACTTAATCTGAAGCCATACTCAATTATTAATTACATTGAGTAAAAAGTGGTGTTTTTCAGACTATGGATCCCTTGAGAGAAAATTTTAGACATTTCTAAGCGTGTACTTCAAGCTGTATTTCTCATGGACTACCATATTCACTTTAAAAATGCTTACTTATAATTATTTCCCCTTTTAGTTTGTTTCTTCTTTAAAAGTTGAGATTCTCTTTTATACACATAGCCAAAAGGTATGGGCAGTCGAGAGAGGGAGAATAAGCACGCCCAATGGGGCACAGTCACATCACAATTCTTTTCCTCCATTTCTGCAAGGTCTCCATCCTGCCGAATTTGGGGCACACACCTTTGTGCCTTGTGTGTTTTTCAAGCAGCCAGGTATGGGATTCTAGCTGCGTCAGCCACGTGGATTCAACTCCTAATGTGCAGAGCTTAGCCCCTGTGCTATGGGACTGGACCGAGACACACTTTCATTTTCTCTTTTAAGCTTACGTATTTATGTCTTGCACATAAAGAGAAAGAGACAGAAAGAGAGAGAGAGAGAGAGAAGGAGAGACGGGTGCACACAGCAGGATCCCTTTGCCTCAATTCTCCAGTCTCAGCGGGCTCGGATCACAGACATGAACCCGGCATGCTCACGGCAGTCCCAAGACATGAACCCAGGACCTTTTCCATTTGGGCCCAGCTGTGCCAACCCTGTGCCACCCCATGGCCCTTGTATATAATTTATATCTTAAAATACACAGATCTGAAATGTGCAATTCTACGCATTTTGACAAATGCATGTCCCCTTGCAGCCCAGCTTGCTATCAGGGTGTCTTTTGGTTTTCGAGCTGACTAGTCTTGAAACCCACAGTTCTCAGTGTCTGCTCATGGGCTCTTGGAGGTCAAAGGGTCATCGATCTCTTGTTCATGGCTGCCTTTTCGGCCTCAGACACTGAACCTGACCCATATGATGCACACGATAAATATTAAATGAGTAAGTCACTGAGAAATAATTCTGCCCTTACTTTATTTATGTAGCATTGTCAGCTCAGAGCTTTGGCATAGCGTGCTGTTTTCCAAAGTCCTCCACGATCATCAGCTCCTTCCCCTGCTCTGTGTGTGTGTCATGTGTGAGTAATCACTATGCAGACTAACAGGTTAGCACATTTCAATAGAAACAAGTCAACTTGCAGGGATGGTTTGTTTATACAATCTTTATTTTCAGCCTCTTGATCACAGTAATCAATGCTCCCTTAGCGAAGTAATTTTTTCTATGTGGCAATTACTCACAAGTAGGTAGATCTGGCCAGGGCTGGGTGCCTGTTACATGCTTTCTCTGTCTTGCTCAAGCTCTAAATATAGTCAATGTACAGTGTTAGGAGGACATAGAGTGGCATTAATTTCAAAGACTTTGCATGTTTCAAAAATAGCTGGTTTCGAGTGGGTGAGTTTTTGAGAAGGCCAGCCTTGCTGAAATTCTCACCATCCCTCATTTTCATTTTGTTGCAGCTAATCACCCCCCAGAATGGACGCTATCAGATAGACTCCGATGTCCTCCTCATCCCTTGGAAGCTCACGTACAGGAACATTGGCTCCGATTTCATTCCTCGGGGAGCCTTTGGAAAAGTGTACTTAGCACAGGATATAAAGACGAAGAAAAGAATGGCGTGTAAATTGGTATGTACTTTCTCATCAGACAACGCACCCTGCGTGTTTGGCATTCTGGCTTTTGTTTGTTTATTTGTGCCAGCCAAATGTACCCTCCCGTTGACAGTTTAATCTATTTGATTGATAGTTAAAGGTGCTGGCTTATTTATCATCGTTTGGATAGCACTGTACTTCTGGAGGAGGAGCAGGGGTGCTATCTTGCAGTGCCAGAGCAGGTATATGAGGGGGCGGTCTTTAGTAAATTCACGGAAATTGTGTACTCTGAAAAAAACTATGCATGGATTTCAAAACATTTTTGCACCAAAACAAACTTGTACTGTAATTCCATTTTTCCATGACCTTTTTTGGAGCTCCCTCATATGAACTCGCTCTCACTTCGTTCATCAACTCACTCCGTTCATCCTACCTACTGGGGAAAGGTCTGAATTGAATTACATGCATTACTGAAAAGACCCCTTCTCAGGATGGCCCCATGGCCTAGTGGGGAGGCAGATCCCACATGGTCGACCGTGGTGCAAATCTCAGCACCAGCAACTTGAAAAGCCTACTGGGTGCATGTGTGTTGGCGTGGAAGATGGGGCCATGAAGGAGAAAGGATCGTGGCATGACAGTGCCCCATGGTGGGGGGATGCCTTTTTCTCTGTCTCTTTCTTTGGCAAGTACACAAGCCCAGTGGCAATTTAAAATCAGAAAGAAAGGATAGAAGAGGGGAGCGGGGAGAAGGAAGGAAGGAAGGAAGAAAAGATGCCCTTCTCTTAGTAAATAATAACTTTTAAGATGCTGCCACTTTGGAAAACTCTTTGACAATATCTGCCTAGGCTGAGCGTTCATACATCCCGTGACCCAACAACTGTGGAGTGCGTTTGTGGTTACACCCAGCAGAGGTGTGGCCACGGTCACCGAAAGCAAAGAGCTCTGTACTGACATGTTCATATCAATCCCATTTCTGAGAGTCCCAACCTGAAAACTTCCTAGGTACTGAGATGTGATATAGGTACACAGTGGGATATGGGACACCACAGAGGACAGATGATTTACTGTTGTAATGTAAACGAATCACGTAAACTATCACACTGTAAATGAATCTCATAGCCCGTGTTGAGCCCAAACAACCAAATACAAAATAAGGTCGGTATGAGATTCTACTTATGTAAAGGATTAAACCAGGCAGGTCAAATCCTTGTTTCTGGAAGTCAAGCTAGCAGGTGCTTGTGGGGAGCAAGGAGTGGGAGGGGTCAAGAGGGAGTGTCCTGCCTGCTGGTCGAGTTCTGTTCTATTTATTTGAGGACTAATTTGTGTGTCCAGCCGATAACTCGCTGAATTTGACACCATTTTTACACGGCTATGTATATCTATTTTCCTTTAATTAACCAAGTGCAATAAAATGCACTCAGTTTTAATTTAGTAAAAATGAAAGTAGTTGTTAATATCATGTCTCAGTATCCCTTACTATTATTAAAGGACCAATAACATGTTGGCTTTATTTGTCCCTTTATAAAGATTTATTTACCAGGGAACCAGCAGTTAGCGTAATGGCTGTGTCGCTGGACTCCCACGTAGTCGACTGCAGTTCGCGTCCCGGACCCAGCGGCTTAAAACTCACGCCGGGCGCGTGTGCGTGCGTGCCCAAGATCCCTAGAGGAGAATGGAGGAGAAGGGATTGCAGCGTGACCATCCCCCCCTGGGGGGTGATTTCTCGCTTTCTGTCTCTCTGTCTCTCTCTGTCTGTCTGGTGAGCGCACGTGCCTTATAACGAAAACCTCTCCAAAAAAAAAAAAAAAAGATTTATTTACTAGAGTATTATTTTTTTAGAGTATTATTTTTTTTTTGCCAGAGGGTGGGTTCACTTGCCAGAGAGGGGAATGGAGCCCCTTATGGGGCATGGTCAAGCCACAATTCTTTTTTTTTTTTTCTTTTCTTTTTTTGGAGAGGTTTTCGCTATAGGGCGCGTGCGCTCGCCAGACAGACAGAGAGAGACAGAGAGACAGAAAGCAGGAAATCACCCCCCGGGGGGATGGCCACGCCGCAATCCCTTCTCCTCCATTCTCCTCTCGGGATCTTGGGCACGCACGCACATGCGCCTGGCGTGAGTTTAAGCCACCGGGTCCAGGACTTGAACCACAGTCGACTACATGGGAGTCCAGCGACATAGCCATTATGCTAACTGCTGGTCCCTGTCAAGCCACAATTCTTTCTCCTCCAAGTCTCTATGCCAGGATTGTGGCCACGCATACATGTGCACTTGATGTATTTTCAAGCCACCAAGGTCAGAATTCAAACTGTGATCAGCCATGAGGGATCTAGCTCCCGGAACTGCTAAGCCATGAGGCCAGTCCAAGGTCAAAATATTCTGAAAGGCATTTACTTGCCTGCTGGTTTGTGGATAGATAACTTTAAAGTTATCCTAGGGTTATTCAGAACCTTGTATTTGTTGCGTTCTAGATCCCAGTAGATCAGTTTAAGCCGTCTGACGTGGAAATCCAGGCCTGCTTCCGGCACGAGAACATTGCAGAGTTGTATGGTGCAGTCCTGTGGGGCGAGACTGTGCACCTGTTTATGGAGGCGGGCGAAGGAGGGTCTGTTCTGGAGAAGCTGGAGAGCTGTGGTCCAATGAGAGAATTTGAAATTATTTGGGTGACGAAGCATGTTCTCAAGGGACTTGATTTTCTACACTCTAAGAAAGTGATTCACCATGATATTAAACGTGAGTACCTCTAGATGTATACCTTTTTGGCTTAAAGAGACTAATTAGAAGACCTCAATAGCAGGGAGGACGGCACCCTCAGAGCACAGTCCACCCTTCTCTATGCTCCTGAGACAGGTCTTAGAATCGGATGAGGTTGCCCGGGCTTTCAGAGTCTCTAGGAAGGATGATTAGCCCACAGCTGTCAAAGAGGGTTACAGCCACACATATGTTAGGTTAGGTACTCACACATATGTTAGGTTAGGTACTGCTTGTGCCTGCATTGGCAGAGGCTTTTTTTTTTTTTTTTTTTGAGAGATTTTTGCTACAAGGTGCGTGCGCTCGCCAGAAAGACAGAGAGAGAAAGAGAGACAGAAAGCGAGAAATCACCCCCCAGGGGGGATGGCCATGCCGCAATCTCTTCTCCTCCATTCTACTCTCAGGATCTTGGGCATGCACGCACACGCACCCGGCGTGAGTTTAAGCCACCAGGTCCGGGACTCCAACCGCGGTTGACTACATGGGAGTCCAGCGACATAGCCATTATGCTAACTGCTGGTCCCCAGGGCTTTTAAACTAGTAATTTACTTAAAACATGGATTTCTGAGCACAGATAGCTTTTGGATCTTGCACATCTTCTTGACAAGAAGTCTTCACTGACCACGTCCTAGAGGAAGGAAGGATGGGGCAGTAAGTGGGAGAGAACCTTTACTCCCTAAGTGCTAGTTGAACTGGCACGTTTACTAGGGAAAAATTGGAATTTCACTTGTTTGCTTTAGAAAAGTGGCTTGACCATAGAGTGCTCCTATTTTAGAATTTGAAATTTAAGCTCTTGAGCATTATGCATGGCTCCAGTAATTTATAGCCACACCGGCTGAATTCTTGATGCATCTGAAATGATTTTTACCTTCACTCACTGAGATTTGGCCTACTCTTTGACATATACCTCCATCATTAGAGCAAGCATTCCTATCTCTTCTAAGTTGGGACTCACTGTAGGCAAGTTTTCATTTTATTTATGGGTATATAGACAATCTTACATGAAACATCTCTCTCTCGTGATAGCCAGCAACATTGTCTTCATGTCTACAAAAGCGGTTTTGGTGGATTTTGGCCTAAGTGTTCAAATGACTGAAGATGTCTACTTCCCTAAGGACCTCCGAGGAACAGAGGTAATTCTATTCACAAAAAAATTGTTAGTACCTTATTCGTAGTGAAAAGAAAAAACATAGCAGAATTACTGTGGGAAAGAAAGAGGAAGAAGAGGAGGAAAACCAGTGTTAAATTGTTATCACCACTAGAACAAATTTAATGAACATTTGATTTGTGCCCATGTTAATTTTGGCACTTTATTTTTAATTTTTTTGCTATTTATAATGCACAATAATCTTTGTAATATATATTATGATGTGTAGTATAAAACATTTAGAAATAATGCCAAAATAGATTATATCTGTAGTTCAGCTTTTAAAATAAGATTGTGGAATTATAGTTAACTGTGTACTTAATTTAGCATTTTCAGACAAAGTACATTATTTCATGCTCACAACAACCCTATTGTTGGTAAATACTATTATTGTGGAGAGATACTATTATTTCCTTTTAAAAACAAATTTGCCAGAGATCATGTGTGCTTGCCAGAGAGAGACAGAGGGAGAGAGAGAGAGACAGAGGAGAAAGTGGTAAGGAATGGGCCAGCCAGTGGCCTAGAGGTGACTGGATCCCACATGGCCAATAGCGTGGTTCAAGTCCCAGACTCTGCAGCTTGAAAAACACACCAGATACACATGTGCTTGTGCCCAAAACCCCAAGATAAGAATGGAAGAAAAGGAATGAGGCATGGCCATCCCCTTTGCAGGGTGATTTTTCAGTTTTCCTCACTGTCTGTCTCTCTAGTGAGTACATATGCCCTGTAGCAAAATTTATAAGATAGAAAAATGAAAGCACTCCCCATGGGGAATGGTCATGCCACAATCTCTTCTTCTCCATCTCTCCACTCTGGGGATTTGAGGCATGTATGCACACGTGGCCAGTGTGTTTTTTAAGCTGCTAGGTCTGGCACTCGAGCTGCACAGTTGTCTTTGTGGAATCCATCTGCCTTAACCACCAGGCCACCGGCTGGCCTGGCATTCATCGGTTAGCCCATGATCCAAACGCTGCCCACTAGGCCCCACCTCCTGAAGGTCCCACTTGCCTTCAGCGGCACTGGGTTGTGGAGCCAGCTTCCAGCATATGAACTTGTGAAGGACTAAGCACAGCAGTAACTGACACCACTAACTTCTGGTTCAAGTACAGTCTTAATTACTGTAGTTCTTAATATTCAGTGAGGACTAATAACAAAAGCGTACCTTTAACCCTAGGAATCCTAGAATGAACTTTCGGTAGTGAACACAAGTCAGTCTCATTCGAAGATAGAAAATAGCCATACCATTGAATTCACCTGTGACACAAACAAACAAACAATAAACGTCTTTCTTGAATTGAAATGAGGTTCTGAGAAACACATTCATGCTCTTTGAAATCATCTACTTACTTCAGGATCTGCCTCATTAGGCCGAAGGGTTGATTCATGTCCCAGGAGTGTTCTGAGCATCCGCTGTGTGGCAGACGGTTGTGGGCAGGAGGGATGAAGCATTAGAATAAGCAGAACAGGGCCAGTGGGTGGCATGGTGGTCAAGACCCTGGATCCCACATGGCTGACTGAGTATTTCAAGTCCCGGACCTGGCGGCTTGAAAATCTTGCCAGGTGCATGTGCATGTGTGCCCAACATCCTGAGAGGAGACTGGAGAAGGGATTGCAGGGTGGCCATCCCCCTAGGGGGTGATTTCTCGCTTTCCCTCTCTCTGTCTGTATCTCTTTGGTGAGCACATGTGCCCTATGGCAAAAACCTTAAAAAAATACGCTAACAAGAGCCAGGCCCTTGGTGATACTTCAGGGGCTCCAGTTCTTCAGTGGCAGGACCTATTTTAAATTTACCAGAAGTGCTAAAAGGTCAACAGTTTAAGTCACAGTTGTTACAAAGAACAATGTCAGTGGGTGGAAAAGCTGCCTCCCGCCTCTCCACTGCTGTGGAAGCCTCACTGCCAGCCTCTCAGCCGTGCCCTCCTCATTGTAGGAAGTGCCGCGGGAAATGGAGAGAGGGTCCTCAGCTGCACTTGGACCTCTGGGTTACCAGGTCGGTCTTGGTGTCCGATCAGATGGCAGCTCTTAGTCCAGCCAGTCTATGTGCTCCACTACATTGAATTGCAGTGAAAACAAGTGGTTTTCTTTTGGAATTAAGATTTTGCTAGATTTCCTTTCTTTTACTTTTTTTAAAGATGGTCTTGCTATTGTAATCTTCTTGTCTCATCCTCCCAGCCTGGGACTCTACGTGCTTGCTACCATGGCCAGCTGTGTTATACAAAGCCTTAACTCTGATGCCCAGGCCAGCCTCAAGCTCCTGGTCCTCCTGCCTCATCAACCTCCCCCCCCGCCCAAGTTGCTGGGAGTATATTGGGTTGTCGGGAAAGCCATGATGCATTTTTGCATAGAAAAATGCGTCATGAATTTCCTGATGATCTAATAGGTGCGCACCACCATGTGCACTGGGACCTGAACCCCAACCTCACATGTGGTCCCAGCCTGCAGAGCAGTGTCTTAGCAGAACTTGCCACCATGGCTGGACCCAGATTTCCTAACTCTCTCACAGCAAATACTTCACCGAAGCACATGACTTGTTAAGACTCAGTGCTTATGACATGTTTTCTTTGGAAAATGTCTCAGCATATTTTGGCATTAGTTGAGAGTTCAGATACGTGATATTTCACCCTTTTTCTTGGCGCCGGTTTGAGAAACAAACTATTTATGGTATTAAAGATGGAAAATACCTTTTACTTCCTGGCAGTACGGTCAAATTGAACATTTTGCAATGCTGGAGAAAGACATGTCCTTTCTGGGATTCTCTAGCAGCATGCTTGGATATGAAATAATAACATATTTCAGTCCTGAATAGTATTTGGATCAACTCATTGTCAGCAAATGCAAATTGCTTTTTAACTTGTTTTTTATTGCTAAAAGCTGTGTGTACTTGCCCAAGAGAGAAAGAGAAAGCACCCCCCCTCCAGTGAGGCGTGGTCACGCCACAGTCCCTTTTCCTCCATCCTACCATCCTGTCAGGATTTCAGGCACGTATGCACACATGCCTAGCATGTTTTTCAAGCTGCTGGAGCCAGCATTCAAACCATGGTGTTTGTGAGATCCAAGTTTTAACCAGTAGGTTGCGGGGCAGACCTGCAAATTGCTTTTTTTTTTTGGAGAGGTTTTTGCTATAGGGTGTGTGTGCTCGCCAGAAAGTCAGAGAGAGAGACAGAAAGTGAGAAATCGCCCCCCAGAGGGGGATGGCCACACTGCAATCCCTTCTCCTTCATTCTCCTCTTGGGATCTTGGGCATGCACGCACACGCGCCTGGTGCGAGTTTAAGCTGCTGGGTCTGGGACTCAAACCACGGTCGACTACACGGAGTCTAGCGACATAGCCATTACGCCAACTGCCAGTCCCTGCAAATTGCTTTTTATGAAGTGTAAAACTCGCCTTAGGGTTGATAGTTATAAACTTGTTTCTAATCAGCTTCACTTACTATCTGTACAGTACATATGACCTGAAGTTGATAGTGACCAATGTGGTGACGTTAGTTACCAGTGACACTTTCCGACACGCTCGCTTTTCCTCCTCACACGTCAAGAGCCAGTGTGATGTCATGAGCCGGTCAGCTGAGAAGATACGCTTTCCCTTAGAACTTGACCGCAGGGCCAAGTAGCCACAGGTGGTTTCTGATCCCACAGTGTAGCTCACAGATACAAACTCTGGTTGCCTGTGCCCGAGCACGCGCTCTCGCTCACCATTCATAGCCAGAGCGTTATATGGTAAACGTGTGGTACTGGGCTGTCGGAAAAGTCATGACGTATTTTTCTGTTTTTCTACGCACAAATGCGTCATGCGTTTTCTGACGACCCCATGTTTTTATAGGGTTAATCTAGTATATATTTGATCTAGCTTGTTTTTAGTTACAGAGAAAGAGAAAGAATAGTGAATGTAAGTGTTGAAGTAGAATTCCTATTAGAACATAGTCTTTTAAAAAGTTTCTATCTTCTTCTGAGTTGGTTTAGACTTACCTTCTGTAAGTTAGCATAGATAAAGACTTCAAAAAGTTAGTGGGAGTTGGCAGGTGACGTGGTGATTAAGGACGCTGGACACTCCCGCATGGCTGACTGTGGTTTGAGTCCTGGTCCTGGCGACTTGCTTTCTCTCCCTCTCTCTCTCTTACTTTCACTCTATCCCTCTCTGATCAAATTAAAAATAAATTTAAAAAGTTAAATAATTTTTTTAAAGTTTGTGGGAAAAATGCAATTAAAGTATGAGTTTATTTTGTGCAACAAATATATTGAGATCCATACATAGTTTTTCCGAAATATACGTTTTCCATGAACGTCTTAAAGGCTCCTCGTATGATCACATGCACAGACACATACACAGTCTCTCTCCCCTTCTAACATGTTGAGAAGTAAAGAGTCTGACCTGACCTCAAGGTTTCTTTGGTCCAGTGCTCCTGCCTGGGGGCCGAGAATACCCAGAAGCCTCGGCTTGGTCCCACCAGGCCTGGTGCAAGCCTCCCAGTCAGCCAGCCTGACGAGTGCTTGAACTCATGCCCTGCTGTTCCTGAGCTGCCTGTTCTGGTCTTTCCAGAACTTGAGGGAACAGGAGCTTTGAGCCAAGCAGTGCTGGGGTACCTGCCTGAGGCTGGACAGGACCTGCCATCCCCACAGGGACTGGTGTGTGCCGTCCTGGGGGCTGCCGTGCCACCGTGCACCTCTGCTGCAGAGACACCAACTAGTCAAAAACAAACAAACAAACGTATGCTATGTTAATATGGCAGAAATTTCCTGAGAAAGCGATCAGGATTTCAGTGGTCAGTGCTGCCTGAGCCTGGCTTTCCTAGGGCTGGGGGGAGGGGACAGGCATCCTCTAGTGACAGTTCATTTCTTTTGCTGCATTTCTCTCGCTTTTCCCCTCCTCTTTCTTTTTTTATTGATTGTGGAAAGAACATGTAACCTGCGATCTCCCCACTTGACAAATGTTTAAGTACTCAACACATAATCGCTGACTATAGGTAGGATGCTACGCACTTGCTTTTTAACTTTCCCATTCTATTTAGTGAGGAAGGTCTTCAAGGTGGAGATACCCAGCATTGGTTAGGAGAGACACTGGGCCATTTCCCCAGTTCGTATAAATTACTTTTCTACTTACTTATTTGAACGGTTACACCGTCTTCCCCATACTCAATAACAGACAGTATAAAACTTTTCTTAATTTGCCAGAGGGTGTGAGCATTCACCTCCAGAAAGAGACAGAGATTGAGAGAGAAAGTGAGAAGCGCCCTCCATGGGGATGGCCATGCTGCAGCCCCGTGTCCTCTGTCTCTCCCTTCTTTCAGGATTTTGGGTCTATGTGCGCATGTCCCCGACGCGTTTTTAAGCCTCCCAGTCAGGGACTCAAACTGTGCAATAAGCTATGTGGGATCCAGCTGCCTTAACCACCGTGTCGCTGGCTGGTCCATATAAACTTTTTAAAGCTAGATATTAATGACTAGAATATTTACTGTATATCAGTACCAGCCAGAAATACAGATCCTTGATCATGTTTGCTGTCCTGATCACTTTCTTTTAAGTTTAGAAACAAACTCTTATTAGAGAGACTACAAACTAGCTCAATTATTCATCGACTCATGAAACTAAATAGAACCTATACAAGTCGGGTGGCCTCCTGACCGAGTGGTTAAAGGAGTCTGATCCCGCATGGCTGACTGTACAACTTGAATCCCAGCCCTGGCAGCTTGAAAAACACACCAGGTACATGTGCATCTGTGCCCAACAAGATGGAAAAATGTACATGCTTTCTTCTTCTCCCCACTCTCTGCTGAGTGCACATACCATCCGGCCAAAAAAGAAAAAAAAAAAAAAACAAAAAAAAAAACGCTATGTTACTGTGGCAGGAATTTACTGTTTAGTCATGGGGCTGCATGGTAGGGAGAAATAGGAGGTTGTTCGTAGAAATGACTTACTAGAGGGACCAGCGGTTAGTGTAATGGCTATGTCGCTGGACTGTCACTTAGTTGACCGCGGTTCGAGTCCCAGACCCGGCAGCTTAAACTCACTCCGGGCACGTGTGCGTGCCTGCCCAAGATCTCGAGAGGAGAATGGAGGAGAAGGGATTGCGGTGTGGCCATCCCCCCTGGGGGGTGATTTCTCGCTTTCTGTCTTTCCATATCTCTCTGTCTGGCGAGCGCAAGCGCCCTATAACAAAAAACTCTCAAAAAAACAAAAAGTTAAAAAAAAGAAATGACTTACTAGAATCACTTTTTACATCGTTCCATTTTATTTTTTATGTTGTTCCCTGCCAAGCTGTGAGTGTTCTTACCATGGAGACTTATGCCACATTTTATCACTATAGATAATTAGAGGTTTGGCAAAATTTAATGACAAACAAGTGAAAATTATCTTTGTAGCATCCACTTAAATATAAAAAGAATCGGTCTTTAGTAGAAAAATTAACTATGCTCATTCAGTGCTTTGCAGAACTTTGATGAGGGAGAGTGGCGGGTGGGTTTTTGGTGCCAGGTCAACCTTGTGTTCAGTCTGTAGAAGAAGGTGCTCTTTGTCAGCCTCGAAGACACCTCCACCCAAAGCTGCTGAGTTCCTGGAGAATGTGCGGCTTGTGCCCTGTGCTCTGTAGCTTATGGGAACACAGCCACCACATTCTCTTCTGAAGGGAGGGAGCGTGCGATAAGTACGATCAAGACGAATGAGCCTCTTTCCAGAGCTGCCAAGGGAAATGGAAACCCAGACAGATGAGGTGAAGCAGGCTGACGTTTCCACCTCTTTTCCAGATCTACATGAGCCCAGAGGTGATCCTGTGCAGGGGCCATTCCACCAAAGCAGACATCTACAGCCTGGGGGCCACGCTCATCCACATGCAGACGGGCTCCCCGCCCTGGGTGAAGCGCTACCCTCGCTCAGCCTACCCCTCCTACCTGTACATTGTAAGTGTGCTCAGCTGGGCTGGGGCGGGCCCTCTGCCTGCTGGGCTGGGGGGCTGCTTTCCCTCCAGGAGCACCCACACCTGAATGGGGTGAGGGAGAAACAGGGACCCATGAGAAGTCATCGCAGGTCTTTCCCATGTGGAAGGAAGCTCCACTCTTGCAAAGAAAACCCAGTATGTTAGTGAGCACTTCCGTTCTGTGCTATCCCATCATACCCAGAATAATAAAGAACTGCTTAGTAGCATCAGAGTAGCTGAAATCTTTCAACCCAGGATTTTTTTTTTCTTTTAATTGTTAGAGGGAGTCTGCACTTCAGAGAGAGACAAACAGAGAGGGATGGGGAGAAAGCACCCCCCCCCCAGTGGGGCGTGGTCACTCTGCAATCCCTTCTCATCCATTTCTCCATCCTGTTGGGATCTGAGGCATGCACACACAGATGCCCAGCATGTTTCTCAAACTGCCGGGGCTGGGATTTGAACTGTGGTCAGCCACGTGGAATCTGGCTCCTTTAACCACTAGGCCATGGGACTGACCCTACTGAAGAAAGTTTTATGTGTCCTTTGAGGACTTAAAAAAAAAGATATTAGACTGTTGATCTCTCTACCAGTCTGGTTTGCAGTGGATCATGTATTTACCATTTATTTTTAGAGAGAGATTTTTGCTATAGGGCACGTGTGCTCACTGGAGAGACAGACAGAAAGTGAGCAATCACCCCTTTCCCCAGAGGGGATGGCCACACCACAATCCCTTCTCCATTCTGCTCTCCGGATTTTGGGCTTGCACACACACGAGCCAGGTGTGAGTTTAAGCCACCAGGTCCAGGACTGAAACCATGGTCAACTACGTGGGAGTCCAGCAACATAACCATTACACAATCTGCTGGTCTCTACAATTCTCATTTTACTGTTGAGATTCAGGGACAGACATCTCCATGACTACACAGTGACCTTTGGGCCACTGAGGGGAAGCGGCTGTCGCTGCTTACTCAGACTTACTCAGTATGTCTGTTCTAGCATTAAATAAAAAGAGGGCTTACCTCTATATCCTCAGGAAATTAAAGGGATGCTTGCTTCAGGGTATAAATTGTATTTACTGCAGGGCAAGTGGTGGGAAGCAAATTACCCTTCACATCTTGATACTTGTGGGCTTGTCCCTGGCGGGTCTGTATCCGTGTGTGGAAACTAAGAAAGCTGGTTTGTCAATAGATCCACAAGCAAGCCCCGCCATTAGAAGACATTGCAGATGACTGCAGTCCCGCCATGCGGGAGCTGATAGAGGCAGCCCTAGAGAGGAACCCCAATCACCGCCCGAGAGCCGCAGACCTGCTTAAACACGAAGCCCTGAACCCCCCCAGAGAGGACCAGCCGCGTTGTCAGAGTCTGGACTCGGCGCTCTTTGAGCGAAAGAGGCTGCTGAGTCGGAAGGAGCTGGAGCTTCCCGAGAACATTGCTGGTAAGGCCCCTGCCGTGTGCTGGGCTCTACTTGCCTTCTTTTTCTGTCCGCATCACACACCTCTCAAGTGGTTTATTGCAAGCATTTGGGAAAAAAGGAAGTGACTTCCTGAGTACCATATGTTGTTTGGGATATTTCAGCAACAACATTAACAGAAGTGTTTTTTTTTTTTTTTTAATTGGCTAATTTACCACCCAATTATAAGAGGTTTCAGTGCAAGTGTGAGGAACGTAGTCATTGGAACTGCCTCCGTCTTGTTTTATTGCAACAGAGGATCTCATGCGGCTTAAAAAATAAACAAGCATGACAGTTTTGCTCTTGGTCAAGTATGTGGGGTCTGCTTTAATTCAGTTCTGCTCAGCTCCTGTCGTCCCCGGCGGGAGACTTCGTGGTCCTGCTCTGCACAGGGGAAATACTGAGCTGGAAGTTGCCCTGCATCTCTGTCTTCCTCTGCTTAAAATTTCCTTGCCAGCTCTGAACCTTTCCCCTTCGGCAAGTCAGCGTGCCTTCCAGGAGCACTGGATATGCATGGAGGAAGGTTTCCATTTTTTTAAAAAAATCTGTGGCATTCTTAATCCACTTAGATCCAAACCCAGATGTCAAGCCTGGAAACTTGTCTGCGTTTCTCTTCTTTCTTCTCTAGCTAAAGAGAACCATGTGGGCTATTGGAAAATATGACAGGATTTCTAACTATTGAGTTGTCGGAAAAGTCATGACGGGTTTTTCTATACCAAAATCTGTCATGACTTTTCCAGTGACCCAATAATTTCTTTATCTTCATTGATTCCTTTTTGAACTCTTTGGTCTGTGTCAGATTACATAAACTCAGCCATGGTGTTCAGAGACCAATCTTTTATAAAACCAGAGCTCAGACGCTGTTCATTAGGCCCTGAAGAATCATGTCTTTGCAGAGGGAGCAGGTGTTTACTATGTGACATGTTCCGTTGTTATTTATTTTGTGTTTTTCATGTCTCCCTTTTTCAGATTCTTCTTGCACAGGAAGCACTGAGGAGTCTGAGATGCTAAAAAGACAGCGCTCTCTCTACATAGATCTCGGTGCCCTGGCTGGCTATTTCAACCTTGTCCGGGGCCCTCCAACACTAGAATATGGCTGATGGGTGCGAGTCTGCTCTAAATTAAGACAACGTTTTATCTCCCGGAAGTTGGTTCTATGGACTCTACACAGTGACTCTGTATAGGGACTTGTGCCATTTACTGTTATTATAGGGGGCAGTGTGACTTCCACGACTCATGAATGTGACTTCAGCCGCCTCTGTGTATTTCATTTATGAAGCTACACTGGTCTACACCAGGTCTAAAGGTTCTCATTTCTCAGGTGATGTGACTCGAAGAAAAGAGGTTGAGAGTTCCTCGAAGGATCATTTCTGGTGACTGATTCTACTCACTGTGCACTTTGCTCAACTTTTTAAAAATAACAATCACAAGGATAATATTATGGCCTCAAATTACTATTCTCGGTTCTTATTTCAGTATGGGATCTTCACTTAATTCAGAATAGTTGTTTAGTGTATCTTGGTATATATTCCATGATAACTCTTGGTGCCTTTGCCAGTAGACTCTAGTATAACTTGAGTTCATTATATTTTGGATGAATAGAACAACTTGAAAACTGTAGCAATAAGCTGAACTAGGGTCTTAAAAAATGGCGAACTGGTCAGTTAGGAGTCATCTGACAGCAGGCCACTAGTGACAGTTTTTGTTATGTTCCTATGGAAACATTTTATACAGTACATGCTATGCTTAAGACATTTAAAACACGATGTTTTGAATGTGGGTAAAACTGTGTAAACCACATAATTTCTGTACATCCCAAAGGATGAGAATGTGATCTTTCAGAAAAATGGAAATTTGTAAATTCTTGATGATGCTACTTTTGTAATTCTTACAATTCTATTTTCTTTTATGCATTTGTATATTAAAATAGCATACTGTGTATGTTTTATATCAAATGCCTTCATGAATCTTTCTTCTATATATATATGTGTATATATTTAACATTGTAAAATATGTGAATATTCCTACTTAGAGTATGTTTTTACATTATGCAAATGCAACCCAATACTTTTGTTTATTGTGATTGGTCAAATCAGTGAATAAATTTAATATTTTGCCTTAATTATTGCAAAGAGTGTGATAACCAAATGGGACTGGGGATGGGTTCTAGGGGTTGGGCTACAGATTGGAGGAGAATGCATATCACAAGAAGGCAAATGCATTTGGGCGCTTTGTGAATTGTATGCTCCTTTTCTATGAGGCATTATTGTCAACTGGAATGTGTTAGATTCCTCTGATAAATTGAAGTAGAAAAATAATTGTGAGCCATTGATCGAGGGTAAATGTGGTTCTATTTTGCATCTTATACATTTGTCCTACCCTTGAATATACCCTTGCATATTCTCTGCCCTTTTCTACTTGGCAAATTAAAAACTAACTTGCCTTTGTGTAAGGTAGATTTAAATCACATGTGTATATGATTCTAGAGAAAAACCCATTTTAGGTAAAATATACCATCACTTGTAATTCTTACCACACAAAAATAATATAATAATACACTTTGTTACTTTTCATTTTTTAAGAGAGGGAAATTGAAGAAGGTGAGGGTGGGTAACTCTACACTCAAGATCACAAAACCAGTAAAGGGACAGAGCTGGCATTCACACCCAACCTTTTCTGACTTCACTACTCATGCTCTTCTGCTCACAGGAGGGGTGATCATAAAGGAGAGGACACCTTGCAGAGGAAGCAGCACTCCCTCAGGGACTCAGTTTCCTAGGTAAAAACAAAGGTGGTTTCCTAAGAAAGTAATGAAGCTTCAGCCTGAAGGCTCGCCACTTCCAAAGGCCCCTCCATGGCCCTGTGCCTAATTTGTATCACCAAAGACCAGGCCCAACATAACTGGGACCTACTCTTGGGTGAATGTCTATAACTGAGATGCAGTTCATGAAAAAACTTGAGTCAATATGAGTTCTAATTAACATATTTCATTTGGAGAAATCCATTTTTTTATAAACACATTGGAGCTCCCATGGAGACATCTGGGGATGCTTTGTAAAAGTTGGTCAGCGGTGATGGTGGCTGAGGAAGAGGTCATGAGAGTGGATTCTAAGAGGAAGCTGGGGGTTGAGACCTGGGAACCAAGGACTTGCAGAGCTGGTCACTTGGGAGGCCAAGGATTGCAGCCCGGGGTGGGTCAGCAGATAGAATCAGCCAAGAGAAGGAAATCCATCCCCTGCTTCCACTTGCAAGATGAGCAGAAGGACCATAGGTCTTGTGTGTAGCTAGAACAGAATAACCACATCCTAAAGCCAACTAGCTACCTTGGGAAATCCCACTTCAGGCAGAATAACCACATCTGAAAGCCAACTAGCTACCTTGGGAAATCCTTCTTCAAGCAGCAAGCTCCTGACTCTCTGGTGGTGGTGGTGGGATGCATTAGGGAAGGTAGGCGAGGGTCTTCTCACTCGGGCCTTGAAATGGAAGATGACAAAGTCACGCTATCCAAGCCTTAGTAAGGTAGATTGGTAGACGAACAAGCTTTCTGGAGGTTACATGGCCAGAGCCAGAGCCTCATCTTATGACCTTCACTCACTCTGTGTTTGCCTTGAGACCTATAAAATAACCAGGAACAGAGGATGAAGCCTGCCTGTAAGGAATGTGCTAGAAACGGACCCCGGCAAAATCTGCCCAACCTTGGAGATGTGGGCCCATCCCAGGATCAGCCAGTGCATCTAGGTCCCCCAAGGCAAGTTTTCATGGATGTCTGTCATGTCCCCAAGCACCACAGTGGGACCTGAAAGGGATTTTCTGTTTCCTAGGCTCTCTCCTGGTGCGTGCGCATTGTTTGAAAGACACCAGCAGTTTGGGCCTTCTGTTGATAGCACATTTCTGTGATAGAATTCAATATAAAAGCCAGCGTCTTCACTCCAGAGCTCTGCAATGTGACAGGGAGTAAGATGGCATGACGTCAGTCCCCAAGGGCAGCTGGGAGAGAACATGCCCAGCAAGGGAGCAGGGCTATTAATGGAGAATTGAAGTCTGTGGAGAACCACTCTGGGCAAAGGCAGTGTGCTGGCCTTACAGGTGAAGCAAGTAAGAAGGGATCCTAGCCCCTCTTACTTAGCTAGGCCTTGCCAAGAGGGAGCACATTCCATTTTGGAATTGTTAAGAGTCTTTGTTTTAATTTGCATCCTCATATGTTTGCGAAATGACTTTGTTAGCCAAGCATTTACAACTACAATTTTACATTTTGTCTGAGAAATGGCTTTTCTTTTTTTTCTTTTTTCTTTTCTACAGAGTGCTTACTCTTTTTTTTTTTTTTAGAGGTTTTTGCTATAGGGTGTGTGCGCTCGCCAGACAGAGACAGAGACAGAAAGTGAGAAATCATTCCCCAGGGCGATGGCCACGCTGCAACCCCTTCTCCTCCATTCTCCTCTCGGGATCTTGGGCACGCACACACACATGCCCTGCGTGAGTTTAAGCCACTGGGTCTGGGATTTGAACCATGGTCTACTACATAGGAGTTCAGTGACATAGCCATTACGCCATAACTGCTGGTCCCAAGAGTGCCTGCTCTTGACAGAGAGAGAGAGGAGAAAGCACAAAACGCTCCCCCTGGGAAATGGTCACTCTGCGACCCCTTCTCCATCTTTCCCTTTTGGGATTTTGGGCATGCATGCACACGTGACTGGTGTATTTCTCAAACCTCCAGTTTCAAAACTGGCTGCCTTAACCACCAGGCTATGGAGCCCCCATGTAGGCCTTTTAAATGTCAATTTTATCTTAAATGCATAAGAAAATTATGATTACAATAATGTGGTTTGGGTGCCCACAACAGGTTTCAGAAGCTGACTCTGTCGGAGAGGACGGACGCAGCAGAGCCGTCCATCAGGTACTGCGGTAGCACTCTGAGCACACCTTCCAGGCTCGTGTCCGGCTCTCTGTGGGGAGGGTGTGCAGGTGGGAGAGTGAAAAGGGGAGAATTGTGTTCCTACTCTGCTGGGCAAAGCCCCGCAGCCCCCAGAGCAGCAATGAGTGCTCCTTCAACAACTGGAAGTGGTGACAGATTTCTTCCCACATTACCTGTGTTTAAACAGACGTGGGAAATGTGTCTCACTTCGAAATCAAAGTGGAAGATGGCCACTGAAGCAATCACGCATACAACCAGAGCGTGTCCCCTCTATTTTTAGTGCTGGGACTCAACGGATCCAGATGTCTGCGTCCACGTGTTACAGGGCTAGCGGTGTGAACAGCAGGCCACCAGGCTGCCCGGAGGGCCATGGCTGATTTACTGACTCCTGCTCCTGCTGACGGCGTGAGGGAGGCCAGCTGGAAACCCGAATCAGTGAGCCGCCAGCTCAGAGCGCAGGGTCTCATCAGAGCTGTAGGAGACGGTCCCCTGAGTTGGTCTAGTAATGGTGTCATTGCAGGAATGACTCTAAAAATAAAAGAGATTTGGAATCACTCTACAAATGTGGGCTATTATTATTTTCCTTAATTCATTAGTGCTAAAAGTTCTCTCCATGAGGCTTACTGTCTTTCGGCTTTACCTTACCCATAGGAATGGAATTTCAGAGAACACTGTATTGGGATATATCTCCATGATGGTTGGTCCATTACAAATTCTAAAGGCTCCACTTTTTTCTTTTTTAAGGATTTTGACATAGGGCATGTGCCTTTGCCAAAGACAGAGGGAAAGTGAGAAATCACCCATCAGGGGACAGTCACGCTGCATTCCCTTCTCCTCTAGTCTCCTCCTGGGATTGTGGGCATGCACACACAGGTACCCAATGTGGTTCTCAAGCCGCCAGATCTAGGACTAAAACAGCCATCGGCCCCATGGGAGTCCGGCGCCTTAACTGCTACACCGCCTGTCAGCTCAACACTTTTTGAGCCTCATTCGTATTCTTCTAAGGCATCAAGGGAGATGAAGAGGAACAATATTTTCAGGAAAAAAAAAAAAAAAAAAGGGAAGAGAATTAATGGCACCTCTGGAGGCTTAAAACCAGGAGTGGAGGTGACTTCTGTTTCCATCTTGCTTCTCACCAAATGCTTTGGTGACGATGAGCCCACAGGACAGACGACACGGAGAAAAGATATGAGAATGTCTTCCTGGCTGGTGTCAGGAAGGGCTCCTGCCAACTTCTGAGCTGTGTGAAAAGGACACGGCACAGCCTCCCCACACATACAGCGTCCCTCTGTCTGCCCGGGTGTTTTTCTGATCACAATGTGGGTTTTACCAGCTCTGCTCCCATTAGGATGGAGGGCTGAGTGGTGGCTCAAGGCCTACGAGGGCCCTTGGACCACTCATGACTTCCCTGTGTGGGCTGGTCTGTGAGTCCATGCCAAGACCTGAGAGCAAAAGCCCACTAATTTCGTTCTTAATTAAGATACTTAGGACATGGGGCCAGCAGGTGGTGTGGTGGTTAAGGACGCTGGACTCCCACATGGCCGACCATGGTTCGAGCCCTGGACCTGGCGGCTTGCTTTCTCTCTCTCTCTCTCTCTCTCTGTCTCTCCCTGGTCAAATTAAAAATAAATAAATAAAGTTAAATAAAATAATTCTTTAAAAAGAAAGATACTTAAGACAGAAAGAGAAAGTTCCTTTTTTGGTCTGGCCAGCAGGCAAGGAGCATAGTCGGGTTTGGCACACTCCTTCCTCATTTGCCTCTTCAGTCAACACCTCCCACGCTTTTTATTTTTATTTTATTTTTTTAAGTTTATTGATTGCTTCTTTGAGGAGAGACAGACATACCAAGCAAGGCACCCCCCGACAACAGATCTTCCCATCATGGTCCTCCCCGGCCTCAGGCAGCCCTGGATCGTGGCTACACGACATGCACCCAGCGTGTACAGAGAGGCCTGGGCCATGTGGGTCCTGCAGACTGCTGCTCTACCACGGTGCCACCACCTGCAGAGGAAGCAGCGTTCCCTTCCCTCTCCCCACACCCTTCTCACCCAGAAGCAGTTGCTGCTAGCAGTTCAGTCTAGGCTATACAAATGGGTGTGATTGTGTAACACCCTACTTTGTAAACAGTAACAACAAACTCATCAGGGAGCATCATTTATATGCAGTTTTACATCGTTTTAAAAAAAGTTTATTTTATTTACAATAGAGAGTACATACGGGCATGCACATGAGAGAGAGAGAGAGAGAGAGAGAGAGAGAGAGAGAGAGAGAGAGAGAAGAAAGCACCCTGGACAGGGTCTTGCCGCGGCAGGGTCATCCACCCCCAGACCTCCAGCTCCTCGGGATCCCATCACACTTTCCCATGACCGGCGTGGCCTCAAGCTAACCCAGGTGCACACTGCCGCAGCCCCATGGCGTCCAGCCCTGCAATTCCGCTCACCACAAACTGTGCCTACCGGCGGTCTTTCATCTTGTTCTTTCACAAGATATTTCCCAAAGATTACAGAAGGAAGAGTCTCAATGAAAGCACTCCTTTTTTAAAAATAATATTCATTCATTCATTTCAATTTGACCAGAGAGTGAGAGACACAGAGAGAGAGAGAGGAAAGGGAGAAAGCAAGCTGCCGGATCTGAATCTCGAACCGTGGTCAGCCATGTAGGAGTGTCCAGCGCCTTAACCACCATGCCACCTGCTGGTCCCTGAAAGTAGTCCTTTAATACAAATCTTACTTCACAGCAAAGCCTTTCCCCAGCTGTTCTGCCTTGAGTGAAGAGGTCTAATTCATCTCTCCTCGGGATTGTCTTTCCTCCTCTAAGACTGAGGGGTGGAACAAGATGACTTTTCACGTTGCTTCCGGACATTGACATCATTTTGTAGGGTAGGAAATTGGCCACAAATGTATCCACCTACTTCAGGTCAAAATTCAATTGCTCATAGAGCAGGGATGGGAACCAAAGCCCTCGACTTCTTTTTTTTGAGAGAGAGTTTGCTATAGTGCTTGTGTGCTCACCAGAGAGACAGAGAGAGACAGAGAGAAAGAAAGCAAGAAATCACTCACCCACCGGCCCTGGAGGTATGGCCATGCCGCGATCCCTTCTCCTCCATTCTCCTCTAGGGATTTCAGGCGCGCACACACACACACACACACACACACACACACACAGTGTGAGCTTTAAGCCTCCAGGTCTGGGACTCAGACTGTGGTCGACTACTTGGGAGTCCAGCGATGTAAACATTACACTATCTGCAGAATCCCAGCCCCTGACTTCTAACAGTGGGATCTTGGCACTGGGTTGTGGCGCTATTTGCTGCTCACTGCTTCCTTCCGGCGTCTATGGCCTGGGAAACCCTGGAGCAGAAGCAGAACAGGAATTCATATTTATGTTTACTTTTGGGTGTGGGAAATTGAAAATTGTCTAGACTAAGCAAGTTTCCCTTCTCTTGATGGCTAGTGACTGGATTATGCCTCAAGTTGTCATGAGATGTGATGTCGTTGGATAAGCATAGCCTGGGGAAGCAGGAGCAGATGGTGGTGCCGTGGTGAAACAAGATGCCTGTGAGGCTGACCCGCAGGGACGGCTGCTGGTCCCGTGTGGAGCCTTCCCTGGGTACGCCAGGCGTGCACGGGCCGGTGATCTGAAGCTGGCTGAAGCTGGGAGTGCAATGCTGTCTCACTCACTCATGGAAGACACAAGTAAACTGAAAAAAGACTGTGCGGTGAACGATGGAGGAGAAAAGAGATTCTACACATGGAGGCCAAACCAAGGTGGTATTAAAGCATTGATGGTGTTTGGTGCGAGAAAATGAAGTCATGATCTGCTCATGGAGTTAGCAGTACAAAGAACGCTGCTATGCTAACCGTGTGCTCCAGGGTTGTTGGTACAGTCGTGCATGGATACCAGGTCAGTGCCAGGGAGCCAGCTCTATGGGACTCGAACTCTTTTTCATTTTGAACTAAAGTGAAATCATAGTGCTAGCCTCACTATTTCTGTTAGGATGAATAGACTCCCAGGGATTGTGGATTCAGCAAAGCGATGCCAAATATGCTAAGAGCAAAACTCATCCAGACTAACGCCACCCTTGGGGTTGGCTCATGAGTTAGGAGTGATGGTCCTCGTCTACATTTGCTTTAGTGATGGAGGGTCAGTTTTATTTCACTTATAAAATAATCTTTTTTTTTTAAAAAAGATTTTTTTATGGAAAGGTTTTTGCTATAGGGCGCATACGCTCGCCAGAAAGACAGAGAGAGACAGAGAGATAGAAAGCGAGAAATCACCCCCAAGGGGGGATGGCCACGCTGCAATCCCTTCTCCTCCATTCTCCTCTCAGGATCTTGGGCACGCACGCACACACGCCCAGCGTGAGTTTAAGCCACCGGATCTGGAACTCAAACCACAGTCAACTACATGGAAGTCCAGCGGCATAGCCATTACTCCATCTCCTGGTCTCAGGCTCCAAATATTTTATACAATTACTAAATATTCAAATTTATCAGATGTGTCCATATTGAAGATGATAGAGATAAAATACAATAATCATTTTGGATATCTCTCTCAGTCCGGCAAGCGTGTTGTTGCATGCACCAAACATCCATTGAAATAACTGGGCATGGATAGATTGAACCTGTGGATGTAGATAGCCTGCCATGGTCAGCTAGGACTGGTGTTCCCAGTGCTGTTTAACAGAGATCAGAGCAATGGATCAAAGTCCTTCTGGTGCTTTCTGCGAGCCACTCTCAGAATTTTTGTATGCTTTACTCTTTTGATGTGCTTCTTCATGGGTGGTATTTTTGAAACTATGGGAAAATGTTATTCATTCTCTGTAGTCTCACTTCACTAATGGAAGATGCTGAGTGTAGGCAACAAACAGAAAGCATTCCCAGAGCACATGAAGTGCCCAGTATGGATAAAATCATAAACCGGTTTGAAAAATTAGCCCTGATTCTTTTTTTTTCAAATGGACTTGAGGGTGCATGTGCCATCGGAGAGAGATGGATTGGAGGGCAGTGGTGAGAAAGCACTCTCCATGGGGGATGGTTATGCCTCAGTCCCTTCCCGATTGCTCTGTCACACACACACACACACACACACACACACACAACAGGGATGCTTTTCAAGCCTCCAGGTGTGGACTTGAACCTCACTGCTGGCTATGTGGGATCCAGTCACCTTAACCAACATGCCACCAACTTCGCCCAAATTTTGAAACTTAGAGGATCAATTTAGATTTTGATATCCACTCCGTATTATTTTTCTTTTCTTTCTTTCTTCTTCTTCTTCTTCTATTTTTTTTTTTTTTTAAATTTGCCAGAGGGTGCACCCTTTTGCCAGGGAAAGACAGAGAAACTTAGAGGGAGAGGGAGAAAGCCCTGATAAGACATGGTCATGCCACCATTCCTCCTCCTCCATTTTCCTGTCCTTTTGGGATTTGGGGCACACATACACATATGCCCGGTATATTTTTCAAGGCACTGGGGCTAGAGCTGAGATTTGAACTGCAGTCAGACATGAGAGATCTAGTTCTTTTAACTACCAGGCCTCAGGACAAGCCCAACTATTTTATTTTCTAAGTTACATTTTTCTCGGATGAAGTCTTAGATGAGCTTAATGAGACACAAACTATCTGCAAGGGGCTGGAATTAGACTGAGCAATGTACAGTAAGCACGGAGCTTTCAGATTGCTCCTGGAAGACCAGCTCACAGAAATTACAAAGACCTTTTAACTCTGCAATGGCAAAACAGAAGCAAGTGACGTTTACATAGAAATTAAACTAAACTTTGGAGTCACATGAGGAGGAACGACAAAAGATGTTGATTGTAGAAGAAACTTGAAGGACAGTGTTTGAGTGCCCTGCTCATTTCTCCAAACAACTGGGGACAGACTGTGATCTAAAAGAAGAGATCAAACAATGTCAGTGTTGGGAACCAGCAGTTGGCGTAATGGCTATGTCGCTGGACTCCCACGGAGTCGACCGTGGTTCGCGTCCTGGACCTGGTGGCTTAAAACTCACGCCGGGCGTGTGTGTGTGCGTGCCCAAGATCCCTAGAGGAGGATGGAGGAGAAGGGATTGCGGCGTGGCCATCCCCCCTGGGGGGTGATTTCTTGCTTTCTGTCTCTATGTCTCTCTCTGTCTGTCTGGTGAGCACACGCGCCCTGTAACGAAAACCTCTCCAAAAACAAAAACAAAAAAAAACAATGTCAGTGTTGACTCTTAGTCATAGTTTTACCCGATTTTTGCAGAAGAAGAAAAAAAAACTTGGAAAGTTTTTATCAAACACACAAAAATATGTTATGAATTTCCTGAAGAAGATATTTGGAAGGTAATAGAAGATTTTGAATGTGAAGACTTTTGAAAGCTGCTGGGATTACTTTCAAGGAAACAAAAATATGGGCAGTATTGCAATTTCTGGAATTTATTGTAAAATGGAATTTATGTGCATCTCTGTTTGACTGTATTCTTTCTTTTTCTTCTTCTTCTTCTTCTTTTTTTTTTTTTTTTTTTTTTTTTTTTTTTACATTTAATCACTGTACGCCTTTACAGCATACAAAGTGAATTTTAGCACTTAGAATAAACTGCATATTGGGTCAGTCAAAGATATTATCATACAAACATTTTACTTTCTTTTGAGGTTTTGATAGGTTCAGCAATTTGTTAAAATATTTATCTGGTTTGTTTCTTTAAATGGAAACATAAACTTGTCTTCCTTCCTGACTCCTCTTGAATTGGAAATATTTGGGAGTATTCTTATTTGTGGCAGAAGGATTTTTTGTATAAATTCAATAATGCTTGTTGCATTGAATCAGAAATTGGAAGTACTCATTGTTGGACAGGGAATGTCACACCTGAAGATTAATCAGAAACTATGGAACTAAGGTGGATCTCAAGTAAACCAACAGAAGCTTTTGGAAAGATGGCCTGGCACCATAAATAGTCCTGCCTGGCAGAGAGGATTAGAGAAGATATATGAAAGAATTTATACCATAAAATAACCCGGACTTTTCCAACCCTTCATTGTAATCAGTAGAGATTGCAAAATAACAACCACACCAGAGGATTATTTTAAGAAAGACTTTGAAGGAAGAAAAAGAGACTGACCTTTGTTATTAGATGGTATATCACAGAATACTTGGTAGGCAGGGCTGAATTGAGAAGGTTTATGTGTGACTAGTGTGCTGGGCATCTGCTTTTCAACAATTTGAGTAGATGACATGTAAATATCTTCTCAAAAATACTTAAAACCATACTGTCTCTGTTGTTATAGAGTCACAGACAAGATTATACAGAATTATAAGAAATATTTTGAACATTATCTTTAAAATTCTGTATTCTGAAATTTTGAAAGTTGTTTATTAACTGTCAAGAACTATAGAATATGAGTACATTTTTTTTTTTTTTAGGGAGGTTTTTGTTATATGGCACGTGCGTTCGCTAGAAAGACAGAGAGAGACATAGAGACAGAAAGTGAGAAATCACCCCCCCAGGGGAGATGGACACGTCGCAATCCCTTCTCCTCCATTCTCCTCTCAGGATCTTGGGCACGCACGCACACATGCCTGGGGTGAGTTTAAGCCACTGGATCTGGGACTTGAACCATGGTCAACTCCATGGGATTCCAGCGACATAACCATTACGCCAACTGCTGGTCCCTGAGCAAAATTTTTTTGATATGTAAAGTAAATGTTTGTGGAAAAATGTAAAAATAAATAAATAAATGGGAAAATTAAAAAAAAAAGATATTATACACATTATTATCAGCAGGCGATTTTCTGTTTTTGTGTCCATTCAATGTTTTGCTGTCTTTTTCTCCCTTGATTTCCTTCCCGACTCCCCATTGCCCACCCTTCTCCTGCACTGTCTTTAGTTTGCTACTATTATTATTTTTTTAATTTCAGGAAAAACAGTTTTAAATTTAATGAATCAAAATTTTAAAATGTTAAGAAAAATTTGCTGAATACTTAAAGCCAGGAAAAAAGTTGGGATTCTGTTCAAACAATAGGTAGATATTAAAAACTCAAAAAAAAAAAATGTGGACAGAGCTAATACCTAGTAACGATTGCAATATCATTTTCTTCTGAAACTTTTTTTTTCCTCTCCATTCCTCCTTTTACCAAAGAGAAGCATAAGCTTTGCAAATAATAATAATAATAGTAATAAATTTAGTCTCAATTTGATCTGTTAGTTACACAAAGTCCAATAGGATACTAATTGATTTAGTTTGACTTTGCTGGAAACTTTTATAAGGAACTTTAGATTAAACTCTTTAAGACTCTCATACAATTTTGGGGCACCCATTGGCACAAATTTCTATATACAATTTCTATACATAAATTTCTATACACATCATTTCATATTTGACAATGTTTCCTAAATAACTTTCCAATGATTAGTGTGCTGAAGTCTCTCTCTCTTTTTAGATTTAGCAGTCTTTCCTTCATGTATTTGGGTGCTACTGTTTTGGGTGCATAGATATTTATAAGCGCTATATCTTCTTAACTAATAAGCCCTTTTACTACTATATAATGCCCTTCTTTGTGTCTTCTTACAGTTTTTGTCTTAAAGTTTATTTTGCCTGTAATCAATATTTCAACTGCAGCCCTTTTTTGGTTTCCATTTACATGGAATACCTTTTTCCAGCTCTTCGCTTTTAATCTACATATGTCTTTATTCATGAGGTGCGTTTCCAATAGGCAACAGATAGATGGTTTCTGGTTTTTAAAACATTCAGCCAGTCTGTGTCTTTTGATTGGAGAATTTAGTCCGTTAACATCCAACGTTATTATCGGTATTTCCAGACCTGCCCCTACCGTTATGTTAGCCATTTTCTTTTTCTTTTTTCTTTCTTTTTTTTTTTTTTAAATTGTTTCTAACTGTCTCTCTTTAGTTTTCCTGGTATAGCACTCCCTTCAGAACTTCTTGAAGAGCTGGTCTGGTGTTGGTAAGTTCTTTCAGGTTTTGTTTATCTAAGAATATTTTTATCTTTTCCTCCCACTTAAAGGTTAATCTTGCCAGGTATAGTAATCTTGGTTGAAGTTATTTTTCATTTAACACTTTAAATATATCTTCCCATTCTTTCCTTGCTTGCATTGTTTCCCCTGAGAGGTCCAATGTTAGCCTGATGGGATAACCTTTGTAAATATTTTGACGTTTCTCTCTTGCCAATTTTAGTATCTTGTTTTTACGTGATTTTGGTCATTCTGGCTATGATGTGCCATGGAGAGGATCTTCTTGGGTTGATTCTATTTGGGGGTTCTTTGTATTTCTTCTTCTCCATTCTCCTCTAGGGATTTTAGGCACACATGCCCATGCGCCCAGTGTGAGTTTCAAGCCACCAGATCTGGGACTCAAACCATATTCAACTACATGGGAGTCCAGTGACATAACCGTTACTCCATCTGCTGATCTCCATAATTATTTTTTAAACTTTATTTATTTTATTCTTTCGTGAGAGTGTGTGTGAGAGAGTGTGAGAGCATGAGAGAAAGAAAGAGGCAAAAAGGAATCCTTGTCATGATCTCACCACACTGTAGACCCTTTCCCCAGTCCTTTAGCTAGTCAGATGTGCAGCTGGTGTGTTTCAGGTCAACTAGGGATCTGAACCCATGATTGGCATGTGGCCTCCAGCACTGCAGAACAATATATTACCACCTGAATCACCAAGGCTGGGCCTATACATTTATCATTTCTTTTTGGTGAGAACATTAAAAATCCTCTCTGGTAGCTATTTTGAAACATACAATTCAGCAGTAATATCTATAATCACTCTACTGTGTAAAAGAACATAGAACTTATTTCTTTTATCTAACTGTAACTTTGTTCTCAATAGACTAATTTCTCCCAATACCCCCTCCTTTCTTCCCTCCCAGCTTCTGGTTACCACTGTTCCATTCTCTACTTCCGTGGGGTCACTTTTATTTATTTATTTATTTTGTAAGAGATTTTTGCTATAGGGCATGTGGGCTTGCCAGAGAGACAGAGAGATAGAAAGTAAGAAATCACCCTTCAAGGGATATGGCATGCTGCAATCTCTTCTCCTCCATTCTCCTCTCAGGCTTTTGGCCATGCATGCACATGCACCCAGCATGAGTTTTAAGCCATTTAGTCTGGAGCTCGAACTGCTGTTGACTACATGGGAGTCCAGTGACATAACCATTATACCATCTGCTGGTCCTGGGACCAGCAGATATACAGAGAGAGATATACATTGTTTATTCTTCTGTGTCTGGTTTATTTCACTTATCCATATTGCTACAGATGACAGGATTTCATTCTTTCTTATGGTTGAGTAATATTACATCATGTAAATAATACCATATTTTCTTTATCCAGTTGTCTGTCAATGAACATTTGGGTCGATTCCATATTTTGGCTATTGACCATGCTGGAGTAAACAGGGAAATGCAGATATATCTTGAGAAACTGACCACCCATCTGCTTTAGATATGTCCCCAGTGATCAGATTGCTGGATCATAGGGTAGTCTACTTTAACTTTATTGTAGAACCTATATACTGTTTCCATATTGGTGATACTAATTTATATTCTTATTATCAGTGTATATGAATTGTCTTTAATCCATATCTATGCCAGAATTTGTTATTTTTTATCTTTTTAATAATAGCCACTCTAGAGATCAGCAGTTAGCGTAATGGCTATGTCATTGGACTCCCATGTAGTCGACCGCGGTTCGAGTCCCAGACCTGGTGGCTTAAACTCACACTGGGAGTGTGTGTGTGCGTGCCCAAGATTCCGAGAGGAGAATGGAGGAGAAGGGATTGTGGCATGGCCATCCCCCGGGGGGTGATTTCTCGCTTTCTGTCTCTCTGTCTCTCTCTGTCTCTCTGGCAAGCATACGTGCCCTATAGCAAAAAACTCTCCAAAAAAATAAAAATAAAAAAATAATAATAGCCACTCTAACTGGGGTAAGGTGATATCTCATTGTGGTTCTTTTGCATTATTCTCATAATTAGTGGTGTTGAGTATTTTTCCATATATCTGTTGACCATTGTATATTTTCTTTTGAGAAATGTCTACTCCTACTCAGGTTTTTGGCCCAGTTATTAAATTGATTTTTTGTTTCATTTTGTTTTTGTTATTGATTTGTTGAGTTCCTATATTCTGGATGTTAATCCCTTGTCAGATTCATAGTTTTTCAATTCTGTAGGTTATTTCTTCACTTTGTTGATTGTTTCCTTTGCTGTGCAGAAGCTTTTTAGTAACCTCATCTGTCTACTTTTATTTTTGTTGCCTATGCTTTGGGGATCTTATCGGAAAAAAAAAAAATCATTCCCCAGATCAATGTCATGGAGAGTTTTTGTTACATTTTCTTCTAGTAGTTTTGATGCTTTAGGTCTTACACTTAAGTCTTTAATTCTCTTTGAGTATTTTTCTATGTGGTGAGACATAGGGATCTAGCTTCATTCTTTCGCATTTGTGTATCTAGCTTTCCCAACACCATTTACTGAAACTGTCCTTTCTACTTTATTCTTAGCACTTTTGTTAAATATCAGTTGGCTCTAAGTGCATGGATTTATTTCTGTAGTTTCTATTTTATTCCATTGGTTTATGTGTTTGTTTCTATGCCAGTACTGTGCTTTTTTGGTTACTAGGCTTTATATCATGAAGGTTTTAAAAAAATCTCAAAAAGTTCTGTAAAATGCATATTGTGAAAAAAAAACAACTACACACAGGTTTCAATTTTTTTTCACCAAAATTAACTCATACTTTAATTCCATTCTTTTACAGACCTTTTGAAATCCCTGTGCATACTTTGAAGTCAAGTAGTGTGAAGCCTCCAGCTTTGCTCTTTTTGCTCAAGATTGCTTTGAATATTCAGGGTCTTTTTTAGTTCTATATCATTTTTAGAATTGCTTTTTTCCCCTTTTGGTAAGGAATGAATGCATCAGTATCTTGACAGAATTTGATTTAATTGAATCTGTAGACTGTTTTGTATAGCCTACACATTTTAACAACATTAAATCTTTTAATTTGTGGGCATGGAATATCTTTCTATTTATTCATTTCTTCTTCGATTTTTTTTTTCAGCAATGACATATGGTTTTCGGTATAGAGATTGACTCTTCATCTCCTTGGCTGAATTTATTCCTAAGTATTTTTAAGTTTTTGTGGTTGGTGTAAATTGAACTGTTTTCTTGATTTCTTTTTTTTTTTTTTTCTTTTTTTGGGAGGTTTTTGCTTCAGGGTGTGTGTGCTCTCCAGAAAGAGAGAGAGACAGAGAGACAGAAAGTAAGAAATCATCCCCCACAAAGGGGGGATGGCCACACTGCAATCCCTTCTCCTACATTCTCCTCTCGGGATCTTGTGCATGCACGCACATGCACCCAGCATGAGTTTAAGCCACTGGGTCTGGAACTTGAACCACAGTCAACTACGTGGGAATTCAGCGACATAGCCATTACACTAACTGCTGGTCCCTCTGGATTTCTTTTTTTTTTTTTTTTTTTTTGGAGAGGTTTTTGCTATAGGGCGCGTCCAGACAGACAGAGAGAGACAGAGAGATAGAAAGCAGGAAATCACCCCCCAGGGGAGATGGCCACGCCGCAATCCCTTCTCCTCCATTCTCCTCTCGGGATCTTGGGCACGCATGCACACGCGCCCGGCGTGAGTTTAAGCCGCCGGGTCCGGGACTCGAACCGCGGTCGACTACGTGGGAGTCCAGCGACATAGCCATTACGCTAACTGCTGGTCCCTCTGGATTTCTTTTTCAAATAGTTCACTAATTGTGTAAGGAATAATTTTTTAACTCTTGATTGGAGCTTGAGTCTAGGATCAGGAATTATCTCCTATTTCATTTTGCCCACATCTGGTAGATTAGTCTGTACCACAAAGCTTATGCATAATGGGTGTCTTAATGAATATTTCTTTGAATAAATGAGTGGATATGTAAGTAAACAGAGTGTTGTACTATCTGGAAATCCTCTTTCTGCCTAAAAAGACATGTAGATTCTTCACGGGACTCAGAAAGGATTTAAAATACACTAAAAATTTATCAAAGATGGGACAGGATTATTACTGCAAGATTCTTTGGAAGATTTATAGACTTCGGCTTGGGTTTTAATATCTTTGTCTACACATAGCCTAGTTAGCAAGAAATTATGAACCATGAAAACAGGGTGTTTCCTTAGTAAAATTTAACTTGAGAGGAAGCCAAGTTGTCAAGCATGTGACCAAATACCAAGAAGAGCCACAATGGGTAGAAAATGACAGAAAAAAAGAGAGAGAGCACCTTAACCATTGTCTTCTAGTGCATCCAACACATGTTTTGGCTCTCAGTCTTCCATAGTGGAGGAGTGAAGTTTGGTGATTTATGACAATGGTTAATTAGACTTTAGTGCAATGTTTCAGTTGTGGGTCCATCACTTCTGACCTAAAATAGTCCAGCTACTTGAGAAGGGTGGTATTCACTTCCTTCCTCTTCTACATTCACTGATGGTAATTAAGAGCTATGCTAGGATAACTGAAAAAAAAAAAAAAAAAAAAAGGAAGTGGTTGAAAATGCTTGGTGTGAGTTCCAGTGCATTTTCAGTAAGTGTGTGCATGTTCAGTTTCTCAGTAGGGTTTCTCCCACTAGGACACCTGACTGCTTACAGAAGCACGTGCAATCCAGCCTGTGGCACTCTCCTTCTGGTGAGAGAGGCAATGTCTGTGTGTTTCTTATGCTACACAAGATTTGTAGTGAACGAACACAGGCAAACATCAGTGGTCACAGGCAGGTGAGGTCTGGTATTTTGATGCAATTCCTAACAGGCCCAGCTAAAAAGTCAGCTTAGGACTAGAAATGGAGGCCTAAAATGGGAACTAGAATCAGAACAAAAAAAGATAGGGTTGGTGACAATGAAGAAGCTTAGCACCCAGAAGGGAATTTCAGTTTGCCTAGAAGAGAGACAAAGAGAATGATGATTACTGTGACATTATTTCTAATTTTGAAATATTAGTAACAGCAGGAAATGATTAAGTAAATCACGGTACATTCACTTATGGATTTTATGTTATCAACCCAAAAAATTCTACTGTGAGGAGTTAATAATTATACAAGGACATTGACACTTGTTCCATTAGTGCTACTAGAACCATCTGCTCAGCAAACCTGATAATGCTCAAAAGAAAACCTTTGGGGGACCAGCAGATAGCGTAAAGGTTATGTCACAGTATTCCCACGTAGTTGATCGCAATTCAAGTCCCAGATCCAGCAGCTTAAAACTCATACTGGGCGTGTGTGTGTGTGTGTGTGTGTGTGTGTGTGCCCACGATCCTGAGAAGGGAATGGAGGAGAAGGGATTGTGATGTGGCCATCCACCTGGGGGGTGATTTCTTGCTTTCTGTCTCTCTGTCTCTGTCTCTCCAGTGAGCACATGCACCCTATAGAAAAAATCTCTCAAAACAAACAAAAAATTCATGCTGGATGTGTATGTGCGCATGCCCGAGATCCCAAGAGGAGAATGGAGAAGGGATTGTGGATTGTGGCCATCCCTGCTTGGGGGGTGATTTCTCACTTTCTGTCTCTCCAGCAAGCACAGACACCCTATAGCAAATATCTCTAAAAAAAAAAAAGGAAATCTCTTACTCTGAGGATAAAATTCAAACTCATTATCTGGCTTACCTTGTATGTTATTGCCTCTCCAGACTGAGCTTCCTAAAGTTCCATTGCACTCATTCCTTTTATACTGCACACAAGTTGTTTCCTCTTTCTTTATTATTTTATTTCATTGCCAGAGGGTGTCTGTTCTCACCAGAGAGAGATAGAGAGACAGAGAGGGAGAGCAGGAGAAAGCATCTGCTGTACGGACACGGTTAAACTGCACTCCCTTCTCTGTTTCTCCATCCTGTAGGGATTTCAAGCATGCTCACATACACACCTGGCATGTTTTTCAAGCTGCAGGGACTTGAACCATGGTTGGCTATGCAGGCTCTGATTCCTTAACCACTAGGCTATAGGGCCAGCCCAGACAGTCCTTCCTTATTGCCTGCTGCTAACTCTTGGCTTGGACCTCACTTTGCTAGGGGAAGTCATTCTTGACCATCCTCTCCAAGACCAGACAGGAGCTACAGTACTTTGTACTCTTCACATAACATTGTATGACCTGCCCTGTCACTTCTGACACTAGCCCATGAGTTCAGTCAGGGTGGGCCGTGTCATGTCATCAGTGTATAGTTCAGTCTGTCATGTACAAAAATGATTGATGGATATTTGATAAGTGGGTTTTAACACCAAGTAAGATCTGAAGGATTGACAACTGTAAGTGTACTATTTTTAAAAAACTTTATTTATTTATTTTAATTTGACCAGAGAGGGACAGAATAAGAGAGAAAGGGAAAGAGAGAAAGCAACCCACCAGGTCCAGTACTTGAACTATGGTTAGCCATGTGGGAGTCCAGTGCCCTTAACCACCACACCACTTGCTGGCCCCACTATAAGTGTACTATAATGCAGTATTAAAAATACCTTTAATTGCGAATACCCTTAATCGTAATTAAAATACTAATTTTTTTGTCTATTTTTTAGAGATTTTTGCTATAGGTTGTGTGTACTTGCCAAAGAGACAGAGAAAGAGAAAGTGAGAAATCAGAGGCAATGGCCATGCCGCCATCCTTTCTCTTCCATTCCCCTCTCAGGATTTTGGACATGCACACATGCCAAGTGTGTTTCAAACCTCCGGGTCCGGGACTCAAACTGCAGTCGGCCATGTGGGAGTTCAGCGGCATCTGCTGGTTACACCAATGTTTTATTGTTTTAGTAAAACATTAGTATTTCAATTTTTAGATTTCTATTGCAATCATGTATTATTTTTACAATTAGAATTACTTTGTTATTGGGACCAGCAGTTGGCGTAATGACTATGTCACTGGACTCCCATATAGTCGACTGCAGTTCGAATCTCAGACCCGGTGGCTTGAACTCACGCCAGGCACGTGCGCGTGCGTGCCCAAGATCCCGAGAGGAGAATGGAGGAGAAGGGATTGCGGGATGGCCATCTCCCTGGGGGGCGATTTCTCCCTTTCTGTCTCTTTATCTCTCTTTGTCTGTCTGGTGAATGCATGCACCCTATAGCAAAAACCTCTCAAAAAAAATTACTTTGGTATTTTAAAAATGCAACCAAAAAGAGGAAATGGCCTGAATTCAGCATTACCATTGTGAATAGTGCTTCAACCATAATGCCTGTAACAGTGTGTTGCATTTAAAGAAAAAGAAAAAGGTTAGCATAATCTTTGGGGGGAGGGAAGTCACAGTTCTATAAACCACCTGATATTGGCACTGGCCCTGGCAGAAGAGGCAGGCTCGGGGTGAGAGGGAAATGAAAACAGGGTGGGTGACGGCTGCGGGGCAGGTGGCCCGCTGTCCTGGGAAGAAGGTGCGGACTATGAGGGAGGTTTCAGGGGCAGGGGGGAGAAGGCATAGTCATGGATGAAGAGAGGGGAGGGAATGCTGAGGAAGTAGCTGGGGGCAGCCCCGAGAGGCAGCAAAGGACAGTCAGGAGCAGAAAGCTCCCACTGGGATGAGGTCCTTCAGGTTTAGATCCCAAAGGTAAAGAGGGAGGCAGCCGGAAGGGATTTGGAGTGGTGGGGTGTGCACCTGCGGGGGTGTGGATCCCAGAGTGCACTGGCCACAGGACTCTCTAGAAAGAGGCCCCGAGAGAAATTCACAGACGGACACGTGCAGCTTGGGAGAAGAGAGCATCAGCCTTTATCTGAAAAAACGCTGGAGATGGCAGAAAGAAAGGTGTCAAAGGTGAAGGAAACTTGGGAGTCCAGCCGCGATGGCTCAATCTACCCACGTGGCGAAACTCAGCCGAGACCGCACGCACAGGACTGACACAGCGAGCAGGGGACACGCCAGGCCCGGGAAAGAACTGGAGAAACAGGCCGGGAGGGTTGGAGGGGTGTGGACGAGGTGTTTGTTGTGCTGAAGATACTGCGTGGAGGGGGCCGTTGGACTGGTTTGCTGTGGTAGGCTGGGCCATTGTGCAATGACGGCTCACGAGGACCTTCTTACAACAGCAAGTATAACAGTAACAAGAGGAGAGTGGCGTGCGTTTGCGGGTAGCGCATCGCGTGGCGGGCAAGGGGACCACTCAGGTGGGCAGGTCAGGGGGTGCAGGAGTCTCGGCGTGGAGGGACGTATGGACTTCAGTCCAGCAACTGCATTCTCTTGGAAACATCTCTGTCTGCTCCAGCGATTAGCTTAGGAATATAAGGGGAGAAAGATCCTGGCCAGTTCTTTTCCTTAAAGTTTATTTATCAATTCATTCAGTCAGACATTCAAAGAGAGACTGAGAGAAAGAGAGAGAGAACCCTCACAGAATCATTTTTTTAATTGCCAGAGTGTGTGGCTGCTTGCCTGAGAGAAACAAAGAGATCCAGAGAGAGGGAGATGGAGAAAATACCCCTCAGTGGGCTGTGCTCACGCCACGCTCCATCTCTTTCCCCCATCTCTCCGTTCTGCCAGGATTTGGGGGCACGCACAAGACATGCCAGCATGTCTTTCAAGCCCCTGGGCCCTGGATTTGAACTGCATGGTCAGCCATGTGGGATCTGGCTCCCTTATCCACCCAGCCATGGGGCTGGCCTCCTGGCCGGTTCTTGATCAGAGTCTGGGACTCTGGAGTTTTGGAGACCCAGTGCCATGAAGTCAGTGATGTCTGTGTCAGACACGAGGCTGTGCCAGTCACCCAGCATGCCAAGGAAACAGTAAGTTCTCACTTGCCCAGCCATCAGCAAGAACTGACAGAAGACTGTGAGTGGAGAACACAGCAGGAACCACCAGCCTGTGCTGGCCCCAGCAGACTGTTTCCTGCAGAGCAGAGGCCCCACTCCCCATGCAGTTAGATCTGCCCACTGGATCCCAGCAGTGATCTCATCGCTTGCACAGATTGCTGTAAGCCAAGACCCGCTGTGCCCTCATGGCCAAGAATGACCTCAGGGACTCCCGGTTCTCATGGCTCCGTGTCACATCTAGGAAATGGCAGAAATATATCCTTGACTGCACACACACACTAGTGTGAGAGTACACACGCACACACGCACACAATTATTGACTTGCCGACTCAGGAACCACGTTTCTTGTCACTTGGAAAGCTGGGCCTCATGGAGGAGGACTCAGGCTGATCCCCGGAAACAGGACAGATGCAGGCAGAATCTGGCGGCACGGAGCCCTCAGCCTCCAGCCTTCCCGTAGGTTCAGCCGCATTCCTGTTCCTGTCATTGTCCCAAATTTTCTTGGATCTGTGAGTCAATGAATTCCTCTTGAGGACTAACCTAGCTTACATGGGGCTTTGCCTCTTATCAGCAAGTCCACATCCACGGGCGGTGAAGTGGCAGCTGGCGTTTGCCACAGGGAATGCAGCTGGCTGAAAAAGAGGGGGACACGCCCTCTGCAGAGGCTGCCTAGTAAGGATCTGGGCATTTATGACCTGTGAGCTCTTGCTCTGGGCCTCGGGAATGCCCTGGAAAATGTCGTGGCAGTGCCAGTGGGAGGGTTCGGACATGGGCATGGAGCCGGAAAGCTGGGTGGGGGGAGTAAGGAGGTAGCAGAGGGGCTCAGGCAGGGAGAGGAGACAGGGCAAGGCCTCAGATGCCACTGTTGTCTGAATCGCAGCTCTGGGACTGTGACCTGCGGCCGTGGGTTTACACCTTGTAGATTAGAGGACTTACTCGATGTATGGAGCAGTCAGAAACACGCAAACATGTCTGAGTGTGAAATACAGCACAGCGAGTGTGTCAATTCTGCAGAATTAAAGCATAAATGCATCACACCCAAGCAAATTGTATGAAATTTCAGCACTGCGGGAGGTCGTGTCTGCAAACAACAGGGTGACCGTAACTCCCCTTTTGGGGCAGTGTTGGTTTACAACTTCTATTTTGACCTAATTATTAATAGCATTCACTTTCACACTCAAAAATACTCTGGTTTGAATAGTAAATCTGTGGCCACCCTGGTGAAGCTGGATGTGTGTCAGGGTTGAAAGGAGGGTTGCATTTCAGGGTCCCAACATACAAGGGCAATATGGGACCAGCAGGTGGCCTAGTGGGTAAAGCACTGGATTTTAACAGTCAACTGCAGTTCAAGACCCGGACCCGGTGGTTTGAAAATCACACTGGGCATGTGTGCATGCATGCCCCAAATCCTGAGAGGAGGATGGAGGAAGGATCACAATGTGGCCTTTCGGGTGATTTCTTACTTTCCTGCTCTCTGTCCCCTCTCCCGCGAGTGCCTTATGGACAAAACCTAAAAGAGAAAAAAGGAAGGGCAATGTATTATAAGTTCTGCTGCAAAGAGTAAAGGGGAAGCTGCAAGGACAGTGAGAGGAGAGGGGAGGAGGGTGGCAGTTTTGGGAATGGAGGAAAATGAAACTGCTGTCGGTGTTGGTCAGGAAAAAAAAAAAAAAAAGAAGTTACGGAGGATGAACAAAACTCTCTGAAAGAATATCCAAGGCCGGAGGAAACCTGCTGAAGACAGAATGGGTGGACCTGCCGGTGAGGTCAGGTGAGCTCAGAACCACAGGCTCACGTGTCCCTGTGTGGAGAGACCATGGAGGATACGGGGTGTCTCAGATGGAGACAGAGTGAGTCATGCAGGCAGAGCCAGCCTGGGCAGAATGCAGGGCCTGAGTCATTCCCTGCAGGCCGTGAGGTCAGCCTATGTCACCACCAGGGAGCAGGGCCGTGCAGAACCCATGCCAAATGAGTGCAGGCCAGCAAGGTCTGGGTCGAGACAGGGAGAAGCTGTTCCCCTGAGGGTCTCTTAAGGTTTTATGTTTTTTGTTTTTTAATTTTAAGAAGTTTTTGCTATAGGGCACGTGTGCTTGCCAGAAAGACAGAGAGTGACAGAGAGACAGGAAGCAAGAAATCACCCTGCAGGGGGATGGCCATACTGCAATCCCTTCTCCTCCATTCTCCTCTTGGGATTTTGGGCATGCATGCACACGTGCCTGGTGTGAGTTTTAAGCCACTGGGTCCGGGACTCGAACAGCAGTTGACTACATGGGAGTCCAGTGACATAGCCATTACACTAACTGCTGGTCCCGGAGCTTCATGCTTTTTACCTTAAGAAATTCAAGGTCAACATAGAGAGCCCAAAAAAATCAATGAAATTCTTAGAATTGCTTGGGCTGGAACCATTAGAGTTACTCTTCAGGTAATTAGGAAACAAACCTTTGCTCATGACAGCTTTAAAAATCAAAACATGAGGTAAAAAGAATGAACAGTTGTTTGGTTTCTGGAGAAGTCATACTATGTTAGTGACATTTTCTGGTCTCTATTAATAAAGTTAGCAGGAGAAAGGCTAAAAAAAAAAAAAGAAATTCAAGGTCATTGGTCAACCTGGACTCTTTGATAGACACTGAATCGTAAAACCATGACCATCTGAGGTCAGCCCCTTTGCTTAAGCAGACAGGAACAGGAGATGCAAGGGAGTCCATGGGCTTACGGTGTCCCTGCAATCAGCCCTGACACACCCGGGGCTGCAGTTGTGGCGGCTTGTTCTGCAGGCAGGTCTCTGACTTACCAAGGTGCCACGGTGAATGCTCCCTCTGGAATTAACCATCGACATTAGCACAGGAGAGTCTTGAGAACTTACAGTGGAAAATCAGTTACACCTAGGAGTTTCTGAACTTGACATTAGTACCCCATTTTTTAAGAAAGAATTATTTATTTATTTAATTCCATTTGTTATTATTATTTTTTAATTTGGCCAGAAAGAGGCAGTGAGAGAGAAAGGGAAAGAGAGAAAATAAGCTGCCAGGTCCAGGACTCGAACTGTGGTCGGCCACATGGGAATCCAGTGCCTCTAACCACCATGCCCCGTGCTGGCCCCAGTACCCATTTTTTTAAAAAAGTAATACCATATTTTTTCTTTTTTATGTTTACCCATGTATTTCTTCCATGAGCAAGAGAGACACAGAGAGAGGCGCCACCAACCTCGTCCCCATGCTATTTTCCACCCCAGCTCCAGGTCACAGGCACGCACACCACGTGTTTGGGGAGGTCCCGAATGCATACCTGGAGCCACCCCTCAGTGGTCAGTCACAGAGCAGCACACACCGCTCGGTCAGCTGTCCTCTGGAATTTCTTTCTGAGAGACACATCTAAGAACACAACTTGGAAATGAAACCCATAGGTCTTTGGCTTGTTTAGAACAGATTCAGTTTCCCTGAGTCTGTCTTCCCTGGACTTGTCTTCCACGACCCTCTGCAAAATGGCCTGGGCATCCAATCATGTGTTTCTGGTTAAGAGTCTCAGCTAAGGGGACCAGCAGTTAGTGTAATGGCTATGTTGCTGGACTCCCATGTAGTCAACCATGGTTCTAGTCCCGGACCCGGTGGCTTAAACTCACGCCGGGCACGTGTGTGTGTGCCCGAGATCCCGAGAGGAGAATGGAGGAGAAGGGATTGCGGCGTGGCCATCCCCCCTGGGGGGTGATTTCTCGCTTTCTGTCTCTCTGTCTCTCTGTCTCTCCGACGAGTGCATGCGCCCTATAGCAAAAAAAAAAAAACTCTAAAACAATTTAAAAAAAGAGTCTCAGCTAAGACACACAGGGTGTGATGGGTCTGTTGGGCCTTTCAGCCCTACTTCTCCTCTGCTCACTCCAGCGGGACTGTCCACCTTCCTCCCCTGGCTGACCTGCCTGGGCCATGTTACTGGGCTCAGGGTCTCTGTCATCCTCCCTGGCTGGGAGTGGGAATGGGGCAAATGGAGCCAGCAGGGCCAGGGAGAAGCCTGGGATCAGAGCGTTTGGCTCCTGGTCCCTTCCCTCCAGCCGAGACACCGCGTGCTGCTACGTGGCCCTGGTCTGTCGCTTGCTCTCTCTCCAGACCCCAGAGATCATTCTCCCATGACCCTGGGGCCTTCAGGTACAAACGAGCACTGCCGTTCCTAGCCGAAGGTCCAGCGCTGGGCCTGTGCAGATCGCTCACACTTTTATATGCAGATCACTTATTTATTCACTTACATTAAAAAAAATTATTAAGTTATTTATTTCTTTCATGAGAGAGAGAGACAGATGGCAAGAAAGAGGGAGAGACAGAGAGAAGTGCCCCTCATAAGGTCTCATGCCATCTTTCCTCCCAGCCAGCCAGGGTCACCGGCGCACACACCCAGCACGTACGGGGCACCCAGGAACTGGCTCCAGGGTCTTCCACATGGACCCAGCATCACTTGGACAGTGCGTCACCGCTGGGCTGCCAAGCCTGCCTGGAAGACCACTACTAACTCTCCTCCACGTACGTCTGCCACTCCTTCCTGCTGGGACCTCGCTGACACGGCCTCCCTCGGTGGAGAGGACTCCGAATTCATTATTCGTTCACTGTTACAGCAGATGTATATACTGACATGTAGTTTTAAATTTGTGCTTGCTGGAGAGAGACAGAGAAAGAAAGAGGGAAGTGAGAAATCACCTTCCCAAGGGGGATGGCCAAGCTGCAGTCCCTTCTCCTCCATTCTCCTCTCAGGATTTAGGTACACACACACCCATGACCAGCATGTCTTTCAAGCCTCTGGGTCCAGGACTTGAACCACACAGTTGGCCATGTCGGGTTCGGCTGCCTCACCCACCATGCCACCTGTTAGAGCAACGATCGATAGAGTGCCTACGTGAGTCAGGGGTTGGCACGGGGCACAGGGTAAATGTGAGCAGAACAGATCGAGTCCGGCCATCATGAAACTTTGTGAGGGAGACAGAAAATCCGAATGAAGCAGCACTGAGGCCACACGCTGCCTTAAATCAGGAAGGAAGTCTTACACCTGTCAGTGCCCCTACCCGGCTGGGAAGGCCTCTCTGAAGAGGTGCTACTCACACTGAGACCTACAGGATGAGGAGGTGAAAACCAAAGGTAAATTTTCTCAGCAGCAAAAATATCAAGCACCAGATTTGACATGTTTGGTCTCCAATTGGCCAGGTCTGTGGGCTCACCTGGCCTGCTCCACCTGCTCCACCTCATGCACGAGACCTAAGGCCACACCTCCTTCCTAGACGCCTCCCTGAGCCCCTGTCACTCCCACCTCATGTACCAGGTGGTCCAAAGGCAACTTCCTTTCTCCTAATCCACTTCTTTGAACCCAGCAACCTCCTTACTGCACACCCTTTCCTGAAATTCTGGGGCCCATTCTAGACTCCCCTGTTTTACCTGTTCTATCTTCGCCATGCTTCAGCCTTCCTCTGCCCTCCTGCCTCCCTTCTCACACCCTAGGATTCCCAGGATGCTTGCCTGAGGGTTTGGGCCGCAATCCCTTCTCCTCCATTCTCCTCTTGAGATTTTGGGCACACGCACGCACACGCACTCCAGGCTGGGGCTGGGGCTGGAAACGTGGTCAGTCAAGTGCGAGTCCAGCATCTTAACCACTGTGCTACCTGCTGGCCCTCTTTTTTTAAAAAATTATTTTTTATTTAACTTTATTTATTTATTTACTTACTTTAATTTGTCCAGAGAAGGAGAGAGGGGGAGAGAGAGAGAGAGAGAAAGTGAGAAAGCAAGCCACCAGGTCCAGGACTCGAACCATAGCCAGCCATGTGGGAGTCCAGCACCCTTAACCACCACGCCACCTGCTGGCCCCATGCTGGCCCTCTTTTAACACACAATTCAAATACTTTAACCCTGTGCACAGGCCACCATGACCCCGCCTCTGCCTCTTCCAGACCGGAGTCTCCACGCCCTTCCCTGTACCCTGCTCAATCCTGCAATCCTTCATGCACCCAGCATAGCACATGCTTTACAAAGGCTGCTTTTCCTGCCCGGAATGTTCCCCTAACATCCAGCCCCGCTCCTCTGCCTCATCAATCAGAGATCTGCTCAAGTGTCACCTAGTCACTCCTTCAGTGTCTCCCGTGGCGCTGTGCATTCGCTGTGTGACAAGGGTCGGTTACGCATCTGTGGCCCTCAGCTATGAGCCCCTGAAGGACTTCCTTTCTGGCTCCCTTGCATCTCGTCCTATACCAAGCACGTACTGTGTGTTCCATGAATTAACAAATTGACACCTCAGAAGATGAAGGGAGAAAAGCAACAGTGTCAGGTAGAAATGCAGGGAGTAGTACTGATGCAGCTAAACATAGGATGGGGAGAAAAAGTAAAGCTAAGAACTAAAAAAAAAAAGAGGACCCCCTCGCCCCATCCCCCCACCTTTGCCTCTCCCAGACAGGAAGTGATGACAGAAGAAAGGAACTGAAAATAGGCCTCTGCCTGAGCTGTGACAGCTAGCCAGTGCTGGGCTGGAGAATCCAAGAAAGAGAACGTGGAAAAAGAATGAAAATTGTAGTGTTTTATTATGGGAATTTGAACAAAATCAGCTGGCGAAGGCTTTTTGTTTGTTGTTTTCTAGTTTTGCTGTAGGGCATGTGCGCTGGCTTGAGACAGATCCAGAGAGAGGGAAAGTGAGAAAGCACTCTCATGGGAGAGTGGCCACGTCCAATCTCTTCTCTTCTGTTCTCAGAACTTCGGGCATGGATGCACACGTGCCCGGCGAGTCCACCAGGAAAGAAGGGGCCATAATTATTCTTTTTTGAATAGCTACAAACTGACAGATATGGTGTGAGATGCTCTGCATAGTTTTTCTCATTGATCTCTGCTAGGTCTGAGACTCGAACTGGACAGTCAGCTGTGAGGCATCAGCTGCCCCAACCGCCATGCCACCAGGTGGCCCTGATGAAGCCTCTTGTTGGGTGGGAATAGTGAAGACGGTATGCTCATTCCACAGGTACCAACATGGTGTGAGATGAAAAAACAAGGAAGGCCTGTAGCACACGCCCTCGTGTAAAATGAAGGCACAGTTGCCACGCTGTATTGTCTGCCCGTCTTGTGCTGTTAGGGCACGTATGAGTGGAATGGCTTAGAAACATTTGCAATAGTAAATAGCGCACAGGGGTGTGAGCTGTCATCTGGTGTCTTCCACATAATCAGAATTTTTATGTTAGAAGGCGTGTATGTGTGCTCACGTGCACGCATGATGTGTGTGTGAGAGGAAAGAGAGAGACAGACAGAGAAGGAGCACTCCTCAGCGGGGCTGCTTGCACTGCAACCCCTTTTCTTCCCTTTCTCTATCCTGTCGGCATCCCGGGTATGCAGGTACTTGATGGCAAGCTGCTGGGGCCGGGACCTGAACCCTGGTCGGCTAGGTGGGCTCCTACATGCAGGATTCAGCTGCCTCTTCACAGGAGACGCTTCACCACTGTGCCCAGGGCCAGCCTGAAAGTGGGTATTTTGTAACCTCACCATTTTGCCAGCTTTCTCCAATTCCCACCTGCAGTTAAACCATAAGCTGGAATCAGCCGAGGTTAGGCTGACCGGGCACAGGCCCTGCTACTGTCCTTGGCCATGGTTCCTATGAAGACTGATTGCTTAAGTCAACTTTATTTAGAATTTCTGGTTATTTCAGACATGAAACCCACCCTTGAAGAAATTTTAATAAAATGAAGAATGAATACAGTAGAGACCCTGAAGCACCAGGAAAGAAGGGGATGTAATTTTTCTTTTAAAGAATTATTTTATTTATTTATTTATTTATTTATTTATTTATTTATTTATTTATTATTTTCACATGAATTTTGCGAGGGAAAGAGAGAGAGAAAGAGTGAGAAAGCAAGCTACCAGGTCTGGGAACTAGAACCATGGTCAGCCATGTGGGAATTTCAGTACCTTAACCACCATGCCACCTGCTGGTCCCTGAAATTATTGCTATTTTTGAATAGCTACAAGCCGACAGACACTGTGTGAGATGCCCTGCATAGTTTTTCTCATTGACCTCTTTCCTTCATGATAGTTATTTATTTTCTTCCAAATCTAGGCCATCTTGAGAAGATGCTTTAATGATACAAAAAAACTCACCCGTGATCAAGACACTCTCCCTTGTGGCAGGAATGCAGTGTGTATCACAGGGATGGGGCTGGTCCCAGGCAAGTCCGTGACGAAGGACACAGTTGTTCCCTGCTCAAGTACTCTCTCTCTTCTCATCTTCTCTCTCTCTCTTTCCTGGCTTTCTTGCTTCTTGGTACCACTCAGTCGACGTAAAGTGCCAACAGTGAGTGTGATCTATTTCCCAAGATTTATCATTGGAATAAAAACTGGATCTGGGCAATGCTTGATGAAGGATGACAGATGGTGAAATTCCAGGCCTTGTAAGGAGTGTTTTATAGAAAGTATGGAGGAACTGTTATTCTTCTTAACACCCTCAAATCATTCTGTGGTGACTAGCTCTACCTGCCTGCAAGGTGGGTCTAGGATGAAGGGATGTGGCTCTGGGTTTGTGCATCTCAGGTCTTTGCCAGCCCTAATACAGGTTGGTTCAAAGCCACGTCCAGGCAGCTGGAGGATGTCCAGGCAGCTGGAGGGTGTCCAGGCTCCTGCATGGCTGTGACTTGACTGGCTCTCAGCTGCTACCCAGACTTCTGTGACTTTCTCCTCTCTTCCTTTCCCCTCTGGTCTATGTTCTCAAATGTCCCTGAAGATAAAATACTAAATTTGAGCTGCTAAAGACGGAACATTTATGCCCCATCCCCCCAAATTCATGTGCTGAAACCAAAGTTTTGATGTGATGCTCTTTGAGGTGGGCCTTTGGGGGTGATTGTGTTACACAGGTGGACCTCTCATTGGAATTAGTGCCCTTCTACAAAAGACTCGAGAGCTCCCTTGCTCCTCCGGTGAGAAGAAAGCCAACTCCAAAGTGGGAAGTAGGCCCTCATGGCACACCAAACCTGCCGGCATCTTCATCTTGGACTTCCCTGCTTCTAGAACTGAGAGAAACAGATGCATTGGTTTCTAAGCCAGCCGTTTTGTGGTAATTTGTTACAGTAGCGTGAGTGTCCTGAGACATGGATGTGCCTTAGGGATAGTCTTACTGAGTAGCCAAGATACATAAAAAGGTCCTTGGGGGACTGGCGGGTAGCATGGTGGCAAAGGGCGCTGGACTCCCATGTGACCACCTGCAGTTTGAGTTCCAGACCTGGCAGCTTGCTTTCTCACTGTCTCTGTCTCTCTGTCCTTCTTTGGTCTAATTAAAAATAAATAAATAAATGAACAAGATTATTTAAAAAAAAAAAAAAAGAAGTCCTTGAAATAGTTGGACTCTGAACTCTGAGTGGACGAAGAAGTCCCAGGTACTGCTATGCCCAGAATTGCAAGCCTGTCAATGAACTGGCACTTTGGAGGATTGATGTCTGCACACTTTTAAAAATAGAAAGTTCACAGGGCTCAGGGGGCGGCACTGTACCCAATGCTGGGCATGACAGCCAGGGCTTCGACTATCTTCTCTTTGAGGTTGTTGATTTCCTGTTTTTTCTGGAGGATTTGTCCTTGGGTAATCTCGAGCTGCCTTTGTGCATTGCCCAGGGTGGGAAACAGGTCCAGCTTGACTCTGGGCTCTGAGTTTAGCTGTTCTCTGGGTGCTGTGTTTTGTGGCATAGCCAAGAGGGCTGACATTAACACCTGACCAAGAGGGCTGACATTAACACCTGAGACCAGCCCCCTGAGCCCCGTGTCCCCCAGCTGTTCTAAATTTGTGGAGACCAGCGCTCCGGACTCCATCCCAATGGCTCTGTTTACCAGCCCCTGAAGAAGTGAAGGCAGCTGTGTGTTTTGCCCACCCGTTTGCTTACCAGAAGGCATGGCAAAGGAGCATCTCTGGCAGTCAAGATAAAAAAAATGTTTACATTGTATTTTGTGGGACTGTCTAGGCTGCCTTTTTGGTTTTTTTTTTTTTTTTTGGAAAGATTTTTGTCTTAGGGCGTGTTCACTGGCCAGAGACAGAAAGCCAGAAATCACCCCCAAGGGGAGATGGCTACACTGCAATCCCCTCTCATGGGATTTTGGGCACGCACGCACATGCGCTTGGTGTGAATTTCAAGGGACTGGGTCCCAGACTCGAAAGTGGACGACTACGTGGGCCTCCAGCCACATAACCATTACCCCATCTGCTGGTCCCTGTGTTGCCATTTTTAAAAGGGGGGGGAAGGAGAAGATAACATCCAAGTCAGATTAGAACTGCCCATTGGTCTTTCTTGTAAATTTTTAAAGGACCTTATAGAACTTTGCAGTTTATTTTTCTAGATCAACACATTAAAACCATTCTCAGATTTAAAAAAAAATAAAGTTCAAGACAGGTGAGTTTTTAGATTTGTACCATATTTTATGTAAAGTTTTACTGCTTGAAAGATTAAAATTCCATTTCAAATGGCGGGGGGGGGGGGGAAGAGGGTGTAAGGCAGCTCTCTGACTACTCAACAAAAACTATTCAGTCAATTAAGGAGCATAATTGGTGAGGCCAGCTGGTGGTAACACAACTGGACCCACATGGGAAAGGAACTGGGTTCGTGTCCAGGGTCTCCTGAGCACACCAGACATGCATGTGCCCATGGTGCTGGCTGAGACAGAGTGGGCTGAGACACGAAGACCCTGTAGGGGTTGCCTGTCTCTCATTCTCTGTCTCTCTCTCTCATGGAAAAAAATAAATAAAAGGGGTGAGGGTCAGGAAAGAAATTAAGAAGAAAAATAGAGAGGCAAGACATTTATGGGACACAAAAATGGATGATTCTCTGTTGATGATGATGTGTTTTGTATCCTCAACTGGACTGATGTGAAGTGTATTCATGTTGGATAAATTCACTTTACAAGCTAAGTGATGTATAGTGATTAAATGCATAAAAAATTAAATTAAAAGTATATGAACCTCAAAAGAAGGAAAGAAATAAATGAATACATTTTTTTTTTAAAGGACCACAGTCAAGTCCCAATCAGAGAGTCTCAGGGGTACCTCTGAAATGAGTGTGTGGGGGAATCACTCTAGCGTGCAGCTCTCTTTGCAGGGCTGGCGAGAGAAAGTCCCCCAGATCCGCACCGACCCCTGTTCACCTGCTTGAGTGTCTTCCAAATACCCTGCTCTAACCACTTCCTTCCCACGCCTTCCTTTGCTTTCCCTGCCAATCTTAAAACATTATAATATTAACACCTAAGCCTTTGGAGAAATGAGGTGTCCTAATATGAAAACAGTGCTGATTCTACACTGTTGTATCTATAATGAGCTATGTAGCACTGACAGCCGTGTAGCGTTTCACAGAGCAGTTTAGCAACTTTGTTTTGCACTCACGCCTACAAAGCCCTGAGCAATAAACCGAGATTATGCTCTAAGGTGAGAAGATTGCTGGATTGCAAAGCAGAAAGAAACTTTAGAGAGGACTTAGAAGTCTGTTAAGTCTTTTGTTTTTTTTTTCCTTTTCTTTTGAGAGGCTTTTTGTTACAGGGTGCATGCACTCGCCAGAAAGACAGAGAGAGACAGAGAGACAGAAAGTGAGAAATCACCCCCCAGGGGGAATGGCCACGCCAAATCCCTTCTCCCCATTCTCCTCTCGGGATCTTGGGCACACTAACACACACACCCGGCGTGAGTTTAAGCCACCAGGTCCAGGCCTCGAACCGTGGTTGACTACATGGGAGTCCAGCGATACAGCCATTACGCCAACTGCTGGTCCCGAAGTCTGTTAAGTCTTGGAAGAAGGTGAGTGGCTGTCTAAAGACCCGGGCCACCAAGAGTTAAAACCAGAATGAGAGCCTAGATTTTTCTCTCTGCTGGCCTAGTCCTACTCCACTGCAACAGGGCTTAAAAGAAGCTGAAGAAAAGCCTATTCCACCATAATTTGGGATGGAGAATGAGAATGAATGAATTCCAATTTCAGATATTTTTGAGAGTGAGATATAAGAAATTTCAGCTTGGTTGGCAAGAGCTGACTCTATAGTCTAGTGGTTAAGAAAGCTCGATCTCACATGGCTGACTGCAGTTCAAATCCTGGCCGTGGGTGGCCTGGAAAGCACACTGGCACACGTGCAAATGTGTCCCAAATCCTGACAGGGTGGAGAGACGAAGAAGAGATCGTGTTACAGCCTGTCCCATTTGAGGGTGTGTCTTCTCTTTCTGTCTCTGGTGAGTGTAAGAACCTTCTGGTAGCTTAACAACAACAACAAATCTACAATTAAAAGGAAAACCATAAAACTTTTCACCTGGTGGATTTATTTATCTTTAGAAGTCAGCAGAATACTTCAGTGGAAGCCAGTTCGGCCAGAGACTATGAGACAAATGCTGCCATCCAGGGGAGCTGGGACAGTGCCCCTACAAATTGCCAGCACACAGCAGACCACTGTACCTCTCCTTGTTGAAGACATGCTGATGACCAAATAAAGAATTTATGAAAGATAGACTCTGGGAGAATTTGAACGAAATGAGGCAACTGGACGTCAGTGTTGTGTAGAAGCAAGAGTCGCAGACTTTGGAACTGGACAAATCTGGACCCAGAACTTCCTACATATGACCCTAGTCTGCCTGAAACATGCGAAGTGGAGCTTAGAGGATTTACTCCCTGGGCATGATGATAAAATGAATACTACACTAACAGTAACTGGCATATAATCAAAGTCAATGCAAGAGAGGCTGCTGCGGTAGCATTTGAAAGCACAAAGTTGAAGGAGAGATTGGAAGGAAGAGGCAAAGGAACAAAGGAATCTTCTCTGGGTTCCAGGACAGTGGAAGAGCGAAGGGGAGATTAAGGCACACAGTGCAGGGAAGAGGAGAACACAATTTTTAAGAAAATTTCACTTAACTTATTTCCTTTGTTAGAAATCAGTCTTGGCTCTGCCCCTAACTACATCACATTAGATTTTTTTTTTTTTTGGTGCCTAATCTATGTGGCCTGGATTACGTAGGGGTAAAGTTGGCTTCAAGTAACAGAAAACGTGGCCTTCCTATTTGTCTATTTACAAAAGCTATCATTTTTCTCATAATGCAATACAAGACTTAAAGCTTCCAAAACAAAACCTTCATGCTGATCCTCATACACTTGAAATATATTTTAAGTTAACAAGATGCTTTCAACAGATAACAAAATGCTCTCAACAGATATTGCTGCTGAGGTTTGAGGTCATGAAGACTTAATCTGGTCCAGCCTCCATGGCTCAGCTGGCAGCGTACTGAGCCACAGCATTGGAAGCCAAATGACAAACTGTAGGTTCAGGTCTCCTGGTCGGCCTGAAAAATACGGTGCATGTGTTTGATGATCAAAATCCTGATGGAAGGTGGGGAAGAGGATTACAGTGTGACCAGGCCCTGTCCAGGGTGTCCGTCTTTCTCTCTCTCCTTTCACCGTCATGCATAAAATAAATACACCTAAAACAACGACAACCAAAGACTCCGTTTATTTACTAAAGAAAGTAAAGAGAGACGGCAGGCAGGAAGGAAACGTGATTTGTTTACTTTCCCTACAAGAACTTAATGAGATGGCCAAATGGGAAAAACTCGGGGAAAAAGTCCCAGGGAGAGAAATGGAGGCCGCTATGGGAAGTGAAAGCTCAAAATAGGCTTTTTCTCTAGAATGGCGGCAGCCTGGTGTTACTAGAGGACCTCTTCAGCTAGAAATGACCTTCTAAAGGGCTTCATGTGTTCTTAACCCTCTGCCCCAGGCGGCATAATGTGGTATCTTTCAGACTGTAGGGTTGAGACCTAGTAGTGGGTTAGTGAAGCCAGGTTAGTGGTTTGTAATGAACATTTACAAAACCATAAACAGAAGGAAGTATAGTCAAATGCACGACACACAGGGCTGCTAGCATGGTGTTGCAGGTCTTGCACACCACACACATGCACACTGCACGCATGCTGGGAACATCATCTACACTGTAGTTTACGTGCCTAGCGCTCCTAGCATTTTTCATGCATCCCCCACAAGACTGGAGATGGTAGCTCTGATTTATAATGATTTAAGTATTATTATAGGAACCCTTGAGTCACACGAATGTGTGTCTGTGTGTGCTGTGACGTGCATTTCTTCCTTGGAGTCACGTGAAAGTCTGACAAGCATTGCCGTGGTGCCCTTAGTCTGTCCAGCATCAGAACTCCTTCTGGTGTTGGGGACAACCGAGTTGAGTGGGTGTTGGGTGACAGACAGCAGGGGTCTGTCTTTCTCTGCAGAATCCAAAGTACGAAAAGTGTTCTGCCCGCCCTCTGCCCTAAAGTCCAAAGTGTGAGCTATTAGCCGAGGCTGGGCCCATTGAATATTCTCACCGAGAACTTGAGATCTTGAAGGAATGCAGCAGGGGTTCAAGACAGTTGCAGATGACTCATGATGATTGTTTTGGGGTAAGCAGCAGAAGACCACCAGTCAAAGGGGGAAAGTGACTGGTGTGCTAAAGTCAGTGCAGCGTTGTAACAAGCACACCCCTGTGGTATGTTCAGGGCTCGGGCTCCTCTGGCTGCCACCTGTTTTCTGATGCTGTGAGTCATGCAATAGGTTTCCAATAAATTGCTTATTTGTGTGAATTTGCTGGAGTCGCTTTTATTTAGTTATCTTTTTTGCAACCAAAGAGTCTGACCAAAATACATGTGTTTTCTCGGGGAGCTGAACTTTGGATATGATCTAGCCATCCCTTTATCTGAAATTCTTAAGCAATCAAAATATTATGGTACAAATGAAGACATAAAGAAATAAACCAAAAGAGAAAAAAAAAGTTCTTGTAAGTTATTTTTGCCTAACACATTGTTTAACAACCATTTTCTGGGGACAGAAAATATAAAAGAAGTAGTATTTCCTTTTAGTGCAGAAGATGACCTTAAAAGCCACAGCCTATGGTCAAAACACTGCTGTGTGATTTTTCTTAATGCCCTACTTTGTCTACTAGGCTAGCATTCATTAGCATTAAACAGTCTTTGCTTGAGGTGTGTACTATTTATTCAGGATCAATAGCACTCAAACCTATTTGCAGAATATATCCAGAACGTAACCAAATAGCCTCTCCAAAGACCAAAACTTGTGCACACTAAGCCTCAACTCCATTTAAATTTCTTTTTTTTTTTGCTGAAGTAAAAAGGTGTAATTGTTTTTTGTGTGTCGTTTTAAGACAGTATACAGGAAAAATAGGAATTGATAAGACCATTTCAACAAAAATGTTACCATTTTCAAACTTTTAAAGAAGGCATTTTAGAAGCCAGCAGGTGGTGTGGTGGTTAAGGCACTGGACTCCCACATGGCAGTTCAAGTCCCAGACCTGGTGGCTTGAGAAAAATCATGCCAGCTGCATGTACATGCATGCCCCAAATCCCAGGAGTAGAATAGAGAAGGGATTGCAATGTGGCCATTGCCCTATGCGATAATTTCTCACTTTCCTTCTCTCTGTCTCTGGTAAGTGCATGTGCCCTTTGGCGACACCCTCCCACACACAGACACACACACACACACACACACACAAAAGTTGGTATTCTAATTTTGCATAATTCATTCAGTTATCCTTGCAGGAGAGCTTGTGTTTACATTCTGCATTTTTTTTACAGAGTAGAAAAACACCTCATTTCTTGTATTTAGGAAGTGGTTTCTGCAGTTGACAAGACCTCACTCACAGAGTGCTAAGTAGCCATGGCAGACCGCGGATTTTGTCAGTACACACCAGAGGCCAGCACTGACAGGAGACACCACCCTGAAATGGCACATCTCAGTGGCTAAAGTGAAGCCATAGGAGGGTTTGCATCAGTCTTCCCGAATGAACAGTGAAAGGCCAAAGAAATCACACTCTCTGTTCTTTACATTTCAGTTTCCTGTCAACTCATTGGTACTTAAAATTTTTCGGGTGTTAAGACAGGTCTCACCACTCCCGGAAGTTTGGCTAATCTTTTGTTTGTCACAATGAGTTTCTTTTTTCCTTTTTTTCTTTTATTTCTCTGCATCATGAGCCTTCTCATAACTCTCTTCCCAATCATCATCCCACTGTGTTGGCCTGTCCCTGCTGGGCTGCGGTCTTTCCCTTTCTGTAGTCCCTAGTGCTCAGTTTACAGCCCGTGAGTTGTTAATTGTTTCATGTCTCTCTACTCTTGAGGCTCTTCTCTCCATGTGCCAGAGACGTTTTCACTTGAATTTCTGAATTACGCATCTGAGTGGAGCCCACCCAGTCCTACCCATGGCCTCCTACACGCATTCTACTGGTCTCTCCCACCTGTCCAGCTCTTCCTGTCTGTCTTATTTGGCTGCTCTGAGCTCCAAAGTGTTTGCACCCCGCTCTTCCTAATCCTCTTACCTGCTCCCCAGGATGGGGAGACATACGGTCACAGACACCCATCTATGGCCAGCGGTCTACACGTGCATGCCTCTGACGTCTGCATTCTAGCGGAGACCTTAGCCCTTATAGGGCTAAGTCCATGCCCTGGAATTCTAACCATTCATTTGACATCTTTGCCTAACTGACGTAGACAGTTCAAACTCATCTTCGTGAGAACTGAATGTATTCATGCTTTATTTCATCTAGGAGAAAGAATGACAAAGAGAAAGACCCTCCTCAGTAGGGTCTCATACCACAATTCTCCCCAGTCCACTCCTCCAGCCAGGATCATGGGCATACACATGCACTGGACATGTTCAGGTCTACCTGGGGGAACCGAACCCCAATCTTCAGCATGTAGAGTGATGTGTTATTGTTGTGTCACCATGGCTGGCCTTGTCTCTTTGGTTCTTAAGTCTGCCGCTTCTCAGTATAGATTTTGTAACTGATTCATAGCCGTCTCCCATTGCCTCAGGGAAGGCTACCAGCCACCATCGTCCTCTGCTCTCATGTCTGCCTCACATGTTCTCAGCAGGCTAGACCGGGATCTTCTTTAATATTAACCTGAGCTGTCCACCCAGGCCAAACCCTCACCTCCTGGAGCTTCTAGGCCAAAGACCCGAAATAACGTGCCCTCGGTTGAACCCACCTCTCTGTTCAGACTCATCACGGGCCTTTCTCCTCATTGCCACCACGCTTTAGCAACGCCTACCTTCTATGAATTGCACAAATATTTCATAGTGTAGGAATTAAAATGTTTTTTATGTTTTTTGAAAAATATAGTTCTAACTTTGTGAAAGTTTACTTATTTCTTTCTTCCATGAGCAAGAGAGACAAAGACAGACAGACAGGGAGACAGACAGCACCCACAACAGGGTCCTGATACAATCCACTGCCAGCCCCAACCAGCCCTGGATTACAGCAAGGGTGGCCCAGTGGACTCAGAAAAGTCTCCAGGTCCAAACCAGGAACCTTCCTACATGAGATGGCTTCGCAGAGCACTGTGCTTTACTGCACACCACCATCTGGCCCCCTCTTTACCTCGTTTTGTTTTGTTTAGAGAGATTTTTGCTATAGGGAACGTGTGCTTGCCGGAGAGACGGAGAGACAGAAAGCAAGACATCACCCCCCCAGGAGAGATGGCCACACTGCCATCCCTTCTTTTGCATTTTCCTCTTGGAATTTTGGGCACACACGCCCACGTGCCTGGTGTGAGTTTTAAGCCTCCAGGTTTGGACCGAACCATGGTCAACTATGTGGGAGTCCAGCGATGTAGCCATTATACCATCTGCTGCTTCCATCTTTATAGTTTTTAATAAAAAATAACAGTTTCCTAGACTCCTCCTCCTCCTCCTCTTTCATCTTCTGCAACCCAGAGGTGACTGCTTTTTTTTTTCTTTTTCTTTTATTTAGAATTATTGATTTAGTTTTTTACATGTTATTCTTCACTTTGATGAGAGAGAGGAAGATGGAGAGAGAGAGAGAGAGCCTTCAGGTCCAGGACTTGAACCATGGTTGGCCATATGGGAATCCAGCACCTTAACCACCACGCCACCTGCTGGCCCCAGGAGGTGACTGCTTTTAACAGTTTTAACTGATTCTTTGGATATTGTTCACCTTATCATTAAATAACATGCTTCTATTGCTATGCTTTATTGTCCTGTTTTAGGCATTATCTGTTGATTTCTGAATATGAAAGAAGGCAATTTGGTTCTCTTTTACAACTATCCCCCCTCACCTTTACAGACACTTCCTGTCTCCTAATCTTCCAACTTAAATTGTAATCTCTGTTCGATCAATGTTCAGCATGTACATTATTACGATGCTATTTGAAACTGAGTTGCTAGGCTTTCCTCCTACAGAACTAACCATTGCCACTTTCGGGGGGCTAGTGGTCGTTATGTATTTATATGTCATGAATTATTCCCCAATTCCCTTCCACCTGTGTTAATATTGCTCAATAAAATCAGACACACTGGATATACTAATCGTTTCGTCTTCTTGAAGAAACTATCAGTAGAGACTTCGTACCTGTTTTGTATTTGTCAGTGTGAGTTCTCCAGAAAGCAGACACCAAGATGGAATTCCAAGGGAGGGCTGGAGAGTTATTAGGGGAAGCCCTGGGAAAGACAAGGGGGTGCGAGAGCAGGAAGAGGCGGGGGTGTTTTCATACCAGGAAGCATGTCTGACCCCCAGGAAGGAAGGAGGACCGGGTGGCAGCAGCCCAGAAGGCAGTGCAGCTGAGTAAGACCTGGCAGCCGGTTGGGAGCCCCGAGAGGGGAGCCTCACGCTGGGCAGAGTGGTGGAGCTCTTGTACCTCTGCCACGCTGAGGGCTGGCGCTGACCTCTTTCTGCTCTCTTCTGAGGGGACAGCTGAGCGCACTCCCACGTCACCAGACTGTGATCTCCAGGCCATCTGCCCCACTTGGTACCTTCCGCTCCACAGAGGCGCAAAGTGAGGCTGGAGAGTCCAGCGTTCCTTTCACCATCGCAGAGTGGTTTCCTTGTCTCCGTCTAACCTGTTTACTGCTCCCTTTCCATGGGGTACTTTCTCCACAGCTTCCAGAGGTAGAATACAGGGGGCCGGGGTGGCGGTTAAGGTGCTGGACTCCCACGTGGCCCACTGCTCTTTGAGTCCTGGACCTAGTGACTTGCTTTCTCACTTTCTCTCTCTCTCCCCTCTCTCTCATGAGTGCATGGGCCCTTTAGCAAATAAAAAAAAATTACAATGATGATAAATAAAATGAAATAAATAGTTCTTTACAAAAAAAAGAATGCCAATGCCTGAGAGGCAACATTTTTTTAGAACTTAAATCTCTGAAAATGTTTTTATTCCATCGTTATGTTTAATTGATAGTTGGCTGAGTATAGAAGTCTAGTATAGAAGGAAAATAATTTTCTAAACATTGCGAGTATTCCAGTCTTTAATTTTATTTTTTCTCTCCTTTAATTTTTGGTTATAATTTCTGGGATAGCTCCTCAATTTTAACTTCAAAATATTCCAGATATTTAATTTTTTCTCCTATATACTTCAATTTTAAAGCACATTATTGTTCTCAGAAACATCTCTTTTAAAACATTGTTCAGGGACCAGCAGTTGGCGTAATGGGTATGTCGCTGGACTCCCACATAGTCGACCGCGGTTCGAGTCACAGACCCGGTGGCTTAAACTCACGCCGGGCAGGTGTGCATGCGTGCCCAAGATCCTAAGAGGAGAATGGAGGAGAAGGGATTGCAACATAGCCATCCCCCCGGAGGGGTGATTTCTTGCTTTCTGTCAATCTGTCTCTCTCTGTCTTTCTGATGAGCGCACGCACTCTATAGCAAAAACCTCTAAACAAAACAAAACAAAACAAAACAAAACATTGTTCCGATTTCATGGACAGACTATCTTGTCTAATTTTCTTTGAAGAAATTGCTGAGAGTTAAATTTTTTTTCTTCTTTTTCTTTTTACTAAGTGAGACATTACATTTAACTCAGGGTATTGAAGACATAGTCAATGCATTAAGTAACATACAAAAAAGTGACAGGTTATTTTACATTCTTTTAATGTCTGCATTCCGTGGCAGAAATGGAAGGATTTGAAAACGTAGTATAGTAGTGGTAGCTACTAGGAGTTGGTTGGGGGAGGGTGGAGGTGTTTGATGAAAAAATTTATAATGCACTCAAGAATGTGTGCAAATACTGTCTCTGTTATTATAGAGTCACAAACAAAATCATACAAAATTATAAGAAATATTTTGAACATTATCTTTAAAATTCAGTGTTTTGAAAATTTGAAAGTTGTCAAGAACTATGGAGTGGTTTCCATGTTTTCCATGAGCAAACATTTTTTGATATGTAAAGTAAATGTGCAAAAATGTAAAAATAAATAAAGTACTAAAAGTTATTTTGCTTGTATATTATACTATTTGATTTTTAGATGTTTAACTTTGTATTATTAAATACAACTGGGTAAATCCCCCTCCCCCCAAAAACAGAATATATGCAAATAAGGGGAAGAGGTCATAGGATGATCAACCACAGCAGAGACAAAAATGTGGACAATGGGGCCTGCAGATGGCATAGTGGTTTATGTTCTGGACTCCCACATGGCCAACCATGGTTTGAGTCCCAGGTCTGGCGGTTTGAAACTCAGGCCAGGTGTGCGTGTGTTTGTGTGCCCAAAGTCCTCGGAGAATGGAAGAGAAGGGACTGCTGCGTGGCCATCCACCATGGCGGATGATTTCTCACTTTCCCTCTTTCTCTCTCTCTCTCTCCTCTCCCATGAGCATACACGCCCTATGGCAAAAACCTTAAAAAAAAATAAATAGAAAAAGGACAATTTAACTCAAGTTGGAAAAAAAAAATAGAACTGTTGACAAATGTGCACAAGGTAATGTAATGTTCAGTATTGAAGAAGGGCCCGCACCGCCCTCAGGGCGAGCAGCCACCTCGCAGTCCGGCCGGTTGCTGCCCTTGCGGGAAGGCCCAGAGATGGCTGACGGGGCCGTAGGCAGAGACAGGTGCCGGGAGCCGTGGCTCTTCTCGCTGCCCCTGTCCTGCATCCGGGTCATCATAAAGAGCTCCCCACAGGTGTCCAGCATCAACCAGGAGGTGCTGGGGCTCACGGCCAAGGCCTCGAACTTCAGTAGCTCACCACTCACTCCTAGAGACGTGGCAGTGGAAAGAAAAGAAAGCACCTACAGGAATTCAGCAAATGCTGCTGAGGGTCAGAAACCTTCCAGCTTCTTGCAGGTATTTACCAAAGATTTTAGCTAGTAAATACTTGAAAATACTTAAAAAAGAGAAGAGGGAAGATGGGAATGACAATGATGAAGGTGACTATGATGAAGCGAATCGTACACCAGGGAAGTGCTTAGGAATGAGCCCGCTAGGACCCTCCCGGAGAGCAGTGGGGTTTGAATAATCACAGCGCTGTGCTCCTGGCCTGCGTGCCCCCGGCCTGCGGCCTGCGTCTCTCTCCTTTTCAGACTTCCAGCATGCTGGATCCCTTGCTGGCTAAGAGGGCCCGTTTCTGCACCTGCCTGCACATGAAGAGCCCAAAGAAAGGAGCCCAGACCACCTGACCACCACTCTGCAGCTGGAGATCCCGGCACACCTGTACACCGGGGGCTGGAGCCGCAGCCATGACTTTGCTAAATTCTGTAGTTTAGGAACAAATTTTGAAGAGCTTCTAAACAGCACTTGTAGATTCATATGTGCATGTTTTGAAATTAGTTTCTGTAAGCAATGAGATTGTTATAGCTAAGTATGTAATTTATACATAATATGTTACATTTAAATTTTTGTGTTGTAAGAAAATTTGACTATTGGTCTAATTTTGTTTGTTTGTTTGTTTTACTGTAAATAAATATGCTGGCACCAGCAGTTGGCATAATGGCTATGTCGCTGAACTCCCATGCAGTCGACCACAGTTCTGGCCCCGGACCTGGTGACTTAAATTCATGCTGGGCATGTGTGCGTGTGTGCCCAAGATCCTGAGAGGAGAATGGAGGAGAAGGGATTGCAGCGTGGCCATCCACTCTGGGGATGTCTCGCTTTGTGCCTCTCTGTCTCTCTCTTTCTGGTGAGCGCGCTCACCCTATAGCAAAAAACCTTTTCAAAAAAGAAAAAAGAAATATGCTTTCCTTTTCTATTGAAGATCGGTACATATTTTTACAGTAAAATGCTTTATGGAACTGGTTTATGAACCCTCGGTTGTTCCAGTGCTGTGCTTCCTACCTGAGAATTTGGTGAAATTTAAAAATAAGCATTTCCGAGCTGGCTCCTCAGTGCAGCGGTAATGCACTGCTGAAGAGAAGCCACATCCCACACAGCAGCATGGCTTGAATCCCCGGCCTGGTCAGCCTGAAACACGCGGGATACATGTACAAGTGCCTGAGGCCCAACAGGCCGGGGGGCCTGGAGGAGGGGCCTTGTGGTGTGACCGGACCCTATGGGGGCCGCTCATCTCTTTCTCGCCTGTGCTCAATCAGGCATGGAGAAAAAAAATGAAAAATTAAATGAGTATTTCTAACACTTTTATTCTGAGAGAAAAGTTTTATCAAATCAGATACAAAACGGTTACTTTTGTATAAGCATATTATTTAGAAATTTTAAAGTAGTATATTGATTTCTCTTATCTTACCCTTTTTTAGTTTTTTTTTGCTTTTAAGTCCTTAGTGATTATTTTTTACTATCTATAAGAGAACACCATAAGCTCTAACTTTTTTTTCCCCACGTAGGGTAAATGTTCAGTTGTCTTTTCAGTATCTGTTCTTTAAAAATGTTATAATTTACATTCAATAAAATTGTGATAGTGTTTAAAAAATATTGAAGAAGGTGACTATGGGTATATCCTTGATATGATTATTGATTTATAGAATTTGGTTATTATTTATAAAAACCCCAAAGATTAATCTTCTCTTTTTCTTTCACTTTTTTTTTTTCAGTTTGCTGTTGAGTGCTTGTGCTCACCAGAGAGAGAGAGAAAGTGAGAATTTTAGGCAAATCTTCAGTTTTTGCCTCTTCCTGAGGAAACGCCATTTCCTCGGCCTTTGGGAGTGGGGATGTCTCCAGATTACTTCATGATTTTTCCCAATACCAGCTTAGTATTCAGTTTTCTTAGGTCTGCAACATCAATTACCTTGTATTTTTCCTACCTTCCTGTTCTCACATTTCCCCCCTCTTTTCTCTCCTTTTACTTCTTATTCTTCTCCTTTGGCTTCATCTCTATAGTTCTTTGAGTGGTGCTTCAGGGGCGTGTGCAGCTAATATACATGCCTACCTGCCATTTTTAACTGGAGGTCAGATGTAACATGTCTTATAACACAATCCTTATGTATTGAAATTTTGATTTGTGTGTAAATTTCATCTTTTTATTTCATTTTATTTCAAGATAGTAAGAGGAATTTGGTATAAAGTTGAGAATCACTGCACTATAACAGTAAACGATTACTCCTTATGTTGTCTGTTTAATAAACACAGTTTATTCAGCAAATAATTATTCAGAGCAATTTAGTCCTTAGCCTGGAATCTTTCAAAATAGCTATGGAAATGCAAGTTTCACATTCCTTAGCTTCTTCACATGCTATAATTCTTCATTTTATTTTAAGTGTACAGCAGAAAGTACAACTCTTTTTTTTTTTTTTTTTTTTTGGAGAGGTTTTCTCTATAGGGCGCGTGCGCTTGCCAGATAGACAGAGAGAGACATAGAGACAGAAAGCGAGAAATCACCCCCCAGGGGGGATGGTCACGCCGCAATCCCTTCTCCTCCATTCTCCTCTCGGGATCCTGAGCATGCACGCACATGCGCCCGGTGTGAGTTTTAAGCCACCGGGTCTGGGACGCGAACCGCGGTCGACTACATGGGAGTCCAGCTACATAGCCATTACGCTAACTGCTGGTTCCTGAAAAGCACAACTCTTACTGTCTCTGATATGGTGTGGAATTACTTGACTCCATAAATACACAAAAGCAGGTATGTATTGGCTATACTTTGGTTCAGAAACGGGTTTTACAGTGAGATAGACATGGTTTCTAACACTGACTGAGTCGACTGAACCAGTTGAGATTCCAAAATCTCATTTGTAAAATGGGAATAATGAGGATGTTAATTCATCGGACTCCTGAGGTGAACTCTTGCCAGATCACTCATGCATTATCCTCATTTGAAGGTTCAAGGAGATGTTGGAAATTTCAATCTGTTTCCTTCAGATCAGCTATGCATCTGTTATGTATGTTTCTGTTTGGTCATTAGAGTGCTGCACTTCAAAACAGAAAGATATATTGGCTATGTCACTGGACTCCCACGTAGTCGACCGTGGTTCGCGTCCCGGACCCGGTGGCTTAAAACTCACGCCGGGCGCGTGTGCGTGCATGCCCAAGATCCCGAGAGGAGAATGGAGGAGAAGGGATTGCGGCGTGACCATTCCCCCTGGGGGGTGATTTCTCGCTTTCTGTCTCTAATGTCTCTTTCTGTCTGTCTGGCGAGCGCATGCGCCCTATAGCGAAAATCTCTCCAAAAAAAAAAAGATATGGACTGTTACTTAAGAGTGTACTTTTAAAGTAAATCTGTGGTCAGCATCATCTAAATTTCAGCATAGAAATTTAACTCCAAATCCTCACTAACTGCCTATTGGGACTTAAGATAACTACAAAATGAGGTCTTTCCCCACCGGTTTCTGTAGCTTATGTGAACCAGAGCACTGCAGTGAGGAGAGAAAAAAAATGCCTTATTAGAATCTCTGGAATGACAATAAAAAATAATTTAGGTTATGAATTTTTGGGGGTGACAGGGAATAGTGAGGTGAGAGTGATGTTGACATTCCATTTTAAAGAAACCATCAAGGGGTGACCTTGTATGAACTGGAAGCAAGAATCAATGATGGAAATGAGATCATGCTGTGTATAAATGAGGTTCATGATCCTCTATAGAATTTCCCATGATGCCTTGCTGCTTTGATTCTCTCTACCCACGGTCATATCCTGGATGACTAGAATGGAAGACAAACATTTAACTTCACCAGTTCTTTCACAGAGGAGAAGCTATGTTTCATATGTCTCATTGGAATAGGCAAACTTTTAGAGTATGAAAAGTATCCCCCAGTAAATAGATTTTTCTGTCCTCTGTTTGGGGAAAAAAAGCTAAGTTAAAATTTAAAAAATTGAAAATTGTGATTTGACAAAGATACTCAGAAAGCTGACTGAAGATTTAGCTCTTGGGACCAGCAGTTAGCATAATGGCTATGTCGCTGGACTCCCATGTAGTCGACGGCGGTTCGAGTCCCGGACCCGGTGGCTTAAACTCATGCTGGGCGCGTGTGCGTGCATGTCCAAGATCCCGAGAGGAGAATGGAGAAGGGATTGCGGCGTGGCCATCCCCCCTGGGGGGTGATTTCTTGCTTTCTATCTCTCTGTCTCTCTCTGTCTGTTGGCGAGCGCACATGCCCTATAGCAAAAATAACCTCTCCAAAAAAAAAAAAAAAAAAAAAAAAAAGATTTAGCTCTTATTTTCTTTTTAAAGCATGATTTTATAAAGGTACAGTTTAGGTTAAATATACAATATAGAAAGTCATTTACTAGAATATATTAAACCCTACATTAATTTAAAATGTGTTTGATATTGATATTTGTTTAGAAATTTATTTTAAGACAAAAAAAATCTCAAAAATCATTTACAAAAAGATATATTATCTTTGCTGACCACATAGAATAAAACTAAAAGTCATTGGGACCAGCAGTTAGCGTAATGGCTATGTCGCTGGACTCCCACGTAGTCGACCGCGGTTCGAGTCCCGGACCCGGCGGCTTAAACTCACGCCGGGCGCGTGTGCGTGCGTGCCCAAGATCCCAAGAGGAGAATGGAGGAGAAGGGATTGCGGCGTGGCCATCCCCCCTGGGGGGTGATTTCCTGCTTTCTATCTCTCTGTCTCTCTCTGTCTGTCTGGCGAGCGCACGCGCCCTATAGCAAAAACCTCTCCAAAAAAAAAAAAGAAAAAAAAAAAAAGTCATTAACAAGACAAACACTAGAAATCATACAAATACATGGAAACTAAAACTTATGCTCCTGAATGACCACTGTGTTAACAAAGAAATCAAAATAGAAATTAAAAATACATAGAAAAAATAAAAATGAAAACAAAATATACTAAATATAATATAATAAATATATTATGGGATATAGCATAATCCGTTTTAAGAGAAAAACTTACAGCAACCAAGTGTCTTCATAAAAAAACCAATGAAACAAAAGACAAAAACAAAGGCTTTAAATAATTAGTCTAATGAACCACCTCAAGGAACCAGAAAAAGAACAACAAACTAATTACAAAAATAGCAGAAGGAAAAAAATAATAAAGATCAGAGAACAAATGAACAAACCTGAGTTCTCTACCAAAATATGAAAAAGAAAAAAAATCAATGGGGTAAAAGTTGTTTTTTTAAAAGATAAATAAAATAGACAAACCATTAGCTAGAGTAAGAGAAAAAGAGAGAAACAGAAACAAAAAAGGAGATGTTACAATTGATACCACAGAAATATGAAATTAGAGGCTATTATGAACAGCTATATGCCAACAAAGTATAAAATCCAGATGAACTGTATAAATTCCTGAACATATGTAAGACTGAACATGAAAAAAATGGAAAACCTTAATAGGCCAATAACGACCATTAGATCAAATCAGAAGAAAATTTTTAGAACAAAGAAAAGCCCAGAATCAGATGGTTTATCAATAAATTCTACAAAACATTTAAAGAAAAAGAGATAATATCAATTCTTCTCAAACTATTCAAAAAAAAAATTGAAGTGGAAGAAACAATGCCATCTCATTTTATGAGGCCAGCATTAATCTAATACTAAAACCAGATAAAAACGCAACAAAAAAAGAAAACTACAGATCAATATCTCTAATGAACATAGAAGCAAAAAAAAAAAAATTTAGCAAATCAACTCCAATAGCACATCATAAAGATGATAAAACCCACCATGACCAAGTGGGTTTTATCCCAGGATGCAATAATGGTTTAACATACACAAATCCATAAATGTGATATACCATATCAACAAAATGGACAAAATAGCTGCAGAAAAAGAATTTGATTAAAAAATTCAACCTCTTTTTGTGATAAAAATGCTTGACAAATTAGCGGTAGAAGGAATGCACCTCAACACAATAAAGTATATATATGATAAGCCTATAATCAACATTATACTAAATGGTAAATCTGAAATATTTTTCTCTCTAAGAATTAAAATAAAATGAGGAGGTACATTTTTTTTCCCATAGGGTGTGTGCGCTCGCCAAAAACACAGAGAGAGACAGAGAGACAGAAAGCGAGAAATCACCCCCTGGGGGGATGGCCATGTCGCAATCCCTTCTCCTCCATTCTCCTCTCGGGATCTTGGGCACGCACACACATGCGCCCAGCGTGAGTTTAAGCCACCGGGTCCAGGACTCGAACCGCGGTCGGCTACATGGGAGTCCAGCGACATAGCCATTACGCTAACTGCTGGTCCCAGGAGGTCCATTTTCACCACTCTTATTTAATATAGTATTAGAAGTCCTAGACCAAGCAATTAGGTGAAAGAAAGAGGTAAAAGTCATCCAAACTGGAGAAGAGATCAATTTTCCCGTTTGCATATGATATGATATTATTTACAGGAAACCCTAAAAATTCCTCATGTGCAAAAAATCTTAGAACTTAGGACCAGCAGTTGGCATAATGGCTTTGTCGCTGGACTCCCATATAGTCGACCTCAGTTCTAGTCCTGGACCCAGCGGCTTAAACTCACACTGGGAGCATATGCATGCATGCTGAAGATCCTGAGAGGAGAATGGAGAAGGGATTGTGGCGTGGCCGTCCCCCGTGGGGGGTGATTTGTCGCTTTCTGTCTCTCTGTCTCTCTCTGTCTTTCTGGTGAGTGCACGTGCCCTATAGCAAAAACCTCTCAAAACAAAAACAAAAACAAAAACAAAAACAAAAAAAAAAAACAAGAAAACTCTTAGACCTTATAAATCAATCTAGTAAAGTTGCAGGATACAAAATCAATAGACAAAATTGGTAACATATTTATACACCAATAATGAAATATCTGAAAAAGAAATTTAAAAAGCAATCTCGTTTATAATAACTACCCCAAAAATCTAGGAATAAATTTAATAAAGGGCCTATAAAGAAAACTATAAACCACCGGTGACAGTAATTGAAAGAGACATTAAAAATATGGAGAGACATCCCATGTTCATGAATTGAAAAAAATCAATAGTATTAAAATGTTTATGCAACCAAAAGTGATCTACAGATTCAATGTAATGCCTATCAAAATATCAATGAGATTCTTAACAGAGAAAATAACCATAATATTTGTGTAGAATCACAATTGACCTTGAACAGTCAAAGCAATTCTGAGTTAAAGAAATGGAGCGGGCACCAAAGTACAATCAATTTCAAAATATACTATAAAACTATAGTAACAAAAACAGCCTGGTACTGGCAAAGAGCAAAAATAAACAAATGGAACAACAACAACGACAACAACAAAATAGACATATAAACTAATGAAGCACAACGGAGAGGCCAGAAATAAATTTACATATCAGCTTATTTTTAACAAAAGTGCAAAGAATATTCACTGGGGAAAAACATTCCCTTTATTAAATGTTGCTGGGAAAATTGTATGTCTATATGCAGAAGAAAAAAACTAGACTTGTATCTCTCATCATATATAAAAATCAACTCCAAATGGACTAAAGACTTAAACATAAGACCAGAAGCTACTAGACTTAAACACACTTAAATGTAAGTATGAAGCTGCTTGAAGAAAACATAAGGAAAACACTTTGGGACATTGGTATGGGCAAACAATTCTTGAATACAGCTTCAAAAGCACAAGCAACAAAAGCAAACATAGACAAATGAGATTATATCACATTAAAAACTTCCTGCACAGTAAAGGAAACAAGAAAACCCAGAGAAGAGATGAAAATATTTGAGCAATATTCATTTGACAAGGAAGTAATAATCAGATTATACAAAACTCAAACAAATCAGCTGCAAAAAACCCCCTAATAACTAGATTTTAAAAATGGGCACATCATCTGAAAAAACAGTTCTCAAAAGAAGACATACAAATAGCTAACAGACATGTGAGACATGCTCGAATTCACTGACCGCTAGGGAAATGCATATCAAAACCACAGTGAGATACCCTCTCACCCCTGTTCAAATGGCTGTTATTAAAAACACAAAAGTTGACAGATGTTGACAAGAATGAAGAGAAAGGGGTATGCCATTTGCAATGTCAATGAGAATGTAAAATTTATAGCTATTTTGTAAAACAGTATGGAGTTTCCTTAAAAACCAAGGAGAACTACCACATGATCCAGCAATCTCGGTACTGAGTATATATACTAAGAGAAGGAAATCAGTATGTTGTAAAGATAAGTGCACCCCAATGTTTACTGCATTGCTTTTTACAATAGTCAAGTGAAGTCAACCTAAGTGTTCTTTAATAGAATAGAAAAAGCAAGGTGGTATGTGCATACAAAGGAATATAATGAAGCCATTGAAAAGGACAGAATCCTATGATTTAAAGTTAAATGGACAAGTACAGAGAACATTCTATTACATTAAATAGGCCAAGCACACACACAAAAAGAAATGCCACATATCCTATCATATGTGGAAGTTGAAAAAAATGACTTTACAGCAATAAAGAGATGAAGAATGACTACTAGATGCTGGGGAGGATGGGAGTTGAGGGAGTAGAGAGATATTGACTGACAGAAACAAAATTACAGATAGATAAGAGGAATATTTTCTAGTGTTATAAGACACAGTAGAGAGAATATAAGTAACAACAACCTGCTGCATATCTCAGAATAACTAAAAATGAAAAAGGATTTTGAATGTTTCTTACACAAAGTATTGACAAAAGGTTAAGATAATGTGCATGCTAATCATACTGATTACATTGTAATCTTGGGCAGAAAAATTATATTTTAAGCTTAACAAATATGTACAATTATTAATATTATTTAAAAAGTGATACATAATCTCTTCAGTGTGGATATATTTTTGTTACAAGGTGAGTGTGCTTGCCAGAGAGAGAGAGAGAGAGAAAGTAAGATGTCACCCCCAGGGAGGATGGCCATACCACAATACCTTCTCCATCTCAGGATTTGGGGCATGCATGCACATGTGCCTGGCATCATTTTCTCTTCCTTTCTTTCTTTTTTAAAAATTTTTGTTGTTTGTTTATTTATTTATTTATTTTTGAGAGAGATTTTTGCTATAGGGCATATGCACTTACCAGAGAGAGAGAGAGAGACAAAACGCAAGAAATCACTCCATCCAGGGGGGATGGCCATGCCACAGTCCCTTCTCCTCCACTCTTCTCTTGGGATCTTGGGCGGGCCCACATGCACACACACACACACACACACACACAACTTGGTGTGTTTTAAGATGTCAAGTGCGGGACTCAAACCATAGTTAACTATGTAGGAGTCTAGAAACGTAACCATTACATCATTTGCTGACCCTGTGCCTATCATGATTTTCAAGCCACCAAGTCTGGGACTTAAACCACAGTGTCAGCTATGTGGGATCCAAGTCACATGCTGGCCCCCCAGTGGAGATATTTTTATTTTATTTATTTATTTTTTAAAATGTTGCCAGAAAGCACTTGCACTAGCCAGAGAGAGATAGAGTGAGAGGGGAAAAGCGCCCCCGTCTCCCTAGGAAATGGTTATGCCAGGCATATGTGCACTCAATCCCTTCCTCATTTCTCCCTCCTTCCAGGATGTTGGGTATGGAGGCACATACACCAGTGTGTTTTTTAAGCTGCTGGATCCAGGACTTGAACTACACAGTTGGCTGTATAAAATCCAACTGCCTTGACCACCAGACCATAGGCTGGTCCCCAATATGTACAGTTATTATTGTCAATAAAAATATGTATAAATAAAAATTTAAAAAATATGTTTCAAGTACTCATGCAAAATAATTCAAGGAAGCATTTGTTAATAGTATAAATAAACATTTCTCACTGATAAATAAAGGAAATTAACATATGCCTTGTTTTTCAGTGTGCAGAAAGAGTCTCTATTTAAAGGGTGACTTCAATATTTTGAGTGCTTCAGCAATATAAGATTCAAGTAAAAGGACAGTGGCTGAAGGAGAACTCATGGAAAGAATGAACGCTGCAGGAAACAACCCATTCCCCTCTCACTCCCTTCCCACCCAGAGAATGGTGCACAAGCCTCACAGAAGATGGGAGAACAGGCATTCAGGGAACACTTTCCTTGAAACCACAGAAAATGTCACTTCATGACCTATGTATTTTTTTCTATTCTTTCCAGATCCTTTATTGCTTTCCCTCTTCCCTCCAAGCCTGTGCCTCAGACTTTCTCTTACTTTGTATCGTACCTCAAACATTCAAACAGACTCCTTTCCTCCTGGGTGATGGGCGTGGGGTGGGTAGGAGCTGGAGATGAGTGGCTCTTAGTAATTCAGAATTTCCTCTAGGATCTCTCATTTTCCTCTGCAGCACATTTAATCTTCTCTGACCTTAGGTTTATCACCACAGTATGAACTTCTGGTACAATCACCCAGAAAAAAGAACCTTTTAGATAATCACAAGTAATGTGCAGGGACTTTTGGAGTTGATAACACTATTTACTCTCCCTAATGAAAAACCGCTTTACATTTTTTTTAATAGACAGGGAAACACATCATCAGTTACATTTGTACGACGCTTTAACCTTTCTGAATAGCTTTGCTGAGAGCAGCACATGGATCCTGTCTTGGAGGGAAAGCTGATGCTGATGTCAGTTTGAGACTTTGCCCTCTTACTGGTGAATATCTGAGAAACTGAGTTGGCTGTTGGAAACTTTAGTTTCTTTCGTCGTAAAGTCCATGATAACTACAGAGGGTTGTTAGCCTGAAGGGGCTTTGTACACTGCAAGACACTACTCACGTAAGTGCTTGTTTGGAGCACAGCAGGTACCTGGTAATATATTTGTTGAGCCTCTTGTGCAGGGGAACAGTTACCATCTACATTCAGTACTTCTTTTTGCAATTTGACCAGGGCACCAATACAGATAGTTACCTTCTGGCTTGAGCTGTCTAGATTTAGATCCTGGTTCTGTCACTAACAACTTGTGTGACACAGGACAAGCCAAGTGCTCGAAAGGGGAAGTAGTAACAGACGCATTATTAATGGTGACAGCGCCAACCTGCTCAGCAATATCCCTTGTTTCACTCGTGAAACACAAGTTTAAAAACCCCATTGAACTTACTGATGAAATGGTATGATGTGTGGGATTTCCTTCAGAACCACCCGGGGAACGAGGAGCGGCAGTAGGTCGGAGAGCATCTGAAACAAGATTGTCCATGAATTCATGATTGCTGAGGCTGAGGGATCAAACATGGCGGTTTGTTTTGCTGTTCTTCCTGCTTCTGTATATTTTGAAATACCTGTATAAAACTGTATAAAAAGTTCAAACAAACAAACAAATGCCTTCAAAGGAATTTAAGGTATTAACAACTCAGAAATTAGCTTCTAAAATCTCATTTGGTGTTTTTTTGTTTGTTTGTTTTGTTTTTAACAAATGAAAAAGCCCCTCTGTTACCCGAGATAAGTGGGGAAGTATCAGCATGAAGATTTTCAAGGGTAGCTGTTGTCTGACTCGCCCACCCCCAGCCCAGCAAGGTTCGTCTGTAGTGGACAGGGTATTTCCCTGTCCTATCCTGGGTTACGGTGACTCATACACTGAATCAAATTTCACATCTAACTATTATGGGCAGTGATTATCAAGTGGGAACCCAAAGACCTGGTTGAAATGAAGAGAGGCTACTTAACCCCCCTCCCCGCCCCAAAGGTCAGAACTTTCCTCTAGAAAAGATTCCTCTCCATCTGGAAGCTTCCACATGATGTCACTCTAAAAAGGAACTTGAAAGGGGACGTTTTCTAAAAGTACAGTCAGCTCTTGTGTGATATTCATTTAGGGATGAACTCAGCCTCAGCCTTCAACTCACTGTTTACTTAGATTAAAGACAATGCCAGATGAGCAGAGGGTTCATCATAGGTTTGATTGTTTAGACTGGTGGGTAGACCAGCTGCTTCGTCTGGCCTCTGACTCTATAGGAATTTGGAGGAGGACAAAGACTGCGACCCTTGCTCACTGCACACTGACCAGACGTTAGCTGGTCAGGACCTCCTCTCCATGGAGGCCAGGCAGATTTAGGAATCATCCCTGCTCAGTGCCAGACAGCCACAGTCCATGGAGAGGTGCCAGCAAGGGCTGTGACATCACTTACCTCCCCAGTTAAGTCTTACTTTCTCACTTTCATGCTGAGGAAAGTGAGGCTCAGAAAGGTTAAACGAGCTTCTCCAAAGTCATACCTGCTGTGGCTGCACTGCCTTTGAGGTCACGGTTGGAGTAGATCCTGGATGTGGCAGAGGTTACGCTAAGGAGTAGGGGAGTATGGAAGACTTAGGAAAGGGAATTATCCCTCCCATTTCCTCCTGCATCCTCTGTGGGGCCTCTTGTTCGTTGTTGCTTCTGGTGCTTTTGTTCAAGGTTCCCTTAACCTGCTTGTAGCTTCCTCCCTTTCTATTTCTAATGCTTAAAAATCTACTCCAGGCTCACCTCATATGTCACAAAACTTTCTTGATCTTCCCAGTTATAATTCATTCCTCTTTCCCTGATGTGCTCACTTATACATTTTGTATTATAGTTGGTCCCTCACTAAATTGTGAGCTGCTTTGGGCAAAAGACTGTATTTAAGCCCAGTTGCTATGATGCAACAGTAATGCAAGTACCCTGCAAGACTGGAAGCCACATGGCCACCCACAGGTTTGGATCCCCGGGTTGGCTTGAAGGCACATGGCCACCAGTCAGAGTCCTGAGGAGCTGGGGGGCTGGGGAAGGGGGCTCACAGCGTGACAGGACCCATTGAGAGTGCTTCTCTCTTCCATGCCTGTGCATAAGCTCTCTATCATTTAAAATAATGGACTGTATCTAGTAATTTATATTTTTTATTTAAAAATAATGAACTGGAGCCAGCCAATGGTGTGGTGGTAAGGTGGCTGGATTCTACATGACCCACTGTGTGGTTCGAGTTCTGGACCCAGTAGCTTGAAAAAACACTTTGAGTGTACGTTTGTGTGTGCCTAAAATCCTAAAAGGGGAAGGGATTGTGGTGTGGCCATCACCCTGAAAGTAATAATCACTTCCCCCCTCTCTCTCTCTCTCTCTCTCTCTCTCTCTCTCTCTCTCTGGCAAATGTGCATGCCCTATAGAAAATTTAAAAACAAATAAATGAACATTATGAACTCTTAACTATATAGGAAAGAACCTAGTTAATAACATGTTATTGAGGTTTATATATTTTTTGAGAGACTTTTGGATAGGGTGTGTGTACTCACCAGAGAGACAGAGAGACAGAAAGCGAGAAATCCCCCCGCCACCCCCCGAGATGATGGCCATGCTGCAATCTCTTCTCCTCCATTCTCCTCCTGGGAACTTAGGCATGCACATTCACCCAGTGTGAGTTTTTTAAGACTCCGGGTCTGGGACTGGAACTGCGGTTGATTATGTGGGAGTCTAGCAATGTAACCGTTATGCCATCTGCTGGTCCTGATCTTGTTGCAGGTTTAAAGGGAATGGTTTTTACCATTTTTTACCTTGTGCTGAGTGTAGTTTTGTGTTGTTAGTAGATGCCCCCATCATGTTACGCAGTCCCCATTTTTTGTATGCTGCTGCAATGACTCTCCCTCCTCTGCCCTGCTCTGTGTCCCAGGAGGCTGACCTGCATAACCTCTGTTAATGTGCTCCCTTGCCCTCTGACTTCTGATTGGCTCTGGTCAATAGAGAACATTGGGGTAGGAGGAGGAAGGAGAATGTGGTCTGGGGGTAGTGCCCAGCTCCATCCTTATGGGGTCATGGACCCTGTCATGCAGCCTCCCACACATCCTCTTTGTCTCAAGGTTCCTGTAACTGTTCCTTGCCCTTAAGCCTTCAGGCCTGTGGGTGGTAGTGGCGTCCTCTGTCGCCAGCTCAGGTCCTGCCCTTTAGTAAACGTGTTAGTGCCCAGCCTAGTCCCTAGGTTACTGTGAGTGCTGTCAGCTGATAGCTCGTAGCCGGCTCCTTCTCTAACGCACGTCCTTCCATTTAATAAGAACTGCCGCTCCTAGAAGTATCCACACCCCGAGTCCCCTAGAGTAGCCCGTAGCCGACAGTTGACTGACGGGTTGATACGAAGCCTATTCCCTTGTTTCAACATGTAGTAATTTATGGTGCAGCTTATGTCCCAGAGCTCCCTGTGGGAGCAGGTTGAGGCTGGACTCCAGCGAGGCCACACTCTGTTTAGCTATTTCCCCTGTCCCATACCACTTCCTTTACTCCATTCCTCCTGAGAGCATGCCCTCTGTAAATCACAGGTGCCCAAAGCCCTGTCTCAGGTTCTGCATTTAGGAACCCAAACCTAAGCATGGTCTTGGGGAGCAGCCCCTGAAGACGAGAATCTGAAAGAACTCACTCACTCATTGGCTGGTGATCATCCTGTCTCTAGGGGCAGTAGTGCTTGCCCTAGTGTGCAGAATCTTCACAGTTGCAAGGATTTCCACACATACTACACTGGGATGGAATACAGATCAAAATTGGAGGCTTGTACAATAATCCATATGTTTGAAAGATATCATAGTACTCAAAGGATTGGAATTGGGAGTTCTGAGTGAGGTTTTGAAGAAAGAAGATGTCAGGACCAGCAGTTAACATAATGGCTATGTCGCTGGACTCCCATGTAGTCGACCGCAGTTCGAATCCCGGACCCGGTGGCTTAAACTCATGCCGGGCATGTGTGCGTGCGTGCCCAAGATCCCGAGAGAAGAATGGAGGAGAAGGGATTGCGGCGTGGTCATCCCCTCTCGGGGGTGATTTCCTGCGTTCTGTCTCTATGACTCTCTCTGTCTGTCTGACAAGCGCACATGCCCTATAGCAAAAACCTCTCCAAAAAAAAAAAAAAAAAAGAAAGAAAGAAAGAAGATGTCAGCTTCAAGGCTGTCAGTCATCCATTCGAGTCAGAGTGTGGAAGCCAACACACTTCCTTGGCAGCTTTGAAGAAACCCTAATTTACCCTTCAGTTGGAGGGTGCACCCAGAGGAGGTTCAGGCTCGGGACCTGACTGGTAAGAGCAGCCGAGCTTCAGAGGAGATTGAATTCCCAGCTCTGGACAGCTCACATGCCATGTCAGAGCTCTAACAGGGAAAAAGTAGTCCTTTAAAGCCTAGGATGGAGTATCTCAGTATTTGTGTGGAAAAACTGAACACTCACTTTTCTTAGCTTTTGCACATGAAGAAGTGGCTCACTCTCCCTTTTTATCCATTTTTAAATTATTTTTTATACGTTCAATTGCTATACATCATTTAGATTATAAAGAGATTTTACCCAGCGAGGGTAGTGTCTCCCACCCCTTGCCAGAAGACTATGCAGAAGCCTTAAATGAGGCAGATGCCTTATAAGATAATGCTTGTCTTTCTCAGCATCTACCCTCACTTACTCTCTTGGCCACCAGACTGGGGTTAAATCTCAGCATGACCTAACTGAAAGGATGTTGCCCTTGCTAAGGAAGGCAAAGGAGTATACATAAAAATAACTACAGGGCCTGTCTACTAAGTATGGCCAGGAATAAGAATCATATATCTGGGAGTGCACTTTGTGGGTGCAGGTAAGGGTGGATCCATGAAAGGCCAGGCAGAGAGTGTTTGTCAGTATGGAGATAACCTCCCATTACATAGGAGTTAACACTCTGACAAGGGCCTGAGGGACCAAGCCTTGGTAGGATGGCTGTGCAAGCTTGGAAAAAGTGATGAGTCATGCTAAAATTGCCATGGCAGCTTGTGATGGAAGAGATCTAAAAGCTCAGCAAGGTGACCTGCTGCACAGGATTTGCTATATAAGTCTAGGAAAGCCACCAGCTGACATTGTTCCTTGGAAGGCCTTGGAGGATACCCTGATTACCGAGATGACAAGGAAAGTGTGCACATGAGGGGCACCAGCATTGCTGAGCTCAATGGTGCCTGTCCTCTCTAGGTCAGGGCTGATGTAGAAGATGGTCTTCCAGCGTTGGGATTCCTAGTAGCAAAGGTGATACCAGGTGGCAGCATTTAACTCTAAGAAGCCAGTGAGTGTAATGATCACTATGGGCAACTAAGTTAGAATAGCAGCCAGAGGGACCTCAGCCATGGTGTTCTATAGAGATGGCCAGGGCAAGAGATGGCAGCCTTCCAAGGTATTATTCTACACATAAAATTAAAAAAAAAAAAAAAAAAAGGTAACAGAAGGCTGAGAGTAGTCACCACATTGGAAAATTGAGCATCTTTGGTCGGTTTCTAGACTAGAAGTATCTCATAGACTGAAAACTCACTGACTTAAAGAGAGTCCAGGTCACCATAAAGAGGGATCTGTAGCACTAGGTCAATTGCATGTAGTAGTGATTTCCCTAGTCTTTCCCCTGAAGGATTTACCCCTGGGGAAAGTGGTACACCCACAGCTTCCAAAGACTGTTAGATACAGTGCTGAGTTGAGCTGATATAATGCTGCCCTTGCTGAAGGAGGTGAAGAATTATACGTAAAAATGGCTTCAGGACCTGACTACTAATTATCGGCAGGCCCATTATGGGCATATGTTAGAGTAGGGACACATGGAGAGAAGTGATAAATGGAGTTCTGGCCATTTGAGAAATTGGAAATAAGAAGGTCTGAAGAGAAGAGATGAGACTAGATGTCTGGGAAGCGGCACAAAGTGTGGGAATCGCTGTATCTCTGTCTATGTTCACACGAGAGCATTCACCATGGATGAGGCAGCCAAAAGAAGAGAGCAAGGAAGTGGCCAGGAAGGCTTGGTCAGTAGATGCCAGCTCATTCTCATTTGTTTTAGTTTTATTATTTTTTAAAAATTATTTATTTATTTATTTAATTCCATTTGTTATTATTATTTTATAATTTGACCAGAGAGAGAGAAAGGGAGAGCAAGAAAGCAAGCTGCCAGCTCCAGGACTCGAACCGCGGTTAGCCATGTGGGAATTCAGCACCTTTAAGCACCACACCACCTGCTGGCCCCTCTTTGTTTTATTTTAATTGCCAGAAGGCACATGCACTCAGAGGGACAGAGAGAGAAAAGGAGAAAGCACTCCCAATGGGGTGTGGTCACGCCACAATCCCTCGTCCATTTCTCCATCCTGTCAGGATTTGGGGCATGCATGCGCTGGTATCCAGAGTGATTTTCAAATCACCAGGGCCAGGATTCAAACCATGGCTGGCCATGTGAGATCTGGCTCCCTTAGCCACTACGCTGTGGGGCTGGACCATACCAGTTCATTCTGTCCTCAACACCTATAGTGCTTGCATGATGGGCTCCGAGGAGAGATGGTAGAGAGTTACAGTCCACACATCACTCCGGTAGCAGGGGCTTTCTCATGCTGAGGCTGGCTCTACGTCACAATGGGTCCACAGAATCCATGGACTCACCTAGTGGATATTTCCTGGATTCCCAAATGTGTGGTAGGAATGAACGTATCTGGGATGCTGCTTGTTTTTAGATATTTACAATAAAAATAATCATGGTAGAAGGATGAGGTAGAAGTCCCTGAAATCAGGAAGAGTCTAGTCGTCAGTGCTTATTCAGACTTGCAGGATACAGAAACATTGGTGCTCATTTTACCTCCCTAGCCTAGCGTCTTCAAGACACACACTCCTCACTTAATGACCAAGTGCCATGCCTGTGACTAGGAGGTTGTGTGAATAAGGGAGCAGTTTAAGGGTGGATGTTTTGTGTGTCATGGCACCATGGCACATGTATTTGTCATGCAACATCATACTAGACTAATTTAATTCTATTCATACAAATACATTAGATAAACACCAGAAAGAAACAAGACATACCACAACACAATATAAATCTAGCATAATTGTTTCTCTTTATTCTAAATACTGCTATAATGAAGTACAAATTTATAAACAAAACGTAAGTCTTGGGACCAGCAGTTAGCGTAATGGCTATGTCGCTGATCTCCCATGCAGTTGACTGCGGTTCGCGTCCTGGACCCAGTGGCTTAAAACTCACGCTGGGTGCGTGTGCATGCGTGCCCAGGATCCCGAGAGGGGAACGGGGGAGAAGGGATTGCGGCGTGGCCATCCCCCCTGGGGGGTGATTTCTCAAGTTCTGTCTCTCTGTCTCTCTCTGTCTGGCGAGTGTACGCGCCCTATAGCAAAAAAAACCTCTAAAAAAAACCAAACATAAGTCTTGTGTGATTGTGAATGCTTTGTATAGTGAACACTAACCAACTGTGGAACAAGATAAAGACTGAAAAAGGGGATTCCCAAGACTCACACAGACCGAGAAAAGGGGGATTTCCTGCACTGAAGAACTGGTTGTAAGTCTGAGGGGTCATTAAACAGGTAAGTCAGTAAGGGATAAGCAGCTGATGAAGGAATTATGACAGATGATGGTGAGTTACAGAAAACTTAACTAAATATGAGCCCCAACTACAGTTGCTGATCCAGGTGTAGAATTTTTATTAGAACAGGTGAACTCAGATCTTGGTACTGGTATGTAGCCATTGTTCTGGCAAATGCTTCGGTGTTCGTAAATCATGATAAGGTGCATTATTGACCTCAGGTTTTCATTTCTGAGAAATAGAAGGATCAACAGGAAGGCCCAGACTAAGTTGCTCGGCTTCAGCTCATCAGTAGGGACTTCCACCCAGCCTGCTGTTGGGGAGGAGGGACTCTTCTGCTTAAGAACCAATATCTATTTGCTGCAACCCCAGAGACAGAAGGTAGAAACTGCTGCCCCTCATGTGCTGACACTGTCTGCCCCTCACCCATCCAGGACCAACAGGCAGGCCCAAGCCAAGCTACTCAGCTTGAGCTCATCAACAGCCTGCTGTGGAGAAGGAGGGTCCCTCTGGCCTGCCTAGCATGTTTACACCATGTGAAGTAGTCTACCACCTTACATTCTACCTATCAGCTCAACCTCCATCCCCACTGGGAGCAAGTAGGTTTGGGTATACAAGAACCAAATACTTGAAAATAGGAGATTCTGGTGGAATTCTTTCTCCACAACTCCTTTAGCAGTAAAAGAAGAGAAGCTTTCCTCTGAAAACCTGAACACCATACTCCTACTGTGAATTCTGCACTCCTACCCACAGCAGAGAAGGAAAATTGGCACAGAGCTTATGCATATCAGAGAAGTACAGGAGCACACAGCTACAGAAACATATTCCAAAGAAGTAGGAAGAAGTGAGTATATCCCAGATGACTAAAATCAAAGCAGAGCCTCAAGAAATAGGAGAAAATCAGGAAATAGCACCCCCTCAAAAGATCATAACTCTTCACCAACAATAGATGTAACATGAGAGATTGAAGAAATATCAGAAAAATAATTCAGACTATCCATTGTAACAAAACTCAACAAGATGCAGTAGAAAAAAGACCACCAATTCTAGGAGATGAAAATATCCTTCCATGGCTTGAAGGAGGAAATCCATAAAGAGATAGACACACTTAAAAAGAATCAAATAGAATTTCTGGAAATAAAGAATATGATGCATGAAATCAAAGCCTTCCTCAAAAGTACCAATGGCACGTTAGACCACACAGAAGAAAAACTCTCTGACCTTGAAGACAAAACCTTTAATTTAGTGCAAGCAATCAAAAAAGAATAGAAGAATAGCCATTAAAAATGAAGACAATACACAGAAATTTTAGACACCATCAAATGGCTGAATACCCACATAATAGGTATACCAGAAGATGAAGAGACAGGTAAAGGCATAAAAAACATCTCTCATAATATATTAGCTGAAAACTTTCCAAATTTAGAAAGGCATGTGGACATCCAACAGCTACAAAGGACATTGAATAGATATAACATATGAAGATCCTCTCCAAGGCATATTATAGCCAAACTGGTAAAAATCAAAGACAAAGACAATGTTCAATGGCAAGAGAGAAACACTAAGTTACTTACAAAGTGTACCCCATTAGACTAACATCAGATCTCTCAACTGAAACAGTGCAGGCAAGGAGAATGGGAAGAAAGAAAAGCTGAAAGAAAAGCAATTTCAGCCAAGAGTACTATACCTGGCAAGATCATCTTTCAAATGAGAAGAAGAAATAAAATCATTCCCAGATAGACCAATGCTGAAAGTATTCACCAAAACGAAATTGGTTCTTCAGAAAATACTTATGGGACTACTACCCCAGGAAAACTAAAGGGAGATAAATAGAAATACGAGAATATGAAACAACTAGAATAAAAGAATAAGTCTACACATATTGACAATAACATTGAATGTTGGGACTAAATTTCCCAAATGGATTCAACTATTTTACACATGAACAGGTTTAAATACAAATTCACCAATTATATGATAGACAATTGTCTCTATAGGTTTCCATGTATATATGTATTATAACCATTACTCACTATATAAAACTAGATAATATGGGCCAGCAGGTGGCATGGTGTTTAAGGCACTGGACTCCTACCTGCCTGATCATGGTTAAAGTACTGGACCAGGAGGCTTGAAAATCACACTGGGCATGTGTGCATGTGCCCAAAATCCCAAGAGGAAAATGGAGTGATTGCAGTGTGGCCACCCTCCCTGAGAAGTAATTTCTCACTTTCTTTCTCTTTTTCTCTCTCTTATTGCTCTCTCTCTCTGTCTCTGGCAAGCACATATGCCCTATGCCAAAAACCTTAAAATAAATAAATTAAATTAAATAAAACTAGATAACAGAGGAAAAGTCTAAAATGTTACAAGTAGCTGAGTTTCGTTGGACTAAATTTTAAAAAGGCTAAAAGACTTTGTAATGTCTAAAAAATCACCAAATCATTGGCCTTACCTTGTTTTCACTTTTATTTTTATTTTTATTTATTTATTTATTTAGAGAGGTTTTTGCTATAGGGCGCATGCACTCACCCAAAAGAGAGACAGAAAGCAAGAACTCACCCCCCAGGGGGGCTGGCCACAGTGTTGCAGTGTGTTTTAACTTGAAGTCTTTCATGACTTTAAGAGAAACACATTGCAACAAAATTTTTAAAGTTTTGCCAGAGGGTACATGTGGTTGCCAAAGAGAGACACAGAAGGAGAGAAAGTGAGGAAGCACCCCTAGTGGGGCATGGTCACACCACATGACTTCTCCTTTACTCTCCTTCCTTTTGGGATTTTGGGCATGTGTGCACACATGGCTGGTGTGTTTCTCAAGCTGCCATGTCCAGGACTAGAACTGTACAGTTGGCTATAGGGGATCCAGCCACCTCAACCACTGTGCCACTGGCTGGCCCCACACTTCAGATTTTAAAAGTCTCCATAATGCCTATGCACATTTTAAACAATATCAGTGCTAACATACTAAGGCTAATAAAACATACATGCACAAGAGGACTTCAAACAGTTTGTGGAAAAATAGAATGAAAAGGACCAGCAGTTAGCGTAATGGCTATGTTGCTGGACTCCCGTGCAGTCGACTGCAGTTCGCGTCCCAGACCCGGTGGCTTAAAACTCACGCTGGGCGCATGTGCGTGTGTGCCCAGGATCCCAAGAGGAGAATGGAGGAGAAGGGACTGCAGCGTGGCCATCTCCCTGGGGGGGTGATTTCTCGCTTTCTGTCTCTCTGTCTCTGTCTGTCTGGCGAGCGCACGCACCCTATAGTGGAAACCTCTTCAAAAAAGGAAGAAAAAATTTTTAAAAAAAGTAAAGAAAAATAGAAATAAAGTATGAGTTTGGATGCCAAAAAATGCTGAAATCCATACTTTTTTTTTTAATAATGTGCATTTTCTGTGAACTTTTTTAAGACCCCCTCTTATTACCCCGACTTAGAAATAAATATTACCCAAGTATATTTTTACATTCTTTTCCCAGAGCTAATTATGACCTTAAATTCGTTGATCAACTTTTTGCCCTTTCTTATAGTTTTACCAACGTTATAGTGTATCCCTAAAAAAATAAATGTTATTGCTTAGTACTTACTTTAAAATTTTACTGTAAAGTTAAAAATATGCACTTGACTTGGTCCAAAATTAGGTTTCTGAGGTTCAACCATGTTGACTGAGCTATTTTTTCCCTTTTCTGATACATTTTTGCCTATCTTTCCTTTTTTTTTTTGAGAGGTTTTTGCTATAGGGCGCGTGCGCTCGCCAGACAGGCAGAGACATAGAGACAGAAAGCGAGAAATCACCCCCAGAGGGGATGGCCACGTCGCAATCCCTTCTCCTCCATTCTCCTCTCGGGATCTTGGGCACACATGCACATGCGCCCGGAGTGAGTTTTAAGCCACCGGGTCCGGGACACGAACTGTGGTCGACTACGTGGGAGTCCAGCGACATAGCCATTATGCTAACTGCTGGTTCCCATATCTTTGCTTTTTTTATTGAGTGCACTTTATGATTTTTTTAAAGTTTATTCATCCATTTCCTCTGTAAATGACAGAGATAGAGAAGGAGAGAAAGAGACATAGAGAAAAAGAGAGAGAGAAGCATCTCCAAAAGAGTCTCAATGGTACAATCCACACCCAGCATCAGCCAGCCTGGAAAATGGGCACTTACACATCCAGCATGCTCAGAGTATTCCTCCACACACCAACTCGGAAATCGTGGTTCAAATCCTGGACCCGGAGACTTGAAAATCACACTGGGCAGTGAAGTTTGCACAGACTGGGAAACCATAAGCGATTTTAATTCAAAGTAGACATGATTTAGGTGATGAAGGACAAATACCAACTCTTCTCACTCATTGGTGGAAACTAAAAGATTTGATTGCACAGAGATGAAGAATGAAATGGCAGATACCAGGAACTGGGAAGTGGAGGGAGATGGTGGAACAGGGAGAACTTGCTGAACAGACAAGGCATGCAGGTAGACAAGCGGAAAGAGTTCCAGAGCACCAGAGCACGGTAGAGTAACTCAGTGGGTTGACAGTTTGGAGTACACTTCAAAATAGTTAGAGGAAGTATTTGTGTTATTTAAAATGTGCAGGGGCCATCAGTGACATGATGGTTAAGGTGCTGGACTCCCATTTGGCCAAATGTAGTTTGTGTCCTGGACCCAACAGCTTGAAAATCATGCGGGGTTTGTGTGTATGTGTGTGTGTGTGTGTGTGTGTGTGTGTGCCCAAAATCCTAGGAGAAGAGCAGAGAAGGACTTGTGGGCGAACATCCCCCTGGGTGTGTGTAGGGGAGTCATTTATTGCTTTCCCTCTCACTGTCTTTCTCTGTCTCTCTCCTCTCCAGCAAGCACACATGTCCCATGCCAAAAACCTTAAAATAAAATAATAAAATAAAATGGACAAGCCAACAACATGCTGTACCTAATCCAGAAATATCTACCAACCCAGGTGGCCTGAGCTCTGTGACCAGCCTTGTTTAGGGACACAGGACACAAGCTTTGAGCACCATTTGAAAGGGATTCAATTTAGTAGACATCTCTTTCACTCCAAACACACACACACACACACACACACACACACACACACACATGCACACACACACACACACGCCAAACACAGGAATGATGAGGTGAATATTTTTCTCACTTCACCCTGTTCCTTCTCCGTGGGAGGCCGTCACATGTGTGTTATTTGAATGTGTGATTGCTGCTTTTCCTGTGTCACCCATGAATCTCATCTCAACTATTAGCTGCTGTTTTGAATTTCTTTTATGCCTGTCCCAGCATCCGGTCAAGTCAGGCTATGCCCTTGTTCGGAGCTCGTTGTAAAGCTTATCAAATGCTCTTGCGGGTCCTTGTCTCTTTACGGAGGGAAGTTTGACCATTGTTATTGGAAGCGTGTCTCATACATGAGAGGCTTCCAAAAGTCTGTGGAAAAATAACGCCAAAGTATGAGTTTATCCTGATATAAACGTTTTTCAAATCCACACATAGTTTCTTTTTCAGAATGTGTGTTTTCATGAACATTTCGAAGATCCCAGCGATAGTCATCTTTACTCTAAAAAGTTCCTCTTCAGTGAACTCGATGCCTTTTCTGTAACTGCTAACCTCTTTCCTTCCACTTTGTCCTTTGTGAACACGTTCAGCAGTTGACCGAGTTTTCTGACTTAGAAACATGATGTGTTTAGATACCGAAATGACGTTAGCAGGCTCCTTCGCACGTCTCTCTTCCAGGTTCAGCAAGCTCATTCCCCCAGGGGTGAAGACATACATTTCCGGGAAAGCAAGGTGTGCACTGACTAAAGCCTTTTTTTCTGACGGTGCTCTGTACCTGAATGTGTTGATGGAAAGCCTTTAACAAGACCCCCGTTCTCCCTGACACCCCCGGGCCCCGGGCGTCACTGATCCCTGGGCACGAAGTCTCAGCTCACCCAGGCTCAGGACGCAACTGCCTCTGCTCTGTGGTCAGCCCTTCACCAGAGCGGCGTGCCCCTTCCGTGAAATCCGTGCAACACAGCACCACGCCAGAACGGGGCTCACCACTGCAACTTCCTGCCTTCCTGCCAGGCCCGCATCTGTGCGGCCCCCAGGGGCTGGTCACACGTCTGGCCCCGAGTGCTCCTGTCCAGACAAACAAGGAACTTGGCCAGACACAGGCTGAAGACAGAGCCTGCACTTGTGCCCGTGTGAGACCTTCCCCGTCACGTATCCCACGGTGGCTCATCAGCGAGTATTTGAGCAATGCTGGCGACACCACGTGGGCCCGCAGCGGTGGCTGATGTGCACAGACATGGGTCGAAACGCAGCCAGGAGGCTTCCCTGGCTGAAAAGATGGTCGGTTGACTGATCACCTAACCAACTGATGGATCACTAACGGACCTGGCTCCTCTGAAGGGGCGGGCTTCCAGCGTGGCTCTGAGAGGACTATGACCAAAGAGGCAGGCCCTGCCTTCTGGAGGACACCTGCCAAGCAATAGATTTCTGAACATAGCTTATTCAGGGATGTGACAAATATCCGCTCAACGCCAACCATCTGCCTGTGCAGGCATTCGGAGTACAGCAGAGACAAAAACAGAGGTGGTCGCATTGATTCTAAGAGTGCATAACCCATTTCTTTTTATTTTTTAACTTGCCAAAGGGTATGTGCACTCACCTGAGAGAGAGAGAGAGACAGAGAGAGAGAGAGAGAGAAAGTGAGAAAGACCACTCATGGGGGATGGTCATCTCGTAGTCCCTTCTCCATTTCTCCTTTGGGGACTTTGGGCATGCACACACACCTGGAGTCTCTCAAGCTGCCGGCTCTGAGACTCCAACCATGTAGTCAGCCTTGTGGGATCCAGCCCCCTCAACCACCACACCACTAGTTGGCCCCAAATCCATTTTGATGGATGGAATTATTTTTTTTTAACTTATTTTATTTTTATTGTCAGAGGTTGTGCATATTCTCTAGAGAGAAAGAGACAGAGAGAGAGAGAGAGAGAGAGAGAGAGAGGGAGAGGGAGCAAGCATCCCCCAGTGGGTCCTCTGTTTCTCCATCCTTTCAGGGTCCGGGGCATGCACACATGCACACATGCCTTTGGGGTTGGGATTCTGTGTGGTCAGCCATGTGGAATCAGGTAAGCTATGGGTTTTTAAATGCCCCAAGGGAGACTATCACTTAAAGAAATCTGTGAGTATTTGTGTAAAAAGAAGAAAAAGAAATAGACCCTCAGCCTGCCAGTGTGGGTCACTACGGGGGCTGATGGCAGCAGCAGTGCTGGGCAGTGGCCAGTGGGTGACCAAAACTGGGTGTTAAGGAGGCTGTGGGGGTGAGTCGAAGTTCCATGGGATCTCACTTTCAAAAAATCACGCACTCCGTGGTCGGATTAGCGAGAATTTTAATAAACAATTGAACCTCAAGTGCTGGGACCTTTTGGGGCCCTGTGTGACCACTCTGGTCCACACACATAAAGCCAGCTCTATACAGAGCTATTAGCTTGCATGTTCAGGGGCAGTACCCCTCTTTCTACCTCCTAATGGGGGATGAGAGGAGGTATGTTGAAAGTGCACGGTTCAGTAGGGTAAGCATCCCTTACCCCAAGTGCTCACAGTCAGAAGCATTTAAGATTTCAGATATTTTTCTGCATCTGAAATATTTGCATATATATCGTGAGATATCTGAGGGATGGGACCCAGGTCTAAACACAAAATTCATTTATATTTCATGTACATCTTATAGCGCAAAGGTAATTGTACATAATATGTTTAGTACTTTTGTGCATGAACCCCTCTGTGGGGGAATCCGGGCATGCCTATTGCAAGTAATGAGGTGCTCAGAGAATCTTTTTGTCCCTTGGGAATGCTGAATAAGCTGTGTTCCTGCATTTTGGCTGCAACTTATCATGTACGGTCAGGCATGGAAGTTACCTCTTGTGATGTCTTGTTGATGCTCAAAAGATTTGGATTTTGGAGCATTTTGGATTGGAGATCTTTGCATTGAGGATCCTCAACCTGTGTGTTGATGTAGAGCTCGGCCCTACTTCAGTCCCGTCTTTCACATCCAATACCGTCTTGACATCCCATGAGTCACATGTCTGTGTAAGGGGCTCTATGTCCAATGGTGGCTATTCCTTTCCCCTATTTTTTAAAAAGAATTATTTTATTTGACTTTATTTATTTATTTAAATTTGACCAGATAGGGACAGAGTGAGAGAGAGACAGAGAGAGAGAGACAGAGAGAGAGAGAGAGAGAGAGAGAGAGAGAGAGAGAGAGAGAATGTGAGAAAGCAAGCCGCCAGGTCCAGGACTCGAACCATGGTCGGCCATGTGGGAGTTTAACGCCCTTAACCACCACACCACCTGCTGGCCCCTCCTTTCCCCTATTTTATGGAACCATGGTCTAAGGAGCCAAAGCACATTCTTTTATAAAGGGACCACACGGCAGACAGACTATAGGAAAGCTTTAGGGCTGGCCTTGCCCACTAATCCCTGTAATCTTCCTTGTGTATTACAAGAAAACTCCCTGAAGAGTTTAAAAACTTTTCCTTGAAAGTTTCTTGGTCTGGGGATGGAGGAATATAATGTAGTAGTTGATGAGACCTGGATTTGAAAAAAGATCTACTACTTCCTAGATGTGCGACTTTGTGCGAGTTACGTAAATAAGCGTATCTTTGTTGCCCATGGTGTGGGTGTGATGGTAACAGTACTTCCTCAAAGCTTTCCTGGAGGACAGAACATGGGTGCAGAGCACCTCTCACTCTGTCAGTAAGTGTGAACTATTAGGTCATCGAGAAAGTCATGATGTTTTTTTCTATGCAAAAATGCGTCACGTCCTTTTCAACGACCCAATATTACTACTTCTAACATAAAGAGCAATGTTTAGGTTCATACAAGAGACCTGCAGGGAACCAGCAGTTAGTGTAATGGCTATGTCGCTGGACTCCCACGTAGTCGACCGCGGTTCACGTCCCGGACCCAGTGGCTTAAACTCAAGCCGGGAGCGTGTGCGTGCGTGCCCAAGATCCCGAGAGGAAAATGGAGGAGAAGAGATTGCGGCGTGGCCATCCCCCTGGGGGGTGATTTCTCACTTTCTGTCTCTATGTTTCTCTCTGTCTGTCTGGTGAGCGCACGCGCCCTATAGCGAAAACCTCTCTCAAAAAAAAAAAAAAAGAGAGAGAGAGAGAGAGACCTGCAGAGTAAAAGGTAGTTGAGACTGGTTGCTTTCTCAGGGTCCAAAATAAATGAAAGGCCACGTCTGGTTAGCTGCTAGAGATTCGTGTCTTTAGATTGGTCTCATGCACTCAAAACTCTCCATTCTTCTCCCCATCTACGTCAAGGGCGGGAGGAAACACAGCAGGAACCATAACCCGTAGCAACACATTTAATATCACACTGGCACCCCACTGAAACCTTGGCTCTCTACTGTCACAGAAGGCACTGGAAATGTCACAAATAGAAATGTCAGCACTGGAAATGTCACCAATTCTGAACACTGCATGCTACTACTCTGAACTGAATTTATTCACTTGCCTGTTCGTGTACACTTTCTGCTCTTAGTCTTTGAAGTCTGCAAATGAAAGTGGACTGTGGACCAGCAGACTTACTTCCTGGTTGAAGTCCCAGACCTGGTGGCTTGAAAAACACACTGAGCACATATGTGTGCATGCCCAAAATCTCGAAAGGAAAATGGAGAAGGGATTGTGGTGTGGCCACTCTCCCTGATGGTGGTGGAGGGAAGTTGCTTTCTTACTTTCTCTCTCTCTCTCTCTCTCTCTCTCTCTCTCTCTCTTTCTAGTGAACACACAGCCCTATAGCAAATTAAAAAGAAAAAACATTAAGAGGACTGTGTAGAAATTAGCATTGTAGTTTAGGAACAGCTGCTTCTTGGTCAAGTCATATAAGAGCATATTTTGCGCACTGGACTCCCTAAGGATTCTCATGCACTGATTTCAGGATTAAATGTTCCTGATTCTAGGACTACCTTTGAAAAAATAGTCACCACAGATTATCAACCACAGAAGAAAACACTGCACAGAAAAATCTAATGGGTTTCATTAATTAGACAGGAGTTACCAAAACAGATCGCGGCCGATGTCTGGACAAATATGTGATGCCATCTAGTGACGAGTTTTCAAAATGCAGGCACCTTGTGCCCCATCCAGGTCTCAATGGCCCACACAACCCTGGAAAGGTGAGGAACATAAGAAGCCACCTCAACCAAAGCCATGCAAAGCCTGCGCTGAACACCCTTCTAGACCGGAAGGCTTTGGAGACCTTGTAAGGAATAGCCTCTCATCAACCCAGGCAGATGAGTGTCCATGATAATCTTAATTGGAAGTCTTAATTTGTTTTGAGTTTTATATGATACCATTAAAATATGGACCTTTGGAGCCACCAGGTGTCATGGCGGTTATGGCACTGGACTCCCACATGGACAACCATGCTTTGTTTGAATCCCAGACCTGACAGCTTGAAAATCACGCCAGGCATACATGCATGCATGCCCAAAATTCTGAGAGGAGAAGGAATTGCAGTGTGATTTCTCATTTTCCCTCTCTGTCTCTGTCTCTGTCTCTCTCCACTGAGCACACATACCCTATGGCAAAAATCTGGGGGGAAAAAAAGAGAAAAGAAAAGGAAAAAGAAAGCCTATCTCCTAAAAAGATGGACCCTTAGCTAACATATTTCTGCTCTGAGATGGGTTAAGGTGATTATTAACCTTGAATATCCTAATCTCTACCCCAAACTCTCTTTAGGAAGTGAATGTATGAGAAGATAGTAGAGTGTGAAAGGCCAAAATCAACTTTTCTTACCCACTTTTTCAATGTACAGATAAAGAAAGAGAATTAGCCTTCAATTCTTAACTCTGTTCTGCGTGGCAGGGAGATTGGTCTTCTAATTGGCTTCTGAGTTTAAGAAGACATTGCAGATTTTCACTCATTTCATTATTCATTCATTTATTCAACACACACATATCCTCAACATTGGATAAGGACGGTGAATGGGACAGCAGAGTCCTTGCTCCCATGGAACTTTGCCAATAGATCTGTTTTTGCAAAGGGTGGGTTATGAAATCATACAGTGAGTTGCAATGGGCATTGAAAAGAAATGAAATAGAACAGGACACACAGCATGGCTTAGCCCAGGAACATGACGAAATAGCATATGGTCAACCCCAGGAAGATGGGGCCTACAGAAGGTAACAGTGAAATAGACTTACTTTTGGCACAGAGGATGGACTCAGTGTACTGGGTCATGTGCGAAGGACGGAACTCAGATGAGCGAGCAGAGGCAGGTCCAATCAGGAACAGTGATGTGACTGCCCAATGGGAGGCCTAGGGTCAAAACAGAGTGGGTGTGTTCTTCATGGTCTTATTGGTAAAAGCTACTGGTTTGCAGCAATTACTGGGAGTAAAGATGATACAAAGGTACCCTGAATTTAGCAATTTGTATTATTAAATAAACTTTTAGAAAGCCAGTTTCCCAAAACCTTTGGCTTTTCTATTTTCTCCATAAAATACGCTTTTATGTGTTCTATTTTTTTCTACCCTTCTGTTCAAGCAAAGTATCATGCCTTCGCTTTCCTTGCTGACCTTTGACTTACTTATTTTCTCTGTTCCCAGTAGAGCCTGTTCCCCAAACCGTGTGACGTTGAGGAGTCCAGCCAGGCAGGTGGTGATGTGTCTTGCACTACCTCGCATGACAACAGCTAAGGAGACCAACCATTCTCTGTATGTATGAATCAGGAAGAGGAGGAACTCAATAAGCTGTGTCACTGTTGAACAGTTAGGAAGAACATGTAAATAATGAGTTTGGAGGGCTCACCTCTTTGTTACAAAGCAGATATTCAGTACAGGTTGTTCCATGAAGCTTTAGCAAAAGGCCATGTGACCCAATCAAAGGCATGGGGCGTTGGAGGGCACAGCCCTGTTTCTGGCTAGGTAACCTTTGGCAAGTAATTCTTCTTTCTGTACCTCAGTTACCTTGTCTATGAAATGAAGATTATAATTACCTTAGAGTAGTGTCGGAGACATCAGAAATAATATGGAAGCACTTGGAACACAGTAGACACGCCAACAAATGGTATTAGTTATTCTGTGAAATGTCAGATTCAGCCTTTTCATTACTATTAGATGGGAATAACTACAAAGGTCATGTTGTGTTCTAGACAGGAAGGCCGAGACAGAGCAAATAAAGCAAAGGGATTTCTTTGGGACCAGGTTAGGACGACCACCCAGGCACCACAAAATCCTGATTGCCTTAAATACTGAGTGCTGAGGTTTTATAGATTTCAGGATCTTTTTTTTTTTTTAATTTATTTATTCATTCATTTTAATTTGACCAGAGAGAGAGCCACCGAGAGAGAGGGAAAGTGAGAAAGCAAGCCACCAGGTCCAGGACTCAAACCATGGTCGGCCATGTGGGAGTGTCCAGCGCTTTAACCACCACGCCACCTGCTGGTTCCCATCAGGATCTTTTAAAAGACAAACATCATAGATTAGGGTTGGGGAGAGGGTAGTAAGGAGTACAGCATTGATTGAGTAAATTACTATTTTTTTAATTTCCAAGTTTTTCAGTAGTTTTATTTAAATTTACTTGTTTTTCTTCTTTTTTTTACATTTAATCACTGTATAGCTTTACAATGTACAGCATGAATTTTCTGAACGTGAATACGTGACATATTAGTCCAGTCAAAGATATTACCATCCTCATTATCAACAGATAATTTCCCATTTTTTTGAGGGGACGTGGCTTTTGAGATGTTTATTCTTTTGTAATTGACTAAATTCTGTGATAAAAGGAGCAAGATGACATCGTGGTCACCTGGAGTCACTTTGCTTAGTCTCAGCAGAGTGTGAAGACAGTCTGACACGCTGCTGTAACTGAAATGTTTTGAAGAGTATAATTAATGGATGTGACTGATGGGAGGTAAAGGAGGAATGTCTTTGGGCAATAAAGATGCTCATAAAATAATAAAGGCCAACGAGTCTAAGTAGCATCTTGAGCTATTTTAGGTGGACGTCCCTTCGAAAGCCTCGAGATGTGCATACATTTTCTTTCTTTATAGTGCTGACTCAAGTAGATTGCGATCTTCCATTTTTAGGAAATTTCTTGGTTAAATCAAACCATGTTGAGTCTACCAGCTTCCTTAAGTTTCAGGTTGTTGATGTGACATTTCAGCCCGAGTGACTCCATTTTGGTCTTGTTTGTCAGAGCCTAGAGAAGGAGCTTAGTCCAAACCATGCCCTCCTATAATTTGTATCTAACATGGTAAACTAAGCTTTCACTAAGGTGCAGATTTGAAACAGGAAAACTGTGAGTTGAGTATCTGAGCAGAGTCACAGCTACTTAGTAATCCCGGTTGGCTACAACACTCATTTCAAAGCTATTTTATTCCTAATAATAACAACAACCCAACAACATTTCTGGAAGTCTTACTATGTGCTGGCCACAGACCTGTATGCTTTGAGCCTTATAACAAGGTTCAGAAGTTGGGCTTAGTCTAGGGTTGGACACATAGACACATGGGACAAGCACCCAGGCTCCCTCAGCCGGGAAGAACGAGCGGGGATGGAACTCAGGCAGCCTGACTCCAGCCCACTCTGCACTGCACCTGATTTAGCGCAGTGCATTTGGAAGCTCGAGGAGTGGAAAAAGGTGTTCCTTTGTGAGAAATGACCATCAAATGTGAGAAAACTTAAAAGTTTAAATGATAGCTAACTAGTAGTATGAGGATCTGCAAAGAAACCTTGACCCTCAAAGAAATGTGATGCATGAGGGAGCTCATTTTCCCCAGTTGTTTCTGTGGTCATCAGTTGGGTGATCTGCAGGTCCTAAGGTCTATGGAATTATTATTAAGGAAAGATTAAATTCAGTGCTGCTTTGCACAGGGCTTCCCGTCACAGCCAAGCAAGAGTTTAAGCTTGTCTACGGTTGTGTTTCAAAAAGCTCAGTACTTGCTGTATGAATGAGAGCCTCCTAGAGGGTGTATTGAAGGTTTGCTGACGGCTCAGCTGCTGTAGTGATGCACCATGGTCCTAACTAATTGGGAGGCTGGGCAGGTAGACGGTGCTGGGGCAAGACCTTGTCAAAAATACCTGTCTTTTTTCTCTCTTTCTCTCGTGCTGTCTTGAATGGGTGTGCACTCTACTTCTCTCACTTAAAAAAAAAAAAAATGCTGTAATGACAATCTTTTTTTCCTTTTCTTTTTTTTTTTTTTTTAAATAAAACAGGAAACTTTGGAGTTCAGCCCTTCCGTTCTGGCAGCCTCCTCTTCTCAGAAAGTTCTTCCAGATACACGTATCATTGGGAATCTCCTGTTTCTAAAAAGGGCGTCTGCATTTCCTGATTAGTTTCATGTTTCTGGTTTTGAAGGGGCGATTCTGCATGACTCCCAGACTTGCCCTTCTAATGATACAAGTTAATAGTGTAATTCGTATTGCTATTTAGTGCTTTCTAAATGGCAGAGGTGGGTTATCCTCTCTATTTAACATGGAGGAAAGCCAAAGCACGGAATTCTGAACGTGTCCTGGGACATCAACCAGAAAGTGGCGGGGCTGAGAGTCGAACCTGGGTAGCATGCCTCCAGAATCCACACTCAGCAACTGGTTCTGCAACCCATTCTAAGCAGACACGGAGCCTGATCTGGGGCACAGGTCATCACTTGTCAACATGAGTTGATGATGACGGTGTGAGTGGCAGAGTGGAGAATGAGTAAGTCGCCATTCCTGCCTATCAGCACAGCGACACCTTATTGAACACTCACTCACCAAGTGCCAGGCTTTTACCTCCTCACAACGATCACATGGAGCGGTGGGTGTTCTCATCCCCATTTTTCAGATGGTGACTGAAACTTGTAGAGGTTAGGCAACTGGCCGGTGGTCACGCAGCTCATAGGAGTGAATGTAGGTCACATGCCCAGCTGTCATTGATGACCGACATCAGATTCTTTCTGCTGTGGTGTGCTATTAATTTATAGGAGGCAACAAATGTGGACACGCCTAGACTTACCTGGTTGTTTCCTCTTCAACCTTCAAGGATTGTCGGAATAGTCTTCTAAGCAGTCAGTTGAAACACATAGAATTTCTGTCTAGAAAACAAAGTTTTCTGTCCAGTATTTACATCTTTCATACTCTGATATTGTTGGGGTCTGTCTACACGTGCCCAGCATGCTTTGCAGGCCACCAGGGACAAGATTTGAACCATGATTGGCCATATGGGATCTGACTCCTTTAACCACTAGGCTCTGGGGCCAGTCCAACTTTGATTTCTTTCTTTCTTCCCTTTTTTCTGTTTCTTCCTCCCTTCCTTTCATTCTGTTTCTCTGTTTCCTTCTTTCTTTCATTTTTTCTTTTTCTTTTTTTTTTTTGCTATAGGGCATGTGTACTCACCACAGAGAAAAAGCAAGAAAATGAGAAATCCTCTCCGAGGGGATGGCCATGTTGCAGTGCCTTCTTTTTCACTCCCCTCTCAGGATTTGGGGAACACATACACACACCCAGCATGATTCTCAAACTGCCAGGTCCAGGACTCGAACTGCAAAGCTGGCTATGTGAGATGCAACACCTTAATGTCAATCCCACCTGCTGACCTGCAACTTCGGTATTTTTAATATTGAATTTGTTTCTGTATTTTTTTTGTGAGCATGGTGAGAACATCCAGAGATCCACCTTGAGTGACATTTGTGTGAAAGGGGAACAAAGTTTGAAGAGCTCTGCCAAAGAGTAACCATATCTGAGCCAACAGAAGGGGAAGGGTTCTGACCTTCATGAGATCAGAAAAAACTGACCAGGGTTTAATGCCAGTACTCTAAACTGTCAAGTATCAAAGACACTAAAACGGTGCAAATCTGGATCCAAAGTTGGGTACTGAGTGTAAATGGAAGCAATGATCTTTGGGAGACCATCCTCCAGTTTTGAGTTTCTGTGTCTCTTGCTCACACAGGTGCTAATTGCCTTTATTTTGGGTTATGTATAAAAGAAAGTTTATAACAGCCTTAGAAAGTGGAGGTAGTTCCCTTGCAGAGCACAGGGAAGGTTTGCTAGTTGTCCAGTACAATAAAGACAATGTTTTCTTCTGCGCCAAAGCCAGGGCAGGCTTACTACTCAGCATAAAGATCTGCATTCACAGAGCCCGATGCTCCCCACTTGTAAGGCAATCCAGTATGGACGCAGGCATCACCTGGTCCCCTTGTCATCATACTGTGGAAATTGGGGTTCAGGGAAGAGGCCCAGTTGCCAACACTCTGGCTACTGTCATACCTGTGAGTAATAAAGCCCTTTGTTTCTGACCCAGGAGTCTTACGGGTTCTGTCAGTGTCCACGGAATTGTCATGCTAAATGATAAGTTTATAAATAGGGTAAAATCTCGGACTCCTCATAGTTTTTGACTGTGCTATATGGGACAACAAGAAACACTAGTGACTCAGTGATTTCATAATTGAACTGTTCTTCAGATGGCCAAGAAATCCAAGTCACAGGAAGGTACCAATGAGATAAGGGGGATAAATGCTGAAATGATAAGCTTGCAACCTTCAAAAGTTAGTGTCATCTGCAAAACAGAAATACAAGTACAGTTATCAGAAGGTCGGGCCTCTTGGCTGTCATACAGTCAGGGTACCTTGGCTGAGCTCTGACGGCAGGATGGAGACCCCAGTCTTCCCAAAGCTATTGAAGGGATGCCTGTTGAGTGGATATCAATAGTTTGAAATAGAGGCGGGCGAACATCTTCATTGTATGTAAAATTTAAAACAAACTAATTGGTACTAATTGAACTGGTCATTAATAAAAATAAACAATGTCATATATACAATTATGCTCTTAAAAACTTATTGAGGACCCAGAAGGGTTTTGTTTTTGGTTGTTTTAGCTACTGATATTTATAACATTAGAAATTAGAAGAGAGAAATTTAAAAATATGTATTCATATATTTAAAATAATGATAATAAAGAAATTACATGTGGGCATAAATAATTTTCATGAAAATAACTGTATTTTCCAAAACAAAAAAAATTACTGCAAACAGTGGTGTTGCTTTATGATTTTGTAATTGTCTTTAATGTTTGACTTTGCAGAAGACAGCTGGATTCCCATATCTGCTTCTTCATTCGATCTACGTGGTGTCTCATATAAGTCGTTTAACCTCTGAGGAAAAAAAAATCACCATTAAGAGATAAGAATAAGAGTGAAAAGGGGGGAGAATAAACTCATTTATATAAAAATAACTTTGACCTTTCAGATCTTCTAAAAGGATCTAGAGCATTCTGGAGGCCCCTGACCACACTTTGAGATACAAAATAAAACTGGTAGGCAGGACCAAAAACATATAAACCACCAGCTTAGGAAATAGTGTTGTGTTGCTTTCTTGGTTTGAATACTACATGTTAATTTCTGAGATTCCTAATAGATGTCCCTTTAACTCTGTTGTCTTTAGTTAATTAGGAAACTAGTCATTTTCAACAGAGAGGCCCACTGGTATACCATCAGGTGTTTGAGGGCCGGTGTGTTTAACACTCTGGTAATGTGGGACTTTTTTTTTTTTTTAAGAGGTTTTTGCTATAGGTTTTTGCGCTCGCCAGACAGAGAGAGACAGAGAGACAGAAAGCGAGAAATCACCCCCCAGAGGGGATGGCCACGCTGCAATCCCTTCTCCTCCATTCTCCTCTCGGGATCTTGGGCATGCAGGCACATGCGCCCGGTGTGAGTTTAAGCCACCGGGCCCGGGATGCGAACCGTGGTCGACTACGTGGGAGTCCAGTGACATAGCCATTACACTAACTGCTGGTCCCCATCTGGTAATGTGGGATTTTGAAAACAATACATCTTGGGATTAGCAGATGGTGTAATGGCTATGTCACTGGACTCTCACATAGTCAATTGTGATTCAAGTCTCAGATCCAGCAGCTTAAAACTCACGCTGGGCATGTATGTGTGCATGCCCAAAATCCTGAGAGGAGAATGGAGGAGAAAGGGTTGTGGCATGGCCAGCCCCTGGGGGATGTGATTTCTCACTTTTTGTCTCTCTGTCTCTCTGGCAAGAGCATGTGCCCTATATCAAAAATCTCTGTTAAAAACAAAAAACATAAAAACTCACAGGTGTTGAAGCAGGCATGACTCCGTCTTGGAGGAGCACCTTCAAGAAAAGTGGGGAATGAAGCAAGCGTGACTCCATTTTGAAAGGTGCTTCCATCTTAGAAACTGTGCCTCCTTCCCCTCCCCATGAGTGCCGATAAGATCCAAAGAAGCCCCACTCCCAGGTGCCTCAAGAACCTTGACCGGAACCAGGAAAGCCATGAAAATTCCATTGTAATCAGAACTTACCCTCAAGACTAATTAACCTGCTTGCTTTGCTTCTGTAACTGGCTTTTTGCTTGAAGATGAAAACCCTACCCCTTCTCTCTCCTGAGGCCCCTTTACTTTGTTCCTTTGCCCTTGTAGACCATCTGTCCACTCTTGGCCTATATAAGCTTTCTCCTTTCACTCGGGGCTGCGGGGTTTTGAGAGACATGAATCCCCCTGTATGCTGCCGACTTAATCAATAAACTCCAATAAATTTGGCTATGTCTGGGTGTCCTCTTATTTCTCGCTGAGAAGATTACAACAGTGTGTATGCGTGCATGCCCAAAAACCCGAGAGAAGAATGAAGAAGGGATTGTGGCATGGCCATTCCCCATGGGGATGATTTCTTGCTTTCTGTCTCTCTGTCTGTCTCTGTCTCTCCAGTGAGTGCATACACCCCGTAGCAAAATCTCTAAAAAAAAATGATTTTAAATACATCTTCCAGGCCAGCCATTGGTGTGGTAGTTAAGGCACTAGATTTCCACGTGGCCAACTGTGGTACAAGTCCCGGACCTGGTGGTTGAAAGTCATCCTGAGTATGTGCGCGTGCATGTCCCAGATTCCAGGAGCAGAAAAGAGAATGAATTGTGGCGTGGCCATCTCCCCTGGAGTATGATTTCTCACTTTCCTTCTCTCTGTCTCTCCCTGGTGAATGCACATGCCCTATGGCACAAACCTAAAAACCCAAAAACTTTTTCCATAGGGCTCAGGGATTAATGCCTTGCTTAGCATGATGGGGGATACGCAATGTATGGGGAAAAGCATTGGCTTTGGAGCCAAAGCAACCAAGGTTTGAATAAAGCATATAATACCTGGGAGACTCCGGGCAGATGAGAGCCTCTCTGAACCTCTGTCTCTTCACCTCCAGTGCAGGAGTAATGAGAAGCCGGGCTTGCGGTGAGGCTTCTGTTTATACAACCAAAGGCTTCCTTCTAATTCCGGTGTCCAGGAAAGTGAGGCAGAACTCCCACTGCTGTCTTCAGCTGGGGCTGAGTGGGGCCTGAGCAGTCGTTGTGTGTACCAGCTCCTGCCAAAACAAGCCCAGCCACAGGAACCCCCACCCCTTCTCCAGGCAGCTCCCACCACTCCAGAAAGGGCAATTACAGAACGTGTGTGAGCAACATCGCCACCATTGCACCTGGATGGAGCCTGCTCTCTGCTGTGTGCAGGCTGACTGGCTCACGTGGCTGCCCTTCGAACATCTGAACACCTCTCGTCCCACCTACCCCTTCTTCCCTCTGGACTACATGCTGTCACAGCTTTCTACAGCTGTTAGCATTATATTTTGAGCCTCCTCATTTTCCTCTAGACCCAAAGAAGATCAAGTTCTGGATGTGAAAGTTCCGGTTCAGGCTCAAAGCACAAAGTGGATGTATTTTCCCTTTCATTCCCACCATTTGGTGCACCTGTGGGGTTAGTTTGCCATGCCTGCCCCTATGTAGCATCCTTGGGCCCTACCACTGCAGTCTGAATGCTCTCGTCTGCGGGTTCCTTAATCTGCCCATGATAATCATTGTGCCGACTGCCAGCTGGACAAACGCCCCTGCCAGAAAGCAATGCTCTGCCAGTCTGGCACCTCTGCCTTTCTCCATCTCTGTCATTGATGTTGGATACCGTGACACGGACTTCCAGGTTTAGCCTAACGAGTGAAAGAGCGCTTTGTTGGCTTAGAAGTGCCGTGCTTGTCTGAAGACCTGGTGAGTCACTGCCCGCTCCCTGGTAAGCAAACGTCCATGTTCATTTCGTGTAGCTTTTGGGCAAGCCTTGCCCTTTGCACCAGATAGCGGTCACAATGCTGACTTTCCCCCGGTGCTATCTTTTCACAATCGTGTCAGACTTTTGGTGCCCTAGAGGTCAGAGCGTTGAGAGTTATTAGTCAACCCCAGCACATTTCCATTTCTGACCCAAAGGTCTGCAGGCACTTCCCCTTTTCGAGTTCTCCCTGTCGCAATTGGAAATAGTGAGCTAAAGAAAACACAGTTTCAGGTGCAGCATCCTTCTTTTATCAACTCCAAAAAATCCCAGGAGTTTTACCAGTGAGTCCACCGCCCTGTCACTCGTCCATCTAGAAGTCAGAATGAAACTCCCTAGGGTCGCTGGGGTTGCGCTTTCTGTCTACCTTGGGGTCTTTCATGAAGGCTTAGGGAAATACATCAAAAGGCTCCTATGTGGCAGTTTTGAACAAGGCCCAGCCAGTTTCATCCAAAGCTTTCGGGGTGCATCACCTGCTGTGCAGGCCAGGAAGCGGGACGTGCCTGATGGCTCCAGGAAGGAGAAGCGGCGCTCGGCCAGCCTGGCAACAGCAAGCCTGCTCTGCCGGGATGGGTATCTGGAAGCTCAGCAATCCCTTCTCCATTCCTTCTGTGCGAAGGGATCCCACCTGCTTCCTTCTAGGTGTGGAAACAAGGCCAGCTACCTGGGAGATGCTTCCTCCATCCAGACCTGTGGTGGGACAAGCAGTCAGACTCGATGGGTCAGACTTCTGGGATAGGCTGATGTACTTGTTCCCCCTAAAAAGACCTCGAGCCCGCTGGGAAAGTCTGTGGACTCTTAGGGTCTGGAAGCTTGAAAGGTACAACTGAAATGTGGCCAGCTGGACTTCGTACCTTCATTAGAGCCCAGCTCAGATGCCCCGGACCTTGGATGGGGCCAAGACTCCACTGTGAGTGGGACCAGCAGGTGGTGTAATGGCTATGTTGCTGGACTCCCATGTAGTGAACCGTGGTTTGAGTCCTGGACCCAGTGGCTTAACCTCACGCCAGGCGCGTGTGCGTGCATGCCCGAGACCCTGAGAGGAGAATGGAAGAGAAGGAATTGTGGTGTGGCCATCCCCCCTGGGGGGTGATTTCTTGCTTTCTGTCTCTGTGTCTCTCTCTGACTTTCTGGTGAGTGTATGCGCCCCATAACTAAAACCTCTCCCCTCCCCCCCCAAAAAAAAACTACTCCACTGTGAGTCATCCCAGGGCCCCGGCCTGGTGCTATGTGGGAATCCATACTGCCAGTAGTTGTGCAGTTCCGAGGCTGCCGTCCTCCGTCTAGAGTAAGGAGATGACCTTCAAAATGTGTTGAAGCATTCCTGTAGCTTTCATGCTGAAAATATATTGGGTTGTCGGAAAAGTCATAACGTATTTTTCTGTTTTTATTTGCAAAAATGAGTCTTGACGTTTCTGACAACCCAATATATGCATTTGCTTCTTTACTACAAAAACTAATGTGTATTTATAGAAACAACTTTCAAAAAGTACTGGAAAATAAAAAGAAGATAAATAACTCCTCAGTTCAGATATAAATTCAACTAATTCCAATGCTCTTTCTACTAGGATATACATCTTCCAAAAGCTGGGGGAAATGTATGTTATACAAAAAAACATGCATGGGACCAGCAGTTAGCGTAATGGCTATGTCGCTGGACTCCCATGTAGTTGACCGTGGTTCAAGTCCTGGACCCGGTGGCTTAAATTCACGCCTGGCACATGTACGTGCATGCCCAAGATCCCGAGAGAAGAATGGAGGAGAAGGGATTGTGGCATGGCCATCCCCCCTGGGTGGTGATTTCTAGCTTTCTGTCTCTCTGTCACTCTCTGTCTTTCTGGTGAGTGCACGTACCCTATAGCAAAAACCTCTCCCCCCCCAAAAAAAATGCATGGGTTTTGAAATTTTTTGTACCAAAATAAACTTGTCCTTTAATTTTGTTATCCCATGAACTTTTAAAACATTATTTATTTAATTTATTATTATTGTTCTTCAGTTTGACCTGGAAGAGACAGAAGGAGAGAGGGAGCATGAGAAAGCAAGCCACCAAGTTTCAGACTGAAACTACAGTTGGCCACATGAGAGTCCAGCACTTTAACCAGCACCCCACCTGCTGGCCCTATTCCATGAACTTTTTAAAGTCCCCTCATGGGGACCAGCAGATGGCATAATGGTTTCATCGTGAATCCCAGACCCAGCAGCTTAGAACTCATGCCAGGTGTGTATGTGTGCATGCCCAAGATCCTGAGAGGAGAATGGAGGAGAAGGGATTGTGGTGTTGTCATCCCCCCTGGGGGGTGATTTCTCGCTTTCTGTCTCTTTTATCCAGTGATTGCATGCGTCCTATAGCAAAAATCTCTCTTAAAAAAATAAGGTCCCTCATGTTTGTATCTGCACATAAGTATGTGTGCATGTGTATGTAAGCATGTCTAAGAAATATATATTATATAATATAAATTTGTTATATATTTAAAAGTAAGTGATAAATTATGTAATTTATTTTTGTGGATTTTGTTTTTCTTTAATTTTACCAGAAGGCATGTACACTTGGCGGAGACACACACACAGAGAGAGAGAGAGAGAGAGAATAAGAAAGCACCCCCTATCAGGCATGGTCGTGCTGCAATTCCATCTCTTCCGTTTTCCCCTCCTTTGGGATCCTTTTAGCATTTTGGGCATGCATGCACACCTGCCAGGCATGTTTTTCAAAGTACCAGGTCCAGGACTTGAACTGTGTGGTCAACCATGTGAGATTTAGCCACCTTAACTGCTAGGCCATGGACTGGCCCAAATTATTTTATTCATCAAAAAATACTTTCAGGCTCGGGAACCAGCAGTTAGCGTAATGGCTATGTCGCTGGACTCCCACATAGTCGACCGCGGTTCGCATCCCGGACCCGGTGGCTTAAAACTCACGCCAGGACGCCGGGTGCGTGTGCGTGCGTGCCCAAGATCCCGAGAGGAGACTGGAGGAGAAGGGATTGAGGCGTGGCCATCCCCCCTAGGGGGTGATTTCTCTCTTTCTGTCTCTCTGTCTCTCTCTGTCTGTCTAGCGAGTGCACGCGCCCTATAGCGAAAACCTCTCCAAAAAAAAAAAAAGATACTTTCAGGGTAGATAATGGCAAGGAAACTGTAGCTCTTGTTTTCAATAAGCTAATGGATTTATAAGGGAATCAGATAATAAATAAGTAGATAAATGAATTCATAATTACAAAATGCAAGAATGAATATGAAAGAATGTGGTGTTTAAACAGAAATAACAGCTGAGGTTGGTGAGGAACCTATATGGTTGGTGAGGAATAAGGGCTCCTTGGAGAAAGGAATGAATCCCAGTCTGGGAGAGGAAATTCACAAGTCTGCAGCATCTTGTCATAACTGCAGAAAAGAAGCTACAAAACCACGAATGTCATGTCAGCAAGACTCAGGAGCTAACCTAGCTAACCCCCAGCCAGATAAGAGACAATTTCGGCATCTGTAAGAATAATGATGGGCTGCTTCGAAACACACCAACTCTAATTAAAGTTCATAAATTCATTGCAATACCAAAAAAAAAAAAACATAAAAATCACCCTCATTAACTATGTTTGGAAGATGGTAGAAGATTAACTCATTATTTTGGAAACTGGCAAATGAAGAGAAAAAAATGAGACATTTATCTTGCGCCTCTGGTTAACCAAATAGTTGATGAAAGGGGAAGTTTTTCTTTGTCAGAGTATTCCAGAAAAAGGGCAGAATTAGACTATCAGCACTTTGCAAATAGAGAATTAACATATCTAGGCAGTGGTAGTCAATGGCTGTTTGCCTCACAAAGTCGACCGACATTAAGTGGAAGAATTTATGAAGTAGCCTGGTCTAAGTAAATATTTACAGGAAACATAAGGTATAGAGGAGTATGGTAACCGATATCATAAAAGTGCGAAATCTAGACCGTAGGATAAAATGAGACTTTCCTTAGGATCATTGTGAGGACTAAGGACTAATATATGCAAAGCACTTAAAACAATACCTGGCCAATAAACATTAGCTACTGTGATCACCACTCCTGTCATTATTATCTGAACGGAGCCCGACACTGCATTGTGCAAAGAATCTGCTTCTCCCCAGCCATGAGCAGCAGGCAGCCCAGTATCAGCAGCATCAGGACCTTGGCAGTGTTAGTGGTGATACTTCGGGCGACAGTCAAAATGAGAGCTGGGCTGGGGGACCAGCCACCATCACCAATGACCTACGAGGGGACTGCACAGCTAACATGGCCCTCCGTGAGGTGGTCAAGGCTTCCCAGATTTTGTTTCTAAGTAAGGGAAAATGAGGAAGGAAAAGATAATTTCATGAGTTACCAGGTGGATGCTGAGAGCCACCAAATTTGAAAATTAAAAGAAATGCGACCTTAATGTATAATTCATGAATTAGACTGCATATAAATTGTATTCCCTCTGTATATTTCGATTCATTCTTAAAGATAGACTTTCTTTGAGAAAAGTCTTAAATTTATAGAAAAATCAAGAAGATGGTAGAGTTCTCATATACCCTGCTCCTAATATCTCCTGTTATAAAATCTTACATTAGCCAATAGTCAGACATTATTATTTTTTTAAAGAACTATTTATTTGATTTGATTTTTTTAACTCAGTAGAGTGAGACAAAGAAGGAGAGAGAGAGCAAAATTGAGAAAGCAGGGGAACCAGCAGTTAGCATACTGGCTATGTCGCTGGACTCCCACGTAGTCGACCACGGTTTGCGTCCCGGACCCGGTGGCTTAAAACTCACGCCGGGCGCGTGTGCCTGCGTGCCCAAGATCCCGAGAGGAGAATGGAGGAGAAGGGATTGCGGCGTGACCATCCCCCCTGGGGGGTGATTTCTCGCTTTCTGTCTCTCTGTCTCTCTCTGTCTGTCTGGCGAGCGCACGCGCCCTATAGCAAAAACCTCTCCAAAAAAAAAAAAAAAAAATTGAGAAAGCAGGCTGCCAGGTCCAGGACTCGAACTGCGGTAGGCCATGTAAGAATCCAGTGCCATACCTACCACACTACCTGCTGACCTTCATACATTATTATGAACTGAAGTCCATGCTTTATTCAGATTTCCTTAATTTTTTAAATCCAATATCCTGTTTCTGTTCCAAGATCTCGTGAGAGTATGAGAGAGAGAGAGAAAGAGACAGCTGCCTCCACCTGATTCACAGGCTGTGCTTGACCCCTGGTCTCAGCCAGCCTGGGTCACGGGCACGCACCTCACAGCCAGGATGCACAGAGAGGTCCCAGGGTGCAAACCTAGGACTTCCCTCCCCCTAGCTGCACCACCACTGCACCACCACGTCCACCTAGCCCCACCTGACAACTTCTAAACAGAGGTGTGACACGGTGAGTGTGGGTGGGAAGTGAGTAGGAGACCCCTTCCGGTCCACGGATCACATCTGGGATATGATCTCTGTTCATCTTGATTTCCTCTCTCAGGAAGTACAGCTATGCGTTCTCCTGGCATCTGATCATTTGCAGAACCCTCAGAAAGAGGTTTTGAGGTAGATTGGTTAATGGCCACAGTTTCTTCTCTTCCTTTATGTATGTCCCCTGGGCAATGCAACTTTTCTCTTCTTCCAGCAAGAAATGGAGGCTATGCCATATACAGTCCCGCTCAGTAAAGCTCTTCTGAGCGCCGCCTGGTATTGCTTCAGGCCTGGCGAGAAACCAAAGCCCGACCTCTGCAGAAATGTCTCGGTAGGAGCTTCCATCCCAGGTGCAGCCAATGCAAGGCCACACTGCCCAGGGAGTAGCAGACAATGGCACAAAGCAGTACTGAGCGGTCTAACTCCCCAGAGAGAGAAAGAAAAACTCCCCTGCATATCAGTCTCACATAGTCTCCCAGGATGGCTTGATTGCCCTATCAAAAATAAAAACCCTCCCTCCTCGCAGGCAGACTGAGGCACCTCCAGCCTCAGATTCCCAGATGCTTTCTTTCTTTCTATAAAATTTGCTTTTTCCTTGAGATGACGTCTCCTGAGTCTTACTCTAGACTGTCACATTCCCCTTTCCTGGGATCAGGGATATAACCATTTGCTTTGCTTTGGCTAATGGGACGTTAGCAAACACAGCACAAGGAAACGCTCAAGAAGCATGTTTGCATTGGAGTTTGGTTTCTCTTGCTGCCTGAACCCTCCACGTAAGGACATCTAGCTTGGCCTCCCTAAAGTGAGAGAACAGACTCAGCTGCAGTGGTGCAACTGGTGGGGTGTTGCTGCTGTGTGAGGTTGAAGCCACATGGGAAGCCTGGGTTTGATTCCTAGACTAACCTAAACACACCTGGATTGGTGGTACAATACCGGTTATTCTAGGTAACTGAGAGGCTGGGCAGGAGAATCACAGCATGGCAAGACCCTGTCAAAAATAACTCTCTCTCTCTCTTCATTTCATTAAAAAAATAAAAAGGAAGAAAAGAACATGTATAGAGAGATGGCCAGCACCAACTGCCAGACATACGAGGCTAATTTGGACCAAGCATCCCAGACAATCCATTAGATGATGGTGACCTTATGAGTGACCCTAGTTGAGACCAGCAGAAAACCTGCTGAGCTGAGCCAAGCCCAAGTTGCCCAACCATAGAATATTTCATTACACTCTGGATTATTTTTAGCACAGCAACAGCTAACAGACACACCTAGTGAGATAGGTGACTGGATGGGAGACCATAGGTTATGTCACTGTGGAATAAGCCAGCCAGAAAATCTGCTCAAAGCCCCTGTCCACTCACCATTTCTCACTGCACAGAGCAGCATTGCTATTGATTTAAAATATCATGGGCTTAATTTTCTTTGAAACTGAATGAAAATTTCTTCAGTCACTCAAGTTCTGTTTCTGATATTTCATGTCCTTCTGTTTTGTCCTCTTCGTCTCTGTAGTTTCTCTTACAACAACTTCTACTTTTTAGATATTTTAGCTCTTCACAAATTCCCCTCGATTTGGGGCAATACCAAAATGTCGACATTTCCTTTGCTCTGTGGACACTCATAGCACGTCCATATGTAGCTCTATTATTTCCTCTTTTTGTTTTTTTTGAAGATATCCCTTAATTAGGAAAGAAGAACCTTCTTTAGATTTTTTAGTATTTTCTTCCCAAATGTTAAATATATAGTCTTCATATTATGATAACTGTCTAAAATTATAGATATCATTTATGTAGATCTCTGTATGGTGTATTGAACTCTTTGAGTGCAACAGCAATAGGCAATGTGAAAAAAACATCAGAACTGCATGACAGGAAAAGTTGTTAACTATAAATTGATGTTTTACCAGTTAGCCTTGAGGAATAACACCAAAATATATCCTTCATTTAAGATTTATCTTTTCTTATTTTTTAATTGCCAGAGGGCATTGGGACCAGCAGATGGTATAATGGCTATGTCGCTGGACTCCCATGTAGTACACCATGGTTCAAGTCCTGGACCCGGTGGCTTAAACTCACACCAGGCACGTGTGCGTGTGTGTCCAAGATCCTGAGAGGAGAATGGAGGAGAAGGGATTGGGGCGTAGATAGCCCCCCGGGGAGAAGGTGATTTCTCGCTTTCTGTCTCTCTCTGTCTTTCTGGTGAGCACACACGCCCTATAGCAAAAACCTCTAAAAAAAAATTGCCAGAGGGCATGTTTAATCACCAGAGAGAGACAGAGGAAGAAAGAGAGAGAAAACCAAACCCCAGTGAGGCATGGTCATGCCACAGTCCCTTCTCTTCTATTTCTTCATCCTGTCTAGCTTTAAAAAAAATCTTTTATGGTTGTTTGTATTTATTGAGACAGAGAGAGAGAGAGAGAGAGAGAGAGAGAGAGAGAGAGAGAGAGAGAGAAATGGGAACCCCTACCAGGGCCTTCCTGCCACCATCCACCTTCAGTCTCAGTTGGCATGCCCAGGGAAGTCCCAAGACATAAACCCAGGGTTTTCCTATGTGGGTCCAGTTGCAGTAGCAACGTGCCACCACCTGTCCCCCACCCTGTCTAGATTTTGGTGCCTGGCATTTTTTTTTTTTTAAATTTACATTTAATCACTATACATCTTTACAGTGTGCAAAATGTTCTTTCTCAGCCTGAACCCAGGGCATATTCATTAAGTCAAAGATGCAGAGGGGATTGGGTGTATGTGTGTGTGTGTGGGGGGGATTTAATAGCCTGGCATTTTTTTTTTGTTTGTTTTAAGGGCGAGAGGTTTTTGCTATAGGACACATGTGCTCACCAGAAAGTTAGAGAGACAGAAAGTGAGAAATCACCCCTGGGGGTATGGCCATGCCACAGTCCCTTCTCCTTTATTCTCCTCTTGGAATCTTGGGCATGCATGCACACATGCTCGGGCGTGAGTTTAAGCCACCCAGTCCAGGACTTAAACCATGATCAACTATGTAGAAGTCTAGCAATGTAACTGTTACGCCATTTGCTGATCCCATCCTGGCATATTTTTTAAGTCACTAAGTTGGGATTCAAACCACGATGGGCCCTGTGAATCTAGCTGTCTCATGCACTAGGCTAGGGGCTGGTTCTAAGATTCATCTTTTCTTTCTGAAAAATTTTACATCATTTAGACAAACTTAAACGTCATGTGGTTCTTTGATATTTATGCATTCAGTCACTAAATATTCATAGAGAGTTTTCTATGTCCTTGACTCTGTGATAGGCTATGAGCATATGAAGAGACTATGTCTTCGAGTAAGCAACATGATGATAAAACTGGAAGGACTTCAAAGCACTTACCAAAGTGCAATTAATGTACAAGAGTATTTTGGTGCATAAAATATTGAGATCTATGTACAGTTTATTTTTACAATATGCATTTTCCATGAACTTTATAAGACCCCATGTATTATTTAATATGCTAAGTATGATGACAGACGTATGGGGCCAGCCAGGAGACGTGAAGGTTAAGGCAACTGTATCCCACATGGCTGACTGCAGTTTGAGTCCTGGACCTGGAGGCTTGAAAAATATGCTGTGTGTTGTGCATGTGTACCCCAAATCCCAAGGGGAGAATGGACAAGAAGGGATGACAGTGTGGCCATTCCCTCTGGGGGCTTTCTCACTTTCTCTCTCTCTCTCTCTCTCTCTCTCTCTCTCTCTCTCTCATCTGTCTCCTGTAGATAAAAAAGATAAAAGACCTCCGGCATACATAGGGCATCTGAGAGTCAGAGGCCTGTGAGTGTGTCCGGGTGTGTGATGGGGAAAGACTTTCCAGTAGAGGAGATGTTCTAGTCAAGTGGTGAATTCCAAGCAGGAGTCCGTCCTGAGAAACATGTGGGATGTGAGTGGGGTGTTGGGGTGGGTGCTCAGGGGCTGAAGCAGAGACCAGATGCAGTGTGTATGGGAGGGGTGACAGAGTGTACCCGGCCAGTGGCCAGAGGCTCCAGAGCACTGTGCTGAGGGGCTGCATTTCATCTCGTAACGCACGGTGAGCCGTCGGAAGGTTGTGAGGAAGCAGATGATGCTGTAGTGATACTGCTGACGTGACAGTGGATTTGAAGGGGCAAGGAGACCCGTGAGAGGTTGTTGTCTTTGTATACTTGACGGAGAACAAGAGATGAGGGCCAGCCCCGTGGCCTAGTGGTTAGGGGAGCTGAGTCTAACATGACTGACTGCAGTTTAAGTCCTCCCTACACCTGTGGCCTGAAAAACACACCTGGTGGGACCAGCGGTTGGCATAATGGCTATGTCGCTGGACTCGCATGTAGTCGACTACAGTTCGAGTCCGGGACCTGGTGGCTTAAACTCACGCTGAGTGCGTGTGCGTGCGTGCCCAAGATCCTGAGAGGAGAATAGAGGAGAAGAGATTGTGGCGTGGTCATCCCCCCTGGGGGGAGATTTCTTGCTTTCTGTCTCTCTGTCTCTCTCTGTCTTTCTGGTGAATGCACACGGCCTATAGCAAAAATCTCTCCCCTACCCCCCAAAAAAAGAATAACACACCTGGCATGTGTGGATATGTGCCCCAAATCCCAGCAGGACGAAGAAACCAAGGAGCAGGGATTATGGCGTGACCACGCACCACTGGGGAGTTCTTTCTCTCTCTCCTCTCTCTGTCTCTCTTTGTGAGTGCATATGCCCTCTGGCAACTAAAACAAGACAGAGACTGAGACTGAAGGAGGGTAGTGCTAGCAGGAATGGAAAGAAGAGATAGATTAGGAAAATGTCCAGCACTAAACTGGCAGACTTAAATTAACTGGTGTGGGCGTAAGGGAGAGGGCTCTCGTGACTTCCGGGGATGTAGCATGGTACACGGTGGATGGCAGTGCCCTGTGAGGGGCGTGACAGTGACCCTCAGCATTGGATGAACCTTTGCAATGTCTCTAGTGCCCTCCTAGCCCCATAGCAGGACCCTTTCACTCAGTGGATTGACTTGCTGCAGGGACGCTTGGTTCCATTTATCTGGCTGGAATTTGCCTCTTTGCCCTATTCCTAGCTGCAGGAGGAGGGGAAGGCTGAAGCCTGCTAGGTAGAGGTGACATGTGACCTGATCGATTACAGATCTATTGATTGAAGGCAAGGGGTAGGCATGCACATTGGAACAAGCTTCCTGATGCTCTTACCATTGCGAGTGGGACAAAGTCTCTCTTCCTGGTCAGCAAGACCAAGAGTAGTGTTTTTCCCTATTTGGGACGTTAGCATCTCTCTCAGATTCTCCTTTGACAATAGTCATCAGCATGATGGGATGTATTAGTTGACATATAGGTTGCTACATCTTTCTTTTCTTTTTTTATTTTATTTTTATTTTATTTTATTTATTTATTTTTTTGAGAGGTTTTCACTATAGGGCGCGTGCACTCGCCAGACAGTCAGTCTGGCGCTTGCCAGAAAGACAGAGACAGAAAGTGAGAAATCACCCCCCAGGTGGGATGGTCACGCCGCAATCCCTTCTCCTCCATTCTCCTCCTGGGATCTTGGGCACGCACGCACACGCGCCCGGCGTGAGTTTTAAGCCACCGGGTCCAGGACGCGAACCGCGGTCGACTACATGGGAGTCCAGCGACATAGCCTTTCTTTTCTTTTTTTCCCTTTGTTTGGAGAGGCTTTTGCTATAGGGTGCATGCGCTTGCCAGAAAGACAGAGACAGAAAGCGAGAAATCACCCCCCAGGTGGGATAGCCACACCACAATCCCTTCTCCTCCATTCTCCTCTCCGGATCTTGGGCATGCACGCACACGCCCAGTGTGAGTTTAAGTCACTGGGTCTGGGACTCGAACTGCGATCAACTACATGGGAGTCCAGTGACATAGCCATTACGCTAACTGCTGGTCCCAGGGTTGCTACATCTTTTGAAGTAGGCAACTCTTCATGTAAACATTGGTCAGGAAAGAGGCTTTTTAAATTTTATTTTTTAAGAGAAGCTGCTTTAATTAAATAAAGGGCAGGAAGTTCCTTCCTGAATGGTTAAAACCCTGCTGATTATACTAGCAATGTACTGATTGCCTACTGCCCCTTGGCCAGTTCTGCTACACTTACCAGAATCCTTGTGAAATAGCCTTTTCCCAAAAATGATACAAGAAAAATCAAACAATAGAGCATACAAATAGTTGAAAGATACAGAAAAACATGAATATAAGACCTCCTATGCTGCTTCACTTTGAAATAAGAAGGGTGTGCTTCTCTCCTTCAAATATACTTTTTAGGTACAAAGTCAGCTTTGTTAGCTCTGCACATACATTACCTTTTCATACTCAATACGATCCTTCAAAAAAGATAAAATGCGTTAGCTAGATGGCCATCTTATAGAACATTTAAACAACACAGATAAATAAAAAAAAAAAGCTCTCAGAATGTCACCACTTGGAGATAACCCATGTTAAAGTAGTTTTTTGGTTTTCTTTCCTCATATCCATGTGTAACAGTGTGAAGAGAACAGTTTCATCCAGTTTCTTTCTTTTTTTTTTTTTTTGGAGAGGTTTTTCGCTATAGGGCGCGTGCGCTCGCCAGACAGACAGAGAGAGACATAGAGACAGAAAGCGAGAAATCACCCCCCAGGGGGGATGGCCACGCCGCAATCCCTTCTCCTCCATTCTCCTCTCGGGATCTTGGGCACGCACGCACACGCGCCAGGCGTGAGTTGTAAGCCACCGGGTCCGAGACACGAACCGCGGTCGACTACGTGGGAGTCCAGCGACATAGCCATTACGCTAACTGCTGGTTCCCTCACCCAGTTTCTTATGGACATGTCTGGAAGGAGATCCTGCAGTCCTAGGGGAGGTCTCAAAGAATGTGCTCAAATAAAACTCCTGTCTGCAGAATGCCGCTCTATGGAGAGAGAAATGGTGTTGGTGGCTGTGGGGCTGTTTTTAGCTGCAATTGTGTTGAGTGGAGTATGCAGTTCAAGATTGGGACCAAATTGAATCCCTCTGTGTCACAGAGGGGTGAGGACGCTGAGGTCCATCTTGGGGAGAGGCAAGATGCCAAGCCAGAGATAGGAAAAAGACCCAAGAGAGGTGAGTACACATGGGGATTGGGAGAGAAGAGAACCTTGGGACTACAGGATCTGGGAAGCACTTCGTTTGTGGTGGGATATAGGGACATCAAAAAGTTTGTAGAAAAATAAAATTGAAATACAAGTTTATTTTGTCAAAAAAAGTCAAAATGCATAGTTTTTCATAATATGCATTTTCCATAAAATTTTTAAGACCCCCCATGATGTATATAACACATTTCCAGATTCTTCAAAATACAGATGGAGAGTGGAGAATGAAAAAGCACCCCCCAGGGGGATTAACCATGTCACTGTCCCTCCTCCTCCATTCTTCTCTCAGGATATTGGGCATGCATACATACATGCTGGGAGTGATTTTCAAGCCACCAGGGTCCAGGACTCAAACTGTGTAGTTGGCCATGTGGGACCCAACTGACTTAACTACCATGCCACCTAGCTGGTTTGCTAATGCTTTTTAGGGAGTAGAATTTTTTAAGACATTGAGTTCTTGGTGACTGTTATCTTAGTTCTCACAGCTTCCAGTCTGAGGGAAGGTCCAGATAACTAGAGTGAAAATATTTACTAATGCACTGACCACATGTGAGACCAACTAGTACTACATAATTTCTCCCTATTTTTTATTCCAGAATTATATTTTATATTATACTTCATGTATATATTTTTTCTTTTTGTCTAAAACTGAAGAGTTGGTCCTTACCCATTGTGGGTCAGTCACCCTTTCCATGTTTCCTGATGGCTTCACCCAAATGGAATGCCTACTACTACAAAATGGATTTCAGGTCTTGCAAAAGAAGTGGAGTTTATTAAATGTTGAAAGTGATTTTGGAGAACTGCTCAGAAGCATCCACAAAGCCATGGACCAAAGAGTCTCTGGCAGAGTGAGAGTAAAAATAGACAGAGAAAACTCAGTGAGGGTAATGTTGATGTGGAGAGGCCTAGAACTCACAATAGCCCAAGGCCAGTGATGACTGAAATTTCCCATTCCTCTGCAAATTCTCTGTCCCTCCTCCTTTGAATGATCAAAAAATCTGAGACCTTGAAAAGTTAGATACACTGCTTATCTGCCACTTTCCTTTTAGGGCAGATCCTGGGCCCCTTTTTCCCAATAAAATACCCCTAGCCCACCAAAAACTCCCCCTTCCCAACTCCCCCATGAAAGACTGTGCCTAACTTTCCGCTGGGGCTGGAGATTCAGTGTTAACTCCTCGGAGCCTGCCAGAGCAATGAAAGAATTCTCCTTTTTCTCCAGAGCTCCACGCATTTTCATTCTTTACCTGTTTTTCCACAACAATGTCATTGCTATTTCAAGGAGTGAGATTTTACTATCAATGGATTACAGGAGGTTGTGGGGAAATTAGATGGGCTCTCCTGCTTCATGGACTCATTGTGAAAATCAGTGGTGCAGCCAAGGGTGTTATAGTCTATTCAAGATTCACTTTCTTCATTCTGAGAATCAGCATGTGGATACAATTAACCACACTGTGTTCAGTGTCAGCTCAACTTATCTCAGTTCTTGTTAGATTTTTCAAGATCAAGTTTGAGTCAGATTTTTCTAGAGGACTTCAAAAAGTTCGTGGAAAATGAAATTAAAGTACTAATCTGTTTTGGTGCAAAAAAAAATAGAAATGTTTACATGATTTTCTTATGATACATATTAGGTTCTCTGGGAAGTCATGATTCATTCTTGCATAAAAAAATGTCATGACTTCACTGACAACCTAATACTTTCTGTGAATGTTTTTGAAGAGGCCACATAATTTAATACTATTTTTTTCTAAAATTATACTTTATTATAGGAAATCTAAATGTAAGTGAACATAGAGATAATTGTGTAGTAAACTCCCATGTATCCAATACCCAGCCTGAACTATTATTGGCTAATTTTCATAAGTGAAATTTTCATTACATAAGGAGATAAAAATATATAGGTATAGCATATACATTGTAATTGTGTAATTTGTAAATTTTCACAGAATAAAATTGTATTGAATCAGCACACAGATTAGGAGATAAAAATGTCTTAGCGCCCAGAAGCCACTTTGTCCCCCTTTCAGTCATTAACCTTCCCAAGGAAATGAGCATTGTGACTTTTAGCCCCATAGATCAGGGGTACAAGGCCAGTCTTGTCCCCTCTGTGCCCACCTGCAGTCCTTCATTTTATCTGAAACTATCTTAGAAGGTAGGTCTAAAAAGAGTCTATTTAATAAAAATAACCATAATGCCATAGCTGCATTAAAAAAATTAGCTGTATGGATCAACCCCATAGTGCAGTGATAAGGGAACTGGGCCCGACGTGACCAACTGTGGTTTTTGTCCTGGATGGCAGCTTGAAATGTATACCTGGCAGGGAGGAAGAATGGGGGAAAAGTATTGTGGAATGACTACGCCCCACTGAGGTATGCATTCTTTCTCTCTCTGGTGAGCGCACACACTCTCTGGCAATAAAACAATTTCATGGTAATACCCAAATGTCAGCAAATCCTGAATATATTCCTACGAGGGGAGTCTGTTAAAAGTTCATGAAGCAGCCAGCAGATGGTGTGGTGGTTATGACTCTGGATTCCCACATGGCTGACCACAGTTTGAGTCCTGGACCCAGTTGCTTGAAAATCACCCCAAGGTGCATGTGCATGTGTGCCCAGATTCCAAGAGGAAAATGGAAGAGAAGGGATTGAGGCATGGCCATCCCCTCTGGATGGTTATTTCTAATTTCTCTTTCTCTGGCTCTTCTTGGGTCTCTCCAGCAAGCACACATACCCGATGGCAAAAACCTAAAACAAAACCAAAAAAGTTTATGGAAAATAGAATTAAAGTATCAGTTTATTTTGGTGTAAACTGTTGAAATCCATGCATAGTTTTTTGATAAAGGGGATTTTTCCATGAATTTTCTTATGAATTAAAAACTTTACAGTTTGAATTGTGATCTAAATAAAATCCGTAAATGCTCGTCTATTTATTTTAATCTGTAGGCTCCTCTCCCATCTCTTTCTTGCTCCCTGTTTCCCACTTCCTCATTCGCCTCCTCTTCCCCTGCCTTTCTTCCTCCTCTTGTTGTAATTTTTATTGTGGCCGAAGGAGCTGGGTGATTGACTTATGGAATTCTGGTGGTCTAGTTTTCTTCCTTGCTTCCTTGCGCATGGTGTTGGTGGTGATCAGGTTTTTTTTTTTTTTTTTTTTTTTTTTTCTCATGTGTATTCTGTACACTGTAAATAGATCCACAGGTTTTATCAGACTCAGGTTTCATTTTTTGGCAAGAACCCTGAGCAGGGTTCTTGGAATGAGTCCTTCCAGACACCTGACCTGGTTGTGACGTTAACAGCCATTGATAGTTATTATGTAGATGCATTAAGTCACAGGGCTTTGCAAAATGATGCTATTCTATCATTCCTTCTTCATCTAAAAAGAGAAACTTTGGGGGGACCAGCAGGTGGCATGGTGGCTAAGGTGCTGGACATTCCCACATGGCCGACCATGGTTCAAGGTCTGGACCCGGTGGCTTGCTTTCTCACTTTCTCTCTCTCTGTGTGTCTCTCTCTGGTCAAATTAAAAGAAATAAATGAATAAATAGAATTAAAAATAAATAATTCTTAAAAACAAGAGAGAGAGAAATTTTGGAGCCAACAGGTAGCATAGAGGTTAAGGAAGCTGGATCCCACATAGTCAACTGTGTGGCTCGAGTCCCAGACACAGTGGCTTGAAAATCACACTGGGCATCACACTGTGTGCGTGTGTGCTTGCAATCCTGAGAGGAGAATGAGGAGAAAGGACTGCGGCGCAGCCTTCATCTCTGGGGGAGTGGGGTGGGAGATGGGGCGATTTCTCACTCTCTGTCTCTCTCTCTCTCTCTCTTTGGTGAGCACATGTGCCATATAACAAGGAACAATAAGTAAGCAAATAAAATAAAAAGAGAAACTTTCCCTCATTGACTATTTGGCTATTGGGGGGGGGGGGCAATTTACAGAGGACATACGGAATAGGCAGGATTCGTTCCTTTCCTTCCAACTCAGTGACAAGGCGTTGGTCCCCAGCGTCCTCGGACTGCTGTGAACGATTGCAGCTGGAGAGCTCTAAACTGCCTGCCCAGAGTCCACGTCAGCACGCAGAGGGGCTTCCCTGGCCTCGCCAGGGAGAGGGAGACAGCCCCTTGCCAGAGCACCGGAGTGGGAAATGTTCTTAGTGATTTCACTTAAAAGAATGCCATGGGGCTAGCCAGTGGCCTGGTCATTAAGGTGGCTGGATCCGCAGGGGCAGCTAAATGGTTCAAGTCCTGATCCTGATGGCTTGAGAAACACACCAGACACGTGTGCATACACGCCCCAAATCTCAAAACTGGGAGAGACGGAGAAGGGATTGCTGCATGACCACAGCCCAGGGGGTTCTTCCTCTTTCCCTCTCTCACTCTCTCCCTCTCTTTGTCTTTCCCTGGTGAGTGCACATGTCCTCCGGCACATCTTAAAGAACGCCATGATTTACTGAGCACAGAAAACATGTGTTTAGCTTGTGTGCAGTGGTCAGAAAACACTGTGATTTGAATTCCAATCCCTTTTCATAAACGGAGAAAAGGAGGCCTGGTCAGCTGTTGAGGTCACAGGGCTCGACAGGACAGGAGCCTGGCCGCCCTCCGCCAGGGTGACAGCGAGGCCGAGGGCGGGCTGATTGCCTTGCTCACAGCCCTCCTTCACAGCCCAGCTCTCTGGAGGACCGAGCCCTGCTAGTTCCACAGAACATCTAGAACCCCTTGGAGAACCTGCTTCCCCACCTCGCAGGCTGCCCTGAGCTGGCGGCTGGCCCGGTTCAGGCCACCTCGTGATTCCGCACGTGCGCTCGTGCACTGGCCTCCCTGCAGGCCTCCCTGCTTCCCTCTTGATCCTCCCTGCACTTTTCTTTCAACCCAACAGGCAGAGTGAAGCTTTCAGGATACATGTCAGACCACACTCTCCATATGTGACCCCCAACGACCACATCTCACCCAGAGCAAAATTTCAGATCCTCACTGTGAGGACCAGGCCCTCACGGTCATCCTGTTATTCTCAGACCGGTCTTCTGGAACCTCTGTCCCAGCCCCACCTCACTGGCCTCCCTGCTACCTGGAGAAAGCTGTGCTGGGCCTGTGTGCAGGGCCTTGTCCTCCATGCTCCTCTGCTGGGGACCCTCTCCTCCAGAAGCCCCCTCTGCTCCCACCCCAGAGCGCGCCTCTTCTCCTTCCTAGTTTTGTTTTCTCTGTAGCATTAGAATCTTCTCCCATATAAATAGCCTAAATGTGCATTCAGTTTATTGTCTGTCTCCCACGAGAATTTAGTCTCTACATCAGCAATTTGGGTCTGTTTTGTTGGGTGCCACGTCTCAGTGTTCAGAATAGTGCCAAAGAGCACCATAAAGGGTACTGATTGCCACTTGCTCCTGGGTTGAAAGGCCGGTTCTGGCTCTTTGCAGCCGGTGTCTGTTGGGGTCAGGTCTGACCCACAGGCAGTGGTGCTCCCAGGCTGGGGTTTCTTCACCACGATAGGGAGCCAAAAGGGCTGCACTTCCCCTTCCTACCAGGAGGTGGCAGTGTGAGCACCGGCCGGGGCCAGCTGCAGTCAGGTTTAATGGCGCTATAGGACCCAGTGACCCACCAGCTCAGTTTGCTGCCCAGAGACATTCCCTGCAACCCAGTGAGGAATGACCTTCAAAGGACCGAATGAAAAGTCCTCCTACCCCTTTTTTTTTCACCTGCTGAAGTCAGAACAAATCGATAATAAAGTTGAAACAGAATATGACACCAGGTTAAGAATACATCGCATTTCCTGCAAGAATTCTTGGAGAGCATTTTCACGTCTCTTGAATCGTTCCTTCATTATACTTATTTAAATACCCTTCCCCTCCTCCACGTTCCCAGGCACTTCTGTCAGCTCACTGAACTCAAGGAAATAACTTTTTCTTCATGTACCCATTTTGAAAATTGGAATTTCCTTTTTTTTAAAAATTTTAATTTTCAAATCCCTACAAAAACAAACACAAAGGTAAGAGCACAATTCCTGTGGCTTTGGACCAGAATAAATATTCTGACATTGGGCCTGTTTAATAATCGTGCAGAAAGTACTAAGGATTAAACAGCAGGACTGCTCGCTAAACACGTTTGGGTGCGTCCTCTGTGCCGGGCACAGTGCTGGATTCTGGGAAGTCAAAACTGAACAGCATGAGCTCATTGCTTTTGTGACTTAGTATCTGATGAGCGTCAAAGACATCTGCAAACACATTGTGATACTAAGCGGAACTCAATTACTCTCACAGAGGACAAGCACCGTTTTCAAGAAATACAGAAGCATACTGAAGTAATTTTTATCAGGGAAATCAGGGAAGACTTCACAGAAGAAGAGGCTTCTAAGTTAAGCCTTTAATGGTGTTCAGGGCTTCAGCAGGCAGAGAAGGGGAAGGAGCATTGGCATGACCGGGGTGTGAGTGTGTTGTGATCTCGTGTGGTTGGAGCATGGGCTTGGATCAGTGTGGAAGGGTGGGCCCGGGAGTGTTCTGACCCATTTATAGGCCAGGACGTAGCACAGGGCCGGCCTAGGTGGCAGAGGCTTGTTGGTGCTTACTGAGGGAAGGCAGCCAGAGGGAACTGGAGAGAGAAGGAACGAAGGAGGAGAGGGAGCCCCGGGCGAGCTCGGCACTTAAATGGCCCAGGTGGGTTTATGAGTCCCAAGAAATAAAGCAGGAAGTAGGGCAGCCATGGCCTCTTTCCTCCCTCCGCAATTCTTCCCGTTTCTACTGGAGGAATAAAAAGGTTCAGGTGGCTGGATCCCATATGGCTGACTGTGTGGTGGAGTCCTGGACCTAGAGGCTTGAAAAACATGCCAGGCATATGTGTAAGCATGCCCAAAATCCCAAAAGAAAAAATGGGAAAGAAAAGATTGCAACACGATCACACCCTCTGGGGAGATTTTCCTTGCTTTGCTCTCCTCTGTCTCTCTCGGTGAGTGTACTAACAAAAGGTTTTAAACTGCCATATGGTGTAAGTTGCCGTATCCGTAATCCTGCCCCTCAACGATAAAAGGTGTGCGGATTCCACCACGTTTTCCATTCTTTGTCTGTATTACTTGCTGAATCTTTACATAGTTATTACCGCGTTGATGTGATTTTATTTTTTTTAAAGTTTACAGTGATATCATCCTATTTGTTTAATAACTGCTTTACTGAAATATATAATACTGGGTCATCGGAAAAGTCATGCCATATTTTTCTGTTTTTCTGTACAAACATGTGTCATGACTTTTCCGATGACCCAGTCGCCCCCACACCATAGACTTGGCCTAGCGAAGGCGCACAGCCATGGTGTCGGTCCGTGCAGAGTGGTACGGCCGGCGCTGTGAGCAACCTCAGAGCGTTGTCACTACTGCAGAAGAAACCTGGTAGGCATTCCTCTCACCCCGAGGCCGTCGCTAACCTACTTTCTTGTCTCTGTAGACTTATTCCAGACTGTCTGTAAGAGTGGGATCATGGAGTGTGTAGCCTTCTGTGTCTGGCTTCTCGTACATGCCAGCAGTTTCTCACACCCGTCCACGTTGTAGCACGACTCTTCATTACTGAGTAATACTCCATTATATGGGTAGGTCTCGTTTTATTATCCATTCATCAGTCGATGGACGTTGAGATTGTTCACTTTTTTTGGCTATTAAGAATAATACCGTTCTGATCATTTGTGTACATGTTTTTGTGTCAGGACTTGCTTGGCATAAACATGTTTTTCTGAGTGGGGAAAGCTGTAGATTAGAAATAGATGCAAAAACAAACACACAAAGACACACAAGTATAGAAAAGTGATCAGGTGCGATTAGGTGAGCCCAGCTACACTGATGGAGAAGTTGTGACCTTGAACTGGCCTCCAGTTTATTCTTTTAATTTTTTTTTTTGAGAGTTTTTTTGCTATAGGGCATGAGCACTTGCCAGAAAGACAGAGAGAGACAGAAAGCGAGAAATCACCCCCCACGGGGGATGGCCACGCCACACTCCCTTCTCCTTCATTCTCCTCTCAGGATCTTGGGCACGCACGCACACGCGCCTGGCATGAGTTTAAGCCACCAGGTCCGGGACTCAAATCATGGTCAACTACATGGGAATCCAGCGACATAGCCATTACGCCAACTGCTGGTCCCCTGGTTTATTCTTTTAAAGGGCAGAAAATGGGGGTGAGAAAATGGAATGCAAAGCCAGTTGTTTTGGGATGTTAATCTTCTGAAGATGTGAAAATGGCTGCAGCCATGTAATTTTTCTGATCTTTTTGGGGAAGGATCTAATAAACACATGTGACTTTCTTTAGCCCAGTATTGTACTGTCAGGGTTTCGGGTACCAACAACAACAAAATAACCGTTGACAACAGGCAAATAGCACTTTTGTATGTAAATGTATCTCAATAGCCCTGCTAAAGTAGCTCATGAAAGTGCATTTTTGCATGCGTCTAAAAGTCACATATTTTCTCAAATTGCCACTCTCCACATTTTCGTATAAACATGTGTTTTCATTTCTCTGGGGCACATACCTAGCAGTGGGATTCTGGTCATATATTCGCCTTTAGAGGAATTACCAGACTGCTTTCCAGCACCATTTTTGTTCCTACAAGTATATGACAGCTCCATTTTTTTCACATCATGGTCAACACTCATCTGTCATTTTTACAATAGCCATGCCTAGAGCCAGCGTAGTGATGCAGCATTATGCGTAGGAAACTTGATCCCACATGGCTGAACAAAGTTCGAGTCTTGGTGTGGTGACTTACAAACACGTGCTGGGCACATGTGTGTGCCCAAAGTCATGACGGAATGGAGAAATAGAGAACGAAAGACTGCAGAGAGGTCCAGCAGGTAGTGTGGTGGTTGAGGTGCTGGACATGGCCAACCACGGTTCAAGTGCTTGAACCACGGGGACTTGCTTTCTCACTTTCTCTCTCTCTCTGTAGTGATCACATGTGGTCTACAGTAAATTTAAAAATAATAATAATAATTAATAAGATTAAGGGACCAGCAGTTAACATAATAGCTATGTCACTGGACTCCCATGTAGTCAACCGCGGTTCGAGTCCCGGACCTGGTGGCTTAAACTCATGCCGGGAGTGTGTGAGTGCGTGTCCAAGATCCCGAGAGGAGAAGGGATTGTGGCATGGCCATCCCTCCTGGGGGGTAATTTCTTGCTTTCTATCTCTCTGTCTCTGTCTTTCTGGCAAGTGCATGCACCGTATAGCAAAAAAACTCTCCAAAAATAAATAAATAAATATGGATAAAATTAAATAAATATTTCTCTAAAATAGAAAGACTGCAATGTAATACTGTCCCATGGGGGGGTGGGGGGTTCTGTATCTCTTCTCTCTCTTTCTCTCTCTGGTGACTGCATGTACAGACTGGCAATTAAAAATAAAAGGAAAAGAAAGAAAAGATAATAACCATCCTAATAAACACGAAGCATTTTCCTCATGGCCAGCGATGTTGAGCACCTTTATATATGCACATTGGTCATTTGTTTGTCTTCTTGGTAGAAATATCTGTTTAGATCCTTTGTCTATTGGGCTGTCATTTTCTAATCACGTTGTGAGGGTTTTTTTATGTGCCCTAGATATAAGTCCCTCAGCAGACAGAAGATTTGCAAATGTTTTCTCTCATTCTCTGCGCTGTCCTATCACTTTCTTTGTAGTGTTCTTTGACACACAAGTTTTAAATTTTGATAAAATCGAATTTATCTATTTTTCTTTTTTGCTTGTCTTTTGATGTCATGTCTTAGAAACGATTGCCTAACACACAACAGAGACTGCTATGTTTTTCTCTAAGAGTCTTACAGTTTTAGCTCATACATTTAGGTCTACAGCTTATTTCGCATAAAGTTTTTGCTTTTAGAATGAGGAAATAGTCTGATTTTATTCTTTTGCACATGGGTTATCTATTATCAGGGCGCAAGGTGTTAAAAAAAACAACTGTTTTCCCCTATTAAACTGCTTGGCATCCATGTCAACGACCAGTTGACCGTAAATGTATAGGTTTATTTGTGAACTTTTGATTCTGTTGGGTCGTCAGGTAAGTTCTGACTCATATTTGCATGGAAAAACATAGAAAAATATGTCATGGCTTTACCTAAAATTCCCATCTGTATGTGTATATTTATTCTATAGCACACTGGCTTGATCCCTGTAAGTTTGTAGTCATTTCCGAAATTGGGAAATGTGAGTCTTCCAAGTTTGTTCTTTGTCAAGATTCTTTTGGCTATTTTGAGTTCCTTGCATTTCTGTATAAATTTTAGGGAAAATGGTAATTTTGCAAAAATGGCAGCTGGAGTTGTGTTGGATATACGCATGAATTAGGTAGTATTGACATTTTGATGATACTAAGACTTTTGATACAAGAACATGGAATGTCTTTCTGTTGGATTAGGTTTTATTTCCTCGCTTTCAGTATTTTATAGCTTGCAGAGTATAAATTTCTAACTTCTTTTGTTAAATTTGTTCTTAAATATTTTATTCTTTGTGGTGCTATTGCAAATGGGAGTTGTTTAACAGAATTTATTTTTAGAGTAAGTTTTGGTTCATAGGAAAATCAAGCAACAAGTACAGAGCATTCTCATATACTCCCACCCTCTATACAGAGCCTCTTGCATCATCAACATCCTGCAACAGGATGGCACATTTGTTACAAATGAAAAATCCACAGTGACACATCATTGTCACCCAAAGTCTGTAGCTTACATTAGAGTATGTTGTTGGTGCCATATGTACTATGGTTTGACAAAAGCACAATGATATTTGTCACCACTGTAGTATCATGAAGACATAGTAATCCCCCTTGTCCACAGTTCAAGACCCCTAGTGGATGCCTAAAACTGCGAATCATATTGAATTCTATATTTACTGTTTTTTTCTCTATAAACACACCTATGATAAAATTTAATTTATAAATTAGACACAATAAAAATTAGCAATAACTAATAACAAAATGGAACAATTATAATAATATACTATAAATGTGAATGTGGTTTCATTCTCAAAATATATGATTGTGTTGTACTCACCTAGTTTTGAATGTTGGTTGGCCATGGTATCTGGAACCATGGAGAAAAAACTGCAAAACTGCAAACACTGCAAATAAGGATGTACTGTGGTAGTTTTACTGCCTTACGACTCTTCTGTACCCCACTGGTTCATCCCTCCCTCTGCCTAACCCCTGGAAACCACCGGTATGTATATTGAAGAGACATAGCTTTGCCTTTTCCAGAATGTAATATATTTAGCATTATATAATATGAGGCCTTTTCAGACTGACTTCTTTCAATTAATAATATGCATTTAAGCTTCCTCCAACTCTTTTTATGGCTCAGTAGCTCATTTCTTTTTAGCACTGAATAATAAATATTTCATTGTCTGAGTGTATATTTATCTGCTCACTTACTAAAGGACTCTCAGTTCCTGTCAAGTTTTGGCAGTTATGAGTAAAGCTACTATAAACATCCACGTTTTTGTGTGGTCAGTTTTCAACTAATTTGAGTAGGTCACAAGGAATGCAATTGTTGGTCCATATGTTTAGTTTTGTAATAAACTGTCAAACTCTTCCAAAGTGTACGTGCCTTTTTGCAATTCCACCAACAATGAGAGTCTCTGCTGCACCACATCCTCTCCAGCATTTAGCATTGTCAGCATCTTTGATTTTCACAATTCTTTATTATTATTTTTTTTCCAAGGGTATGTACACTTGCTAGAGAAAGACACAGAGAGAGATAGAGAGAAAGAGAAAGCAATAAATCACCCCCCAGGAGGGATAGCCTCACCATAATCCCTTCTCCTCCATTCTCTTGGGATTTTGGCCATGCACGCACAAATGCTCAGTGTGATTTTCAAGCTGCTGGATGTGGTTTTTGAACTGTGGTTAGCCACCTGGGAATTTAGCACTTTAACTACCATGTCACCTGCTGGCCCCAGGAGTTTTACTTTGTGAATAAGCATGTAGTAATACTATTCTAATAAGCATGTAGTAATACTTTGCTATTGTTTTCATTTTAAATATTTTAATAACATGTAATTTTAAAAATCTTTACATATGCTTATTTGCCATCCATATGTCTGTCTTCTTTGGTAAAAAGGAAAAATATTTTTGGAACCAGCAGTTAGCGTAATGGCTATGTCGCTGGACTCCCACGTAGTTGACCGCGGTTCGCGTCCCAAACCCGGTGGCTTAAAACTCACGCCGGGCGCGTGTGCGTGCGTGCCCAAGATCCCGAGAGGAGAATGGAGGAGAAGGGATTGCGGCGTGACCATCCCCCCTGGGGGATGATTTCTCACTTTCTGTCTCTCTGTCTCTGTCTGTCTGGCAAGCGCACACGCCCTATAGCGAAAACCTCTCAAAAAAAAAAAAAAAAAAAAAAAGGAAAAATATTTTTGGCCTGTTTTAATATCAGGTCAAGAGTTATTTGTGTATTTTGGAAACAGTCCTTTATCAGATGTTTTAGGAATATGGTTTTCCAGTCTGTGGCTTGTCTTCTCATGCTCTTGCAATCATCTTTCATAGAACAGACAGTTTTAGTTTTAAAGAAGTTCACGTTATCAGTTATTTTTCCATGGATTATGCCTTTAATACAGGATCTAAAAAGTCATCACTATACCCAAGATCAACCAGATTTTCTCTTATCTCCTAAAAGTTTTATAGTTTTACATTCTGCATTTCAGCCCATGATTCATTTTGAGTTAGTTTTTGTGAGGCATGAAAAGTCTATATGTAGGCCCTTCCTTCCTTCCTTCCTTCCTTCCTTCCTTCCTTCCTTCCTTCCTTCCTTCCTTCCTTTCTCTCTTTCTCTCTCTCTTTCTCTCTCTCTCTTCCTTCCTTTCTTTCTCTCTGTCTCTCTCTCTCTCTTTCTCTCTCTCTTTCTTTCTCTCTTTCTTTCTTTCTTTCTTTCTTTCTTTCTTTCTTTCTTTCTTTCTTCTCCCTTTCTTTCTAACATATGGATGTCTAATTGTTTCAGCACCATCTGTTGAAAAGACTGTCCTTTATCTGTTGTATTGCCTTTGCTCTACTGTTAAAATCAGTTGGCTCTAGTGCTGTGGGTCTTTTTCTGGGTGTTCTATTCATTTATCTATTTGTCTACTCTTTCTCAAATTCTATACTGTTTTGATTACTGTAGCTTTACAGTGAGTTTTGAAATTGAGTAATGTCAATCTTTCAGCTCTGCTCTTCTTCAATATTATATTGGCTCTGCTGGATCTTTTGACTCTCCATATGAAGTTTAGAATCTGTTAATAACTACAACATAACTTGCTGGGATTTTGACTTGGATTTCAGTAGATCAAGTTGGGAAGAAATTACATCTTGACAGTATTAAATTTTCCTATTCATGAACATGGGATATTTCTCCATTTATTTTGTTTTTCTTTGACTTCTTTCATCAGAATTTTATATTTATCTCCACATAGGTCTTGAGTATCTTGTATATATTTAATTAGATTTATACCTATTTTATTCTTATTATTGAATGCTAATGTAAGTGGTGTGCTTTATTTCAGATTCCATTTGTTCATTGCTGGTATAGAAAAATGACTGACTTTTGTATATTAACCTTGTGACTTGCAACACTGAAACAGATACTTATTAGTTTCAGGAGTCCATTTCTGTTTTTTATTTTTGTTTTCATTTTTTTGGATTTTCTTTTATATTTCTTTCTCTTTCTTTCTTTCTTCCTTTCTTTCTCTCTCTCTCTCTCTCTTTCTCTTTCTTTCTTTCTTTCTTTCTTTCTTTCTTTCTTTCTTTCTTTCTTTCTTTCTTTCTTTCTTTTTTCCTTTTTTTAATTTACCAGAGAGTGTATGCACTCATTGGACAGAAAGACAGAGAGGGAAAGTGAGAAAGAACTCACCTTGAGGGGTAATCCTACTGCAATTCCTTTGCCTCCATTCTCCTTCCTGTCCAGATTTTGAGTACACGTGCAAACATACCTGATGTGTTTTTACAACTGCTGGGTCCAGAACTTGAATTGTGCAGTTGGCTGTGTGGGATCCAGTTGCCTCAACCATCACGCCACTGAGTGCTGTTGGATTCTCTATGTAAGTAAACATGTTATCTGCAAATAGAGACAATCTTATTTCTCCTTCCTTAAGCTGTACACCTTTTATTTCCTTTTCTTGTTTTATTACATTAGCTAGGACTTCTAGTATAATGCTGAAAAGGAATAGCAAGGAGGGCATCCTTGTCTTGTTCCTAATAGAGTTGTTTTTTATATATTATTTTTGGGACCAGCAGTTAGCGTAATGGCTATGTCGCTGGACTCCCACATAGTCGACCACGGTTCAAGTCCCAGACCCGGTGGCTTAAATTCACGCTGGACGCGTGTGCGTGCATGCCCAAGATCCCGAGAGGAGAATGGAGGAGAAGGGATTGTGGAGTGGCCATCCCTCCTGGGGGATGATTTCTCACTTTCTGTCTCTCTGTCTCTCTCTGTCTTTCTGGTGAGCGCACGCGCCCTATAGCAAAAAAAAAAAAAAAAAAAAAAAAAGAAAAAAAAAAACCTCTCCAAAAAAAGAAAAAATATATATATATATTATTTTTGAATTATTCATTGCAAGTTATAGACACTATTGGCTTTTGTATATTAATCTTTTATTCTTACCATTCTTTTTTATATATAGTTGTAAGGCAGGAACCCTCAATCTGTGAGAGCTGTCCCGTTATGTTTATTGATTCCAAAGAATGCTCCTGGAGGTCCAGTGGGGAAAATAAGTTTTCTTACTTTATTTTTTTTTTGAGAGTTTTTTTTTTGCTAAGGGAGCGTACACTTGCCAGAAAGACAGAGAGAAAGAGACAGAAAGCAAGCAATCACCCCCCAGGGGGTATGGCCACACCACAATCCCTTCTCCTCGATTCTCCTCTCGGGATCTTGGGCACGCACGCACACGCGCCCGGTGTGAGTTTAAGCCGCTGGGTCTGGGACTCGAACCATGGTCGACTACATGAGAGTCCAGTAACGTAGCCATTATGCTAACTGCTGGTCCCAAGTTTATTTACTTTCATAGAGCAGAGCAGGACACAATTCTCCAGCTTCAGCCACTCCCAGATGACTGGCATATGTGTGCCCAGCATGTCCAGGGAGGTATGAAATGATCCTGGGACCTTCCCAAGTGCACCAGCCTTGCAGAGTGTTGCATTAGGACAGTGTGACTGTCTGGCCCCAGGTTCTACTGCTTATAAGTCACCCAATTTTGTTACAGCAGTCCCAACAGACTGAGACAAGCACTTTGAAGTTTTCTGCTGCCAGAAATTCTCTTGTAGACTTAAAGAAGGGCAGTTATTAGTAAGAAAGGTGTAGATAACACATTGGGGATGGCTATCACTATCACCATAGCTAGAAGCACAGTCTGGAGCACAAGCCCCACTCCTGGTAGATGGGCATCATCCTCGTGTTGGTTTAGGCAATTGTGCTCTGCCTCCTCAGCAGCAGCGGCACAGAGGGCACGAATTCCACTCTCTCTGTATATAGAGAGCTGCGTTGTCATTAGCATCCCCCTTATGCTCGCAGTCCTGTGAAATAGACAGTGCTACTATTCTCATTTTACAGACGGGCTAACTGAGACTGGGAGAGGTGAAAGACCTCTAGGCCTCTCAAGTAGTAAGTATTAAAGCCAAGCATTGAAGACAGACCTGTGTGGCCAGATGCTGTGCACCAACACGCTCTGTGGTCTCATTGTTGCACATATGAGGAAATGAAAGGCTGCAGTTTGCTGGGATGTTAGTTTTATAAAGATACCAGTATTAGGGCCAGCAAGTGGCATGGTGGTTAAGGTGCTGGATTCCCATTTGGCCAACCATAGTTTGAGTCTCAGACTCGGAGACTTGAAAATCATGCCAGATGCATGTGAGTGCCTGCCCCACATCCTAGGAGAATGGAGAGGGGATTGCAGTGTGGCCATTCCCCTGGGAGGTGATTTGTCACTTTCCTTCTCACTGTTCCTCTCTGTGTCTCTCTGTTGAGCACACGTGTCCTATCGCAAAACCTTAAAAAAAAAGTTACCAATATGACAAGTTATTATATTTACCGCACATGAAAAATGCTATGCAAAAATCATACTACCGCAATTAAATTATTTATTACCAGCAGAAGAAGTCACTTAAGCAAGTAAGGTTAAAGGAGACTGGCCAGGCCTATGCCCGGCAGGGGCCTGCTCTGGCCCTCAAGAACCCTGTGTGTGTGGGCTGGCCCAGTTCTTCGACCCTTTACTGCCCTTTATACTCTCCCTGTGCAGATGTGAACATGTGGTTTTCCTAAGCTTCCTCCCTTTAATACAAGATGAGGGCACAAAAAGATTGTGCAGGAAGTGTATGCAAAGGCACTGGACTTTAGTAATGTTTCTAAAAGTGGAGTTCTGTAAGGTTCAGTATTATAGTCATCATTGTGGTTGCCAGAGGAGAGACACAGGGGAGACGGTGGTAAAGGAGTCTTCCATGAAGTCTGAATGCAAAAAGCATGAGACATAACCAGCTGCGTGTCGCAATGTTCCTCACGTGATGTGGAGGCCACGGGGTGGGGGGGTCTCAGGCTCCACTCTGAGATCTCCCTGTGCATGCCAGGTGGGTACATGCCTGCCTAGAACCCTGACTGTTGGGAGCTGAGGTGGATTGCAGCATAGGGACCCTGATTAAGGTCTCCTGACCCCCCCTCTCTTTTTCTGTCTCTCTCATAAGATAAATAAATAAACATTTAATAAAAGTATAAGAAAAACATTCAGTTTGGTATCAATGTAGAGAAGCTATCTCATGTTGCTATTTCTTTTTTATGAGAAAGATTTTTGCTATACAGCATGTGCGCTCACCAGAGAGACAGAGAGAGACATAGAGACAGAAAGCGAGAAGTCACTCCCCAGGGGGAATGGCCATGCAACAACCCTTTTTCCTCCATTCTCCTCTTGGGATTTTCACACGTGCCTGGTGTGAGTTTCACGTTGCTAGGTCCAGGACTTGAACCACAATCGGCCACGTGGGAGTCCAGAAACATAACCATTGTGCCATCTGCTGGTCCCTCCTGTTGCCATTTCAATGTTCTGAGTGAGCAGAGACCTTTCGCCACGGTGCATGATACCATAGCAGAGAAGTTGTGGTGCTAGTACTTTCAGTCGTCCAGATTTGGCCTTGATTTCATTCCGAGTGTAGCCTTGTCTCGGCACTGCGGGAAGAGGCAAAGACACAGCCAGCATGGCTCTGCTCTCTTTGTGACCGGTCTGGGGGGACACAGATACGTATGAATGAATAGTTCCGGTGCTCAGATGGGTGCAGTCACTAAGTCCAAATTCTAGAGGAGGGACACTCGGAGAGGAACAGGATAGAGACTTCCTTGTGGAGAGAAGGAAATGCGGCATTGTTTGGAGGCTGCACAGACTGCTGTGGGGCCTGGTTCTAGGGCCAGTTTTGCTGGGTAAACCATTAAGGACCTCTGGGCCTCTTTTTTTTTAATTTGTGAAGGGAGAGACAGTCTCCCGAAGTTTCTTAAACTACTTCCAACATTCTCTGTGCAGTAAAATTTGGCCCAAGTAGCTGCCATTTATTGAGTATTTTCTGGACGCAATATATCGAGTTCCCAACCCAACACTGTCCTGAGGATGCTGCAGCTAGATTCCCATTTTAAAGAGGAGGACATTGAGGCTCAAGAAATGAAGAGATTTGCCCGTGTCTGTCCAAATCAAGATCCGATGGGATCGAACACCATCAAAAGCCAATTAGGCTCTATATGGTGAGAAATCACCTCCACGGGGCATGGCCATGTGTTGAGAAAGATGAAGCCTTTGGAGCCAAGACGAGAGAGGAAAGACGTGGCCGGTAGGAGAGGCCACGTGGGGGTAATGAAGACACCAGTGGCATCTTTGAAGTGTGCTTGGTGGAGGGTGGGGGGGTAGCTGTCCTTGCTGGTGGGAGCAAAAGGTTTACACAGCAATCTGGGTCAACCCGCTACCTCGCCTTTCCACCACTGCAGTGGAAACCTACACTCCCTCCCATGCCCTAGACCAGAAATGTCAGCAAGTTAGTGTCCTGTACAGGCAGAAGACGTCTCTGAAAGACTGCCTACGCTGGGAGCGGCTGCACAAACTATTTAAAAGGCAGGCATGATGAGCATCCCCGGCAATCACTCTCACAGGTGGGAATCGTTTTTCCTTTTGCCCATGTTATTCTATTTTTAACTGCTACAGGGCATACACACTCACCAGAGACAGACAAGAGAGACAGAGAGAGAGAGGGAGGGGGACAAGGCACTCCCCAGTGGGGTGTGGTTGCACTGCGATCACTTCTTCATTTATTCATCCCACAGGGACTCAAGGGTGTGCACGCACATGTGCCTAGCATGTTTTCAAGTCTTCTGGCCAGGATTCAAACAATGGTCAGCCATGTGGGATCCAGCTTCCTTAACTACCAGACTATGGGAATGGTCCAGGAAAGAATCCTTTATTCAGAGATAGAACTACATTTGGAACTGTTCCATGGGGCATTGATCGTACAACTGTTCCATGGGGCATTTTATGGTGTGCCAGAGAAAATCTCCCAATTCTGTAAGGAAAGTCCCTTCGCCAGGTTATGGTCAAGTTATGACAGGGAGCAGAGCTGCTGGGATTCCAGTTTGGTGGTGGAACTGGGCCCAGAGTTGATCTGTGGGGCCCCTTTTCTCCTTTGAGCCACTTACATGAGATACTGATTTATGGGACATAATCTCCTTTGCCCTGTGGTTAGAACTATAATGTGTTTGTCCTAGTCCCACTATGAAGTGGTCATGTCTTTTCTTTCTTCTTCTTTTTTAATGTTTTTGCAATAAGGTACATGTGCTCATCAGAGGCCAGAGAGAGACAGTGAGAGGGAAAGTGAGAAATCACCCTCCATGGTCAGCCATGTGGGAGTCCAGCGACGTAACTACTAACACCATCTGCCGGCCCTGTATTATATTGCTCTTAAGAGAAATTTAAAATATGAATGAGCAGTGATGTGGTCAGATGCCCAGAATGAAAAGTCATGATCCCTTGCTCAATTTCTGACCTGAGCTATTCTCTGATCCAAAACCCAGTTGAAAGAAAGATCAGGACTCTGTGAAGACATATCCCCAATTTCAAGGCATGTGTATAAAAGAGGTAATTTCCTGAGTTCCTTGCCAAAAATCTCTGCAGCCATTTCTTCAGATCACCACGCATCGGAGAAAGAGAAATAGCAATGTGGTTCTAACACGACCGAGGCTAATGACGGGGCTTACACTCAGAGTGATTCAAGGCCTTCCTGTTAGGTTAAAGGTATGTGGGGCACTGGCCCAGGTCCAGGAGTCAATGGGCTCATTTCCCTGCCCTTGAGGGAGTAACTGGAAGGGACACACTTGGCACTTGTGGACTCCTCACACTGGGCCCTCCCTGTGCAAGTATTAGTAGGAAAGAGCCAGTGGAAGCCCCTGAAGCAGCTCTCCTACTGCAGCCAATTAGAAATGTCACACTGTGCTGGTGCCATTTCGTTACAAAGACCGATGAGCAAGAAGTGGCAGGAATGAGGAGCGCTGATCACCCTCTCTGCAGGTGTGCTTTCTCAGGGGTCACATACTCTGCTAACAGACGGAGGGCCCATCACTGCAGAGGAAGAGAGGGCTGATCCTGGGAGCCGACCACCCCTCCTAGTCACACTGCAGCACTTGTTATTCATGTTGATCACCCCTTTTTAACTTGGGAGAATCTGAGTGCTTATATCTTTCACCGAGTGCTGCAAACCCTCACCCTCACTGAGAGGCCGCTGCATGCTAGCCGCTGTGCTAGCCCTTGGTTGTCTGCAACACTGAGCACTCCTGTACTCGGGACTGGCAGCTGCCCTCCGAGTGCCGGCATGGTGCATCTGCTCGGCCTCTTTTCCCAATAAGGGCAGGGGAGAAACGTGTCAGCAAAAAGAGTAGGCTGTGATTTTAGGGGATTTTTGTTTCTTCGCGTGTGTGTGTGTGTGTGTGTGTGTGTGTGTGTTTTCCAGTTCCTTCTTTCTTTCTTTCTTTCTTTTTTCTTTTTTGTTAGAGTGCATGTGCTCACCAGAGGGAGACTGGGACACAGGAAGAGGAAGTGGTCATGTCACAATCCCTTTTCCTCCTACTCTCCCTTCTTCTAGGATTTTGGGCACACATGCACGTGGACCTGGTGCGTTTCCCAAGCCTCAAGGTCCAAGGTTAGAACCGTGTGGTTGGTCAGAGGGGATCCAACTGCCTTAGCCCACGGGCCATGGAGCCAGCCCTAGCACCTTCACCTTCCTTACTGGTCTGGACACTCCCCTGATGTCTGGCCAATCACCAACGTCCCTGCCTTGGCCCCTACTCTCCTCCCCCGGCCAGCACATGGGGGAGCGATTTTCTCCCTGACTGAGACAGACTAAGCGACTAGTGGTGATTTTCCTTCTATATCAACCTTCCAATGTTGCAAGAACTATAAAAATGACCTTTTTAACTTGTTAGAGGCCCAGAAGTCACCGCCCCATCAAAGCAACTGAGCCTTGGTTGGCCTGCAGGGCACAGATGACCGAGTGCACAGACACACACTAGTGAAGGGAGGCAGAGAGCACTGAGGCCCCCAAGCTGGGACGTAGGTTTTCTAATTCTGTGTGTGTGCATGCATGTATTAGGGGGTCTTCAAAAAAATTATGAAAAATGCATATTATAAACAATATTAGAATGGATTTTGATTTTTTTACACCAAAATAAACTCATACTTCAATTCCATTTTCATGAACCTTTTGAAGCCCCTCTGTCTAAATGCATATATACCTGGGTGTCTGTGTGTGTATTCATAATTGTGTATAAAATCCCTGTTATAACAAGTGTCCTTTGATTGAAAGTAATAAATCTCCTTTGGCTGCAGTGACAGGGATTTGGGATAATCATTTCTGCTTTTGGCAATCCATAAAAGGAAAAACAGATTCCCATGATCTGGCAGGGAAGAGCAGGTTCAGCACTAGATCTGGGTCTAGTCCGTCAGAAGCCAGATGGGATCAGGAAGCCAGGCCTACACTGCTGAAGGGACAACACAAGGACACAGAGGCCTCGGTCCGTTACTGCCTCGCTAACAGAAACCCCTGAGACTGGGCGATTTGATAAAGAAATAGAGGTCTCTTGGGACCAGCAGTTGGCATAATGGCTATGTTGCTGAACTCCCATGTAGTCGACTGTGGTTCGAGTCCCAGACCCGGTGGCTTAAACTCATGCTGGGCGTGTGTGCGTGTGTGCCCAAGATCCCGAGAGGAGAATGGAGGAGAAGGGATTGCTGCATGGCCATGCCTCCTGGAGTGGGGGTGATTTCTCGCTTTCTGTCTCCCTGTCTCTCTCTGTCTTTCTGGCGAGTGCACTCACCAGAATATAGCAAAAAAATAAAAAATAAAAAATAAAAAATAAAATAGAGGTCTCTTCAGCTCAATAATTTGGGGGTCTAAAGAGGGTCCAGGGTTCAGTTTCTGGTGAGGCTACCACATGTCAGAGGACAGGATCTGAAGCCAAGCAGAGTGTGATCTGCATCCCTGTGGCTTTCTTTATGCTGCATTTCCTCTCTATAGTCACATCAAAATTCAATCATGAAAGCCCCCCCAGCCCCTGACTCATGACATTATTACACCCAGAGCTCCAGCACTAGGCCACCATGGAGGAATTACATTTTCACTTAAATTAAGTTTTCATTTAACATCTAATCAAGTTCCACACATGGATTTAGGGGGTCACCCAAATTCCAAGATGTGAAATCTTGGAGACCAACCGTTACCCAAACATAACACATAGTAAGCACCACTAGTCACTCAGTGAGTAGAAAGTGATGCGAGAGTGATGCGAGCCTTTTTTATCCTTTGGTTCTGAGAGAATCAATTTAAGTGTCAACTTGCTAATATTTTTAAAAAGAACCAAGAAAAAAAAAGTATTACTAATTCCCGACTCACCTATGCTTTCCTTCGGAGAGGCCGCTTGCTCAGAAGGGCCCGGTGTGGTGGCATCCTGGGCTGCGTGGTGGGTCTGTGTTGCAGGTTTCTCAAACAACTCAAACCAGAAGTTGAGGACACTCATCATCCCAGCGAAGGGGGGTGTCGGGTAGAAAAGGAACTCTTGGGAAGCTTTCAGGACTAGCCCAATTGCAAGATGACATGGGCTTGGGTAGACAACGACCTTAAGAAGATCAAAGGACCCCATGAGCAACATGAAGTAAGTGTGGTGGCCCAAAGATTGAGCTGGAATACCCAAGTACCAGGCCTGACTCTGGCAGTTTACGGCTCCATAACCTTGACCATTGGCTAAGCCTTTCTGTACCTATCTCCTCATCTCTAAAATGAGAATAATAATGATCTATTCCCGAATGATCATTGGGAGGGAAGATGGAATGATGTGTGTACTTAGAACAGCGTGTAACACACAGCACTAGCTGTTATTGTAACCACTCACCAAATGGAGCTCTACTTGTGTTGAAAAGACATAAGAGAAGCAAATCCTAGCCAGAAAGAGTTCAGAACTGCAAGGACTTGCTCATCTTTCCCCACAAGGAAACATTCTGCATACGTGATGGATAATAACCAATAATATGTGCTCTGTGAGCACATGAGTATGTATGTGCAGTGTTTTATAAATAGATGCATGAGAGTTGTCTTTTGTAGAGGAAGAGAAATGATCTTAGGTAGCGAATAACAAGGAGAACTTCAGTTTTATGTGTATTGTTATATTACTTTTTTTAAATAAAAAAGAGCAGTTGAAGGAAATACCTTAATGAAATAGCAGTCAGTTCTAAGGGTGGTAGGCATGAGGGTGTTGGTTGTAGGGTTTTTTGATTTATGACAGTTTCTAAGTTCTTTTTTTTCTTTTCTTTTTTTTTTTTTTTTTGAAGAGGTTTTTTGCTATAGGGTGCATGCGCTCACCAGACAGACAGAGAGAGACAGAGAGATAGAAAGCGAGAAATCACCCCCAGGGGGATGGCCACGCTGCAATCCCTTCTCCTCCATTCTCCTCTCAGGATCTTGGGCATGCACGCACACGCGCCCGGTGTGAGTTTTAAGCTGCTGGGTCTGGGTCACGAATCAGGGTCGACTATGTGGGAGTCCAGCAACATAGCCATTACGCTAACTGCTGGTCCCAAGTTTTTTTTTTTTCTTCAGGTTTTTTTTGGGGGGAGGGAGAGGTTTTTGCTATAGGGTACGAGCGCTCGCCAGACAGACAGAGAGAGACAGAGAGACAAGAAGCGAGAATTCGTCCCCCCAGGGAGGATGGCCACACCTCAATCCCCTCTCCTCCAGTCTCCTCTTGGGATCTTGGGCATGCATGCACACGCGCCTGGCGTGAGTTTAAGCCGCCAGGTCCGGGACTCCAACCACGGTCGACTACATGGGAGTCCCGCGACATAGCCATTACACCAACTGCTGGTGCCATAAGTTTCTTGAATTTATGAATCTGTAGTGTTTAAAAGAAATGAAGTAAAGCAGGGTATTAATTCCAGAAAACAAATGACTGATCTACAATCAACATGAAGAACGAGGATGAGCTGGAATAGCGTCGTAGGAGAACTTGTTCTCTACCAAGGCTTTCCATGGCCATCATTCTGGAAGTCATGGAAAACAGCAGAGATGAACAGCTACGGGCTTCACAGTAAAGAGCCGATGGGGCATTCCTCTGCTGAGGCTGATGTTTGTCTCAACTTTTCTAGATGCAAAACATCTCTGAATGAAATAGCTAAGTGCTAGGATTATCCCCAAGTTAAAAGGGGTTACCAGCATAAATGACTTTAATGGGTGGTCATTCCTAGCATCAGAAAAAGAAGAGAGGAGAAAGCATTCCCCTCCCCCCCCCCCAGGGGTATAATCACACTGCAATCCTTTCCTCTCCATTTCTCCATCTTGGCAAGATTTGAGGCACCCATGCACACGCACCCAGTGTGCTTTTCAAGCCTCTGTGGCTGGACTTGAACTCTGGTCAGCTGTGTAGGATTGACTTCCTTATACATGGTGCTTAACCATTGTGCTACAGGTCTGCTTTTGATTAGTATTTTTGAGAAGACTTTCTATTAATGTAATTTAATTTCCTTTTTTATTATTCTAATTTTCTTATTGCCAGAGAGCATGTGCTATTGCCAGAAAGAGAGAGAGGGAGAGAGAGAAGATACCCCTGATAAAGTGTTGGCCATGCCATAATCCTTTTTCCTCCATTTCTCTGTCCCATCAGGACTTTGTATGCACGCTCACCTGCAATGTGCTTTTCAAGCCACTGGGGGCAGAATTTGAACCACGGTTGGCCATGTCCCTGCGAGATCCAGCTCCCTGTGCACAAGGCTTAATATTGTGCTATGAAGTGGGTCCTAAAATTGAACTTTCTGTTATTTGGTTTTTGTTCTCAGGAATTTTATCAAAGGAACAAAATGATTCAGATGAAGTGTATGGATGAGATGGGATTTCAGAGAAATATTAAAATGTGTTTCTTATTCCTAAGAACATTTTCCTTAGTATGTAGGCTCACCCTGAATTTCTCAGAGGGCAGAGAGGGTGCCAGTGAGTGCAGTGACAGTGCAGTAGGGGAGGAACACCGGCCACTGTGTCAGAAGTGTAGGGTCAAGTCCTGGCTCTTTCATGTGACCTTTGGCAAGTCACTTACCCTCTGGGTTTAGCGCGTTCCTATGTAAAGTAGGAGATAACATAACTTGTCCTCCAAAATTGCTCTGAGTAGTAGCATAAGGCAGGGAAAAATATTTTGGAAAATATTTGTAAAATAACAGAGTTACCCAAATGCCAAATAATTTGATTTCATATTGCCCTATTTCAACTTACCTGAGCAGGGATATTCAACCAGCAGGAGTGCCAGGGGAAAAGTCCTTTGTTCAGTTTTGATTTCTGATATTTTCAGAGGATTAATTGGAAGTTCTTATTGGAGGCCAGATGGTGGCACAAAGGTACAGTGTGGTGCTCTGTGGGGCTGACCTGCATGGGCAGGTTCTGCGTTCACGTCCGGAGACTTCACTGAGTACACTGGGCACGTGCGTGCCCATGATCTGGGGGTGGCTGCTGCTGGTGGTGGATCATGGCACCAAGACCATGTTGGGGTGTCTTTCTCTCTGTCCGTTTTTCTTCCTGTCTCCTTTACTCATGGAAGAAATAAATGCATAGACTTTTAAAAAAAAATGTCCTTAATGGGCCAGAACTGTGGCCTGGTGGTTAAAAGAATTGGACCTCCATGTGTACAATCATGTAGTTCAAATCCTGAACTCCGTAGCTTAAAAAATACACTAGGCACTTATGCAGGCATGCCCCAAATCCTGATAGGCTGGAGAGGTGGAGGGGAAGGAATTGTGGTGTGGCCACGACCCCTTAAAGGATACTTTCTCCCACCCTCTTCCTCTCTCTGGTGAGTACATGTACCCTCTGGCAATTGAGAAAACAGAAGTCCCCAGCCAGCTTGTGGCACGGTGGTTAAGGTGGCTGGATTCCACGTGGCCAGCTGCACACTTTGAGTTCTGGACCCAGTGACTTGAGGAACATTCCAGGTGCTTGTGCATGTGTGCCCAAAATCCCGAGAGGAGAATGGAGGCAAAGGGATTTTAACATTTACTCCTGGGAGGTGC